>CM060906.1:1064346698-1065596698 GCA_030737815.1 Allium fistulosum
CAACTTTATTATTTTGTACCTACTTTTTTGATAATATTTCTCCATCACTAATAAACTATTTTATCATATGTGTGAAGAACATATCTTGACCTCTTATGTAGCTATCGGTTCCTCTTATAGTCTAAATTGTAACATTTTTATTGTAATACATTATTCGATACTGAATAGTGGGAATCATTCCAAAGTTTCTTAAAAAGCAGTGCACATACATTGATTTAATTATGGAACTATTCAAGGCAATGTACTTATATTTCATAATTGAATTTGTCATAACCTCTCATTTGGAACATTTCCCATCTAAAGCCCTTTTGATAAGGTCAAACATGAATTTAAGATTGACTTACCATTTTTGAAATAAATATTTCGAATTTTTAGAAATTTAAAAGTATTTTTCTAATTAATAACAATTATTTCCGAAATTTAAATTGGAATGCTCAAACTAAATAATAAGGCAACCGAGACATAATTATGCATGTATATTTTATGACTATTTAATAAGGGGACAAAATTTCATAAAAGTGCTATAAAAATAAATAAAGGACACCATCACTTACCAAAAGAGGAGGCAAGATGAATAAGGAGGCGACATGTAGCAAGCTTTTCACAAAATGCAAATATGGACAGTTAATATTACAGGCTTTACTACATGTATTTAATAAGGTGATATGCTAGGATTATAACTCCCAAAACCTAAAATTAATTAAGAATTCTAAAATAAGTTCTAAATCAATGAATTAATTAATAATATAGGCGAAGGAGATGGCCAAGGTTCCAGATGTGGATGTTAGACAAATGAGTTGTCAACAAGAGTAAATAAACCAGGCTTCTCTAGGACGAAACCATAGGGTAGTGATTCTATAACCGAGTCATATTGAATTTCGAAGAGGGTCAATACCAAGATCTGTTAGCTTTCGAAAAAAAGCTAATACCGAGACCTATAGCTTAAGATGTTCGAAGGTTGTACTTAGAGTTTTCTAAAGAAAGATGCATGGAAAATAGTTTCTAAGCTCAAGATTGCCAAAGGTAGGCTGAGATCCTAATGAAGCTAAAAGAATAGTTAAAGACGAAACCTAATAAATTAACAATTAGGTGAAGTTCGGAAAACTAAGAAGTAATAAGTAAGAACCTATAAATAATGCTTGGAAGGGCTATTGCTACCGAGTGGGGATGCTCAATTAAATGTAACTACTTTAAGAGGTAGGGTTCTATATTCAACTTCCAAAGGGATGTATGACATCTAGGTGGGTTATATGCTTTTGCGAGAGTTGTTGTAACTCTCATATGTGCGTACTTAAGAAAAATATAAAGTGACAGCTTAGGGTTGTATGTTGAAGTACAAACTTAATGAACCAAGACTGCTTAGGGTTGTACTTTGCAATATAAATATAATGAACCGAGACTGGTTAGGGTTGTACTTTACAATATAAAATTAATGAACCAAGACTACTTTGGGTTTTACTTTGCATTATAAATATAGCAAACCACAACTGCTTAGGGTTGTACTCTACAGTATAAATATAGGGAACTAAGATTGCTTAAGGTTTTACTTTGTAGTATAAATATAAAAGAACCGAGACTACTTGGAGTTGTAACTTGTAGTGTAAATTAACAAAAAAAACTAACCGAGATTGCTTGAGGTTGTACTGTTCAAAATGAAATTAACAAAGGGTTACCGAGATCTGGAGAGGCTATGCCTTTCGGTATAGAAACTACAATAAGCGAAACCAATAAGATAGTTGCTAGTGTCGTTATCATGACATGTTTTGTGCATATATGTTAACATATGTTTTAGTGTGACTTACGACTTATGATAGTCTTATATTGATGGTGTAACCGAGGCTAGTGTTGGAGAAAACCCATTCCATGATTTAGCTTTGTGGTCCAACTCGTGGAGAAACTTAGATGGTAATGATATTATTCATACCAGACTTGTGTCTAACCCGTATGTCTATTGTTTTTCCTTATAAACTCAAAGGTACCCATTGGAGTAAGTTGAGTCTATAGGATTTAAGACTATAGTTATTAGCCAAAGGTGGGAACTTTGTCGAGACTATGCCGAAGACGAAGTTGGGCAAGTGGCCTTAATTTTTTTTCTAAGTAGCTTAAATTACATTGTATAATATATGTATGTTAAGTCCAAGAGACCGCAAGGGTTCGCCATCTTTATATCTCGAATCATTGATGCTACTATATAATATTTATGTTTTACCCCTACATTGGCACGATTTAGGATGTATGAAAAAAAAATAAAAGAACTATTATCTATGATAAAGCTTAATTAGTTGCTATGTTTGCTCAAGCTATTATATACATACATACATACATACATACATATATATTTGATGAGCTTATTTTGTCATTGAAAGGTAATTACAAGATGACTGCAGCACATTGGGTTACATACTTGGGTTTTTAGAATTCAGAATTTTACAGTTTGGTATCATATCTTAAGTTAGGGGACACCTAAGTAAAATAGTTCTGGATCATCTAAGTACTTAGTAGAAAACACACACCTTGGGGAGGGTATATTCTATATATAATATATTTGTATTTTTCTATATAGATACATAGGTGGATATATCTATCCTTCTATTATTATTCCACTCTCTTTCTTTCTGTTCCAATGAAATCTTTCTTAAAAAAAGCAAGATGGAAATGAGAGTGGAAGGGTTACGATGGGAGGAGCAAATATGAGAGTAGAGAATGAAAGCACTCGGTTGAACGGAAGGAATGAAGGGGAAATGCCACGAGCAGTAGAAATTGAAGTTCCCCCACCTGTTAATGTAGTGGGTTTAGATGTGAATGCCTTGTTTCAGCAATTTATGATGCAAATGATATGGGAGAATATGCCAGAGGTCGTTCAGCCGAGAATTATAGTGGAAGAGGATTCTATAAAGAGGAACCAAGACTATTGTAACTTGGGAGGAAATATGTTAATGGGGAATGGGACTGAGGTTGAAGTATTGAACTGGCTGAGAGTTTGTGAGCATATTTTTGGAGATATGTGATTGCATGATGTGCAAAGGAGAATTTTGGCTTCGAGACAATTACACATAGATGCTTTAGATTGACCGTCGAGACTCGGTTCATATCCAAATCTCAATGGAGTGTGTTGTTGCAGGTGTTTATCGAATTGAAGCAGGCAGACCTTTCGGTAGAGGGGAATATCTAAAAGTTTAACTTTTTGGCTAACCATGACCGAGAAATAATTAATACTCCACTAAAGAAAAATCAGAGGTTTATCAAGGGTATGAAGTAGGGCTTAGATCATAAGGTGATGGCGCATTTGGTATCTCCTTTTGAATTTGTTGTGGATATGACCCGAATGTACGATACGATGTATCAGGAGAAGAGGAGGGTCAAGATAAAACCTAAGTAAGTACGAAAGAAGAAGTTCACTCCTTATACTAAAGGAAAGATGACGTTGCTCGAAGGGCCAGAATGCGGAGACTGCTATGGTCGAATTACTTGTTTTAATTATAGACAGAAGGAGCATTATGCATCTAAATATCTAACGCTGAGAGATTAGGGAAAGATGAAGTGTTTTAATTACAATAATGTAGGTCATCAAAAGAAGGACCATCCAAAGTTGGAGGCTATAGTATTTTCTTTAGAGGACCACAGGAGGGATCGTCAATCGAAGAGAAAGGCAACGGTTAGATCTTAAAAGGTATGACTTTGATTTCTGGTATTTTAGTTAGAATACTATTTGATACCATAGCTACACATTCATTTATATCTAAAGACTTGGTTGATAGACTTTGTTGATAGACTTAGATTAGAAGTTACATACTTAGTCACTTCCATTCGTACAGTAAATTTGACAGGTGATATGCCACTCTTGGATTTAGATGCACTAATTTAGAGATTGAACTAGAGGGGTGTAAGTTTTTGTGTGATCCCTATATGTTTAACTTCATAAGCTTCAGAGTTATTTTAAGGATGGATTGGTTGGAGAGTTATGGCACTAAAATATATTATGCTGAAAGGATCATAGCACCGAGCCACCCAAACTGGAGCATAAGAGTACTTGTAGTTTTGAAAAAGCCTAAACATAGATACAAAGGTGTATTGTTTGCTTTAGTTTTAGGGGATGGAGATATTGAAGAAGTACGAGTGGTTAGAGATTTCCCTGGCATATTTAAGCCAATTTCAGGATTGGCACCCTTAAGAGCAGTGAAATTTCGTATAAAATTGATACTGGGAGCCGAACCATTTAGTCGACCCCCTAGTAGAATACCTCCAAAGGAGATGAAAGAGTTGAAGAAGCATATAGTAGAATTAGGAAGCATGAGCTTTGTAAGGCCGAATAGTTACCCTGGGAAGCTTCGGTTGTGTTTGTGAAGAAGTCCGATGGGTCTTTAAGATTATGTATTGACTATTGGAAACTGAATGAGAGAATGGTAAAGAACATATATTCCTTGTTGAGAATAGATGATTTGTTTGATCAGTTGAATGAAGCTAAGGTATTCTCGTAGTTAGATCTAGATTCGAGAACCCATCAACCAAGGGTTGCAGAGGAAAGCATTCCGTTGACTACTTTTAGAATGACGTATGGTACATATGAGTGGCTAGTAATGCCAAATGGACTAAGTAATATATCTGCATTCCTTGTGGACTTGATGAATCAAATCTTCTGAGACTAGTTAGATCGATATGTGTTAGTGTTTATAGATGACATCTTGGTGTACTCAAAGGATAAAAGGGATCTTTAGGTTCACCTAAGGCTTGTGCTCGGGTCATTGAGACATCATAAGTTAAAGGCAAAATTTCTAAATGTCATTTCTAGAGAAGGGAAGTAAAGTTCTTAGACTATGTTGTTTTGAAGAGAGGATTGGTCGTAAATCCTTTGAAGGTTGAAGCTGTGAATGGATAGAAGAGACCCGAGACTGTTACAGAGGTTTCCTAGGATTGGAAGGCTACTACTGGAGATTTATTTAAGTCTTCTCCCAATTACCAATTCCAATGGTGAGACTTACTCAGAAGAACGAGAAGTTTATGTGGAATGAGAAATGTAAGACGTTATTTCAAGAGTTGAAGCTTCGGTTGATGATTTCTCCAATAGGGTTATACCCAAAGGAAACCAAGACTTGGTTGTGGATACAAATGCTTTAGGTTCGGGGTTCGGAGCAGTACTGATGTAAAGAGACAAAGTAATAGCTTATGCATATAGGCAGTTGCGACCCATGAGGTTTGATATCTTACACATGACTTTGAGTTGGCAGTTTTTATCTTTGCATTAAAGGTCTGGAGATGTTATCTTTGCAATGAAGATCTGGAGATGTTTCTCCAATAAACACTTTCGGTCGAGTGCTGGTTCGAATAGAGCTTTCGATACACTATCGTGCTTAGAGGTTTGGCCAACTCTTATAGAAAGAATTGCCGAGAAGCAAAGAGAAGATCCACTCTATGCTGAAAGAATTAGGCGCCTAGAGTTTGGAACTGAAACAGATGTGTTGAGGGGTTTCATGGTCAACGAAGGAGGTAAATTTTGAAAAAAATGGAGGGTTATACGTTCTGGATGTAGAAAGACTTGAGAAAGAATTCTTGGATGAATGCCATCATTCAAAGTATTCTATTCACCCAGGAAGTACTAAGATGTACCAAGATATGAAGAGAAGCTTCTTCTGGAAAGGAATGAAAAAGGACGTTGTGAGTGTGTGGAGAGATGCTCCACATGCTAACAGGTTAAGGTAGAACATCATAAGCCAAGTGGACTTTGGCGGCATTTTAAAGGTGCCGAATGAAAACGAGAATCAGTTTCTATGGATTTTATAGATGGCTTGCCGAGATCTAGGGCTAGGAACAAGAGCATATGGGTTTTGGTTAATATACCAACTAAGAGTGGCCATTATATCCTAGTAAGATTTACAAGGACAACAACAAAGCTGGCCGAGATTTTATTTAAAGACTATAGTGGGATTACATGGAGTACCAAGCATTATAGTCAGTGATCGAGACCCGTTTTTTCCAGCGAGTTTTACCAGAGTTTACAGAGTGCTTTGAGTTTGGAGTTATGCATGAGTGCAATATAACATCCATAAATGGATGGACAGATCGAGAGAGCCAACCAGATATTGGAGGATATTTTTTACGAGCTTGTGTGTTAGACTTGGGTGTATCCTAGGAAGATCACCTACTCTTAGTGGAATTTTCATATAAAAATAGTCACCAATCCAGTATAAGGATGGTACCTTGAGGCATGTATATAAAACCATGTAAGTCGTCTGTATGTTGGTGTGAGATAAGAGATTGGCTAGTGTTGGGACCGGATCTTGTTAAAGAAGCTTCGGAAAAAGTCAAGATGATTCAAAAAAGGATGAAGGAAGCTCAATCGAGATAAGAGAGCTATGCCGATAGGAGGTGGAAGGATATGGAGTTTGATCTGGGAGGTCAGGTGTTTATTAAGGTTTCACCGATGAGAGGCACCATGAGATTAGAAAAGGCAAAAAAGTTAGCACCTAGGTGTGTTGGCTTATTTCCGATACTAGTAATAATAGGAGGGGTAGTCTATAAGGTTTAGTTGCCTAGCACTTTGGCCGGGTCCATAATGTGTTTCATGTTTCACATTTGAGGAAGTATACTCGAGATCCTTCTACGGTAGTAATACGGATGACTTTATTATGGAACTAAACATGATATATGTTAAAAGAACTATTTGGATTGTAGATCGAGATGTAAAGGAGCTTCAGAATAGGGAAATGAAACTAGTATTGGTCTAATGGATTAAGGATCAAGAGGAATGTACTTGGGAAACAAAAGGTAAGGTCAGAGGGACTTATCCCGAGTTGTTTGCTTAGGCTAAGCATATATTTTTGTTAAGTATTGTAGACCATATATATATATATGTTGTTGTTTTGGTTGATATTTTATATATTAGTAGATGCACCGATACATTTTTGTTGAGACACATGGGTTAGGAACTTGTGTGTATATACTAGAGTGGGCATAATAAAGATTAAGAATCAATACAGTACCTTATTCGAATTTCGAGGCAAAATTCCTACATGGGGGAAGCCTGTAATGATTTGTAAATTAATAAATAATTAATTAAGAAAATTAATTATGAAAACAAAGGTCAACCGATCTAATTAAGGAATTAAATAAGAGGATAAAAAAAGTATACAAGGTAAATAATTGAGGGACGTTTATTTACCAATTGTATATACAAGCTTAAATTAAAAGAACCAAATTATTGAATGAAAATTTAGGGTGTCTAATTAAATGAGATATAACTAAATTCGGTTGTAGATATGCAAGGAAAAGATTTAATGGTTGTATAAAGAAGATCTAATATTAAAGGAAATTGTGTATAACTAAATTTGGCCATATATAACAGGAATCAATTTATATACTAAATGGGAAATAATTAAATGTGCCATGTGTGAGGAAATCAAATTAAAATTTAAATAGAGAGTGTTACTCAATTTTTTGTACGTAAGAAGACAAACTAATCAATCTATCTTGGCTTGGTTCAGACCGGTCCAAGCCGATTAGGTCCAAGTCAGCTCGCAAGCTAGCCATGGTTAGGGGCAAATCGATTAGGTTTCCAGTGTATGATGATAACCTGAATCCTACCTAGATCCACATTGGCTCATCTACTTAATTACACGTTAAGCCTTCTATTGGTCAAGCCTTCCGGTGTATTAACCTAGCAACCAGCTCGCCCGTCAAGACAAGGTGCAAGCCCAGCTTGGCCCATCTAACATTAATCGACCGACTCTCTCTCTTCATCCCACTTGCAACTCGGCATCATGCCAGCCTGCTTGCTTAAGCATCTCTCCCTTAGCAATCTTTTGATCGGCATAGTTTGAGACTGTCTCAATGGTGTTCCATCATCAATCCAGCTCCGATACTGTAATCTACGACCTGCACTACTTTCATCTCACCCGACTCGGCATGACCTCGGCTCTAGCCAGTTCCCCATCCTCCATATGGTCTAAGTAGACCAGCTCGTTCCGTCGTACCACTTAGGCATGCATGAGTAAATCGATAAGAAGTACAACTAGATGTACATATTTCTGACAAAAAACATGTCTTGTTTCCTATAAGCATACTGCAAGTACAAGTGCATTTAACGCAAAGCAAGGTAGAGCATGCTCCTGATATAGTTCTATTGAACTTCATCTCAATAACGCATTCCTTTCTTTCGTCAACTGTCTCTCATCAAGTCCTTTCAGCTAGACGCGTTTCAACCTATTTTGCAAAATGACCTTAGCTATACAAAATCAGTTCAATTGCTATAAGAACCCATGTATGGTCAGGTCCAAAGGGTTGGTTGGGCCCCCGGCGAAGGGGACCCTGGTTGGTTAGGCCCCCGATGGAGAGGAGCTTGGTTGGATGGGCCCCCGGTGGTGGGGATCCCAGAAGGTTGGAACCCATGATCCGCGATTCAAGCTCTCTGAAATTAGTAGCTTTCTGAGATTAGTAGCTTCATTAGTCTTAGATGTATCATCTTTTCTTATTATTCTCTTATAATTCCTTGTAATTGTAAGAGAGAAATATAGTAAGAGAACTTCATAGTGGACGTAGATAGCTTAGCCGAACCACTTCACATCTTGTGTCATTTGCCTCTAAAGGCCCTTTTCCCTTTATTTTTCCATTACTATTCCTAGTGATTAGCAAGTAACCTTTGCTCTTTATAACATATTATCATAACTTCGAATTTGATGAAAAATATCGTTAATATTTTGGCACTAGAAGGAGAGCCAACCTCCAATCTTGTGGTTAGCAGTTTCCTATGCAAGCTCTTTCCATGTTTGGTACTTCATATCCAGCATAGGATAGTAGCAACGATAGACAGTGTTCTATAGCTTCCTCTAGTCACCAAGAAGATTCCTCGACGATCTTAGTTTGGCTTCATCTCATGCGCAATTGATGTGCATGCCTGCTCATCTCTCTACATTGCTGCTACTATCAACCAAATTATGACAACCATGCATGCGCCCTGTGTGAGGGCCATGCCTAACCACTCAAAGATATGCCTTAAGATTTAGACTGTCCTGGTTAGTCCACTTCATGGAAAAACCCAGGGGCAGAGTAACTCCTTAAAATTCTCGGCCGCTCATTGAGCACCCCTGTATAGAATCTTGGAGACATAGCACTCCTGTTAATTCCCAATGCAGCCCCCCTAGGGGTCTCCAAATGTTCTCTGATTCTTCTTTACCGTCAATGGTGTCTGAAAGCAGCCAGATGCCCACCTGTATGTCTCAAGAAGCCCAGACTCCACTGCCAGTGCCCTTCTCAAGCTCACTTCCGAGTCCATAACGTCTTGTGAAAATTGCATTGAAGACCACAAAGCTTGGATTATTCAGCACCTTTACCAAGGCTATCCAACGAGGATGAGTTATCGTATGCTCATTATCTGGTTTGGGGACTGATGACCTTTTTCGCTCAGGACTGCGTGAGCCATTGCTCCCTTCCTGTCTGATCGGCTATCGACGATGGTGGATTACTGAGAATCAATTTCCTTGTCAGGGACTTCCAGGCTATCCAGTAAGATTGAATCAACGTTCATTCAATTCCTTTCTTAGGGAATGCTCACTGCCCCATAAGTTTGGATGAGACGTCCCTATCCTTCTTACCAGGGAGCATCGACGACCGAATACGCGGCCACAATGGTTTGTACTCCTCGCCCATGATACCGCCCATCCTCCGTATAGGATGTGACACTGTTGTTAGGACCGACGTTGTTACCCTAAGTGAAGTTGAAGTCCAATATCTGTAGTGTGCCCATATATGAATTAGTTGGGCCCAGCTCCTTAGTGCAGCATGTCACCTTAGAGAATCTTCAAGCTCCTTAGTGTTTAGGTTCGAGCGAGGACTGCCTGTTAGCTCCTTAGTGTAGCATGTCACCCTAGAGAACCTTCAAGCCCCTCAACCCTAAGGTTCAAGCCAAGACCGCCTGTCAGCTCCTGAGTGCAGCATGTCTCGAAACCTTCAATCCCCTTAGTGCTTAAGTTCAAGCCAGGATCATCTATCAACTCCTCAGTGCAGCATGTCACCCTGGAGAACCTTTAAGCCCCTTAGTGCTAAAGCTCGAGATCGCCTGTCGGCTCCTGAGTGCAACAAATCACCTTGTAGAACCTTCAAACCCCTCAACACTTAGGTTCGAGTTGGGACCGCCTATTTGCTCCTAATTGCAGTGTGTCACCCTGGAGATCCTTTAAATCCCTTAGGCCTTAGGTTTGAGATAGAACCGCCTGTCAGCTCCTTGGTGCGACATGTCACTATGGAGAACCTTCAAGCCGGTTAATGCTTAGGTTGGTGTCGAGACCGCCAATAGCGGAACGACACGTAGATAAGTTCACTTTTTATGATTTCTATCTACTAAATTCTTTTGAACGATGGTGCATGCCGCTCGTGTCACCATCATATCACACCTGTATGCATGAGTGTTTGAGCCATCCATGTGCCCTAGTTCAAACCGAGACCTATGGTCACCTAACGATAAGAGATGTGCCACCCAGGAGAACCCTCGAGCACCAATGCACTCCGGTTTGAACTGGGCCCGTCCGCCACTCTACACATGACCGCTTATCATCCAGGAGAAACCTTGGGCCAACATGTGCTCCCACTTTATGCCAATGCCACCCGCCACTTAATATCTGGCCGACACTTTGCTTTTATCAATGCTTGGGTTCAGCCTGTCGCATAACAATATTACTACTTAATATGCCTGGGCACCTGACGAACGACCAGGTTACTCGGTCGATGCTCGCTTCCAAGCCCATTGATCGGCCTGGACTATTACTTAAAATAGATTGGTCAATAGATGCAAGGGATTTTCCTAGCTATCCAAGATTCGCTACACTACCACCTGTAGGAATAATCAAAGACAATAACTAGTTTCATAAACAACAAGTTTCAACACAAAAGATATGTTCTTATTCAGTTCAAAAGAGTGCGGGGGCACAATGCCCGCCTTGTTAAGCTTATGAAGATTTTCAATGGCGAATCAAATGAAAAGAAGAAAGAGAGAAAGGAAAGACAAAGCACGTTAACAGCGCTCTTCAAAGGCATGCTGGCCCTCACTTTTATCAGTGCCCAGAGCTCTCTCGGCTGCACCAATGGTACTCCCTCAACGCTCCAAACGATCAAGAAATTGTTAAAGAAAACTGAGGCTGCCCCCACCTTCAAAGCCTTTCGCATCAAGTCTCGTAAGAAACCCTAAAAAGTTTACAAACAACCTCTCCAAGGAGAAAACCAAGGCTTCGGCCATAGCAAAAGTAGTAGAGGCGAGAGCTACAACTCTTTCCAGTAGAGCAGCTAAGCATCCAGACCGACCTGAGGTTGGGAATGTCAGAGCATCAAAACAAGGAAGCCCTAAGCTTATCCTAGATCATTATCCAAGACTGATGGGCAATCACCATCGAAAAGATGGTTGGAAGTGCAAGCACAGGTCCAAGCCAAAGGTAAGATCCATCTCAAGAAGCAAAAATCCAAGCAAGCGATCCGAACTACATCGACAAACATAGTTCGACACCCAAAGAGCCGCCTCCTTCCTTTTAATCCCGAACAATATTAATAAAATCCAAAGCGCTTAAGATCAATGGAAGAGGAAGATGAAGTTATCTATTTTTACAAATAAAAATCCATGCAAAGTTCGAGTTTGCTAAACATATTGCATGCCAATAGCCCCATGGGTTCAATGAGGAAGAATAGGTGGGTGTTTATACGTCTCTCCCTTCCATCGCAGCCATTATGATCGAAAGGACAAATGGATCTTAACCATTTAAGTGTGATAAGTGTTGTATCGCACCACGTACGTGGTGTGACACAATGACACATCCCCACCATGTCTAGAAAAGAAAAACCACCATAGCCAATGATGCAATGCCATGTGGGTGGTACATTAATTGCATAGCAGAACCATCAGTAAATGAAGACTTCGAGATTTACAAGTCCACACCCACTTATAGACATGGAATTGGTGGTCAAAAAGTTACTCAATTTTTTCATAATAAGGCAAACTAATGGTACCTTGGCCTGGCCTGGACCGGTTCAGGCTGACTGGGTCCAGGTCATATCGACTGGGTTTAATGTGTATGATGAAAACTTGAATCCAACCTAGGCCCGCATAGGCTTGTCTGCTTAATTGCATGTTGATCCTTCTGCCGACGAAGCCACCTGGTGCAAAAACTCCAACAACCAGCTTGCCCGTCAAGATAAGGTGCAAGCCCGGCTTGGTCCATCTAACATTTGCCGACCGACACTCTCTCTTTGGCCTGCTTGCAACTAGCTCCAGGTCAGCCTGCTTGCACATGCATCTTTTCCATGGCTTTCTCCCGATCGACATAGTTTGAGACTGTCTCAAGGGTGGCCCATCATATATCCAACTTCGATACCACCACCTACGACTTGCACTTTGTCTTGTCTCATCTATCTTGGCATGCCCTCAGCTTTCGCCGGTTACCCATCCACCTTCTGGTTTCAACAGACCAGGTTGGTCCGTCCTGCCACCTAGGTGTGCGGGAGAAAAGCAATGAGAGGTACAGCTAGATGCACCTATTTCTAACAAGAACCATGTCTCATTTTCTACAAGCATATGGCAAGTATAAACGCAATTAATGAAAAGCATGGTAGCACATGCTTCTAGTACAGTTCTATTGACCTTCACTCAGCCACGCATTCCTTTCTTTTGCCAATTGTCTCTCATCAAGTCCATTCAGCCAGATCAATGGTCAGACGCGCTTCATGCATTTTTTGCAGCATGATCTTGTCATCCAAGCATTAGTTCAACTGTTATAAGAACATCATGCATGGCCACTTCTAAAGGGTTGGTTGGTCCTCCGGTGGAGTGGACCTTGGTTAGTTGGGTTCCCGAGGGAGGGGACACTAGAGGGTTGGAACCAATAATCTTCCACTCAAGCTCCTTGAGATCAGCAGCTCCCTGAGATTAGCAACTTCATTAGTCTTAGGCTTATCATCTTTTCTTATTATTCTCTTATGATTTATTATAATTGTAAGAGATCTATATAATAAGGGAACTTTACGTTTGACGTAGGCAGCTTGGTTGAAAGACTTCACATCTTGTGTCATCTGCCTATAAATGTTATTTCCCTTTATTTTCCATCATTTAACCTAGTGATTAGCAAGTAACATTTTCTCTTCGTAAAGAATTATCATAACTTCAAGGTTGATGAAAAATATCATCAACGGAGAGGATCTTGCAAAGGAGGAAATAAATTAACAAAACACGAAAGCAAACAAAAACCCTTTCTATATAAATACCACCAAACATATCTTCTTCCTCATTTTCATTAATTCTCTTCAAATTAAAACAAAATAAAAAAACAAGTTGGTTGCCATTATTAAGATAAAAGAAGAAGGAGGAGGAAAAGAGAAAAAAGGTAAGGAAATCTAAGAAAAGTAAAGGATCTAGAGAATTCAAAGACCTAAGTGAGTAATATCATTTCTTTTAGGTTGTTTTCACCTATATTGATTGTGATTTAGTTATTTTATGATGAATTTTATATAATATGTGTTTCTAATTGATAAATCAAGATTAAATGAATGTTTTTAGTTGAAATAGCCTTACTTATGAAGTTCTGCTATGTTTCCCTACTTTAATGATTTTCAAATACCATGAAAATATAATATAATGGATAAAATATGTTTTTAGAAATGTTTTTTTGATTTGGAGAATTTTCCAACATTGAAATAATTGATTTTGCATTTTTGAAGCAATCCATGCACCAAATTAATAAGGGAAATGGCTAAATAGTAGAAATGTTGGTAAAATATACTAAAATAAATATTGCGAATTTCTAAAAATTCATAAGTATTTCTCTAATTAAGAATAATTATTTTTGGATGCTAAATGGAAATGCCGAAACTAAGTAATAAGGCAACCGAGACATAATAATGCATGTAATTTTCTTAACTTTGTAATAAGAGGACAAGATCTCATAAAAGTATTGTAAAAATAAATAAAGGACGTTGTCACTAACTCAAAGAGGAGGTGGTACGAATAAGGAGGCAACATGGGACAAGCTCTTAGCAAATGTGCAGATGTGAGCAGTTAATATTGCAGGCTTTAATACATGTATTGAAGGAAGAGACTAGGCCAAAGGTGATATGCCAGGAGTATAACACTCGAAACTTAAAGTAAATTAAGAAATTCTAGAAAAATTTCTAAGTCAATGAACTAAGTAAGAATATAACCGAAGGAGACAGCCGAAGGTTCCAGATGTGGATGCTGAATAAAGGAGTTCTTAATGAGTGTAAATAAACTAGGCTTCCCTAAGAAGAAAACAGAGGGTAGTGATTCGATAGCCGAGCCTATTGAATTTTGGGGAGAGTCAATACGAGACCTATTAGCTTTCGAAGGAAAGCTATATTGAGATTGAAGGTTTAAGATGATCGAAGGTTTTACTTAGAGTTTTCTAATGCAAGATGTATGGTGAAAAAAGTTCCAAGGCTTAAGATAGCCAAAGGTGGGCTAGGAGCCTAACGAAGTTAAAGAAATAGCTAAAGCTGAAACCTTAAACAAACAATTGTGTGAAGATTGGAAAGTTAAAAATAACTATGAAGTAATAAGTAAGAACCCACAAGTAATGCGACTTTGGAAGGGATATTGATGCCGAGTAGAGATGCTCACTTGAATGCACCTATTTTAAGAGGTAAAGTTCATCATTCGACTTCCAGAGAGACGTAGGATGTCCAAGTGAATTGTATGCTTTTGGGAGAGTGGTTGTAACTCTCATATAGGGTTCATATTAAGAAAAAGATAAAGTGACTGCTTAGGGTTGTACTTTGTAGTATAAACTTAATGTACCAAGAAACTGCTTATGTTTGTACTTTGCAATATAAAAATAATGAACCGAGACTATTTAGGGTTGTACTTTGCGGCATAAACTTAATGAACCAAAACTACTTAGGTTTGTACATTGTAGTATAAACATAATGAACTAAGACTGCTTAGGTTTGTACTTTGCGGTATAAATTAATGAACTAAGATGCTTAGGCTTATTATTTTTTCCTATAAATTCATAGGTGCTCATTTGAGTAGGTTGAGTTTATAGAATTTTAGATTATAGTTATTAGTTGAAGGTGGGAACTTTGCCGAAGACGAAGACGGGCATGAGGCTTTTTTTAAGAAGTGGCTTAAATTCTATTGTGTAATGTATATATGTTAAGTCCAGGAGACTGCAAGGGTTCGCCATCTTCATATGTCAGATTTTTAATGATACCATGTAACGATTTATATTTTACCCCTATGTGGGCACGATTTAGAATGTATGGAAAAAATGTAAATAATATTATTTGTGATGAAATTTAATTAGTTGCTCTTTTTTTAAGCTATTACATATACACTTAACTCATGTCATCATCAAAAGATAATTCCAAGGTGACTGCAGCACATTATGGTTCCATCTTTGGGTTTACGGAATGAGGGATGTTACAAAGTGCATAAGCAAATTTTGGTCCAGTACATAACATTGCATATATGATGGTTCTTGTTACTGATGTATAAGGAATCTATCTCATATATTCCATATTAAACATTTCAATATGATTTCTATATACATCGATTGGGACAATCCCAACAACCTATTATATCAGGTATAAAGGACGTCTCTTTCAAATTCTTCATTGAGAATTGAACAACTAGGTTTTAAATGCTTCTAACATGAGTGCATAATTTTCAATTAGTAGCATGTTATTTAATTATAATAATGAAATTTTATTACTAGCCTTTTATTTTCTTTCTTATAGACACACGCATCATCTACATTTTGACTTAAGTCAACCTATTTGATTTCTCTGCCAAAATACTAGCTCAACCTCTAGATGCTTATTTAAGGTCATATCTTAATCTTAAATTGTTCACAAGCCTTGTTATTGCTCCCAGTGATTTCGAGACATGTTGACTATGTTGTGCAAACAGTCTCTTCTAAATCATACATACATACATACATGTATGTATGGTGTATGTATGTATTTTGAAATTAGTTTTATTATGTCATAAATTATTTTAAATAACTATAATATAACCAAAATATAATTATTTTTTTAATTACCAAAAGTAATTTAATGAAATAAAAAATTATTTGTATTATTTTAATTCTAATTTATTTTATATATATTGATTTAATGAATAAACAATGTTTTAAAATGGTTAAAATAATACTTTGCATTTAGAAACTTAATTTTCATATTTTAAAATATTTTTATGGTCGAAATAATACATATATATATACATACATTTTAAATATATTATTTTGTTAAGATGATATGTATAGTCAATTAATCGTTAAAAATTGAATTAACATACAAATGGACATGGCAGTGACATATATAAAAGTGGTTCTATGTATAGCATACAGTAGGCATTATACAAATATAATTAAGGTCATCCCTGATTAGATTTAGCTGTAGATTCACATGTTGATCCAATCGGTCTCCTAAATCTACACCTACCGTTGTAAGCAAATGGCATACCATCATTGGATCTTGTTGTAATTGATATGTATTTGTGTCAAGAGGGTTCGAATAAGCTGATTTGGGAAGAGCGTATGGTTGGCTAGGCAATGATAGGAGAAGGAAAAAGTTAAAATAAAATAGTGAGGCTTAGATTTGTTTTTATAGGAAGAATTGAAGAAAATATCTTGCACAAATCTCTCCTATTAAGTCAAACTTAGATCTCCACCCTTGCATTCCCCATGGCTAGCCATAGATGTGGTCATTAATGGACCAAATACCCATTAGTAATTAATGTTATTTAAATCAAATTTAAATGCACATCGATATCATATATGAATACATACATATACAACTACTATATATACACTCAGTTAATTACTATCAACATCCAAACATTTTTAGAGGCAAACCCATTTACTAAATACACTCCATACATGAAATAAAACAATAATTCACATTCTTAAATATTAATTAATTAAATTGATTTATAATTATTAAAACAAACTAAATCAGACAGTGTTTCAGAGACTGAATAGATTCAGTTCTGCAACTCATGAATGCGAATTCAGTCAGCAAATAAGATTTGAGAAATTCATGTATTTATGTTCAAACGTTACCATAGCTAATGGTGTGGCAGTTTGGCTAGATTCATCGCTTATAGATCTCATCGGTAAAATCCAATTTTACATTTTAAGCGTTCCTTTTATTAGTGATTGTTTACGCATGTTCTCTTTGTAAACACAATATCACTTTAGGATATATGGAATTTGGTATTGGTCAAAATTCAATCTTATCCACTTTAACTTGATTGGTCTATAATAAAGTCTTTGGTTCAATAATAACATTTATTATCAATCATTATACTCTGAATAATAAAGTCCTTGGTTCAATAATAACATTTATTATCAATCATTATACTCTGACAAGAGGTTTTGACTTTGAGTTGACTACAGTTGACTGTGATATCAACCACATACAACCAAACTGACAAATGCTCTATTGAATAGTGCTTCACTTACTATGCTATTTCTTAAACCTAACTATAGTTGCTCGATGGTCTCCATATCATGATTTAACGTAATTAAAATAGAGTATTCACATAAATTTTCACAATATTCTCAAGTCGAGAGAACTGTATAATATCGTCACTCTGAGATTTCTCATTTGACCTAGTTGTTATTAACCAACGGAAAACTCTTGGATGAGTCATTCCATAATTTTTCGGTAACTACGAGTACATAACCCTTTGGTGCCACTAGCAGCCACAAGGAATACACTACCCAACATTTGGAGAGCATTGCGTACTTTGGTCTCAATGGATGTATCAATATCCTTTCTAGAAACATCTTGACTAGGAATATTTAAAACAAAATGTTATTTTATATTGTGATTAATTACTCATTTTTGCAGGTATTTACAACTACAATCACATAACATTATATTTAAGGATTTTCTCATTTATATACTTTATATTAATTACTTAACAAAATATGTCAGTATATAACAAAGTACATAATAGAAATTAAACACCTTAACTATTAACAAGAGTGGTTACAGAGTTAGATATATGTAACAAATTACATAATTGTCCACGGGATACCCATAACTCTTTCAAGAAATTCCCTTGGTAAGAAAGTAGCATGTCTTGAAACAGTAATTTGTTTCTTAGTGCAGCGAAATAAGCCTTCATAAGATTTTATGAGCTGCCAATATAATTACACATACAAATTTAACTATTAGATGTAACTGAATTTAACATATATTCTTCTTGGATCTGGTGCATTGGCAGCGAGGTAAAAGGAAGAAATTTCAAAAAAAAATTCCTTTCGTTAATTTGCACGACATCTTATTTTGTGTTTACATAAATAATATATTTGCACTAAATTATATTTAGTGATTATTAATAAATGAGTGTGATGTTTTAATTTTGATTTAGTTAATTTATTTGAAACTTCTATTATTGTATATAATGACTTATCAATAAATATAATATATTTTATTAATTTAATTTAATATTTATAATGTGTTCGCATTCAGAATGCAAACATTATAACTACAATAAATGTGGTAGGCTACCTAAGGTGTACATAAATGAATAAATGACATAAGTGTATAATTAATCATTGGGATCTATGGCTAGTATATGTGGCATAATGTCAAGGGATGATAATTTTAATCACATATTCACACATACACACACATATATACATATATATACATACATCATACATATATATATTTGTATGTGTGTGTATTATACACAATATTATTTCAACCGGTAAATAAATAAATATATATATATATATATAACTTTTTTTTATTCGAAAAACAAATATATGTATGTAAGATTTTGCTTTATATATACATATTAATAGGTGGTAGTAATATAGAAACATATATATACTGAATATTTTGTTTTATTTAAAATTTGAATTTTAGATTTACCTTTTACCAATTCAAATATTTTATACTCCAAAAGAAAAATTAAATTTTGTTCGGTCGATAATAGTGAACCAATTTTTTAAATTCGTTTGTGAGAAAAATAGTTTTTTTATCAAAACTGTAACATATATATTTAAAATTTGTTTTATTGAAACTGTGAGAAAAAGGCTTTTTTTTTCTTTTTAAAATTCGAGTTCATTAAGAATATTTTCAAATCAAAACTAAAATCAAATTAAGTTAGATATATGTATCTTAAGGTTTAGAGGAAAATTAATAAACATACATACATACATACAGATATATATATATACTATTAGTAAAGAAAATTCAATAAATATGATTTTCATGGTGTCTTTTTGAAATTCCAAAAATACTGTTCACCCATTAATGGAATCTCATCTACAACCTCAGCTATCATCCCCTTCCCGACCACCCATCAACGGAATTTCACTATCAGTTTGCAGCCAACAAAGCTATTTGAAATAAAAGTGTCGTGACCACCAAGCTTTTGCACTTATATTACACAACCATCGGTTAATTTTATTAAATAAAATGAAATATTTCTATAAATGCACTTACATGCGATTTCCAGTAATATAAATAATTGAGTGTATGTTAATCTTAGTTTCAAAAATTATTTAATTTTTTTTCCAAAATGAAATATGAGCAAATTAAACACACACACACAATATATATATATATATATATGAATTATTTTATTTTAAAGAAAATATGTACCTTTTTTGTTTTGATCATGTCGGTTGCCGACGCCTTGGTTATTAGCAATTTCCTCTCTAAATTCCTTGTTTCTATCCTTTACTATTGATTGCAAGTCTATCTTCTAGGCTTCACCAATTTGTAAAAATAGAGCCTAAGGTTTTTGTTTTGTTATCTTTGTGAATTAGATAATGAGATATGTTTATTACCTCTCTTGGGCTAGAGAATATATATTTCCTTCGTTCTTTCATTCACTTGATATTTGATAAACAATATACCAACTATCAATTAGAGAACATATTGTAGAATATAGTAGTTTATATTATTTTTTGATGATAATAAACACACATGAATATATACACACACACACACATATGTGTGTGTGTATGTTAATGTGTTTTTTGCGGTACTATTGCAATATCACAAAATGAAATAAAAAATAAAATTTTATTTCAACAAATATTTTATTTCAATAAAATTTCAATAGGTTACACAATTACAATAAGAGCTTCCACAATTTCCATACACTATTCATATACAACAATTTCTACTCTCTCATATACAACACTCTTTCAAATACAACAATTTTCTAGTCACTCTTATCCTCACTCACTCGAATACGATCATTATGTCCTTGCTCCAGTCTTTGTCCTGACATCTGCATTGCCTGTAAAATAACAACGCAATAAATAGAAAAAGGAAACAAATTGAAACTGCTAAAATATAAATATATTTAAAGTTGACATTGCCTCGGTTTATTGGTTTTGCTCTTTTCATAATTTAACTAGGCAACAAAAATAACGAACATGGACCGGTATAATAGGTATATACAAGAACCTGTACAACATGTTTGTATGAAACAAAAATTTAAAATCAAGTCAATAATATGCACGAGCAACCTAAGACATATATATTGTATCACCATACATGCCTTAAGGCCAAGAAAATTAAAACAAATGAGCACATTAATTTTAAGCACCATAAAAATGCAATGCATATGCACATGTGCACATATCACACTTAAACATGCACAAAAACAAATCAGATTATGTAATTTCAAAGTCAAGGTGCAACACTTCTTATTTGAGAACAAGCACATACAAAAGAGATATCTTGCAGTGCTGAATGGATCTAGGCATACATAACGAGATACAAGTACACAAAAGAAGGCAAGAACAAGATCAGATTCAAGTACAAGGGGCACACATAAGCATATGAGGACACGTGAGAGCATTTCACGTGCATACATGGCTAAACAAGTCGAGCACATCAGATTACCAAGTGAATGCACATACACACCAAACATGAATGCATAAAGCACATACAGGAAAGCACATGAGGTCAAGCCCAAATGGTTCAGGCTCAACATAAGGCAGTAAAGTCATGCACTAACAACCATAAGGACAACAAGCATCAGAATAGTACAACCACAATACAAGATAGTAAAGTCATGAACAACTCATGTCCAAAGGCTCATAAGGAAGTACACAACAACCAATCATAAAGAAATGCATAGGCAAAACAGCAACACACACAAGACAATATGCAACATACTAACAAGGTCAGGGAAATCCACAAGGCGGTTTACAAGTGCAGGTGCATACAAGACCAACATAAGGCTAAACACAGATCTGGTTTGAAGGCAAGTGCACAATGCAGAAGCACATACCAAGGGCAGCATAACATAACCCAGAATGGCAACAGACACAAAGTCATATACAAGATCTCTGATAAGGAGAAATTGCATCGATTTACACATATATACATATGCATGTATATACATGGAAAATGATCATAGGAGCATCTCGGGTCGAACGGATACACAAGGTCAGGGCAATGCAAATATATATGAAGTGCAACTCAAAAGTGCACAACAAGCAATATACGTTCATATAATCAAGTCAGTAATCAAAAGTACAGAGGATACATAAAAGAAAACAAAAAAAACATGAAGTTGAATATGCCAACTGCTCAGGTCGGGAGAAAATCAAATTTAAGGAGTGAAAAGTCAACGATCTCAAAACCAAAGACCCAAAGATCGATCAAAGGAAATCAATAGCCAAGATTAAAAGCAATTCATGAATTGAAATATTCAAAGCTAACAATCCCGAAATATATGAAATCGAAGTAGATTTTTCTTTAAAACTTTCTCTATAAAAGGCCAATTTCATCATCGACAATTGAGCAAGTAGAATTCAGATCAAATATAAATATATAATTAGAATATCAAAATCATACCAAATATTTTCAGAGCTATATCAGCAAGAGAACTTGACCGTGAAAGTAATCGCAGCAAAAATCGAGAAAACTGATAAAGGCATAAAGGAGTAAATTCAACGATCGATTTTTTAACCAGTGGCTTTCAGAATTGGAAGAAACCTAAAGGAAGCAAAAGAGGGAAGACTCAAAATTATAAAAGGGAATTGTGTTATTTTTGTTTGGGCCATGTAAATAAATATTATATCTATATATTGTATTTATGGGTTCCTCTTAGGTTTCTATTTTGTATTTTAATTTTAAAAGCTCTAGTTTCAAAATAGGATTCAACTACGGTGTGTAGTTCAGGTAATTCTCAAGTTTGGGATAGAGTTGAGGCAGGTTTTTAGGGTTAGGGTTAGAATAATATGATAAGCGATAGTCATAAGTTTATAGGGTTTTTGTAAGAGGTCGATTTAATAGAAATCTTGGGGGTAGAAGTAGGCAAGTATTGCCGAAGCTGGGTAAATTCGTATGTTTCTTTCATTTCTGCATTTACTCTATTATTATCTATGCTATGATTTTTATTATTTTTTGAATTTATAATAAACCCTATTCATTGTTCCCTCTAGGTTTAATTCGATCCTACAAGTGGTATCAGAGCTAGGTAGTCAAATTCACTTATTCAAACTATGGCTAGTTTTAATAATGCTTTTTCTAAAGGACAATCCGTATCTAGGTTGCCCATGTTTAACTGTACTGATTATTTGTATTGGAAAACTAGGATGAAATTTTTTCTAGAGACTATAGATGCATATGATATAGTTGAAATTGGTTATAGTCTGTCTACGGTAAATATAGACGGTCATGAATTTCCTAAGCCTAAAGACAAGTGGGTGCAAATGAACTTATACTCTGTTAGGAAAATGCTAAAGCTCCGAACTCTATTTTTTGTGTCTTAGATAAAATTGAATATAATCGTATTTCTCATTATCTGACCGCGCAGGAAATTTGGTATATACTTGAAGTGACTCATGAAGGTACATCTTAGGTCAAGGAATCTCATCTAGCCATGCTTAGCAATGAATACGAGAATTTTGTACTAACAAAAGATGAAAATATAAAGGTGATGTATAGATGATTTTCAAGTATGATATTCAAATCCCTAACGCAAGGAAAAGCTTGCGAAGAATTGGAGATGGTTCGAAAAAATATAAGAATCCTCTCGAGACGTTTTGAAGCAATGGTGACGGTTATACAGGAATCCAAAGACTTGAAACAGCTTAATTGGAGGAACTAATAGGAAATCTCATCACCTAAGAGATGGAGTTGAAAGTCAGGGAGGAATGTGAAAGCGGAGATTCGAAAAAGAAATCCATTACCTTAAAAAGCACAATTGATAATGAGGAAGAAGACAATGTTGCAGCTGAGATAGCACTATTGATGAAGCAATTTAAAAAATGGACTAGAGAACACATAAATCCAACAATAAACCAACGAATGAAAACCAGCATTGACAAAGTATTGAATGAGTCTGAGAAAGAAATCATATGTTATAGACGTAAGAAGCCGGGTCACATCAAACCAAATTGTTCGCTGAATCGACTCAACAAAGCAAAGAAGAAGAAGAGAAGGAGTTTCTCAGCCGCTTGGGATGAGAGTGAAGAAAAAGAGGAGAACACTGATAATGAGAAAGAAGAGGCAAATATTTGTTTGATGGTAGAATCAAGGGACAACGACGATGAACCAAATGAGGTAGCACTTTACCCTGTGATGATTTACTTTTGGTGTATCACAAGTTAAACTCAAACATTTATAGACTTGAACAAAGATATAATAAACTAGAATGTGAGAAAAATAGTCTACTTGGTATAAATAATGAGTTAGAACCGATGATTGAAAATACTAAAAAATTTAACATAGAATGTGAGAAGTGTCGGTCTCTAGAGGAAAAAAATAGGTCTAAGACTAAAGTTGAAATTCCCAAAAATGAAATTTTGACAGTAAAAAACAAAGATGAAACAGAAAAAGAAAATTCCATTAAAAGATGTAGTTCACTTTTGAATGAAAATGATGCTCTTATGTCTAAGGTTCAACAACTTGAATCGACAATAAGAAAATTTTCTAAAGGAGAAAATTCACCTAATATATTGTTGGTTAGTCAAACTATCATCAAAAATAGAAAAGGACTCGGATATGATAGAATTGAATAAATTAAGAGAAAGAATTGTGATAATGTCAAATCTTAAAAAAGAATTTTCAAAGTGTTTAATTTGTTGAAAAATTGGGCATAAACAAAATAAATGTTGGAATAGTAACAAACACAAAAGTTAAACAAATTTGGGTTCCAAAAGGTACAAATGTAAAATTTTCAAATTTAAACAAGTTTAGGTTCCCAATGGTACAATTGTAAATACTAACGGTTTGCTATAGCAAATTTGGATACCAAAGGTTACAAATGAAAACAAAAATGGACCTAAATCTTTTGTTAAGCCACTCGCTTCTTCTAACATTTAGGTGCAAAAATGGGCTAAGAAACAACTATGATAGTAGTAGACTTCGAGTTGTTCTATATATGGTTAATGAGCGATAATTCCAATGTTACTTAGCCTATAAAAATTAAGTGGAGATCTACATACTTTGGATGAGACATTAAAGGCAAGTAAAGGTATGATCTCTAAACCCTATTTTATTATTGTTAGTTCGATTTTTCGTTAACATTGCTATAGTATAATTATCATATATCGAGCTCCTTAACTCCAGTTTGCAAAATTCAAGAGCTTACAGAAAATAGATAGAAAATTCTATAAGGTTTATATTTTGTGCTTTTCCATGATTTGAACTTAAACTGTTGGAAAACTACAAATCATTCAGTATACTGTTTGAAAATTGTATTAGAACTTCCTAACATAGGTGCAGTAAATCGATCATAACTTGAACATTGTTACTCATAATTTTGAATTTCATGAAGTTCTAGAAAGCTAACTGATAACATTACAACCTTTTTGTTTTGAGTATTTGGTGATTCAATTTGTAAAACATTGGAAAACAGCAATCATGTCAGTACATTACTTGAAAAGTATTTTTGATTTATGCAAACAAGTAGTATTATTTCAGATATAACTTTTGATGATTCATCATTTTGACTTGAAACCAATTTTTGTGATTAGCAACATTGAATACCTAAATCTTCCAAGTTTAGTGTTAAATTAAATTACGAACTTAAAGTTTTCAAATAGTAGTTTCAAATGACCGAATTTTCAAAACAACAATGGTCAATTGTTAATGTACGATGATTACTTTCATTGCCTTTAATGACAATTAACAAATCATTAGTTGGAGAATTTTTAGTTATTTGTGCTTTTTGTTCGATGTAAATGACTTTGCCTTTGTTTAACGAAGATGATTTTGCAGAAATTTCTAAATTTTTTGAAACAATTCGATTGATATTGTGGAGTACGCTATACTTGTTTGATAATACTTATGTTTCACGCTTAATATTGATAATGTGCATCACTGTCATGGTATCAGA
This sequence comes from Allium fistulosum, assembly GCA_030737815.1. Lineage (NCBI taxonomy): Eukaryota > Viridiplantae > Streptophyta > Magnoliopsida > Asparagales > Amaryllidaceae > Allium > Allium fistulosum. The sequence continues at coordinate 1,064,372,014 of CM060906.1, forward strand.
CATTTTTACATTCGAGATTATATTTGCTTTGGACTTATATTTCACCTAATTTTAAAATTAGTAGACATATTTAAATACCGCTTCTAGAAAATAGATTTTCACAACTTCGTTTGGATTTACGAATTTTATAGCTTACTTAAATTTTTACTTTGATTTTCTTTAATGAAAATACTCTTATTTACTTCAGTAAGGAAATTACTTGGAAAAGATGGTAGTTGACTGCCTGAATCTTATGAAATCTATCAAAAATTATTACTATTAATTGAGAAAGCGAAGGGTAGTGATTAAATTAGACTTCATAACTAGAGAGTGGATATATTAAAATTTCGTTAAAATTTAACAACAAGAGTGATATTTAATTTTAAGCAGAGCACTCATTTTGTTGTCTCGGGGTATTGAACCCAAGATCTCCAGAACACAATCTGAAGATCTTATATAACAACCCAAAATTTAAGATATAATAATTAATTAATGGATTAAATAAATAATAAAATAAGTTTGTGAAATTATCAAAATTGAGCCACGGGAGTGCACCATTATGTCCGTGGTAATTTTCTGGTCAATTTCCATATATAATTTATCAAAATCCGAGCTAAAACGAAGAAGTTGCGAAGTAAACAAGAATTGAAGAAAATGAAATACACACACACGCAGACAAAAGGTCAGGTCGACCCTAGAGTCGACCCTCACCATTGCTAGGTCGACCCCTAGCATGCATGGGTCGACACCAAGGTCGACCCGCACTTGTATTTGGACGACATTTCGTCCAGCTTCGTATATGACATGTTTTTCAACTTCTCTCCAATCCTGTGCGTTCGTCTTTCCATCTAACGGTTCCCAGTGAGCCTATAACTTGGTTGCATCAGATTCAATCTTAAATCCAACGGTCTAAGATCCCTAAACTACACTATAAAAAAGACCCTAGGCCTAGCTATTTTTCTCATTCGGATTTTATCCTATTTGGGTTCATTGCCAGAGGCTGGACCCTAAATAAAATAATTTTCTAAGGAGGAAATCTTTTTGATAAAAATATTCTATGCTCTAGAAGTGGATCAAGAAAGACCAAGGACTAGAGCTAAGGACCACAGGTGAGTGTTTAGTAATTATTTTAGATTTTTAAGTAATTTAAAATAATAGGGTTTCAATAGTTGTAGTTTTTTTGCAATTTTGAGACAATTTTTATATAAGTTATTTACGGTTAATTTTTAAATTTCTTTTCAGTCTATTTTATTTAGCTATTCTTATTTAGCTATTTTATTCAGTTATTTATAGTTATTTACATCTATTTTATGTTAGAATTCAGCATGTAAATGTTAGTTTCTTTTTATCCTTTTTACACGAATAAAATAATAAAAAGAGAATAATTCGCAAATATGGATTAAATAGAATTAAACACTAAATTTACAGAAACTAGATGTAAAATAAGAAAGACTGTAATAAAAAGAAGATAGACTGAAATAGGCAAATTTGAGACATTTGCAAGCATGTTTATAACTAGTGGTTATAACTAAAAAGATAGAAAAGAAGCATAGCAATTATAACGTAGGTTATAATTAAGCAGAAAGAACAGTAAAGGCTTATTTTAAAAACTTACATTAAGTTAATAAGCAAATATAGTAGAGATAACAGAAAAAGGCTTATTTTAAGACTTAGATTAAGTTAATGAGAAAACAGAGCAGAAATAACAGAAGAGGCTTATTTTAAAACTTACACTAAGTTAATAAGCACGAATGGAAATAGGGCCCATACCAATAGCATTCCCTTTCAGACTAGGACTGATTATCTCACAACAGATTAGGTGAGACTGGGCAGGACCCTTTCAGACTAGGACTGATGGTCTCACAATAGTTAGGTGAGGCTGGGACATAGGGTAAATAAGTGGCCAATAGATAGAAGCTCAAATCGGGGGATTTGGGCATGGGGCGCAACTAGATTTTGTTTGTTAGGACCCATACCAACAGCATTCCCTTTCAGACTAGTACCGATGGTCTCATAAGGTACTTAGGTAAGGCTAGGTAGGACCCTTTCAGGCTAGGACTGATGGTCTCCCAACAGATTAGGTGAGGCTTGGCATGCTTATGCTGACAGGGTGAGTAAGAGGTCACAAGTGGGGGGCGACGGTGACTGTGTACCAATGGTGACTGAGCGTGCGGCATTGATTAGGTTGTAATTCGCTACTGCGTTCCAAGCGCTAAGCATGTGTCTTTTGCTGTGGGAGCCACAGGATGGGACTAGCTCACAGTGGCACAACAGAGATAGAAGGTCGATCGACAGGTAGAATTAGGACTTCAGCCTAATTAAAATAGGATTAGAATTTCAGCCTGATCAGAGCAGCTATTTAAGACAAGTGCAAACAATCATAACCAAAGCAAACAGTTAAATAGTATTTTATCCCAGTTTTATCTTTCCTTTATTTCCTTTTATACTAGAACTGTTGCTAAGTCTATTATCTTTATCTTGCTTAGAAATGCTAGTAATTACTTTCACTCACCAGACTTATAGTCTGACCCATCCTTTATTTCCCCTTTTCCTCCATAGGCCGGCAGAGGCAAGGATGGTTGATTCAGATTTCTTGGAGATACATTCCTGGAGTTCTTCATGTATTCTTCTTCTTTTCAGTTTTCTTTTTGTAACGACTCGACTTTTCGACGCTCGAAAGTCGACATTAATACGTCCACTGTATCAAATGCCGCGCAATCGAGTGCCGGAAAATCGAACCATTAGGATTAAAAAGAAGAGGTAGAAGAAGACAGAAGAAAAATAAAGAAGAAGAAACAGAAACAATATCAGAATCTCACATTCGCAGTGGAACAATATATAATAGATGAATCAATAATCTTTAAACAAAAGACTATATCAGTTTATACATACATCAATCAGAGTCAATATACAACTCAATACAACAATGGACAATTATATAAACTTGTCCTCATACAGAATACACAGTGGAATAAATAAACAAGTACGGTAGTACGTCTCGCCATCCAGCTCATCTCCAAAGCTCCAGAATATCCTGATAACATAACCCTAGGCTGCCCGTGTGGAAAATTATGGGCACCCAGAGTTTAGAAAGGGAACAATAAACTCCAAGTCAGTCATGGTGACTGGTGTGAGATCGTAAAACAGTTATTTTCATAAAGAAAATAAAATTAATTCGCAATACTTTTGGAAAATGAAACTACCATAAGGCCTCCCGCCACACACACAATGCAAACGCATAATTGGAGGAGATTTCCCCTTATGATAGTCCAAAATGCTTACTACGCAAAATCAGTTGATATTATTATTAAAGTCTAGTGTGGAAAACATTTCGAAAGTATAATATCAATCTTAGCCAACATACAACCATTATTGTATGCCTACTATAGCTACTATGTTCAATAGCAGGTTACCGCCACATTCCATAGCAGGCAATACAACTAAAACCGTACAGGGTTCATATTGTTTCTTTGGATTTCCAACAAATGGTCAGGCAAAGGAACTTCCTTACACCGAAATGGAAACGCCTCTAGAAAGACGCCCCGAGAACCTAACCGTATCTCTGCAAACACAAGGCCGACGCTACCTCACGCTGTACAGCTGTAACTAGGTAACTAACACACTGACGCTACCTCACGATGTACAGCTGTAACTAGGTAACTAACACACAAGTATGCCATCCCCGGTCGTCACTGACCTTTATCCTAGGATCCTCAACCACAAAGCAACAACCACAAAGTATAATTGTGCAGCATCAACATAGGTAAAATATCTGGGCTCCATACCATGATATCACCTTTTATCCAGAAGGAAATGACATACCCTAGTGGCGCGACCCCTAAAAACCTTGCCGCAACATTCCTGTTTCGACCATTACCGGGTTGTGAGGCTCGACGAAGTTTCATCCATAAAGCCACGCTTTTTCACAACGCCACGCTTTTTCACAAAGCCACGCTTTTTCACAAAGCAACGCTTTGACCAACAAATGATCAACAACACTTCGTATGCCACATTACCAAATTGGGAATGTATCACTAGTAACCATCAACTACATAACCTCTGAGCTCGTATGTCTCAAAGAAGGGTGTTAAGCTAAGAGAATAAATTCTCCGCCAACAACAGAAATGTATTTGATAAAAACTAGCTTTACATCTCAAAGTGTAATGTCAGACACACATCCATACAAGTCCGTTCCGGGATCGAACGGCACCGAAGGCACTTCCAAAGAAGCCCTTGCAATCCAGATATTCACTAATCACATCCGAACTTCCCATCACAAGAAGAGTGATATAAATCTCTATACCGGAGCAACTCGGTGCAGAGACATTCGACAGGTTGTCCTTTCATTTTCGAAAATACCCGGTCTTCAATACGATCCATATCGTCGTATCACTAATTCGGAATGGGTTATATGACACAAAGGTCTTTTCCCGGCTAACCCGAATAGTGAGCGTTTGTTTTAAAAAAACAAATTCAAGTGTCATTTCAAAGGCAAATATTGATAGTCGGTTATTTAACTATCAACAACATTCACAACAATCAACTAATTTAAATAATTTTTCCCAAATTATTTATTTTCAAAATATCTTCACAAGATATATATTTTCCACACCTCACATTTGAAAACCCATTTCAAATCACCTTTTCACACTTCACATTTGAAAACCAATTTCAAATCACCTTTTCACACTTCACATTTGAAAACCAATTTCAAATCACATTTTCACACTTCATCACAAAATGGTCCATTTAAACCAATTAAATAAATCCTTATCGATTTATTTCAATTTTACGTTCCAAATCTATAAATTTATTTCCACACTTAAAAATAAATCAATGTTTATTTTTAAAAACAAATTTCCCTTTCCTTTATAAATTCTATTCTGAATTTACATTCTCAAATATTCACTTTTTATACGATTTTCAAAATCATTTTCCAAAGATTCACTTTCAAACACCAAATCAATTTCCAAATTGATTTCTCAATTTTATTTCAAACCCCAAATCAAATTCCTAATTGATTTCTAAATTTACTTCGAATCCCAAATCATTTTACAAATCGATTTCCAATTTATTTCAACATAAATCAATTTTTCATTCAACATTAAATAAATTTTCATATCGATTTCCCAAAGATTTATCTTCAAATACTAAATCAATTATCAATTGGATTTCAACAAATTTATCACCTTTTAAAAATAAATTCCTTTATCTCTTCCAAACCATTTAAAATTCCATTTTTAAATAAAATTTTCAACTTTCGAATAATACTATTCAAAATCCATTTATAAAAATCTTTTCCCATAATTTGGAAATAATTCGATAAGATTACAAAAAATCAACTTTACGCTTTTAAAATTCTTCTTTTAAATTCCACCAATTCTTTCAAAAGAATTTATTTAAAATTTCCAATTTAAATTTTCAAAAATCCAATTTCATTTATTTCCGGTATCCAATGATACCAAAAATACATTCGGCTAAATTATAGCCTTCAACACATTCAATCGCAGATATAATCATACACAAATTATAAATAATCAATCACACAACATATGAAACCAATTCAAATGTTTTGAGGAATCCTGTTGGATCCCTCCAACCTGTTTTCCTGCATCCATAGATGTTAGCACAATACCAATTCCACTTTGAGATGGAATATCGTGGTATATGGGATTTATAAAATATCATCCGCTATTATGCGGCGCATAGGGTCTCATCCGCTATATAATGCGGGAAAATCAATCAACTCCAATATATACATATTGCAATATATATATATATATTGCTATATACTACTATATATAGTATCCCATCCAAACAGTCAATCAAATCAATAACTGCAAAAATCGAATTTTCATTTTGAGTGAGAAGATCTCACCTTTGCTTTTGTTTTGCAATCCCATTTTCCATTCCAGTTTGTTTCCTCGATGATTTTAGACCTTGTATAAATTAATTTATACAATTTATTAATATTCGAGATAAATCGAATAATCAATTTCTTTTCAATAGATTAAATTAATTAACACTTTTAATTTGAACTAACTAATAATTAGTTTTTAAACTAATTCCCTTTTAAATAAATAAAATATTTTCTAGTTTTCAAAATAATTCCATTAGTTAAAATGTATGTATATATTTATATTCACTGCATTTAAATACAAATAAAATAACCTATGCAGATTTTAAATTTATCTTTATAAAATTCTTCAACCCTTTTTATTATTATTTTTTTCTTCTTATACAAGTTCATTTATTTTAAAATTAGACTACAGACATATACTAGTACTAATACAAATACTGTTATATATATAATTTTTGTTTGTAACATATTTATTACCCTTAAATTTAAAAGAAGAATTTTATATCTTTACTGTAAATTTCATAACTTCCTTCATATATTTCATATTTTATTAAAACAAAAATAAACTTGTAAATATACTTACTATCGAATTTCGTTCGCCTGCTTTGCGACCTTCCTTACATCACCGCGATTACTTCGCTCGCGCCCACGACCGTTGCTCCATCTTCGACGCCGCCACGTGAATCCCCCACCACGAACAGCGCCGAGGTCGCCCCAATCCCTAGCTTCTGAACGAAACCCATCAACGCTCAAATGCCTTGCGAGACCCAGCCCACTTGAGACCACTGAACGCCACGCGAAGTCCTCCACCTCGCAATCGCAAGTCGCCGCCCTACTTCGAATTCACGAACCTCGTCGCAGCCTTGCTACGCCGCCCCCCTTATGCTAGTTGCCACCGATGAACGCGCGCGAGCCATACCTTAATCGTACTCGCGATTTTTTTTTATCAGAGAAGAAGAACGCCCTTGGTTTTAATTTCGAACGATAAGGGAAGGATTCGATTCTTTTATTTCGAACAAGGAAGGAATGAACGAAAGTCGTTCAATTTGAATTTTTGCTCGGCCATTGTTTTATACAGAACGAAATAAAAATTCCTCTGGCCATTAATTTTCTTTGAACAAGAAAATTTTCGTTTGTTTGTTTAAACGAAAAGGAAAGGTCAGCTTTACAAGGAAAAGTTTGCGTGTTGCAGAAGAGAATAGGTCAACTGATGGGAAAGAATTTTGACTAGTGAATTGATATAAGATATTTAAATTAAATCGATAAATTATCGCCTAGGCTTTTTTATCTCGTACGATCACACGACAGCTCCAATCACCACGAAAATTGAAATCCGATAATAATACAATATTACGGATCCAATGGAACTGGTTTCGTCGAATTCCGAGACTGTGCCCCGGAACGCTATTTTCAAATTCAATTTAAACAATAACATTCAAAACTGAACAAAACAGTTTCAAATTCAATTCTGAATCTTCCATTATCTTCAGTATTATCAATATGAATTTTCCAAGACTTCATATTATTTTTAACAGGCTAAAAAAAGAAGATTCAGATTTTTACCCAAGTTTTAACAATTAAATTCACTAATTTAATTACCAAACAAACTCTGATATTTGAAATTCAAATCAAGCTAACATTCAAATATTTAAAATCAATCAAATATTCAAATGTCAAAAATTCAGGGTCGTTACACTTTTCATTTGGTTTTTGATGTACTGGTACTTTTGAGAGGGATGCTTATTATTATTGTACTCTGATTTTATGAGACTGAGATGTATTTTTCATAAGACATGTGTATTTGATATTTGAGACGTGATGTTTTTTAGACTTACTTATGAAGTTTTATTTTTAATAATGAGTTACCATTTAAATGTTTCCACTGTTTATATTTATTTATCTTATGAATTTTAGTCTCTGTGATGCTTTAGCTATACCTATAACGCACCATATCTTTTAGTGTGCCCTTTTTGGGTATACTAAGGGGTGTGGGGTGTTTCACTTGGTATTAGATCCTAAGGTTACAGAATTCCTAAAAACTTGTTTTAAAAGTAAAGTATTTTTCAAAAGTAACATATCTTCAAACTAGAAGAAATGGTTTTCAAGTATATGAGTGTTTTTAAAAAAATCCCCTCAAAGTCCAGTTCAACCTTCTTTCGATTCTTTCGAGCCTAAATTTTCTCTTCTTTGCATAGAATGGCGGACGCCCCAAATCTTCCAGAGGGTGTTCAAGTCCCTGGCTGGTTCCATAGATACCTCCAAGCTATGGCACCAGAGGTGCAAGGGCAAGTGCCCAATCCAGCATCGGTGGGTGGAGATCCCATTAATCCACCTACAGCAGCCAATTTTTCTAAGCTATGCAAGGACTTTGCTAGACTAGGAGGCAGAACATTTTCCGGCATGGAGGATTTCATGGAGGCACGAGCTTGGTTAAGGGATACGGAGCGGATATTTCGGCTGTTAGGATTGGAGGACCGATAGAGAGTTTAGCTTGCATCTGGACAGCTGAAGGAAGAGGTTAAGGAGGTCCCTATATCAGAAAACTCTAAGAAGCAGTGGTGGAAGACTAAGAAGGATAAGGACAAGAGGAAAGAAGGAGGACCTCAAAAGCGGACCAGGAAATGCGGGAAATGCAATAGTTGTGGATTGGTTGGTCATTTCGCAACGGACTGCAAGAAGGATAAGATGAAGGGGAGGGGTTACAATTGTGGGCAGTCTGGTCATCTTAGCAGATATTGTCCTCAGAGGACGGGGTAGAGAGCAGGTGCATCTATAGCGCAAGTGCAGGCTTTGGATGCAGCACCTTCTAGCAGTGGACCAGATAGAGGTAGGAAAGTCTCTGTAGAAGGTTTGATCTCTATTTTGGATTTTCCTATTCGGACTCTTTTTTATTCTAGAGCATAGCATTCTTTCATTTCTAATTCCTTGGTTGATTGTTTGCACTTAGATATTTCTTTAGTTGTAGACCCTATAGTTGTTTCAAACCCCATAGGAGGATCGGCACATTTATCCATGATTTGTAGGGGTTTGAAAATTTTTATACTAGGCGTAGAGTTTGATTGCGACGCCTATGTACTGGGATTTCGGGATATGGGATGATTTTGGGGATGGATTGGCTATCCACTTATGGAGAAATATTGGACTACGAAAGGAGAGTCGTCAGACTAGAGACATGCAGCGGTAGGACTCTCGAGGTTTCTTACGACCTACAGGGGTCAGTCATGTTGAGCTTCCTTTATTCCCTTGGTTCATCACTAGGAGACTTAGATTCCATTCCAATCGTTAAAGATTTCCCAGACGTTTTTAAGGAAGTTAGGGGACTACCTTCTAAGAGAGAGATCGACTTCAGGATCTATCTGAATGACAATGCTAAGCCAATGGCATTGCCCGTGAGATATATGGCTCCTAGGGAGAGGAAGGAGTTAAGTAAGCAGATTAGTGAGCTATTGGAGAAAGGCTTCATCAGACGGAGCATATCTGAGTGGGGAGCACCAGTCGTCTTCGCTACAAAGGCAGATGGTTCCCTTCAACTTTTCATAGACTATAGAGAGTTGAATAAGTTCACGAAGAAGAACCGTTACCCACTTCCTAGGATAGATGATCTTTTCGATCAGTTAGTTGGCTCTTCAGTATTTTCTCAGCTTGATTTAGCCACTGGATTTCATCAGCTTAGGGTCACTAACGATAGCATCGATAAAACAACATTTAGGACACCCGATGGATTCTTTGAGTGGTTGGTTATGCCATTTGGACTAACCAACGCCCCAGCCTATTTTGTAGATTTGATGAGCTGTGTTTTTTGAGATGTGCTAAATAAGTTCGTGGTAGTATTTGTGGATGACATTTTGGTGTTTTCCAAGAGTATGGAAGAGCATGCTATTCATCTTAAGGAGGTTTTTCATACACTTCGTGTTCATCAGTTGATGGCAAAATTCCCGAGTGTCACTTTTGGCGTAAGGAGGTGCGTTTCTGAGGACATGTAGTCTCAAGAGAGGGTCTAGCGGTGGATCCAGCTAAGTTAGTAGCAGTACAAGATTGGAAGCCCCCCAAGAACGCTACCAAAGTTAGAAGCTTCCTAGGTTTAGCAGGTTACTATAGGAAGTTTATTAGAGATTTTGCTAAGATTCCAGCACCGCTTACTCGCCTCACTATGAAGAATGCGGCATTCGTGTGGGGCATAGAGTGTGAGGATTCCTTCACGATGCTAAAGAGGGCCCTTACTAGTGCACCAGTGTTAGTTTCACTTTTACCCGACGGAGTTAAGCCTTTTACAGTATACACCGATGCATGTGGAATGGTTCTTGGAGCAGTATTGATGCAGGAGGGGATGGTAGTATGCTATGGAATGCTATGGAAGTGGACAGTTGAGAACTCATGGGAAGAACTACCCCACCCATGATTTGGAGTTAGCTGCTATTGTTTTCGCGCTCAAGTCTTGGTGACATTACTGTAGGATCGATTTCACCCAAGATGGGGGGTGAATAGGGTGATACTAATAATTATAAAAATTAATGCGAAAATATATAAAATAATTGCAGCACATATAATAGCAGAATAATAAAAGTAGAAATAGAACAACACAGATTTACCCAGCTTCGGCAAAACCCTGCTTACGTGCTGCCCCTAAGGTTTCTACTAGAAATTAAGTAGTCAGACGCTTACACACATAAACTTGCGATGCCCGCTATAGACTAATCTAACTTTACGCTCAAAACCCTACCACAACTCAGCCACTGAGTTGTGAATTCTCGAACTACACCACCGTAGTTCATTCCCTAGTCACACGACTAGAATTTAATAAAAGTTTTAAAGAAAAATACAAACTAAAAACAAATTACAAAGCCCTATATAAAATTTAAGCCTAAATAACAATTATAAAAGAACCGGCCCAATATAAAATTTCTCCCTTTTCTTTATTTCGGCCCGTATCCTTTACTTCGTAAATTAACGTTTGCTTGTTTCCTTTGCTCGAGAATGTTCGTTCCTCTTTTAAAATAAATTAGGACTTTGTTTTTCCTTGAAGTCGCCGCTTGGTCGTTGATCGATCTTACTATCGAACCTCAATTCAGTTTGATGCTTCTTCGATCTTTGTTCTTTGCTTAGCTTCGGCTGCTTCAAATTGTCGAGTTCGAATGATGCTTGAATTAGTATGTGAATTCCTTTTATTGATTATTGGTTATACTCGACTTTCATTCGAGTTTAATGATTTATTGCTCTCTGTTTTTCTTAAACTCGAATGAATCTAATTGCCGATGATGTTAATGGTTTAAATAGGGATAAATCCCTAAAATATTGTTCATTTATATTTTGTTTGAATTCTTCACGTTACCATGCTTGGCCACTGATTTTCGAATGAACGATGTGATTAATCCTGACTGGTTCAATTTGTATATTTTTCTGGCTTGGTGACCACGACTTGCATTTGCTTTGATGATGTTGATTTATCTGGACATGTTCATTGTACTTGCGATATTATCTGGACTCGTTCGAACTCTACCTTGGTCACCACGGCTTTGATTCTTTGGCATTTTGAATTTTTGTTGACTGCTGTTATATTCTCTAGTTTGAATCGCGACTTGATTTGAAACTGCTACCCTGATTTTTGTAAAATTGTACACTGCTTCATTGATTTTTTGATTTCTTTTGTTGTATGTGTGTGCTTTTCTTGTGTACCTTATTCTGTACCTTGCTCTTGCTCTGTCCACTTCGAGTACTTGCTTTCAATATTCAGTTCCAATGCATTGATGTCTTCATGTATATACATACATGTATGTATATATGTGCGTGATGGCTCTGGTATCAATTCTGGTTGTTCATGTATATACATGGTGCACTTGCCTTGAACTTGTGAGCATGTTATGTTGTTAAAAATACGGTTCGAGTTAAATTGAGTTATGATAGTATGGTTCCATTCGTGAACTGCTGTCATGTTTATAACTTTCCTTGTGTATGTTCTGGTCTAGTTGAGTTTTGTACATGTAGAGTCTGCACTTGATTCTCTGTACATGTCTTTGTACATTTGGTTGATCTGCACTGATTTTCTGGCCTCTGGTTCATTTTGTTTTGTTACACTCTGGTTCGTATGTTGATTTGGTTCTTGAGTATTGCTTCGAGTTGAACTGTTTTCTTTCATTTAGTTTGATGTTATATGTGATCCCTGAGTTGAAGTCTAGTTCGATTTCCACTGCATATTTCTGTGATGATTGTTTTCATGTGTTGTGTATGAACTCGCTATATCACCATATATGTACATACATACATATGTGTGTGTATGTATGTGTTGTTGATCTGTTGTTGCCTCTAGTTGTGATTTACTTGAGTCTGATCTTCGAGCCAGTTCATGTTGTAACTGGACTTGCCTTTGAGCTTATCTAATTGTGTACATTTAGATCACTTTGAACATGTGATATGGTTTAGTTCATCATGCTCATCCATGTTTCTGTTTTGTTCTGAGCCTTGTAGATGCGTTATTCAAGTGGGTCTTCATGTATACTTGGATCTTGTTGTAGCCCTTTGTACATGTTGCACTGCCCTGGTGCCATTGACATTTGAGTCTAAAGCTTTTTGTTTCACTGGTGGTTTATACATTTTATTCTGGTTGACATGTTTCTTTGCACCAGACCATATTTATATCTGGTCTATATGTCGTTTCATTTGAACTATATTGTAGTGGCTGGTTGTTCATGTCTGAGTTTGAATGGTTGAGTTGTTTTCATTTCATATTGCTTGATGACTTCACTGTCGAGTCTATTCTCATGTGTACACATTTGTGTACTTGTTAGCATGGTCTGGTTTTGGATTCTTGTTGCATGAGAACTTGTGCTCGACAATTTTGTGATGCTTTTGTATTGCACCTGAGTTGAATCCAGCTTATGGCTCGGGTTTGACCTTATGATCACCTGTCCCTGCAGTTTTATCAAGTGTATATCGGTGTGCATGGTCTTGTGGCATGTACAGTGATACACTGTGCATGTCACAAGCTGTTCGTGTAAGATGAATTCAAAATAAATGATGACAAACAACCCAAATAACTGAGGCAAATAATATTTTCAAAAATACACATTTTATTTTACACTGCAAAAAATATTTCTTTTTCAATTTTACCGTGTCGGTGTTTATTTTGCAGATAATTCAGATTATGGATTCAATCTGGAATAGAGTTGAAGATTAAATACAAGTGTTGAGTGAATATGTAGTGAGGAAAGTTATGTAAATTGAAATGTAATTGAAGTTGTGTTGTAATTGAAAATTGTGTATATATAGTGAGAGCTCAAATTTGTACTATTCAAAAATGAATAAAATATTTGTTTGAATTTAAATTCTGCGTTATTTATTTTATTCAACAAATATTTATTTAATTATGTGAAAAATAAAATAGTACAATAACAAATACATTTAAATGAATATATACATATATGTTTATTATCATCAAACAAAAATCATATACTAGCATATTCAACAATCTCCCCCTTTTGATGATAACAAATATATATTTAAGATTTTGAATTTATTAAATGTATTTGGTCATTGATGAACTCTATTTGCTCCCCCTATTTGAATGCTCCCCCTACACCAAAGCTCCCCCTTCATATTTTATTCAACAAGTATTTATTTAATTATGTGAAAAATAAAATAGTACAATAACAAATACATTTAAATGAATATATATATATATATATGTTTATTATCAGCAAACAAAAATCATATACTAGCATATTCAACAATTACCTGTTAGGAGAGAGGTTCGAGCTTTTCACATATCATAAATCATTGAAGTACTTGTTCTCATAAAAGGATTTACACATGAGGCAGCAACGTTGGATGGAGTTTTTGGCATCATATGACTTTGAGATAACCTATACCCCTGGTAAAGGGAACGTGGTTGCAGATGCGTTAAGTAGGAAGAAAGCAACCCTTAGTCTAATGTTCGTGGAGTGGAAAATCCTAGAGTTTATTTCCACCTTTGATTTTAAGCCCTTTATGGACATTACCCCTGGATTATTGGCAGCACCTGAGGTTAAGCCTACCCTCATAGATCGGATTGGCTCAAGGCAGCGAGAGGATTCAGAGCTTATGGATATTGTAGAGAGGATTAGCATAGGATAGGTCTCTAGACATCTCCAATGTTATTCCATAGATAGAAAAGGGTGGCTAAGGAGAGGTGGAAGACTTTGTGTCCCCCGCACTAGTGATTTGATGAGAGAAGTTCTAGCAGAAGCACACCATTCTCGAAAGACTATTCATCCGGGTGGTGATAAGATGTATAGGGACATGAAGAGAATGTTTTATTGGAGCGGCATGAAAAAGGATGTAGCAGAGTTTGTAGCTAAGTGTCTTGTATGCCAAAGAGTTAAGGTGGAGCAGCAGAAGCCCGACAGATTGCTTCAACCATTAGATGTACCCGAATGGAAGTGGGATAGTGTTTCGATGGACTACATAGATGGTTTACCCCGATCTAGGAAGGGGAATACTAGTATTTGGGTGATTGTAGATCGTTTGTCTAAGAGCGCCCACTTCATTCCGGTCAAGGGTAAGAGGACAGCACCTTATTTGGCATCCTTTAGTTCGTGAGATAGTCCGACTTCATGGAGTTCCCTCTAGCATAGTGAGCGATAGAGATCCTATCATTACTAGGGAGTTTTGGAGAAGCTTGCAAGAGGCTTTAGGGATGCAGCTTAGATTGAGTACGGCCTATCACCCTCAGACGGATAGCTAAACGAAGAGAGTTCATAGAATTCTTGAGTATTTGTTGAGGATGTGCATTCTTGATTTTGGAGGAACTTGGGAGGAGTATCTTCCTTTAGTGGACTTCGCATATAATAATAGTTTTCAAGCTAGCATTAGGATGGCACCTTTTGAAGCGCTTTATGGAAGACCTTGCAAGTCGCTTTCGTGTTGGTTGGAGTCTACAGAGAGATTGCTACTTGATCCCGACATGATTAGGGAGACTTCGAAAAAGATTGATTTGATTCGAAGAAGAATGAAGACAGCTCAAGATAGGAAGAAATCTTATGTAGATAAGCGGAGAAGGGACATTGAGTTTGAGGTAGGAGATTTGGTTTTCATTAAGGTATCTCCACTAAGAAAGGTAGTGAGATTTGGATCAAGTGGGAAACTAGCTCCGAGATTTATAGGACTGTTCCCCATTGCGGAAAGAGTAGGGAAGATGACCTATCAGATAAATCTACTGGAGAGGCTCGCAGGAGTTCATGATGTTTTTCATGTTTCGCACTTGAGAAAGTGCTTACATAACTTAGCAGAGGTAGTGGAACCTAGCCAACTTGAAGAAGTTGAAGTGGAGAGAGAAACATCGGTTCATTGCATTCCTACAAAGATCGTTGGACGTGATATCAAGAAGCTTAGGAATAAGGAAGTCCCTTTGGATAAGGTGAAGTGGGGAGACAGCATTGAAGATGCTACGTAGGAGGCTGAAGAGAAAATACGTACCTCTTATCCGTATCTTTTCGATGGTACGTTTTGAATTTTCTATTTCCATCTTTAGTTTTGAATAGGTTCTTTCCTTGAGTATCCTTTGGGAGGGTAGATCTTAGGATTTAACCTATGGACGGTAGGACTGAATGTAAACATGTTACTAGAACATGTTATGTATGATGGACGCTAATGGTTGCAAGTGTTTGCTAGTGGATGCTAATGGACACATATATATACACTAGGCACTATTATCTCTTAAGGATCGGCCTAACTAGGTCACTAAAGCATATGCATATGGATGTGTGCGCATTTGCATTTTTATTTTATTTCCATGGTTGCGATAAATGGATGGTTAGCATATGATTGTTGCATTTGGATGATGATTGTAGCACGCATGTAGAACTATCAGTTGTCATTAATAATTTGCATTCATTTGGATACATGGTACGGACATGATTACATAAAAAGGTGGACGACTGAATCAGTAGACCGCCTAATCTTTTGCATTAGTTAGGAACATTGACACTACACTATTGCATATATCATAAATTGCATTAGAAAGCTTAAGGACAATGGATGTAATTGATGATGGTTGAATATTTGGTTGTAGAATTTGGATGAAAATATTTATTTCATTCTTCTGTCCTTGGAGATTTCGAGGACGAAATCCTTTAAGGAGGGGAGAATGTAACAACTCGAAATTTAAGCTATAATAATTAATTAACGAATTAATTAAATAATAAAATAAGTTTGTGAAATTATCAGAATTGAGCCATGGGAATTGTACCATTGTATCCATGGTAATTTTATGGTCAATTTCCATATACAATTTGTCAAAATCCGAGCTAAAACAAAGAAGTTATGAAGTAAACAAGAATTGAAGAAAACGAAAACATATAGACACACACACACACACACACAAGGTTAGGTTGACCCTAGGGTTGACCCTCACCATTGCTAGGTCGACCCCTAGCATGCATGGGTCGACACCAAGGTTGACCCGCCCCTGTATTTGGACGACATTTCGTCCAGCTTCGTATGTGACGTGTTTTTCAACTTCTCTCCAATCCTCTTCATTCGTGCTTCCATCCGATGGTTCCCAGTGAGCCTATGATGTGGTTGCACCAGATTTAATCTTAAAATCCAACGGTCTGAGATCCCTAAACTACACTATAAATAAGATCCTAGGCCTAGCTATTTTTTTCATTCAGATTTTCTCCTGTTTGGGTTCATGCCAGAGGCTGGACCCTAAATAGAAAAATTTTCTAAGGAGAAAATCTTTTTGATAAAAATATTATATGCTCTTGAAGTGGATCAAGGAAGACCAAGGACTATAGCTAAGGACCACAGGTGAGTGTTTAGTAATTATTTTAGATTTTTAAGTAATTTAAAGTAATAGGGTTTCAATAGTTGTAGATTTTCTGCAATTTTGAGACAATTTTTATATAAGTTATTTACAGTTAATTTTTAAAGTTCTTTTCAGTCTATTTTATTCAGCTATTTTTATTTAGCTATTTTATTTAGTTACTTACAGTTATTTGCATTTATTTACATCTATTTTACATTAGAATTTAGCCTGTAAATGTTAGTTTTTTTTTATTCCTTTTTACGCGAATAAAATAATAAAAAGAGAATAATTAGCAAATATGGATTAAATAGAATTAAACTCTAAATTTACAAAAACTAGATGTAAAATAAGAAAGACTGTAATAAAAAGAAGATAGATTGAAATAGTCGAATTTGAGAAATTTGCAAGCATGTTTATAACTAGTGGTTATAACTAAAAAAATAGAAAAGAAGAATAGCAATTATAATGTAGGTTATAATTAAGCAAAAAGAACAGTAAAGGCTTATTTTAAAAACTTACATTAAGTTAATAAGCAAATATAGTATAGATAATATAAAAAAGCTTATTTTAAGACTTAGATTAAGTTAATAAGCAAACAGAGCAGAAATAATAGAAGAGGCTTATTTTAAAACTTACACTAAGTTAATAAGCAAGAACATAAATAGGGCCCATACCAATAGCATTCCCTTTCAGACTAGGACTGATGATCTCACAACAGATTAGGTGAGGCTGGGCAGGACCCTTTCAGACTAGGACTGATGGTCTCACAATTGTTAGGTAAGGCTGGGACATAGGGTAAATAAGTGCCCAATAGATAGAAGCTCAAATCGGGGGATTTGGGCAAGGGGTGCAACTAGATGTTGTTTGTTAGGACCCGTACCAACAGTATTCCCTTTTAGACTCGTACTGATGGTCTCACAAGGCACTTAGGTGAGGCTGGGCAGGACCTTTTCAGGCTAGGATTAATGGTCTCACAACAGATTAGGTGAGGCTAGGCGCGCTTATGCTGACAGGGTGAGCAAGAGGTCACAAGAGGGGGGCGATAGTGAGTGTGTACCAATGGTGACCGAGCGTGCGACATCGATTAGGGTTGTAATTCGCTACTGCGTTCCAAGCGCTAAATAGGTGTCTTTTGTTGTGGGACCCATAGGATGAGACCAGCTCACAGTGACACAACAGAGATAGAAGGCCGATCAACGGGTAGAATTAGGATTTCAGCCTAATTAAAATAGGATTAGAATTTCAGCCTAATCAGAGCAACTATCTAAGACAAGTGCAAACAATCACAACCAAAGCAAACAATTAAACAGTATTTTATCCCAGTTTCATCTGTCCTTTATTTCCTTTTATACTAGAACTGTTGCTAAGTCTATTATCTTTATCCTGCTTAGAAATGCTAGTAATTACTTTCACTCACCAGACTTATAGTCTGACCCACTCCTATATTTCCCCTTTCCGCCATAGGCTAGGAGAGGCAAGGATAGTTGATTCAGATTTCTTGGAGATACATTCCCGTAGTTCTTCATGTATTCTTCTTCTTTTCAGTTTTCTTTTCATTTGGTTTTTGATGTACCGGTACTTATGAGAAGGATGACTATTATTATTGTACGCTGATTTTATGAGACTGAGATGTATTTTTCATAAGACATGTGTATTTGATATTTGAGACATATGATGTTTTTCAGACTAATTTATGAAGTTTTATTTTTAATAATGAGTTACCATTTAAATGTTTCCGCTGTTTATATTTATTTGT
Source organism: Allium fistulosum (assembly GCA_030737815.1). Lineage (NCBI taxonomy): Eukaryota > Viridiplantae > Streptophyta > Magnoliopsida > Asparagales > Amaryllidaceae > Allium > Allium fistulosum. Next base: position 1,064,390,389 of record CM060906.1, read on the forward strand.
CTTGTGAATCTTAGTCTCTATGATGCTTTGGCTATACCTATAACGCACCATATCTTTTAGTGTGCCCTTTTTGGGTATACGAATGGATGTGGGGTGTTTCATCTTACCACTTGAGCTAGTGATCTCTTGAAAAAAATTTCTTGAAATTGAATAAGTTTATAGTATTTTTTAATTAGTACATATTCCATGATCATTTCTATTGCTACCATCTTTCTTATGATCCATACACCAAAATTTAATATGGTGTGCAGAAATTGGTATTTTAAAAAACAAGAATTATATTTCTAGTGTAATTTAAACAATTTATTCTATCCCAAAGTATTTGCTTTCATTTAAAAGTCCTCGTGAAACTTTAATCTCTAGATATGTGCTTTCATTCTTATTTAAAAGTCCTCACAGTCATACATGGATGTAACACTTATACAAGAGAGGGATAAACATTCATGCAATTTCTATCCTAATGCAAAAGTCCTAACGGTTATGCATTGTTGGAAAATGTTTGACATTTTTTTAAGTAACTACTAACCTCATTTAAAAGTCCTAACGGTTATGCATGGTAATAAGTGCTTGACATTCATTGTTTAATTTTAAAATTTTCAAACTTCTTCTATACTAAAAAATACCGCATTGCCGTCACTATATAAAATTCCCCTTAAAGCACAACCTAATCATCACTCTAAAATGGGGTGTGTGTCTAGTTAATAAAATATTACGATTTTTGTTTGATTGATTGAACTTTCAATATATTTTTATCTCTGTATGATTTATAGTTTCAATCAAAATCTATTACTATATCGATTATTATTATAACAATTTTGATGATAACAATAGGGGAGAAAGGTTAAGTTTTTAGTGGTTGAGAAATAATCTTATTGATATTCAAGAGTTGGTTTTATTTTTCGACAGTTGCTTTATTTTTGCAATTATTTTGACATCAATTTTACTTTGGCGTTAGGATTTTTTAATGCATACAACTGTGTATTGGATATTTAAATAGGTGTGGCTTGATCACGACACATCAAACACATTTCTGAATAGTAGTTTATGAGTTTTGTTCAATGATAATAAACACACACACACAAACACACACACACACACACACACACACACATATATATATATATAAATGTGTTTGTTGTAGTACTATTGCTATATCACAGAATTAAATAAACAAATAAAATTTTATGTCAACAAATATTTTATCTCAATAAAATTTCAATAGTGTAGGCAATTACAACAAGAGCTTCCATAGTTTTCATACACTATTTATATACAACAATTTCAACTCTCTCATATATAACACTCTTTCAAATACAACAAATTCTAATCGCTCTTATCCTCACTCATCTCGAATACGATCCTTATCTCGTTGCTCCAATCTTTTTCCAGACATTTGCTTTGCCTGTCAAATAACAATGTAGTAAAAAGCAAAAGGAAACAAACTGAAACTGTGAAAATATAAATTTATTTAAACTCGACATTACCTCAGTTTATTGGTTTTTCTCTTTTCATATTTTAACTAGGCACCTAAAATAACGAATATAGACCAGTACAATAGGTATATACAAGGACCAGTACGGCATGTTCATATGTAACAAAAATTTAAAATCAAGTCAATAATGTGCACGAGCAATCTACAACGTGCACAGTGTTTCACTATACATGCCTTAAGGCCGATGAAATTAAAATAAACAAGCATATTAATTCCAAGCACCTTAAATAGGCAATGCATATGCACATGTGCATATATCACGCTTACACACATGCACAAAAAAGTAGATCATGTAATATCAAAGTCAAGGTGCAACACTTCTTATTTGAGAATAAGCGCACACAAAAGAGAGATACTGCAATGCTGAATGGATTCAGGCATACACAACCAAATACTAGTACACAAAAGAAGGCAAGAACAAGATCAAATTCAAGTACAAGGCGCACACAAAAATATAAGAATACATGGAAGCATTTCAAATGCATACATTGCTAAACAAGTCGAGCACATCAGATCAGCAAGTGAATGCACATACGCACCAAACTTGAATGCACAAGGCACATACATGCAAGTGCATGAGGTCAAGCCCAAATGGTTAAGCTTAACACAAGACAGTAAAGTCATGCACCAGCAACCATAAGGACATCAAACATCAAGAGAATACAACCACAAGCATAATAAAAGGTAGTAAATTCATGCAAAACTCAAGTCCAAAGGCTCAAAAAGAAGCATACAACAACAAAGCACAAAGCGCACATGCCAAACAGCAACACACAAAAGACAATATGCAACATACTAACAAGGTCGGGAAAGGCATAAGGCAGTTTACAAGTGCATATAAGACCAACAAAAGGCTAAACACAGATCTAGTTTGAGAGCAAGTGCACAATCCAAAAAGCACACACCAAGGGCAGCACAACACCACCTAGGATGGCAACAGACACAAAGTCATGTACTAGAGTTCAGATAAGGAGAAACTGCATCAATTCGCACATATATACATATGTATGTATATACATGGAAAATGATCAAAGGAGCATCTCAGGTCAACGAATACATAGGGTTAAGGCAATGCAAATATATGCGAAGTGCAACTCAAAAGTGCACATCAAGCAATATATGTTCATGTAATCAAGTCGGTAATCAAAAGCACAAAGGATACATAAAAGAAAATAAATGAAAAAAATTGAAAGTTGAATATGTCAAATTTTCAGGTAAGGAGCAAATCAAATTTCAGGAGTGAACAAGTTAACAATCTCAAAACCGAAGACCCAAATCGATTAAAGGAAATCAACGGCTAAGATTAAAAGCAATTCATGATTGAAATATTCAGAGCTAACAATCTCGAAATATATTAAATCAAAGAATATTTTTCTTCAAACTTCCTCTATAAAAAGCCAAATTCATCATCGACAATTGAGCAAGTTGAGGTCGGATCAAATATAAACATATAACTAGAATATCAAAATTGTACCAAATATTTTCAAAATTACATCTGCAAGAGAACTCGACCGAGAAAGCAACCACAGCAGCAATCGAGAAATTATCGAAGGAATCAATTGACAAAGGCATAAAGGAGAAAATTCGACGATTAATTTTTTTAAATCGACGACTTTCATAATTGATGGAGGAAACCTAGAAGAAGCAAAAGAGGGACGACTCAAAAGTACATAAGGCAGTTGTGTTATTTTTGTTGGAGCTGTATGAACAAATATTATATAGGGGCATTTCACCAGGAGGACAAACTTTGCAGTCCAATTAGTTTCTAGGATACACGTTCAAAGAAATTACTTTCAAGGCCAAAGTCAGCAGAATAATTATTTTCAAGGACAAAGTCAACAATCCAATTACTTTCAAGGACATAATTTCATAGGTTTTTAGGCCCTAGAACTAATTATTTTACATTTTGTCCTTGAAAGTAATTATTTCAATTGTGTGTCCTAGAAACTAATTCCACTTGCTAAAGAGGCCCTTGTGGCTAATTTCCACTATTATATATATATATATATATATTGTATTTAAGGGTTCCTCTTTAGTTTTTATTTTGTATTTTAATTTTAATTTTAAAAACTCTAGTTTTAAACTAAGATTGAACTACGGTATGTATTTTGGATAATTCTCAACTCGGGGATAGAGTTGAGGTAGGGTCTCTAGGCTTATGGTTAGAACAATTAGGTAAGCGATGGTCGCAAGTTTACAGGGTTTTTGTAAGTGGTTGATTTTTTAATCCTAATAGAAATCTTGGGGCAGCAGTAGGCAAGTATTGCCGAAGCTGGGTAAATTTATGTGTTGCTTTTATTTTCACATTTGCTTTACTATTATATGTGCTATAATTTTTATTATTCTATGAATTTATAATAAACCCTATTCACCCCCCACTAGGGTTAATTTGATTCTACACATATGGCAATAGAAACTGCCCCCTTCTCCTCCATGTATGGTCGACCCCTACTATTGGAATTAATCCCATGATTTTGGACCTAATTAATTGAAAAAATTAGTGGTATGCCCAAGGGGTAATTATGTCATTTGTTACATATATCTAACTATGTAATCAATCTTGTTCGTAATAAAGGTGTTTGATTTTTGTTATATAGTTTGTTATTTTTTGATATAATTAACTAAGTAATTAATTTAAAGTAAATTAATAAGAAAATCCTTTAATAAGATATTATGTGGTTATAGTTTGCAAATAGTTGCAATCATGAGTAATTAATCAAAAAATAACATTTTTTAAATATTCCTGATCGAGATGTTTTGAGAAAGGATATTGATATATACGTTGAGACTAGAGTATGTATCGCTCTTTAAATATTGCGTAGTGCAATACTCATGGCTGTTGGGGGACTAAAGGGTTATGTACCCATAGTTATTAGATAATTATGGAATGACTCGCCGGAAAGTTTCCTGTTGGTTAATAAAAATTAGGTCAAATGGGAAATCTTAGAGTGATGATGTTATAAATTTCTCTCAGCATGAGGATATGTTGAACTTCAATGTAAGTGCTCCACTTTTATTATAGCTAAATCAGGGCATGCCAATTATCGAGCAAATTGTAACTAGGTCTAAGTCGAAGCATTGGAAGTGAAATACTATTCAATAGAAAATCCATCTCCTCAGTTATACAAGGTTAGTATCATGGACAACTATAGTCAACTCAAAGTCAAAATCTCTGGTTAGAGTAATACGGTTAATAATAAATATTATTTTTGACCCAAGGACTTTGTATTTAGAAAAATCAAGCTATGGATAATTTTTGGATCTCACCAATTCCAAATCCGTGTATCCTAAAGTGATATAGTTTTGATGAAGTGAACGTGTGTAAATTATTGTTACTAATAGGTACCGCTTAAGTATATGTGAAATTAGATTTTACTGAAAAGATCTATAAGTGATAAACTCGGCCAAACTATCACACCACTATCTAAGGTGATATGTGAACATTAATATTTAAATTGTTCAATATTAGTCGCTGATTGAATTCACATTTTTGATTCTCACCACTGTCTTTGTGAATTCTCCGAAAAACCATAAGATTTGATTAGTTTAAAAAATGTTATAGATTAATTAAATTAATTAATACTTAAGAAAATTAATTATTAATCTATTTGATGTTTGGTTTTGTTAGTAATTATTTGGATATATACATAAAAGTTATATATAAGCGTATCTATATATTATATTTGTATATATATTTAAACGAGGTCCGGATAAAGATAATTATTAAAAAAGGTTTTTGGAAATTTTGCTCCATTTATAGCTATGTATGGCCAGCCATTCTAAGCAGCTGATAAGATGTCTTGATTGAAATTTGCATGGGAACTAAAGAAGGGAAGTTTTGATAAGGAGCATGGGAAAGGTTCTGTTCTTCTAATTTAAACAAAATACCCTTATTCATTTTTTTCCTTCAATTGACTATCTCCTTTCTCTTACATTTTCATGGCCGCCATCCCTAAATAATTTCTGCCTAATACCAACTCTAAAACAAAATACAAATGTTAAGTAAAATCAATAGGTATATGGTTCATCCAATTGAAGCAAGCTTAGGTGTTGATTCAAGGAATCTTAGGAGGATTTTCAAGTTAATGTGTCACCAATAGACCGGATCTACAAGGTACATCCTAAATTTAGATTTATATGTATTAGTTGTATCATTGTTATTGCAATTTTATATATGTATTTTTACTTCATCTTAATTTCAAATTAATGTTACATTCTAAACCTAATTAATTTAATTTAGTTTGATTCAATTTAATGGATTAAAATCAAAATACATTTATGTTTAAAATTATGCTTTTAGCCATGAATATGTTTTCAATAAACATGTAATAGCTTTCTAAACGCACTATATAATCTCTATAACTCAATTATTTATTTTAGAATTTGGTCATTTTGAAACATAAAATTAATTAAGGGACAATTTGGCATAGGTCCCTAATAAGTTTCAAAATACACAAAAACCCCAGTAAAATAAAGTTTGTAAATTAGGTCCCTAGAATTAAGTTACTGAATAATGACATACACTTATGCAATTATACAGTGAATAATTGCAGACATTTATGCAATTATATCAAAAAATTGCGGAAAATTCCGCAATTATTCATCCAAAAAATTGCGGAAATTTACGCGATTTTTTCAAAAAATTGCGGAAAATTCCGCAATTATTCACCCAAAAAATTGCGGAAATTTACGCAATTTTTTCAAAAGGTTGCGGAAAATTCCGCAATTATTCACCAAAAAAATTGCATAACTATATGCAATTACTTAGTAACTTAATTCTAGGGACCTAATTTACACACTTTTTTTACTGGGGTTTTTGTGTATTTTGAAACTTACTAGGAACCTGAGCCTAATATTCACATTAATTAATCTCTTATTCAACTTAACATATGTATTTTGACTTAAGTTTTGGTTGTTTTTAAAAAAATGGTTACTTTGCAAAAGGTTCATTTGTATAATTTTACATATGTATATGTATATGTATATGTATATGTATATGTATATGTATGTATATATGTATGTATGTATGTATATGTATGTTTATATGTTTGTGCTTGCAAATGGAGTAGAAACGTTTAACATAGCATTTACATTTATTTTGAATTAATTGAAAATTATTTTAATCGTATTATTTTTTGCAGGAAAAACAAAAAATTATTATTTTGCTTAGCAAAGCCGGATTACAGTGTCATACCACTTTTACAAGAATTATTACAGGTGTGAGGTAAAGACGCCTCAGCAGCTACACATAAACACAATACAAAACAGGAGCAAGACTACATCGTCTCAACTACTAAAAAAGAAATACACACTAATCCCCCTCTATAGAGGAGGAATCTGTGTCGTCCCCAGATGAATCAGATCCTATTACAATGACATACTCACTAGACAACATAACGATGCTAGATTTATTATCAAATGACTCCTCATAGAAAATGTATCTCCTATCCCAAGTTTTATCATGTAGAATCTCACTATTGTGTTCCCCATATTTCCCTTCAATGGTAAGTGATTAGCGTGTTACCAGATATATGATAAAACAAGGATCTATGTTCACATTGAGCCTCATAAACATACTTAAAGTATGTATTTTAATCTTATTATTACATATGTGTGTGTGTATTTTATAATATTAATACAAAGTCAATTAGAGATATTTTACATTGGTTAACTTAATCTGGATCTGAATTTAAATATACTATACAAGTGAAACTTAGATCTTTTAATCTAAAATTTTGAATTTGTTGCTTTAATTCAAAAAATCTACGTTGGATATTGTCAATTCAACATATATGTTATTAAGATATGTATTTTAGAACTGTTTTATATCCATATATGTATCTACACTAAACAATTAAATTAAGGCTATACATATGGTGAATATATACATGGTAGATATAAATTCCAATATCTACACACGTACATATTAACTTTGTCAATCTTTATCATATTGTCATGCTATTGAATGATCATTGTCCGTTTAGCAGTGGTTGAAATGGATAAATTTTAAAAATAAATCTCTAGTTAGATCTTAGTGGGCGTATGAAGTCTAATTTTTAACATTGGATATAATCTAGTTATTTTAATAAAATCTAATTTTATTTTGAATGTTTTTGTTCGAAAACATTTTTGTATTGATTAGAAAATGGCTGAACTTTATCAGTATAATTACTACGAGTGCACGGCGTATAATTGTAGTATGAACGGGTCAAACCACAGGGAAAACAAGAATTTCCACTTACTTAATCAAATTATCCCGAATATTTTGAAAATGTTTTTGTCTAAAAATTATAGAAAAACTAGAGTAAAGCTAGAATTAAAGTAATGAGATTAAATGGCAATTTAGAGAAAAATCCAATCTCACATTCATCTATATCAACACATAATAAATTTATAATCTCTCTTTTTAACACAAGTAGAATTGGTCAATGTATTTATTCTAAGTATGGTTTATTTGTGATATTAAATGAAACAACATAAACCATCAAATTTTAATACATCAACCAAACTCACTTATTAAATCTCATTTAAATGATTATGAAGTTAGAAATAAAATCTATTTTAAGCATGATCAATTTACAATTTTAGATCAAGTAACATAGATCATCAAATTTTTCTTCTACTTTTAACTTCATTATCAAAATCAAATAGTTAGATGAAGATGTAACTTGAGTCTATTATTGATTAAGAAAAGTCTGTTTGTGATTAACAACATAGGCTACCAAATTCATTTATAAACATCAAACTTCCATCTGCAACCACATTTACATTAAGCACAAAAACAAGAAATAATAAATGAAACCATTGTCTTGATTTTACATGCATCATGAGAGCTTCATTACCCCTATGTTGAAGAGATTTAGTCTCTTGTTCTTGAATTTATTTCAATAAAAGTGGATTTTTAACATTAATAAAATGAAAGGAAATCCTTATTAAAGAGAAAAAGAGAAAACTAATTTCATAAACGTAAATCTACACTAATTTGCATAAAAAATATCCAATCTACTTGCATGAAATAAAAAGAGAAAGCATGAAATAAAATAACATAAAAAGAGAAGTATGAAATAAAATTGCATAAAATAAAAGGCTAAGAAGCCATTAAGGAGAAAAGAACTTTTTTTATATTTTGTGGCTACAACTATGCATATATTTCATAAATCATAAGAGTGTATTTATACAAGTTTAAAACCCTAATATATTTTAGGATGCTACCAAAACTACCATTCACTTTGTGTGGTCTTCAAGTGATCATTAATGATTAATTAATCTATACTAACATGTGCTTTTCTTCTAATTGTGGTCCATTCGCGAGGGGATAGGTGAGCTCCTCTATAAATAGTTAATTCTTTCTTTTCTTCTTTTTTTTGGCTTTCAAAATATGTGCATGCATAAATCTATGAAGCTTCTTCCAATTTGCACTCAATTTGCTGCAAAATAAGATTAAAACGTGCAAATCAATTTTCTCAAAATTAATGCATACATAAAATTACCATTTTTCCCAAATGTAGATGAGTGAATGTTGATTTGAAAACACTTTTATATTTTAATCAAAACATGTAAAAATACTCTAATATGTCCTTTATTTTAATAGAATAAGATTAAGTATGAGAATAGAAATACACATTTTTATGTGCATATCAAATACCCTTATACTTATCTTTTTATTCGTCCTCAAATAAAGTAAAACTAGATAAATACACTTTCGTAGGAAACACAATTGCATTGAGCGTATGCAATAAGCCGTTAAACCTAGGTGTCTTAGTAGGACGAGCGTTGTCCCGTGAAGATTTTGTTGTGAAAAATTGATGAACGGAAGCAATTTTAACCAGAATCTAGTGTTGATTATTTGAATAAAAATGCAAACTCAAAATCAACTATGATATCACAAAAAATCAAAAAACAAAAATAAGAGAGACGCATAAGATTTAACGTGGTTCAGATTGTATCCGACATCCACGGAAACCTAACACCTTTTTATTCAATCACCAAATTCAAAGAGATAACATGCATAATCAATGATTAGAGAGTTACAAGATATGGAGACTTTCTCTAATCAAAATACTCAATTAAAGAATTTCAATTTAAAATAGAAAGCCTCCAAATTGATTTAGTTCGGGTTTATATTATTTACAATTATTAGAAATCTAATTTCTTATGATTAGGGAGACCATTAGGAGGCTAATGTATATGCTCAAATTGCTCTAGACTATTGGATCACATTAAAAGAATCTGCACTATCAATAGAGAAGAAATATGCATCGAATTGATGAAACTGCCCTCTATAATTCCAATCGGCAAAATCCCTAAGAAAATCTTGCAACAGCAACTGAAACGTCTGATCAAGGGGATCAGACGTCTACCAAACTCTCGGGATAGGACTAGCGGCAATAGAGACGTCTGATTACCTGAAACTCAAAAGCTACAGTAACTCAAATGTTTGAATTTTGTAGTCAGATGTCTGAAAAGTAACTCAAACATCTGAATTTTGTATTCAGACATCTGAATACCCGACACTAGCAAAAAACAGCTTCTTTTCTCCATATCTTTTGATCTCTTCCTCCGTTCGACTTTTCGCCTTTTCCAACAAGAAGCTCTATACCATATCTTCAATCTAAAGCACCCATAGGCATATATTTTAATCGCATAATAGCAACACTCCACCTTGATTCAAAATATGCTGGTCTCTTCAACAATAAACATAATAATCATATAGGTTGTTGGGTTTGCACCCCATGGCACTAATCAACAGAAATCAAACTGACCAAGTTGAAACAATCCTCAAACTTGTCCTTAGGAAGTGACTTTGTCATCATATCTAATAGTACTCACCTTCACTAACTTTATCTTGCTTCGTTCTTCATCAAGCATAAGGAAGAATCCTCTGACATCAATGTACTTCACCCGGGAACCATAGGCTTGATTCTCTAAAAGTTGAATCACGCTTTGATTGTCTGAAAATAGTGCTTCTGTCTGCTGCATCATAGAAAGATCATCCAATAGCTAAAGTAAATACAATCCCTTCTTAGTCGCTTCCACAATCCACATCAACTCGGCCTCGATATTCGACAAAGCTAATATAGACTAAAACATTGATCTCCACAAAATCGAGCCTATGCCAAGTGTATAAACATAGCCGAACACCGACTTCCGTCTGTCTCTATCCCCAATATAATCTAAATCACAGTAACCTCTCAGAGAGATGTCTCCATCTACTCCACCATATAACAAGCCAACTGAAGAAGTGCCACGGAGGTATCTAAGTATCCACTTCACTACTTGTACATGCTCTTTGCATGGGTTAGACATATATTGACTCACAACACCCACTACACGTGCCAAATTTAGTCTCATGCACACCATCACATACATAAGACTACTAACAGCCCTATAATAAGGTATATTAGCCATATACCTCTTGTCTTCATCCGATGAAGGAGATAATTCTTTCGGTAACTTAAAATGAGAGCCTAATGGAGTGCCTGCCAGTTTAGCTTTCTCCATACCAAATTGAGCGAGGACTTTCTCGGTATACTGCACCTGAGTGAGTCTCAACTCTCTCTGTTTTCTATCTCTAAATATCTCCATTCTCAAAATTCTTTGTGCCTTTTCCATATCCTTTGTATCAAACTCCTTACCAAGCTCCGCTTCTTTGGACTCATCATAGACAACATTCAATGAATATGCTACCATAGCATCGAAGTCAATGTCTTCGATGCTCAATCAAACAAAATCCTTAGGCCACTTAGACTTCTTCCTCTATCTAATAGGCCTAGTCTTTAAATGAGCTCCACCTTGAGTCTAATCTTTTGTACCAACATTTTTACTATCCTCATCAACCATGGTGCTATTGGAAACACCATCTGAACCTCTATGGAAAGAATCTGAAGATGACCTTGCCTTATGTTTGGTATTCTGAATCTGTCCTCGCACTATCATGGGATGAGGAAGGCTCTACTTTCAACATAGCATTCTCATCAAAAGTCTGCCTGCTGATAATAATCTTCTTGCTGATAGGACACCACAACCTTTATTCCTTCACTCCTCATCTATAAACTAGAAAGATACATTTGCGAGCTCTAGGTTCCAGCTTGCCTTTACTCTCATGTACATAAGTTGGACATCCAAACACTCTGAGAAATGAATAGCTAACTGGCTCTCTTTTCCATACTTTCTTAGGGATCTTCATATCTGTGGCAGTAGAAGATGTGCGGTTAATGAAGAAAGCGGACATAGAAAAAGCTTCTGCCCAAAATCCCTTCCTTAACTTAGCAGTCAATATGAGATAACGAGTTCTCTCCAACAATGTTTGATTCGCTCTTTCAGCAACTTCATTAAGCCGAGGGCTGCCAAGTGTGCTGTATGCCTCTTAATGCATTCGGACTCACAAAAATCGATGAATTCCTGTAATACAAATTCACCACCATTATCCTGGAGAACTTTCTACTTTTTCCCTGAGTGCTTCTTAACCATAGATTTCCACTTTTGAAACCTGATAAAGGTTTCACTCTTAGACTGTAGAAAGTATAACCATACTTTATGAGAGAAATCGTCTATAAACGAAACAAAGTACCTGGCTCCACCCAAGGATGGGTAAGGGGAGGGTCCCTAAACATTTATATGAACATACTCAAGGACAGCTTTTGCTTTATGCTCTCTAGTGCCAAAACAAATCTTTCTCTGCTTACCAAGCACACACTCTTCACAAAAGCCAAGCTTTGAATGTAGAACACCATCAATCAAACCTCGCTTTCTCAACTCATCCAAACTACGTTCACTAACATGTTCCATCCTCAAGTGCCATAATTTAGAAGAATATAAATCAATTGAAGTAACAGAAGTTGATTCACCAACTACAGTAGTACCCTTCAATAAATAAAGATTTCATGCCCTCATGCCTTTCATAACAATCATGGAACCCTTTAATATCTTCATTTTCTCTCCCTCAACTACAATCTTCAACCCAAGCCTACTCAAAGCCCTAGTAGAAATCAAGCTCCTACTCAAATCAGGTACAAGTCTAACATCAGTAATAGTACGACTAACACCGTCAAACATTTTGACCTTCACACTACTAACACCAACCATATGGAAAGAAGCATCATTGCCCATTAGAACTTCTCCTCCATCAATCTCATGGTATGTAGAAAAACAGTTCCTATTAGGTGTCATATGATAGGATGAGCCGGAATCAATAAGCTATAAGTTGCTCTTTCCAGAAGAGCCACAGTTGTAAACACATCGATATCACTCTTTGTATTTGATTTCTTTGCTGTAGAAGTTAAAGCTTGCTTTGGGACTTTTCTTCATCCTTCGAGCTTGGGCCATTGACCTGCAAAGTGCCCCCGTTTCTTACAATAATGACAAGTCAATCACTTAGGCCCCCTAGACTGAGATCTTGAATTACTTCGACCCCTACCATTCTTCGATTTGCTTTGGCTTCTACCTCTCTGAATAGATAAGCCCTTCGTATCACTATCCAAACTAGTGCTCGCCAATCTACCTCTCAACACTTCATTATGAAGTCTGGCCTTTATGTCAGATAGGCTAACCTTACTGCGACCATATATCATAGAATTAACAAAAGAAGTATACTCCTAAGGCAAGGAACATAAGAGGATCACTACTTGAGCCTCATCAGTAATATCAACATTTGCTACCTTCAAGTTCATAATCAAAGTGGTTAAAGCATCTACATACTCTATAAGGTCGGCCTCATGCTTCATCTTAAATGAATAGAGTTATTGCGGAAGAATAATCCGATTCATGAAAGACTTGATATGCATCAGATAATGCATTTTATAATTCCTTCGCCGCCTTCTTTTAAGAGAACTCTCTAAGAACTTCATCTAAATGACTCAACTGGATTGTTGTAAGAGCTTCGTCTTCCATCTCTTCTAATACAGTCACTTCAATGTCCTTCAATTTATCAGGCACGGAAACAATCTTAAAATTATTCTCCTTCTTCAACACTACCTCCATATTTGTCTTCCAAGTTCCAAAATCTCTATTTCCGTCAAAACGTGTAATATCATAATTGACACTAGATCTACTAATAGACTTTCTAGAAGTAGCCATTAATATTCAAACAAAGTGGTGAAGCATGTGGGTTCATTCGATGCAAAGCCAAGAAGAACAAAAACACTAGCTCTGGTACCAAACTGTTGTGAAAAATTGATGAGCGAAAGCAATTTTGATCAGAACTAGTATTGCCTATTTGAATACCAAACTCAAAATCAACTATGATATTACACAAAATCAAACAACAAAAATAAAAGAGACATAAAAGATTTAACGTGGTTTGGATTTGTATCCTACATCCACAGAGACCCAACAACCCTTTTATTTAATCACCAAACTCAGAGAGATTACAAGCCTAATCAATGATTGTAGAGTTACAAGATGTGGAGACTCTCTCGAATCAAACACTCAATAAAGAATTTCAATTTAGAGCACTCAAAATACAAAACTCCCAAATTAATTTAGTTATAGTTTCTATTAATTACAATTAGTGGAAATCTGAGTTCTTATGATTAGGGATATGATTAGGAGGCTAATATAGTTGCTCTAATTGCTCTAGACCATCGGATCGTATCAAAAGAATCTGCACCATCAACAGAGAAAAAATATGCACCGAATTGAAAAAACTGCACTCTAAAATTCGAATCGGCAAAAACCCTAAGAAAATCATGCTACAGCAACTTAGACGTCTGATCAAGGGGTCAGACGTCTGACCAAACTCTCGGGATAGAACTAGCAGCAACAGAGATGTCTGATTACCTGAAACTCAAAAGCCATAGTAACTCAGACGTCTGAATTTTGTAGTCAGATGTCTAACTAGTAACTCAAACATCTGAATTTTGTATTCAGACATCTGAATATCTGACATTGGCAAAAACAACTTCTTTTCTCCATATCTTTTGATCTCTTCCTCCAATCGACTTCCCGTTTCTTCCAACACGAAGCTCTACATCATATCTTCAATCTAAAGCAATCGTAAGCACATAGTTGAATCGCATATTCAGTGGATACTACTTACAATCCAAATGCAATATGCAAAGTTCCTAATGCGAAAGATACGAATGCAAGTTCTATTTACAAAATAAAGAATTTACTTTTAAATTGATATGAGATATTAATATACAAGTCTCAATCATTGTCAGAAAGTTTTTAGTCCTTTACTAACCAAAACTTCCAGCAAAATTAAGTTTTCATTACATTTGGACTCTAGCTTGGCTAGTTATTTCAGTTGATGACATCGTGCAGCTATGAAATAAATTATTTAATTGATTTTCAGAGTTTGCAAAGTGGTATCTTCATTTTTTGGTATAATAAGTCAAATCAATAAAGTCAAGATAATGGTTGAGTTTCAATTGCTTTCTCTCTCTCTAAAAAAATTATTAATATTATTATTAGTTACATATGCCTAACTCAGAATACCGAGGCCTGGTATATCATCCATGCATTGCCTTGCAGGCTTACGTGAGAAGAGTACAGAGCAAGGAGAGTGTACACACTTATGTGTGGACACCTGACTCTAGGTGTTTATTATTATTATTATTTATATACATACACCTAACTCAAAATACTGAGGCCAGATATACCATCCATGCACTGTCTTGCGGGCTTATGTAAGAAGAGTACAAAGCATGGTGAGTGTACACACTTATGTGTGTTTACTTGAATCTAGGTGTTATATCTTTTTTTATGGAGAGAGAGTTATGAAAATCATCTTAACACACTTAACTTTAAAGATTAAAAATCTTAATGCACATACTTTAAATCAATCACTTTTTAAACGAAGACTGCAATTTAATACACTTCATAACCATCACATATGAATCATCCTATATACTAGTTACACCATAGTTGCTTGTAATTTAAAATTTTCTTTTTATTATTCGTTAGACAAGTAATTTCCTAAAAATTTCAATCTAATGACCAAAATAATATGCTTACTCTATCGTGCATATTCAGAAGTAAATTAATATGCTTTTCTAGTTTTTTTTTGAAAGAAAGGGAACGAAAATGCAAAAATAAAACCATGTAAAATCAACATAAACATGATAACTCCTCCCAATGCTTGATTTTGGCTGTGCCCCTACAGTCAATAAATGATATAATGAGTGTAAAGGAGAAGAATATATGCATATTTATTAGAAAGGGTTAAAATTCCTTACTAGACGTAGTATGGCTAATGAAGAATCATGAGCTCTCCTCTTGGTCACTGGCCAATTCCAAGTAAGGCTTAAACAATGACCATTGACCTTAAAAATCGATTCATACCTAGGATTTTCTATTTCTACGGCATCGTGTGGAAAAAAACAGTACGTACCATGTATGGTCATGTCCATCTCAATTTTAATTTACTATGGAATAAATAAATTCGAGAGTCGTACAAAGGAACTTTTTAATTTGGCAAAAACGTTTTCCTTAAGATTAACTTGTCATGAAAAACTTTTGTTTTTTCCTTGTATTTTAGCATTTTCATATGCGCCGTTCCTAATCTCTTCTAATTCATTGAGTTGTAAGTTTCTATTTTCTCCAGCCTTTTTAAGATTAAAGTTTATGCTCTTTATTGTCTATAATTCTTTATGTTCATGCTTAACTGGTAAGTGATACACTTTACCATATACTAATCTAAAAGGGGACAATAAAAATAGTTTTATAAGCCGAAAGTGCATCTGTCAATTTTTTAGACCAATCTTTTCGACTTTCATTAATAATTTTCTCCAAAAAATTTTGTTTTTTCGATTTGAAACTTCAAATTGACCACGAGTTTGAGGATGCTAAGGAGTGGATAACTTGTGGGTTATCGAGTATTTCTTTATTAATGCTTTAAAAGATTGATTACAAAAATGGGTTCCGGTATCACTTATTATTGTAAGAGGTATACCAAACCTAGAAAGGAAGTTTTTTTTCAAAAGCTTCACAACAATTTCGTGGTCATTAGTTTTTCACAGAATGACTTCAACCCATTTGAAAATGTAATCGATGGTAAGGAGAATATAAAGATTTCTGAAAGAGTCAGGAAATGGTCCCAAAAAGTCTATTCCTCAAACGTCAAAGATTTCAATCGTTAGGATTTGGGTCAACGACATCATGTTTCTTTTCATGATTTTTTGTAACAATCGACAATAATCACTAGCTTTACAAAACTCGAAGGTGTCTTTGAAAAGTATAGGCAAATAAAAGCCATATTGAAGCATCTTTTCTGCGGGTTTTCTATAGTTCGATATGTCCATCACAAGCTTGGTCATGACAAAACGAAAGAACACTCTTGATTGTGCTATCTGGGATGCAACATCGAATGTTTTGGTTAGAACAATACTTAAAAAAGTATGGATCGTCCCAATAGAAATATTTCACTATGGATAGAAATTTGTATTTATCTTGTTTGGACCAAAATGAAGGAGTTTCCTTCGTGACTAAATAGTTCACAATATTGGCAAACCACATATCAATGGAAACTGAAAAGAGTTATTCATTAGGAAAGTTCTCATTGATGGGTAAAGAAGTTGGTGTGTTTGGAAGATGAGACAAGTCATTAGCTATGACATTGTCGGATCCTTTTTTGTCTCTGATTGTAAGATGAAATTATCGAAGTAACAAGATCCAATGAATCAAACAAAACTTAGCATCCTTTTTAGCAAAAATGGACCTAAAAGTGGAATGGGTGGTGTAGATCATGATGTGTGAGCCTAGCAAATAAGGGCTAAACTTTTCTAGTGCAGAAACTACAGTTAGAAGCTGATAACCCGGATTTTTGGAAATCTGTTAACCGGTAATTAACTAGATTAAGATACTGATTTGTAAGTTGAACAAATAAAATTTTGATAAATATATATATCTGGATATAAGTATTAATCTAATAATCTTCTTATATTATTTAATCTACAAAACTTATCATTTTAAACAAATAAAATATGCTATCTATTTTCTACTATTCATATGTAAATTTTGAATAAAACTATGATTTAAATTCAAAATGTATATCTTAAAAATAAATTGGATTCAAAACTCTAGATTTAAAACAAAGTATATATATAGTTATTAATTAATGTATAATTAGATTTTATATCATTTTCTTTAAAAATATATAAATATAGGTAAAAAGAAAGGTATTAATGGAAATATAAAAAAACATATAAAATACATGAAATCTAACAAGTGTAAGCTAAGTTTAACTTGCAAATTTACAAGTGTCATATTTGATTTCATTCTCTTCATTTTTAAAAATAATAAAACAAGGCTTTATATACATCTCTACTCATATTCTTTCATTTCTTCTTTCATCTTTCACTTTTCTAAAAACTGAACTAGAGAAGAAAAGTATAAAACTAAAACCAAACAACTCTTGAATTTCAAAACTGAAGTAAAGATCAAGTTGTAGATTCAAATTCAGCTAAAATTAAATTTTATCCAAACTCAACAAAGATCAACCTGAAGTAAGCTAGCAGCTTCCAGTTTACAAACTTCAAACCCCTGGTTCTCTGATTCCTCTGTTCAAACATTACAAGGTGAGTAAACTAACATTTTAAGGTTTAAATCTGTTTATCTTTGATTGCATGTGATAAAAACTTAAAGTATGCTGTGGAAAAGTGTTTGCATGAATATAAATCTGTCTGCATGTATATAAAAATGAAACTGATTGAGTATGTATGTCTGTATATATATATATATATATATATATATGTCTCTGTTCTTATATCAACATACTAAAAATTTGTTCAAAAATCAATTTCTTCCTTTTCAATCTCCTATAGGTTATGATCTTTAAAGGAAATTTGGTGGTGGTAACTAAACGTGATTTTTAAAAATATTTTTAAGCTTAATTAATAAATTATTTTACTAGATGAAGAGATTATACTGAAAATCTTATTCAAATTGGAAAATCGATCATCTTGATTTCATATTTGGATTATATAAGCTAAATCGTATTGAAAAATGGTGAATTTTGATAAGCATATCATGATTTTTAGATTCAAAATTGTTGTGGTTTCTCGAGTTGAACGGTGATTGCATTTCAGTCGATTCATGGTGATCGGGATGAAGATGGTCGTTGTGCTCGACGCTAGAGGTAGCTCAAAGGTAGAGGTGCTCAGGGAAATTGGTCAGTAGATTTTTAATTCATCGTGGTGACGCGGCGATGTCGTAGTAGGGTTTAGATTACGATTTGGACGAGGACAAACTCGTGGCGATTTCGGCGTCGAGGTCAAATCGAGTTGGACCGGTGTAAGGGGATTAGGAAGGTGGAAGTGCGGCGAGTCTCCAAGCGTGAGCACGGGGGCTCTGGTGGTCAGAGGCGACGGTTCAAGGTGGAGATAGCGGTTGGGGTTTTTTCCTGGTATCGGCATATTGCTCAATTTCGATTCTTGAGTCGTGATGATGTTTTGGGTGTTCGGACACTTTGAGGAAGTGGTCGCCGACATGTGGGGAGTATCGGCGATGATCGGAGAGGCCTCGATCACCGGTGCACATGCACGGTGAGGCTGGAGTGTCAATGGGTTTGGGTAGTGGTGTGACTCGAAGAATACTCGGGGAGGAAGCGTTGTGGCTCGAGTTGGGCTTCGAGACTTTCGCGTGTGTGTTTTGTTTCCAGATTTTAAGTTAAAACTAAATCTAGGTTAAAAAAAAGAAAAAGGAAAGAAGTTCTCGGGTCTAGGCTCGAGTTTGAACCGGGTTGGACTCGAGTAATATTTATAACAGTTTTAAATAAAGTAAGTTTTAAAATTTAAAATAAATCAAGTTTAAACTATTTCTTAAATCAATATTCTTTGTATAATAAATGTTTTTATTAAATATTTGGTTTAAGAAAAGTGGTATGATTTATTTAACTTAAATTTATTAAGTTAATTATTAAGTTTATTTTAAACTTAAATTTAGTGTGTAATTAAGTAGTTAATTATAAGGGTGAAATGTTTTTAATTTATATGTTGATGATAATTATTTCCAAGATTTATTAAATAAGATCTTAATGATGATTAAGTAATTAATCAAGAAAAGGTTTATCTTAAAGTTAATTAAGGTCTTGGATAATTAATGAGTAATTAAAATTATGAAGTAATTAAAGAGGAATTAATTTATTAATGATTAATTAATAATTAAGGGTTATAATTAATTAATTAGAGATTAATTAATTGGTAATTTGGGATTAATTAATGTAAGTAATTAGAGATTAATTACTTAAATGATAATTACTTAATATAAGTAATTAAAGGATTAATTTTTTAAGGGTTAATTATTTTAATTAGCAATTAAAGGTTAAATTAATTAATAATTAAAGGTTAATTAATTGAGGATAATTAACTAATGGGATAATTACTTCATGAAAGTAATTATGGATAATTAAATTAGATTAATAATTAAAGAATGATTAATTAATGGTTGTAATTAATTAATGTTAAGTAAACAGGATTTAAAAGCAATTAAATTAATTAGAAATGGTACAATTAATTTATCTTGCTTATAGATGATAAAGATATATTGAATGACTTAGATTATTTGATATCTCAAATATGTGATTTGTGATGCTTTGTGATATGAGATACTTAAACTGTGATATTGTGGGTTATTTATCTGAGATCAATTGTTGTGTGAATATGAAATCCTGAATATAAATTGTATTGTTATACTTAAACATTTGGCTTGAAGAATAACATTGGATTCGAAGAGACCGGGGTCGGGTATCAGTAAATACCCGAAACCACTTCAATTTGTAATCTACAGTAATTCTTTATAGATTTGATATGTGAAATCAATAGACTGGAGTGGAATAATTGAGTAACATGGTCATTTAAACTGAGTAACAGTTCTTGGATATTATTTTGCAATAAGTGATTGACTTAAACAAGTTAAGAACTCGTAGGAAGGCACGAGTTACCCTGGTATTCAAATATGTTTACAACTTAGTACTCCAAATTATATGGGTTTACTCACACTGGTTTCCAGCCTGACTCGGGTGTTACTTTATTGTAATGCTCGGATCAGACCGAGTATTACAGATTTCCAGGTTAGGACGTTTTGGAGCTCAGGAGGCGAGCTGGATGGCAGGAACGTATGGAGTGTATTCCGCTGTGTTATATTGTTTGTATTTCTGGGACAAGTTAATCTTAACTGTCCAATTGATATATGAATGGTTGTAACTATGATGTATTGAATGTAAAGTGACTAATAAAGATTTTCCGTATAAATGCTATTATTTGATATTATATTTGATCCGCTGCGAAATGTGAGATTCTGAGTCTGTTTTCTGTTCTTCTTCTACCTCTTTCTTCTTCTTTCCTTTAACAATTTGGGATTTTCGGAGTCGAAAATTTCGGGTCGTTACATTTGGTATCAGAGCTGAAGGTTAAGCGAGAACCTTGGCTCTAGTGGGTTTACTCATTAAGGATAGGGTCAATAGTACCCTAAAATGAGTTGAGGGTATTATATATGAGAGCGTACTTGTTATTTTCTTATATAAAGATTTTTAAATGGTTTTAAAAATAAATGATTTTTATATAAGTTTATCTTTTGATATATAAAGAAATAAATTTTCTAATTATTAAATATATTAAAGAAATTGGTTGTTAAATCCTTGGAATTAAATAAATAATGAGAATTAAGTGGTAATAGTAATACAACCAAATTGAAATTGAATGAAGATAAGTTTGAAATGGATCCAAACTAAAACTAAATTCCTGAATTTGTAGAAGTGTTTTCAGAATAAGATAATAATGAATTGGTATCTAGATATGATAATCTCGGTTATTATCATAAATGGTTGTTGTGTTTAATAATGAAATACTTGTTAATGATTAAGCAAAATGAAATGTTTAAGGAAGTAAACATTTAGGTGAGTATGACTTATAAATTTGGAAATCAATTTGGAATTTGATTTGGTGTTTGAAATAAATTTGGAAATTTCAAAATGAAATTGTTTAAATATTTAAGTTGTTAACTTAAAAGTAAAGGTATATTTTGAAAAATGAATGATGAAATAAAATGGGAGTTGGATATTTCTATGATTAGAACTCATTTTATAGAAAAGTAATATGGTTAATAACTTTAAAGGAGTAATCAAATTTGAATATTTGATTTGGAATAAACAAGTTATATATCTTTGTTATATAAGATAAACTCCCCTTGTTGAATTTATAGCCAGAAGAAAAAGGGAATTTATACAAGTATGAAGTGATCCAAAGATTTTTCAAGGTTATATATATCTATATATATAAGGGATTTTATGAGAATTATTTTAGAAAAGGTTTTGGAACCTATGGATTTTGGAAAGGCTTTTGATTTTTGAGAAAAATCAGTTTTGGGAATTTGGAAAGCCAAGTTTGGAACTATCGATTTGGGATATCGATTTTGTGTAAAGAAGATTTTGATATAAATCATAAAGGGTATGATTTGAAGATACTATGAGTGTTATGTATAAAGTGTTTTGAGAATGGCTTTGGGGAAAAGGCGCTCCCTTGAAATGAATTTCTCAGGAGTGCCACAGGGTGGTACTACCTTGAACCCTAAGGGGGGTTCTAAAGTTGATCCTGTAAGGAGTCCGGACAAACTAGTTCCTGAGGATTATGTGTAGTGGGTAGCGAAAGTCGAGGGTGATGATGCCTACAGAGACATTGGATTATGTTGTGACGACAGTGTAGCTCGATGTCACTGCGATCTACTGCGGACCATAGCGGAAGTCGTGTGTGCTGCTGAGAGCCAACGGTCTACGTTTGATTTTGCCGGGATGGCAACGTAACATCGGTATACTGCGATCTATGAAGACATAGCGAAAGTTGAGAGGCCGTGAGAGCCTAAGGCTACATTGGGACTTGACTGATGTAGTCTGCGACCTATGTGGGAGTGGAGAAGTTTCATTTTTGGCAGTGAAATTTGAGGGCGCTGATGCCTACAGTTACATGGACTTTTTCTGTGATGGCAACGTAACCCAGGATGTAACTGCGATCTGTAGCGGGTTCCATGGTGTAATCGAGGGGCGCGAAAGCCTACAGTTATCTATGGATTTTGCCGGGAAGGCAACATAACCATCGGGTTAACTGCGACCATGGATGGGGGTGATGATTTCCAGAGCATTCTCACCAAAGATGTTTCCTCTATTTTAAAAAATGTTATCTATACTTTCAACAAAATGTTTTCCCAAGTATTTTCACTGGGTGTTGAAAACGGGTTTACCAAGTACTTATAGAATTTCAGTCCTACGCCTGATCAACGTATGACCGAATTTCTACGAGAATGAGGATGGACTTGTGAAGACATCGAATTATAAAAGTAATTTTGTAAAAACTATTTTGGTAATACTATATAGATTTTAAAGTGTTTTAAAAAAATTTAAATAAAAAGAGTTTTTAGTTAAAATGTTCAAAGAGTAATTTATCTGAAAATAAGTATTGAATAAATTCTGGCTTCGTTCCTTTTCGAGGACGAAGAGATTTAAAGGGAGGAGGAATGTGATAGCCCGGAATTTTTGGAAATCTGTTAACCGGTACTTAACTAGATTAAGATACTGATTTGTAAGTCGAACAAAGAAAATTTTGATAAATATATATATCTGGATATAAGTATTAATCTAATAATCTTCTTATATTATTTAATCTACAAAAATTATCATTTTAAACAAATAAAATATGTTATCTATTTTCTACTATTCATATGAAAATTTTGAATAAAACTATGATTTAAATTCAAAATGTATATCTTAAAAATAAATTGGATTCAAAACTCTACATTTAAAACTAAGTATATATATAGTTATTAATTAATGTATAATTAGATTTTATATCATTTTCTTTAAAAATATATAAATATAGGTAAAAAGAAAGGTATTAATGGAAATATAAAAAAACATATAAAATACATGAAATCTAACAAGTGTAAGCTAAGTTTAACTTGTAAATTTACAAGTGTCATATTTGATTTCATTCTCTTCATTTTTAAAAATAATAAAACAAGGCTTTATATACATCTCTACTCATATTCTTTCATTTCTTCTTTCATCTTTCACTTTTCTAAAAACAGAACTAGAGAAGAAAAGTATAAAACTAAAACCAAACAACTCTTGCATTTCAAAACTGAAGTAAAGATCAAGTTGCAGATTCAAATTCAGCTAAAATTAAATTTTATCCAAACTCAACAAAGATCAACCTGAAGTAAGCTAGCAGCTTCCAGTTTACAAACTTCAAACCCCTGGTTCTCTGATTCCTCTGTTCAAACATTACAAGGTGAGTAAACTAACATTTTAAGGTTTAAATCTGTTTAGCTTTGATTCCATGTGAAAAAACTTAAAGTATGATGTGGAAAAGTGTTTGCATGAATATAAATCTGTCTGCGTGTATATAAAAATGAAGCTGATTGAGTATGTATGTCTTTGTTCTTATATCAACAGACTAAAATTTTGTTCAAAAATCAATTTCTTCCTTTTCAATCTCCTATAGGTTATGATCTTTAAAGGAAATTTGGTGGTGGTAACTAAACGTAATTTTTAAAAATATTTTTAAGCTTAATTAACAAATTATTTTACTAGATGAAGAGATTACAATGAAAATCTTATTCAAATTGGAAAATCGATCATCTTGATTTCATATTTTGATTATATAAGCTAAATCGTATTGAAAAATGGTGAATTTTGATAAGCATATCATGATTTTTAGATTCATAATTGTTGTGATTTCTCGAGTTGAACGGTGATTGCATTTCAGTCGATTCATGGTGATCAGGATGAAGATGGTCGTTGTGCTCGACGCTGGAGGTAGCTCAAAGGTAGAGGTGCTCAGGGAAATTGGTCGGTAGATTTTTAATTTGTCATGGTGGCACGGCGATGTCGTAGTAGGGTTTAGATTACGATCTGGACGAGGACAAACTCGTGGCGATTTCGGCGTCGAGGTCGAATCGAGTTGGACCGGTGTAAGGGGATTAGGAAGGTGGAAGTGCGGCGAGTCTCCAGGCATGAGCACGGGGGCTCTGGTGGTCAGAGGCGACGGTTCGAGGTGGAGATAAAGGTTGGGGTTTTTTCCTGGTATCGGCATATCTGCTCGATTTCGATTCTTGAGTCGTGATGAAGTTCTGGGTGTTCGGACACTTTGAGGAAGTGGTCGTCGACATGTGGGGAGTATCGCCGATGATCGGAGAGGCCTCGATCACCGGTGCACGTGCACAGCGAGGCTGGAGTGTCAGTGGGTTTGGGTAGTGGTGTGACTCGAAGAATACTCGGGGAGGAAGCATTGTGGCTCGAGTTGGGCTTCGAGACTTTCGCGTGTGTGTTTTGTTTCCAGATTTTAAGTTAAAACTAAATCTAGGTTAAAAAAAGAAGGAAAGAAGTTCTCGGGTCTGGGCTCGAGTATGAACCGGGTTGGACTCGAGTAATACTTATAACAGTTTTAAATAAAGTAAGTTTTAAAATTTAAAATAAATCAAGTTTAAACTATTTCTTAAATCAATATTCTTTGTATAATAAATGTTTTATTAAATATTTGGTTTAAGAAAAGTGGTATGATTTATTTAACTTAAATTTATTAAGTTAGTTATTAAGTTTATTTTAAACTTAAATTTAGTGTGTAATTAAGTAGTTAATTATAAGGGTAAAATGTTTTTAATTTATATGTTGATGATAATTATTTCCAAGATTTATTAAATAAGATCTTAATGATGATTAAGTAATTAATCAAGAAAAGTTTTATCTTAAAGTTAATTAAGGTCTTGGATAATTAATGAGTAATTAAAATTATGAAGTAATTAAAGAGGAATTAATTTATTAATGATTAAGGATTAATTAATAATTAAGGGTTATAATTAATTAATTAGATATTAATTAATTGGTAATTTGGGATTAATTAATGTAAGTAATTAGAGATTAATTGCTTAAATGATAATTACTTAATATAAGTAATTAAAGGATTAATTTTTTAAGGGTTAATTTATTTTAATTAGCAATTAAAGGTTAAATTAATTAATAATTAAAGGTTAATTAATTGAGTATAATTAACTAATGGGATAATTACTTCATGAAAGTAATTATGGATAATTAAATTAGATTAATAATTAAAGAATGATTAATTAATGGTTGTAATTAATTAATGTTAAGTAAACAGGATTTAAAAGCAATTAAATTAATTAGAAATGGTACAATTAATTTATCTTGCTTATAGATGATAAAGATATATTGAATGACTTAGATTATTTGATATCTAAGATATGTGATTTGTGATGCTTTGTGATATGAGATACTTTGGTTGAACTGTGATATTGTTGGTTATCTATCTGAGATAAATTGTTGTGTGAATATGAAATCCTGAATATAAATTGTATTGTTATACTTAAACATTTGGCTTGAAGAATAACATTGGATTCGAAGAGACCGGGGTCGGGTATCAGTAAATACCCGAAATCACTTTGATTTGTAATCTACAGTAATTCTTTATAGATTTGATATGTGAAATCAATAGGCTGGAGTGGAATAATTGAGTAACATGGTCATTTAAACTGTGTAATAGTTCTTGGATATTATTTTGCAATAAGTGATTGACTTAAACAAGTTAAGAACTCGTAGGAAGGCATGAGTTACCCTGGTATTCAAATATGTTTACAACTTAGTACTCCAAATTATATGGGTTTACTCATGTTGGTTTCCAGCCTGACTCGGGTGTTACTTTATTGTAATGCTCGGGTCAGACCGAGTATTACAGATTTCCAGGTTAGGACGTTCTGGAGGTCAGGAGGCGAGCTGGATGGTAGGAACGTATGTAGTGTATTCTGCTGTGTTATATTGTTTGTATATCTGGGACAAGTTAATCTTAACTGTCCAATTGATATATGAATGGTTGTAACTCTGATGTATTGAATGTAAAGTGACTGATAAAGATTTTCTGTATAAATGCTATTATTTGATATTATATTTGATCCGCTGCGAAATGTGAGATTCTGAGTCTGTTTTCTGTTCTTCTTCTACCTCTTTCTTCTTCTTTCCTTTAACAATTTGGGATTTTTGGAGTCGAAAATTTCGAGTCGTTACAGAAGCTCTTTTTCAATGGTTGTGTAGTTGAGTTGAGCATCGTTCAAAATCATACTAGCACAGTATATGATGTGAAGGATTTTGTTAATGTGTTGTCCTAGGACAACACCAACCACAAAGTTAGAAGTGCCATACATAATCTCAAAGGGAAGATCCCAATCAGGCAAGCAGATAATTAGAGCATAAATGAGTTCATTTTAAAGTTGTTTAAAAGAAGATACACAATCAGAATTGAAATCGAAAGGAACGTCCGTTCCTAAGAGTGTAGTCAAGGGCATATCAATTTTACTTAATGCTTTTACAAAGCATCGATAAAACCATCATGCCCTAAGAATGATTAAATGTCCTTAACGGATTTGGGAATGGGTAGATATGAAATAACAGCTATTTTTTTATTTATTTACATCAATGCCCTTATTTGAAATGACATGTCAGAGGACTATGCCTTGTTTGACAATAAAGTGGCATTTTTTCTAAATTTAAAGTTAAGTGTTTCTCTTTGCATCGATTTAGAACTAAATCGATAATATGTATGCATTCGAAAAAAGAATCTCCCAAGGTAGAGAAATTGTCTATAAAAATTCTAAAAAGCATTTGATCATGTCAAAAAAGATGCTAACCATGCATCTTTGGGAAGTCGTGCATCTTTGGAAAGTCATAAAGGCATTCCAAAGTCTGAATGATATACGTCGATAAGCAAAGGTGCCAAAAGGAAACGTGAAAGTTGTTTTTTTATTGATCTTCGGGAGCGACTAGAATTTGGTTATAACCAGAATAACCATCAAAAAAACATTGAATTCGTGGT
Organism: Allium fistulosum; assembly: GCA_030737815.1. Taxonomy (NCBI): domain Eukaryota; kingdom Viridiplantae; phylum Streptophyta; class Magnoliopsida; order Asparagales; family Amaryllidaceae; genus Allium; species Allium fistulosum. Next base: position 1,064,417,689 of record CM060906.1, read on the forward strand.
CGGCTAATCGTTTAAGCATTTGGTCTATGAAAGGAAGAGGGAAATGATCTTTACGTGTTGCAACATTTAATTTACAATAATCAATGCAAACATGTAACGACTCGGAATTTTCGAACCCGAAAATTCCAGATAGTTAGGAGAAAAAGAAAAGAGATAGAAGAAAGAAACAGAACAAGACACAGATTCTCACATTCGCAACGGATCAAAATACAATATCAAATAATAATATCAGGTATATAAAGAAAACTGTATTTGTTACTTTACATTCAATACATCAGAGTTACAACCATTTACAAATAGACTAGACAGTTATCCAGCTGTCCCAAACTACTATCAATAAGCTCTCAAATACACAGAGGAATACACTCCATACGTTCCTGCCATCCAGCTCATCTCTTGAGCTCTAGAACGTCCTTACCTGGAAATCTGTAATACTCGGTATGACCCGAGCATTACATCAAAGTAACACCCGAGTCAGGCTGGAAACCAGCGTGAGTAAACCCATATAATTTGAAATACTAAGTTCAAACCATAAAAAAAGCCCGGGGGTAACTCATACTTCACTACGAGTTTATTACTTGTTATGCTCAATACTTACTTCACATATCGATCTATAAAGAATCGAAGTGGTTTCGGGTATTTACTAATACCCGACCCCGGTCTCTTCGAATCAAATGCTCTTTTAACCCAAGTTATTCAAGTGAATACAATTCAAATTTTAAATACAGGATGTCACTTTTACATAACAATTCATCATCAATAGATAACCACAATATCACTGTATAACCCAATCATATCATATCACAAAACATTTTATATTAGAGATATCAACCAATTCAAGGCATTTCTACAATTCAATCATCCATAAGCAAGATTAATTAGTCATACCATTTCTAATTAATAAATTAAATTAATTACTTTAATCACCTTTAAATCGTGCTTACTAAATCATTAACCAATTAGTTAACATCTTAATTAATCATTCTTAATTAATTATTCCTTAATTACATTAAGTAATTAACCTTTAATTAATTTCACAAATTAATTATCCTTTAACTATTCACATTAATTAACTTTAATTATTCTCATTAGTTAACCTTTAATTATTCTCATTAGTTAATTAATTACATTGATCCTTAATTAATTACTTTAATTAATTATTCTATAATCACTTACATTGATTAATTATCCTTTTAATTAATCACATTCATTATTAACTAACCCTTCAATTAATTTCTTTAATTACACTTGAGTATTTAATCCTTAATTACTTTCATTAAGTAATTTCCCTTTTTATTACTTACATTAAGTAATTATCATCTAAGTAATTACTCTTTAATTACTTACATTAATTAATCTCTAATTAATTTACAATTCTTAATCATAAATTAATTTATTCTTAATCATTAATTAATTAATCTCTCTTCATCAATTTATTTAATCTATAATTACCCAAAATCTTAATTAACTTCTTACTTTGTCATTAAAATCTTATTTAATAAATTTGATAAATACTTTTGCTTTGAACTTGTTTAATATTTTACTATGAGACTTTGTTCGATATTTGCTTGAAAAATTGATACTAAATTTACTTCCATTTTAAATTAAGAAAAACTCGAGCCCAAGACCAAAATTCCCGAGCCAACACTCGTGCACTTCACAACCCATTCTGCTCCGAGTCAAACCCACAACCATCTCGAGATCGACCCGTACTCCCCTTCTTCCCCAAATCTTCCAAAGATCAACAGATACACATCTCCTCATGTGCACGTGCACGAACCACCACCGCCGTTTTGATCAGCTTCGACGACGCCTACAAGTCGCTAACGACTCTCACGAAAGCTCCGACCATCCAGCTTCGTCGAACTCGCTATGTGATGAAATCAAACAAATTCGAGCATACCAGAAACCAAAGCATCGACTGAAAATTTCCCAATCGCCGACGAACCTGACTTCGAGAACCCCTGCCAACCACATCCGAGCTTCGTCTCGAACCCCAGCATTGTTTCCCCCAACGCGAGTGCCTCCGATGATCCATTGACGCCGGAATCATCTCGACTACCCAACACAACCAAACAACTCCTAAAACCCTATTTCTACCTCGCCGCATCACCACAACGATCAATAAAACCTCTGACCATTTTTCCTTCCATCCCCATCACTCCAGCTACCTTCAGTGTCGAACACGATGATCAACTCGCCGCCGTTCATCGGAAATTGACGAAACTCCTCCTACTGATCAACTCAAGAATTCTTATCACATACAATCTTAAAAATCATGAAACTATGATCAAAATTCACTAATTTCTAATTCGAATCTAATCCTATAATTCAAATATTGAATTTAGATAATCGATTTTCTGATTTTAAAATGATTTTCACTGTAATTTCTATTTTTCTAAATTTTTACTTAATATATTCACTTGAATCTATTTTTAAATATGATCCTACATACATACAAACATTTTTTATTCAGAGATCAAAGCCTAAAATCGTTTAGATTGGGTTGATTTAAATTTTTGAACAGGCTTTAAAAACCTGTAACAACCCAAGTTTTTGTAAATTTTAATTATCGACAAAATGACGATTTAATCTAGTTGACAATTGATATTGAGTTTTAAATCGTATTTAAAATTCTTTAATAAAACTGTTAATCGTTGTTTGGGATTTTAAATCAAATTTGAAATTCTTTTATAAAAATGTCGACCGGGCTTTACAATTTGAATCTTGGCCCATGTTTCTTGGCTTTGCCGAGATGATATCAGGGGCAAAACCCGATCCCCTCTCTTTCATTCTTCCATTTCGTAACCCTAAAACTAAACCAAACGAGAGAATAAAAATGGCAGCCTAGTTTCTTCGTCTTCGTCCCCAAACATCCAAATTAGGGCTTCTGAGAAATCGTTCGAAGTCGCGCCTCTATCGATCAATGTTTCTTCGAGCTTGCTCGGTGGCTTCAGACTGTTCGAATCACAGCTTCGACATTGAGCTGTTCGTTCGCCTGCATCGAAACTGTTCAGGAAGGCTCGAATTCAACTCGATATCCACGTTGAGGAGCTCGCCTCTGCGATAGTCTCGACCGATTAATAAGGTGAGTGAATCACCACTCACATCTAATTCAGAGTTACAATTTTTTTTTGTTTCTTAGTTTTCATGAGTTTTTGATTTCGGTTGGAAATTGTTGCATCTGAATTCGTTGGTGTTATCTGCCTTTTGATTTTGACCGTGTTCGATTTCGTCGCTATGTCGATTTAAATTGTTGTAGATTCATATGTTCATCTCGGTCCATTACTGTTTTCGTGAACTTCGAATTCACTGTGGATTAAAGCTTTAGTTTGCCGGCCCCTGTGAGCTTCGTCTCTGGCCATCTTTTTGCCATTCCTTATCTGACTCATCAAGCATCATTGTTTACTTACTTGTAGTTGCTGCACTGCTGTTTGTAGTTAATTGCTTTGAGTTGATCCTGTCTGATTTGAGTCTTGATATACTTGTTTCACAGTATATTTAGTTGCCACATTATCTCGACTTTGTAAACACCTTGCTTGTGCGTGTCATTGATTCTGTCTGGTTGCACTTTGATGTTGTTTAAGTGTTCACTCTTGTAGTCACTAAACTTGATCTCTGTTGTAATGCTGTTGAGTTGCTTTGGGATTGAACTTCTGTTGCTTTGACATTGTATTCATTCCTGTAGTTGCTTGACACATTTGTTGTTATTCTATGCTGCACTCTGTAATCATGAGTTGCACAGGTCTTTGCAGTGCTTCATGTTGTATTCATCCTTCACTTGAGCATTGCATTTGTTCTTCATTTCTAGTGTGTAGTTGTTCAACCTGGTTTGGGGTTGTTGCACTGCACTTTGTATAGTTACCACTGTTTCAAGTATGTGGTCTTCAATATTCATGTATCTGCATTTCATATGCCTGCAACCTTGAATTTCCTGTTGCATATGAATTTGAAATTATAGCATTGACCCTGTACCACTTGGGGTTGTAGTGCTCTGAGCATTCATGTAGTCACTGGGTTGCTTTGTTATGAAGGTGACATTTGTTTGTGGTCCCTGATCACTGTCTATTGTTGCCAGTAGCATTCATGCTTCATTGTGTAGTTCTTTTGCCATTCACGTGTTATATATATGATGTATTTCCTTTTCTTGGATTTTGGCAGTTTCTATTTTAGTTGTACTTGGGTATACACTGCATATTCATGTGTCATTTTCACTTGCATCTGTTCATCCCTGAGCACTTGCTGACCTGCTGCATACTTGTAGCTTGTAGTTGATTCTGGTGTAGTTGCACATTTGAGCTTCTGTTCATCACTGGTCACTGATTAGTTGCTTTTGAGTTCCCTGTATTACTTTGTTCACTCGATCTTCACTTCCATACTTGTTGGTATTGTTTGAGTTCCCTGGGTCACTTTGTTCACTGGTCGAGTTCTTTACTTGATGTTACTAGATCTGTTTCACCGTTATACCCTGATTCATTTGCCATGTGCAGTTTGTTATATACCATCACTTGTGTCCACATTTCGTATTCTCTTAGTTGAAGTTTTTTCGCTGCTGCACTGCCTTGTTCTCGAATCTGATACATTGCATTGATGCCTTGTATCATTTGCATTTTGTCATTTTGCTTCACTGATGACCTTATCTTCTAATGAGGCTGATCTGCGTCTTTTCTGTTGAGTGTTGTAGTGCCATATCTTTGGTGCTCTCGCCTTCAATTTGCTATTTCCCTGTGCCTTGCTTTGCGACATGTTGAACTTGTTTCACTTGTTGCCTCTTTCACTGGATACACTGTTTCATTTCACTGATGCAGCCTTGCCCTTAAATACAAGTGGTGGCTGCATTTTCGTAGCAGTTTTACCCTTGTCCCTTGTGGTGACTTTATATTCTGTTGTGGCGAGGCGGTGCATGCGTGCGTGCACTGCAGCCACACTGAATTGACAGATTTTAATCGATATTTCTTTTGTTCTTGGTTCATCGACCTGTTGCGTAATTCGTAGGCTGTATTAGCGAGGCAGTACACGTTAGCGTGTACTGCAGCCAATTAGCATTGATGTTTTTAAATTGACATTTCAATTGTTTAAACTGCTTTGGATTTCTGTTTTGTGGATTAACACTGTTTAGTGTTATAGCTGCCGTTATCCAGTTCTCTTATCGAGAAGTTGGGTATACGAGATTTCTGTGACTGTCGTCTATTTGATATTGGATTATTATTACTTCTGTGTATTAATAACTGAGTTTGAATTAGACTGATCCGGGTATTATTTTCTTTTGAATTTAATACTCGGGTCAGACCGAGTATTTACAGGTCGTAGATTTTTAGCTTTGGGTTGCTGCTGGAGCTATGAAGACTTTTTTATATCATTTGAAGTGGTCTTCGTCGTGTTGTAGTAGTCAGTGTGTATGTTTTAAGATGATAATGTATTCATGTATGTTAGTCGATAATGTACGTGTATATATAACTTCTTGAGTCGACAGTTGTAGTTGTATCATTTGTATTGTGTCAAATGTATTGTAACTGATATCAGTTATTGTATATATGAGACTTTTCGTTCCATCTGTATTCCGCATTTATGTTATCTGTGTTATTTTTATATCTATTGTCCTAAACTATTATAGCCACTGTGTGGTAGCTTTGAGTTTGCATCGGTATGTCGGATTTCCTCCTGAAATAAAAATGCATGTCACTCTATCTGACATATCGGTGCTCGCACAAAGCAATTACACAGATGGTCGCTCCTCAACAGCCTTATTCTCCGTGCTAGTTGACAGCACTACTCCGTAGTGTTCTTGGCTAGCGTGGGTATAGAGGTGGGGTGTCACAGCTTGGTATCAGAGCCTGGGGTTTAGGACAATTATAAAACATAACTTAGATGGAGCATGTGTTACAACTATTTGTCGATGTTTTATCTCTCATCTTTACATATGATTATTTTTGACTGTTAGGTATGAATTCCTAACGCTTATTCTTGTGTTTTCAGCTTTGAATTGATTTAGCCGATGTTGATTTTGTTTTAATTTGGCAAATTAAAGCCATTCTGACTTTTGGACTTTGTTCCACTTTTGTTCTATGCTATGAGTGTCATTGTGTACCTGTTACACTGTGATGAAAAATAGCTGGACCAGTTGCAAATTGAGTGATTCTGATTTCTCATTCACATCTAGTTTGAATCTCAGCGATTTTGAACTTGATATTTTGTGTTTTCCTCATCTTGAATTCCATTCGACTTCGGTCATTTTGTTTTTGAGAAATTGCTAATTTCTTGATTTTTAAGACTCTGATTTTGTTTGTCGTTGGATTCCTTGATGATATTGATTCATTTTGTACTTGACAGTGACCATTAATTGTTGACTTCGACATTGACTTGATTCTTACTTTTGTTGAAGTCATTTATGCATTTCTGCTCGTTTTGCTTTGTTTTTCCAGTTGATAATCGATTCTTCTTTTCTAATTAGTTGTTATCACCTTTGTCGATTTTGATAACTTCTATTTCTGGAATTTTTGGGTATTCCTATTTTAATAAATTTGGAATCGAATTCTTTGGATTTCATTCACGTCTTCGAATGTGAATTTTAAGTGAATTGATTTGTTTCCTAATTTAATCGATTCTTGATCATTTCCTCGATTTGTTGCTATCATTTATTAACAACTTTGATGACATTTTCTTCGGGATTTTTGTGAACATACTTTCTGATGGATTCAGTATCGATTTCTTTGAATTCCATTCACATCTTTGTATGTGAATTCTTGTGATTAATTATTTCTACAATCATTTTTGTGATTTGTCACTTTAAAAATATAAAGGTTTTCTATACTAGTAGTAAATATTAAAATCCTTTTCTCCAAACGATTTCAAAAACTATTTTACTACAAAGCTCTTTTCCTAAATTATTTTCCAATCTATTAGTATATACAAGCCTTTATTTCACTCGTATGAGAAATTGAATTAAACGGCCTAGTAAAACAAGTGGTATGAAACGCTTGCGTTTACTTCGTCGGTTAGCTCTTGGACTTGTTCGATTGAACCCTTTTTGTGACAATTTCCTAGTGAAGATTTACAGCTTGTTCGTAAATATTTAAGTTAAGCAAGTGGTTATGGGACATGAAGCTAAACTCATATATTTACTAGCTTGGTGTGATTGACACTTCTTTATGATCATGACGATCATTTTTGTGATTTAGACTAGCAACTGTGCGATGTCTCTTTGTCTGGGAGGGAGACTAAACCCCGCTTGTGTGATGTTTCATCATCACATAGAAATGGGGTAGCCACCCATGGTCTTCGAGCCATTCATGTGGAGCTTCGGCTCAAAAATTTAATGGATGGCTTCCATGAGATAGCGTCTCGTTCATGTGATACCGGTCGGTGAGTTTTCATACTCCCATTTTTGTGATAGGCCTTTCCCCTTTTCTTTTTATGATTTAGACTAGCGATTATGCGATGTCTCTTTGTCTGCGAGGGAGACTAAACCCCGTTTTGTGTGATGTTTCGCCATCGCATATGTGGGGTAGCGCCCCACGGTCTTCGGACCATTCCTGTGTGAAACTTTAATGGTTAGCCACTATGAGATAGCGTCTCGTTCATGTGATACCGGTGTTTTGGAGTTTTCATACTCCCATTTTTATGCTAGGCCTCCCCCTCTATTTGTGATTTCTGGATTTCTTGTGATGATTTCTAGAATTTGTGCTTCACCAATTTTCGTGATTTCTATTGACAAGTTTTGTCAATTTTTGTGTATTGGTGAATTCATGTGTTATTAACTTGTTATGAATACAAGTTTAGGGTATGATATCCCTTTCTATCTTTGAGAAGATTCTTGTGACATTTTTGATGAATGAAAATTCATTTGGTATTATATTTCGATGCCAGTTATTTTGATGAGATTTTGACGTGTTAACTTCAGTAACCGTCAATTTTGAAATGGATTTACAAGCGATTCTCCCGCAATACTGATATTGCTAATTTAATCACGTATTTTCAAAATTCTTATTTTTAAAAGTTGTTTCAAAATATAAATTAAAATTGTTTTCAAAATTATTACAGTTTGCATTTTCAATAGAATGAGGAAGCGATTTAAACGTTTCAGCAAAATCGAGGACTATGACCCCTTTCTTTTACTGGTTCGCTTAATTCCGGACTTGTCCGTTTGAGAATGTGAAATGTTATTTTTAAAACACACAACTCTGCACTTTCAAGGAAACGATAAAGAGATTTAAACGATTTAGCAAAAGTAAGGAGTATGGAACCATACTTTTACTACTTCGGTTAATTCCGGACTCGTTAATTGAATATTTACGACTTCTGATTATCGTTTTTGATAATCGGATGTTTGTGTTTCTGATTATCGTTTTTGATAATCAGATATTTGTGAAATTTGATTATCATTTGTGATAATTAAATATTTTCCAATTTAATTATCATTTGAGATAATTAAATATTTTTCGATTCGATTAATCGAATATTTGTGTTTCTGACTATCGTTTTTGATAATCAAATATTTGTGCGATTTGATTATCAGTTGTGATAATTAAATATTTGTGTTTCTGATTATCGTTTGAGATAATTAGATATTTGATTTGTCTTCTGATTATCGTTTTTGATAATCAGATATTTGTGAAATTTGATTATCGTTTGAGATAATTAAATATTTTTCGATTTGATTAATCGAATGTTTGTGTTTCTGATTATCGTTTATGATAATCAGATATTTGTGAAATTTGATTATCATTTTTGATAGTTAAACCTATTTGCGATTTGAAAATTCGATTATCGTTTTTGATGATTGAATATTTGCGATTTTGAGATTTGAGCTTCGTCTTTTTCTCTGGCGATTCAGGTGAGTAATTTGATTTACTCACATTCAATTCGTGCAGTACGTGAATTCTGCTCTGTTTTTTCCTTTTCTTTTAAATGCTGGAACTCGATTGATTCTCCCTTTTGATAGTCGTCTGATTTTGATTCCTTGATCCCCACGATTGTTGATTCTTTTGACTTGAAGCAGTCGAACCTTTTTGATTCTATATCTTATACTTCCATAATTCCAATACTTCCCCTGCTGACATTTGCTTTGCTTATGCTTTTGACATTGCCATGCTCTTATGGTTGTTACATTTTATCCATTTATTCCTTATGATTGCGAGGACGCAATTTCTTTAAGGAGGGGAGTCTGTAACAACCCAAGTTTTTGTAAATTTTAATTATCGACAAAATGACGATTTAATCTAGTTGACAATTGATATTGAGTTTTAAATCGTATTTAAAATTCTTTAATAAAACTGTTAATCGTTGTTTGGGATTTTAAATCAAATTTGAAATTCTTTTATAAAAATGTCGACCGGGCTTTACAATTTGAATCTTGGCCCATGTTTCTTGGCTTTGCCGAGATGATATCAGGGGAAAAACCCGATCCCCACTCTTTCATTCTTCCATTTCGTAACCCTAAAACTAAACCAAACGAGAGAATAAAAATGGCAGCCTAGTTTCTTCGTCTTCGTCCCCAAACATCCAAATTAGGGCTTCTGAGAAATCGTTCGAAGTCGCGCCTCTATCGATCAATGTTTCTTCGAGCTTGCTCGGTGGCTTCAGACTGTTCGAATCACAGCTTCGACATTGAGCTGTTCGTTCGCCTGCATCGAAACTGTTCAGGAAGGCTCGAATTCAACTCGATATCCACGTTGAGGAGCTCGCCTCTGCGATAGTCTCGACCGATTAATAAGGTGAGTGAATCACCACTCACATCTAATTCAGAGTTACAGTTTTTTTTGTTTCTTGGTTTTCATGAGTTTTTGATTTCGGTTGGAAATTGTTGCATCTGAATTCGTTGGTGTTATCTGCCTTTTGATTTTGACCGTGTTCGATTTCGTCGCTATGTCGATTTAAATTGTTGTAGATTCATATGTTCATCTCGGTCCATTACTGTTTTCGTGAACTTCGAATTCACTGTGAATTAAAGCTTTAGTTTGTCGGCCCCTGTGAGCTTCGTCTCTGGCCATCTTTTTTCCATTCCTTATCTGACTCATCAAGCATCATTGTTTACTTACTTGTAGTTGCTGCACTGCTGTTTGTAGTTAATTGCTTTGAGTTGATCCTGTCTGATTTGAGTCTTGATATACTTGTTTCACAGTATATTTAGTTGCCACATTATCTCGACTTTGTAAACACCTTGCTTGTGCGTGTCATTGATTCTGTCTGGTTGCACTTTGATGTTGTTTAAGTGTTCACTCTTGTAGTCACTAAACTTGATCTCTGTTGTAATGCTGTTGAGTTGCTTTGGGATTGAACTTCTGTTGCTTTGACATTGTATTCATTCCTGTAGTTGCTTGACACATTTGTTGTTATTCTATGCTGCACTCTGTAATCATGAGTTGCACAGGTCTTTGCAGTGCTTCATGTTGTATTCATCCTTCACTTGAGCATTGCATTTGTTCTTCATTTCTAGTGTGTAGTTGTTCAACCTGGTTTGGGGTTGTTGCACTGCACTTTGTATAGTTACCACTGTTTCAAGTATGTGGTCTTCAATATTCATGTATCTGCATTTCATATGCCTGCAACCTTGAATTTCCTGTTGCATATGAATTTGAAATTATAGCATTGACCCTGTACCACTTGGGGTTGTAGTGCTCTGAGCATTCATGTAGTCACTGGGTTGCTTTGTTATGAAGGTGACATTTGTTTGTGGTCCCTGATCACTGTCTATTGTTGCCAGTAGCATTCATGCTTCATTGTGTAGTTCTTTTGCCATTCACGTGTTATATATATGATGTATTTCCTTTTCTTGGATTTTGGCAGTTTCTATTTTAGTTGTACTTGGGTATACACTGCATATTCATGTGTCATTTTCACTTGCATCTGTTCATCCCTGAGCACTTGCTGACCTGCTGCATACTTGTAGCTTGTAGTTGATTCTGGTGTAGTTGCACATTTGAGCTTCTGTTCATCACTGGTCACTGATTAGTTGCTTTTGAGTTCCCTGTATTACTTTGTTCACTCGATCTTCACTTCCATACTTGTTGGTATTGTTTGAGTTCCCTGGGTCACTTTGTTCACTGGTCGAGTTCTTTACTTTATGTTACTAGATCTGTTTCACCGTTATACCCTGATTCATTTGCCATGTGCAGTTTGTTATATACCATCACTTGTGTCCACATTTCGTATTCTCTTAGTTGAAGTTTTTTCGCTGCTGCACTGCCTTGTTCTCGAATCTGATACATTGCATTGATGCCTTGTATCATTTGCATTTTGTCATTTTGCTTCACTGATGACCTTATCTTCTAATGAGGCTGATCTGCGTCTTTTCTGTTGAGTGTTGTAGTGCCATATCTTTGGTGCTCTCGCCTTCAGTTTGCTATTTCCCTGTGCCTTGCTTTGCGACATGTTGAACTTGTTTCACTTGTTGCCTCTTTCACTGGATACACTGTTTCATTTCACTGATGCAGCCTTGCCCTTAAATACAAGTGGTGGCTGCATTTTCGTAGCTGTTTTACCCTTGTCCCTTGTGGTGACTTTATATTCTGTTGTGGCGAGGCGGTGCACGCGTGCGTGCACTGCAGCCACACTGAATTGACAAATTTTAATCGATATTTCTTTTGTTCTTGGTTCATCGACCTGTTGCGTAATTCGTAGGCTGTATTGGTGAGGCAGTACACGTTAGCGTGTACTGCAGCCAATTATCATTGATGTTTTTAAATTGACATTTCAATTGTTTAAACTGCTTTTGATTTCTGTTTTGTGGATTAACACTGTTTAGTGTTATAGCTGCCGTTATCCAGTTCTCTTATCGAGAAGTTGGGTATACGAGATTTCTGTGACTGTCGTCTATTTGATATTGGATTATTACTGCTTCTGTGTATTAATAACTGAGTTTGAATTAGACTGATCCGGGTATTATTTTCTTTTGAATTTAATACTCGGGTCAGACCGAGTATTTACAGGTCGTAGATTTTTAGCTTTGGGTTGCTGCTAGAGCTATGAAGACTTTTTTATATCATTTGAAGTGGTCTTCGTCGTGTTGTAGTAGTCAGTGTGTCTGGTTTAAGATGATAATGTATTCATGTATGTCAGTCGATAATGTACGTGTATATTTAACTTCTTGAGTCGACAGTTGTAGTTGTATCATTTGTATTGTGTCAAATGTATTGTAACTGATATCAGTTATTGTATATATGAGACTTTTCGTTCCATCTGTATTCCGCATTTATGTTATCTGTGTTATTTTTATATCTATTGTCCTAAACTATTATAGCCACTGTGTGGTAGCTTTGAGTTTGCATCGGTATGTCGGATTTCCTCCTGAAATAAAAATGCATGTCACTCTATCTGACATATCGGTGCTTGCACAAAGCAATTACACAGATGGTCGCTCCTCAACAGCCTTATTCTCCGTGCTAGTTGACAGCACTACTCCGTAGTGTTCTTGGCTAGCGTGGGTATAGAGGTGGGGCGTCACAAAACCTGTAATCAAGAACAGAGATGCATTTGCCTATGCACACAATATATACAGACATGCATACACCAATCTTCATATATTCAGGCATGCAATCACATTTACACAACCATGTAGACATATATCACATCATAACTCTATATATATCAGGCTATCAAATAATCTAGCTTTTAGAAAGAATTGTTTACTCACTTGTAATGATGTTGAACAGAGAACAATTTCCCAGTTATAAAGAACAGAGAAGCAGGCTCAACTTTGATCTGGAAATAATTGATCTAAAACTTCCTATGATTTGAATTACTTGATTGTTGATGTAATATTGGGTTGGTCTTAATTACTGCATGCTTTAATTCAGGTTGAAGATGAATATAGATGAAGTTTTGGCATTTGCTTTAGAACAGGATTTTAGTTTTGGTTTTTAGTTTCAGGTTTGGAAATGAATTACAGGGTTTTAAGTTTTGATCTGAGATTTGCTTTATAGGATTCGATTTTGTTTTCTTTGCTTTAGAAATTTTGAAGATAGGAAAAGAAATGAAGAAGGTAGATGTTTGTTTATATAATGTAAATTAGGATTTATTAAAATTAGAGAAAATAAAAATAAAAGGAATGACACTTGTCTCTACCATTGTTTATTATGTTAACACATGTTACTTAAGAGGTTTAGAACTTAACACTTGTCCTAATTCATTTTTATATTATTTTTAAATGATTTTAAAAGCTTTTAAATTAAATTTCCTAAATAGATAAATACATATCTTATTTAATAAATACTTTTCTCAATTATATATAAATGAAACCTTTAAAAGAAAATAAAATAAAAACCAATTATATTTTAAATAAAATCATATATAGTATATTTAATCCATTTTTAAATGATAATATAAAACTTTTGTATTTATTTACTATTAAATAAATACTTCCCAAAATTATATAAATGAAATTCTTTTAGGAAAAACAATATAAAACAAATCTTATTTTAAATAAAAACCTTATCCATATATTTTATATCCAAAATATTTTAAAGATATATATATATATATCCTTAAATTCAAGTTTAAATCCAAATTCAAATGCAATTTAAAAATCCAATTTAAAATCAACTCATACATATATATATTTAAACACACATAAATTAAATTTGCAAACAATAATTCTATTAAAAATCTATTTATATTTATATTTAAAAACATCATATTATTATTCTTGTTTGAAAACAACAAATTTACCAATTTTAAATAATTTATAAAGGAAATTATCACATTTTAAATTGCTTGAAATTCCGGGATATCACAAAACACGTCAATCTGTTTGAGTACAGGTTGGAATGAGCTTGTTAGTGTCGTTCGTGATAACGGTGAGTCTATATTTTTTGGTACAATGTGAATTAGACTGACCCAAGAGCTGTCGGATATGAGATATATGGTACCGTTATCAAGGATCTTAAGAATTTCTTCTCGAACCGCATCTTTCATTTTGGGGTTTAGCCTTTCTTGCCCATCATGAGTAGGATTGGCTTCGTCAATTAAGTGAATGCGATATTAAACAATTGCAGGGCTAATTCCCTTGATATCGATAATGAACCACTCAATTGCTTTTTTTGAAAGAATGGAAAGAAGAGATGCTTCTTGGTTGAGAGAAAGATCGGCAGAAATAATGATCGGAAAAGTTTTGTTATCACTTAAGTATGCCTACTTAAGGTGACAAGGAAGAGGTTTGAGCTCTAACCTAGGAGGTTGCTTAATTAAAGAAATCGGCTGAGTTTCGGACCCGGCCGTGAGGGGTTCGAAGGGAAGCGTGTCTTCGATCTCGTTTGACATGTCTTGAAACAATTGTTTGTACCATGCCTCGTGTTTGTTATTGAGGTCAATTTTTTCATTTTCAAAGTTTTCATGAATAGTGCTAACTTCCAAAATTTGGTCCAATGAGTCGTTTGATTGATTTTCTAAATTGAAGATGCTAAGATCTATGGTCATGTTACTAAAGGAAATTTTCATCGAACCATTTCGACAGTTGATCAAGGCGTTCGAGGTGTCTAAGAAAGATCATCCTAAAATCAAAGGAATTTGGCTAGTGAGATTATTTACAGGTTGTGCTTCTAAAATAATGAAATCGACAGGGAATATGAGTTCTCCTACTTTAATCAACACATCCTCAATCTCACCTATGGGTTCCTTTATAGAGCAATCGGCTAATTGTAGCATGACTCTGGTCAATTTAAGCTCACCTAAGACTGGTTGTTAATAAACTGAATATAGGAGCAAGTTTATGCTGGCACCTATATCTAACAAACATTTATTGATTTTTTTGTCTCCTATCGTATAGGAGATTATGGGACAAACAAGATCTTTGTATTTCACAAGAATAATTGAGATAAGACTTCATTTATACTGGCCGCTAAAAAGATTTTTTGTCGGCACTTGACTATGTCTCTTTTGAGTGGATAAGTCCTTCAAAAACTTAGCGTAGTTGGGACTTCTTGGATGATATCTAAGGGAGGAATGTTCACTTGACTTGTTTGAAAATCACTAAAATCTTTTCCATTTGATCGAGATGTTGCTTAGGTCAAACTCAATATGGAAATGGAACTCGAAACTCAGTAGATCAGTCTACTTGAGTTGAATAAGAATTAGATTTGAAATGTGGTTTGATGTTCAACTCGATGTTTTGATCAGAATCATTTGTGGTTTTCGAAGTATTGAGAGGAATTTCTGGTATGTCATTTGGACTGACAACTTGGTTATCAATTTGTTTAACAGATCAAAAAGTGGTGCTAGCATTTATTTGATTCACATTGCTATCTTAAATGACATGAGCTTGGTTTTGATTCCTAGGGTTTGGAGTAGGTTGACTCGGGAACATGCCTCTTCCTCTCTCACTCATGGTAGTGACTAACTGACTCATTTGCATTTCGAGTTTAGAGATTGATTGACTCGTATTTGGCATATATGAGGTTAGTAGGTTTTGCAAATTATAAATTACCGTTCGACTGAAGATTTTGAGTGGTTGCTTTAACCAAAGTTTCCAAACTTTTCTCAAGTGATGTCAATCATTTTTCATCTTAAGGAATAAAAGATTGCTGCGCTTGGTTTTGAGAAGGTGGCGCAAAGTTTTGTTGAAATTGGTTTGGTTGAAAAGGATGATTTGAAGCATTGTTTGGAAATGCTTGAAAAGATGGTTGAACCAAATTCGTGTTCGAATTGTTTTAGTTCCAAGTGAAGTTAGGATGATTTCTCCAACTAGGACTGTATGTTGGAGAGAACGGATTATTACTAACTTTATTAAAAGCATTGATTTGTTCTAATGAGTGAGGATATTGATTGGCAATGTGGTTTGGATCATTACATTTATAACACAAGACTTGAGAAGCTTGGTTCATTTGATTTGATGAAAAAACATTATCAACTGTATATGTCATCGCGTCGCTTCTAAGGCTAATGATGATCCTATAGAATGCGTGCTCGGCCTTGAATATGCGTTCCATCTTGAATAGATTAATTTCTCGTTAGATCATTCCCATCGAGTTGATTTTTCATCTAAGTTTTCAAGAAATTACCAAGTGGTGTCGTGATGTTGTGCTAAAATGTTTTCTTGATACATTGATTCAAGCATTGTTCAAGAACTATTTTCAAGTCCATCATGTCAAATTTTGCAAGGAGTCCATTTTTCAAAATTGTAATGTGGACATTTTGTTAAAAGTTCCTTGAATATTTCAAAATATTTTCCAAAAGGTTCACCTCCAAATCGATGAAAGTTTACAATTTCATTTCGAATTTTGGTTGTTTTTCTAGTGGGTAAAATTTCTTTAAGAAAACTTTTACAAATTTGTCCCACGTTTTTATCGAATTTGATGACAAGCTATACAACCATTTCTCGACATAGTCGGTAAGTGCGAATGGGATTAACCTAAGTTTCATTTCATAGTCGCATAATTGTTGAAGTTTTATAGTTGCACAGACTTGTTCAAATTTTGTTAAAAAGATATGAGGATCATCATATTCAAAATTGCCAAAATTTTGGAAGTGTGTTAATATGACTTGAATGAATTTTAAAATGATTACACATTGGGATAGGTAAGGTAACGCAAGAAGGGACCGAAATTCGATCAGGGAAAGTTCTATCCATGAGGGTACGAGGAGGATTTTCGTTTACCGCGGTGGAAGGATTATTTTTTCACACTAAACAGTTTATCGAAGTGTCACGAGTCCAAATACTCATGCGCAAGGGAGAAGATTAAGGAAAGAGAAAAAAAATAAAAGGTGAACAACAAAGGGTAAAAGAATAAGATGGAAATTTTTTACTAAAAAATGGTTTTTCTATTGTTTATATGCATGAAACTAATGCAACTAAATGAATGCAAGGACTTAATCAGAAATTTTCTACCCTTAGTAGCTCCTAATCCAAAATTGTAGAGTGACACTTTGACTTAATTCAACGAAACAATTCTTAGCCAAGTAATGGACAAGATTTATTAGTGCACCACGAATTAACGTAGCAATGCAGCTGAAGGTTAAGTACCTTTATAAAAAGGATCAATATAATATCTTATGAATCACGGTAATAATTATAAATGATCGTGACTCCACTGTTGCTTTAGACGCCAAGAGAAAGTTTATTAAAAGAAATTAACCTGTCAAACAAATTTGCCATAGATAAGACATTGACACCCTTAAGTCGAACATCTAATCTTTATTATTTAATTTAGTTTTATATAATGAAATGTAAGTTATGAACCAAGGAATGGTGATGAAATTCCCACCTTATGTAAATTTAGGTGACGCCCTTAGAAAATAAAAAATATAAAAAAATGATGCAAACAGAAATTAAATGAGCGTTAATGCAACTACAAATAAATTTTTATTTTGTTTTCTTATGAATGCAGACAATCAACAATGCAAGAAAAATAAAAATAAGACATAAGAACATGATAGCAGATCGTGCAAAATTATTTGCAACTTATTTAAAAGCAGCCATTTTTTTAGCGTAATTTTTTTGGCAAGAAAAGCAGAACAAACAATTCTTCTCCTTTTAATTTCCTACAATTTGCAATCGGTGAAAGTGTTGAAAATGATTTATATATATATATATATAAGGATTGAACAAAAACAGAAGCAAATTTTTTTTATTGTTTACCCAAGAGAAAATAAAAGCAATTTTTTTTAAAGTAGAAAGAATGAAAGTTATACAAAAGAACACCTTTTAAAACAATTAAACTCAACCCAAATTACCCAAGCGAAAACGAAAACATAAAACAATTTAACACAAAATTTTAAAAAACTTTTAAAAGAAACTAAAAAGAAAAAACTCACACAACCTAAAACAAAACAACTCAAAATTACTCAATAAAATTTAAACAAAAAAACTCACACGACCCAAAACAAAACATTTTATATCCCCGATCTAACTCCAAAACAGTTTATGACCAAACACAATAATCAAATCAGAATTCCAAATAGAAATTTTCAACCCAATCTAATCAGCAACGGATTGATTGCAGTTTATACTAGAGACGAGGTTCGCGGATAGGATTGAATGCATGAGGAGGTCCTGGGTGTAGGAGTTTAGTGCTTCGTGGGTTATTGGAATCGGGACTCGGATTGTGCTCGAAGATTGAGATGGTCGTGGTCTGGAGTCGGGTTGTTGAATGCTGTAGACTGTAGGAGATGGTTATGGTTTGGGTTGTGGTTGGTGATTGTGTTAGAAGAGGTTGTAGTGATTGAAGTTTGAAGGTATTTGGCTTTGGGTTTAAGGAAGTGGGTATGGGTTTGCGGATTTGGGTGGGATTCGTTTGTGTTGGCGGTTGAGGATGCGGTTGTGAGGAGTTCGATGTTGGATTTGAATTGTCGGTGATTCTAGAGCCTGATGGGTGGAGGAACGTGGATTTGATGATCCTAAAGGTCTATGGGGTTGTTGATGATGGCCTGGGCTAACGATTAGCACGATTGCGCATGGTTGAGGAGGGCAGGGCAGCGGAAGTTGAGGGATTGTGGTTTATCGGTTTGTGGCGACGGTTTATTCTGACGTTAGTGGATGGAGGAGGTCCGATTTTTGGGTGTTTTTATTGGTGAGGGAGATGTGGGTTTGGGAAAAGGTTGTGCTGAGGTTGTGCTATGGAAGCAGGTTGAAGTGATTGAAGGTGATGTGATTTTGAAGTAGTATAGGTTGTTTTGCAATGGAAGTTTGCTGTAGGCATGTGGTCGTGGATTTGATCCCAGTGGTTGGTCTATGGGTTTGAGGAAATGTTGAAGCAGTTTTGAATAGTTGGTGAGATTAGTGTAGAAGCATTTGTACTTAGATGGTGATGAAGGAGCAGCTGCATGCCGGAGGAAGTGGAAATATCCTAAAGTATGGAGAATAATACCAACCTGATGCATGGAGAATGGACAACAGTATTAAACTTTCAAAGAACAACAGTATTAAAATTTCAAAGATCGACAGAATGGAGAATGAACAAAGAACAACAGTATTTGATTGAGAATAAATAGCATGGAGAAAGAACTATAGTATGTTGAACTACGGAGAAAGTACAGAGAACTACAGAGAAAAAACTTTTTGCAGCGTTCTAAAAACACAACCAAATTTTTTTATCGCAGCGCTATATAAAGGCTACTAAAAATTATTGTTGACGCTACTAAAAAATATTATAGTAGCTTCTTTTGTCTACCACCATATATATTTTGGTAGCGTTTGATAAACGCTACTAAAAATTATTAATTTTTTTATGCATTTTTCCCTTGTTGTGGCAGCTCGTTCGGTTTCCACTTCATTTTGTTCATAATTAACATATTTTAGTATGAAACCAACAATCACGCGTATAATTATCGCATTCAAACAACCGAAAAAAACATTAATCACATAATGAAATACGATATACAAACAATTTGATCCAAAATATTTTAAACATAATAACCACATTCACATAAAACTCATAACCGTACATAAGGAAGTTTGCCCAACTAGTGCTAATAATATGTTAATACTCCGAGTGTTGTGCATGTTGATCGAATTATTTCCACTTATCATCTATGTGCATCCTACATATCAAGACCTAACTCATGCTCATCCTGTACGTGTGTATATAATGTCAATATTTTCCACTACTTTTCTCAATAATTATTTATCAAAACCAAGAGATGACTAGTGCTAACAAAATGAAATTACCTGAGAGCACATACATTGACATTTGCTTGTGCGAAATTCAAGTCTTGAACTTCCTACATCTAGACATGTGCGAAATTCAAGTCTTGAATTGTAATCAACTACACAAAACCAACTGCTCTAAGCTATATAT
Organism: Allium fistulosum; assembly: GCA_030737815.1. Taxonomy (NCBI): domain Eukaryota; kingdom Viridiplantae; phylum Streptophyta; class Magnoliopsida; order Asparagales; family Amaryllidaceae; genus Allium; species Allium fistulosum. The sequence goes on from CM060906.1 coordinate 1,064,437,416, forward strand.
ATATATATATATATATATATATATATATGAAGAAATCTATTAATGCTTGAATCCAGATTCCTAATATAAATCCTGCGATAAAGCTTAACATACTGGATAAAGCAAACAATAATATATATATATATATATATATATATATATATATCTACAATCATCTTTTCTAAAATTAAACATACTAATATAAGCAAAATTATTAGAAAAGGAAATAAATATGGAAAAACAAAGTATTTTACCTTGCTATTAGCCATATTTTTGAGCAGATTAAGGGATTTGTAGTGGAGCGGAAGTAGACAAAAGACGTGCTGCGGAACAGAAGAAAAAGCCTTTTTTTAAGGATACTCTCAAATTGTGAAGTCTGAAGAAGAAAAATATTGCACAGAGAAATGAGAACAAACTTTAAGCTGCCATTAATTTCAAAAGCTTACGAATATTTTCTAAAGACTCGAATTCTGTCTTCCTTCATACAAACTTACTATATATAGAAGTTTAGCCGGTCTATCCGGTTAACTTCAACTTACACACATAGGTTACAAATATTCGTACAATAATTAAAAACGTCACTCACTATCTTTTCTTTATGCGATGTCCTGTCTTTTATTGCTGGTGGAGAATAAAGTATGCCACACTTTGAGATGCTGTCGGCTATTTCTTTACACGTGGATTATTCTTCTTCTAGAGAATTCTCTGGTACAGTATTTTGTATCTGTAGCTTCTAGGTAGAAATATGGTTTTAAATCCGTATCTTCCATATTTTCTGGACCATATTCTCTTGCCATTTCTTCATTCGTGGCTATTGTTGATAAATCTGGACTGCTATCTTCTTCTTCAGAATCAAGTCTGTCATAAATAAGTACATCTGTTTCAGGGTTGAACATATGAATTGCTGCTGGTAAGGGTAATAAAACCTTTAATTCCATCTCACCCCAAATTTGATATATGGAACTTTCTGCTTGTAGAACTAAATTTTTCCAATTTGGTGGAGGACTAAGCGTTATGTTGTGCTGATGATATTGCCTGGCATATGCGCTCCAAACCAAATAGGTGAACCTTCGTATAACTGAAAATAAGCTTTAAGACTTCTACTAGCATGAAGTCTTGTATAACCTTTATGCTTAAAGATTTCCATGCGATGGCTAGCTGGTCTAATCTTGTAGTTGCTATCCGATAATAACAATGGTGTTGTTGAACTAATACAAACAATAATACCTGGAAATACTTTTAAATACTGCGATGCAACGAAATAGAATCGTTCTCCAAATCTTCTTAAAGTATCTACTGGTGTCGAATTATGGAATTTTATCCTTGATACCATTCCATGATCAAACATATCAACAAGCTCATCTAAATTGTTTGGTAGTCTGTCAATGTCTACCTGAATTCTGAGCATATTTGATCTTCGATCTTGAACTATTTTAAACTGGATTCCTTGAATTATTTCTTCGTAGTATTTCTTAAGTCTAAGCTGTAATTCTACATGATGATTATTCCAACTGCCATGCACCATCTTTTCTATCTTGATCTTGATTTCCATACCTGAGTATTTGTATAATTCTTCCAAGACTGGTGCTGGTTGTAGTTTTAAGTAATTACTGAGCTGTTGATGAGACAATGTTCTTGGTCGCTTAGGTAGTTGTTTCCTTGCTTCATCTCTATCTTCGATTAATTGCTTTATTCTTTGATTCATTAAGTTAACTATTTCTTGGTTATAGTTAATTTTCTGGATGTATTCTTCTAGATGCCTGTTCTTATCCATAAGAACATTTATTTGTATTTGTGCTTTCTGGTAGAGGTTTTGCAAGTCGTTTAACTGTCTGGTTTGGTCGTTGATTATGTTATCTGGGGATTGTGAAAGTGTATATGGATCGATAATATAGTTAAACTACGACTAGCAAGTGCGGAATTATAAATAATAGTAAATGGCAGTAATAAAAATGACACCAGGGATTTTTATACTGGTTCGAACTTCTCGTTCTACGTCCAGTCCCAGACTCCTTCTGGAATTTCTCGAATAACCCTCACTTAACCCGGAGGAACATGTATTACACCGCCTGAGCAACCGAACAGGACTTTTCCGCCTAAGCAACCGAATAGGACTTTTCCGCCTAAGCAACCGAATAGGACTTCAAATACAATTTGGTAAATTGTTTCTCGACTTTGTGTGTTCTTTGAATAACACGAATATAGTCAATGTAGTACACCCTTCCTATAATCTTCTTGATATGATGATTTGAATGTGCAAAGATAGGAAGTATAGATTGAAAATCACTTGATATTATAATAATATAAGATCAGAATAGATAGAAAGAATTGGTTTTTGAAATAGTGGATTTTCATCTCTATTTATAGTATTGAATAGTTTTAATTCAATAGTTGCAACCATTAGAAGGAGTGCAACTGTTGGTGAAGAAGACAACTCTTCAAAATTTGAATTTTCATGAAGAGATGCTTCAGTTCGTCAAGTTCAGATGTCTGAGAAAAAGTGACAGATGGCTAAGTAAGTTTAAACAGTCAAATAGGCAAAAGAAACAAATTTCTGTGAGTTTAGACGTCTGTTCATTTAATTTAGACGTCTGTTTTTATGACAGACGTCTGTATTAAAGTGACAGACGTCTTTTTTTATGACAGATGGCTAAATAAAAGTGACAGATGTCTGAATTTGTACTGATTTGTTCCTCTTCTTTATTTTAGTGATTCTGAACTTGAGAAACTTTTGAAAATACTTTTATGTCTATAAAAAGATATTTTATATTTGTAGAACATGTTTTCCAAAAATTATTTGTGTGTGTGTGTTATCATCATATCAGAGATTGTACAAAAATATCTAACCGGAAATAATAATCAGTATACTAGAAAGCTTGAGCTTAGTTTGTTGACGATATGATAATAGCTTTTCTTTGTAGATTCCTGCAAGAATATTTGACATCATAGTATATAGTTTGAAATATATAGTTGTCACATTAAAATCGAAGAAGGCAGGTTCCAACAGATTGTGGGGTTGATGAGGCCATTTGAGAGCAAGTTTTGTAACAATCTTCTTCGACATAATAGTTTAGGCCGAAGACTCTTTTGGCTTCATTTAAGGCTTCTGAAAGCGTATAAAAACCCTTCCAAATTGGATTATAGAAATTCTGTATTGCTATCTAGACCTTATTATAGTGTCTAAATACTCCTGTATAGTTACCCTTGAAAACTACATAACAAAAATAATTTTTTCCAAGTGGCTTCTCTGAATTTAGGAAAAGAAATGAGCAACACAATTGCCCAATTTTTGTTTATTTTTTCTTTCTGGCTCTATTGTTCTGAGATTCCATAAATGATCTAGTAAGCACTATTGAGAGGGATCTGTAATTTTGACTAAAGGTTTGAATCTTCTTGGGTCATCATTCCTGTATAAAATAAGAGATGTTTGTCCAAAAGTCATACACGGGGTGTTAGCCGCCGTCGTTTGATTACTCGTTTGATTTCTAACTGGAGATTGAGCTGGAGAATTATTCAGGGAGTTACCCATCGAAAGTGCTGTTGGTGGCGTTTTAGGCGATTGCACCTTTGTTTTTATCAACTGTGAGGTTAACGGAGATTTCTCATCCACTGTTTTGTTACTCATTTCAACTATTTGTTTGTCTTTCGTTTTTCTACTCGTTTCTATATTCATGAGATGAATATCCTGCAAATTAGAAAAACTGTTAGCAAAGACTGATAGTAATTTTCTTGAAAGAATGTCAGCAAGATGATTATTTTTGCCTTTTATATGCTCAAACTGTATAACATAACCATTACCTTGAATTAAGTTCCACCTTGTTTTATTAATTTTTTTTGAATTTTCATTAGAAATAAACTTAACAATGGCTTCACAATCTGTTCGAACTGTAAAATCTTTATTTAGAAAAATTTTAAACTTATCTAAACTGTTTATAAGTGCTTGGATTTCATAATCTAATGAAGTCCAACTACTAACTGTATTAAAATTACCACTTGCATAAGCAGCAATTTTTTCTGTTGTCTTATTGCTATATTTAGAAGGCTTACATTTGAGGACTGCTCCCCAACCTTCCTTACAACCATCACATTCTATAATGATGTAATCTGTTTCTAATGGTACTTCTAAAGATTTAATTTTTTTAACTTCTTCTTTAATTTTATGTACTAGTTTTACATCCTTTGTATTAAATCTCGTTTCTCCTTTTTTGATATCTTACCATACAATGGTCCTACTAGCTTAGCTAAATGTGGAATAAATTTTCTAGCATAATTAACTAGTCCTAAAAATGCTTGAATTTTTTTCTACTATCTAATTTATCTGGAAATTCAAGTATTTTTTTGTGAAATATGTGGCTGAAGTTCTACTTTACCATCCCCTATTTCTAAACCTAAAAATGAAAATTTTCTTTTAAATAATTCCATTTTCTTTTTAGAAACAACTAACCCATTGTCTTCTATTTCTTGAAATACTGTTTTTAAATGTTGTTGGTGTTCTTGTATATTTTTGCTTGCTACTAAGATATCATCAATATAAACTAGACAAAAATCATATTTCTTAAAAATACTGTCCATAAATCTTTGAAATAATGCTGGAGCTATTTTTAAACCAAAACTAAGAACATTCTATTCAAAATGCCCTTCTGAACACATAAAAGCTGTCCATGGTTTGAAATTTTCTTCTAATTTAAGCTGATTGTAACCAGATTTCAAATCAAACTTGCTAAATATACGTTTATTTTGAATAAGATTGATTAATGTATCTTTATTAGGGATATTATAACCATCATCTTCAGTGTTATCATTTAAACGTTTATAATTATAAACTATTCTGGGTTTTCCTCTTTTTTGCTCAGAATGATTTCTGACCAAAAAAGCTGGTGATCTATACTTTGAATCTGATCTTCTAATCAGATTTTGCTTTAACATCTCGTCTATTTGTTCTTTAAATTCCTTAACATCAGCTGGTGAATAATCAATGTTCGCTGTTTTTATAGTGATCTCTGGATTAATAATCTTAATTCTGCAAGTGTAGTTAACTTTATTTTTGGTAACATCGTCACCAATAAATCCTAGTTTTTCTAGTTTAGAGATAATTTGATGGGGAATAAATTTTACTTATTTTCCTTTTTCAAATTCTCTAATGGTTTCAAATGCTAAAATTGCTAAAGCATTTTTTGTTTCCTTTTGTATCAAAAAATTTTGTTTATGCTGTTTATCTGGTTGTAAAAATCTAATTCACCAAGCCCACCACGCTTCCGAGCGAGCTCTGATGTATAAGTGTGATAATTCGTTGGTAAAGTGTAATTATGTTTGCTAAAAGTAATGTTATTTCTAGAAATAGCAATGCTACCTCTGTAGTTTAAAATAAAGTTCAAACCTAATAAAAATTTTGTGCTTTTAATTTCTTTGGGTGTAAGAGTACATTGTCCTAATTCATATTTTGAACTGTAATTTCCTGCAAAGTCTTTGAACTGAATCATAGACTCGTCTGGTAATTTATGTGTAAGTGTCATTAAACTTTGATTAGCTGTTTTAGAGGTAATCACATAGTTTAATGGTGTATGAAATTGTGAAGGAACTAAAGAGTGTGCTATCAAACTTTTAGTGCTTCCTGTGTCTACGATAGCTATGGTGTCAATAAAACTATTTTGGTCAAACCAAATTCTACAAGTTATTGTAAGTAAGGATGTATTATATTTGTTTATATTCACAAAAAATTCTGTATTTCTTCTATCATGTTATTAAGATGTTCTTTTCATTTTCTATTTCTATAGATCCTTTTTCTTCAGAAGTAGCACCTGATTCATGTAAGTTAAAAAAATTCTTTTAAAATCTGTATTTCTTTTTTAAGAATATCGACTTCTAATTGTAATAATTTAATCTGTGCATCATGTTTATTAAGTATTTCTTGAAAAACACTCTTTTCAGTAACAATCTGTTTTTAGCTATTAAATCTTGATTAAAATGTGTTTTAGCACACAAAAAGCAAATTTCAATGAAACAATTGTCACATTGAAAACGTTTATAAATCTCTGGGTATTTATTACAAAGTAAACATGGAATGTGATCATTGCCTCTTTGTTGAATCCAAATATGATCACAACTTTTATTACTGTCTGTATTCATTAATGTGTAAGATATACTGTTTTGAGAAGAACTAGTTTCTCCTTCATTGTCATAAAAATACTGTAAATAGAGTCATTGTCATTAAAATCCTCTTCCTTAACGGATTCTATTTCATATTCATTTATTCATCAACTAAATTAGCCCTATATTTATTGTTCTGTCTGTTAGGACATCTGTTAGCTAAGTGGTTTGGATCACCACAAATGAAACATGTACATTTCCTATTAGGCTTTGTTTTTCTAATATATCTATCTCTTTTTCATTTATCAAATTGTTTAGATTTTTGTTTATATTTTCTAGGCTTATAATATCCATAGGCCTGTGGTGTATATATAGTTGTTTTACAAAATGCCCATGCTTGCCTACAAATCTGGTCTTGTAGAGTTGCTTCTCTACAGCGTTTTTCTAATTCATGGAAGACAAACATAATTCTAGGACTTATTCCTAGTTTTGGTGTTTTTCCATACTGTTCATTCCAATCTTTTTCTAGCTGTCTACCTAAATCACCTGGTAGTTTGGAAAAATACTTATTACATAAGTCTTCTTCCATTGCTTTACCCGTTTGTGCTAATGTTACATCAAAATCTTGAGAAAATTCTTTAATGTATTTAAAATCTCTAATACTTAACTGTTCTAAATTTCTTATGGTTGTTTCTTGCATCAGCGTACCACCTTTGCCTGGATCATTACCTATTAGAAGTAATCTAATAAAACTTGTAAAGTTGTATGGGTTATTTCCCATAGCTTTCTATTCTGCATTTAGAGCTGGGTTATTAGTTTTCCTACTCTGGTAAATACCTAATGCTAATGGACCTAGAGTTGTCACTAAGACTGCCCACATGTCCATTTCTGGTTTCTTAGTTGTTTCCCTATAACGTACCACATTTTGTTCCCAAACTAGTATTTCTTCAGGCCATAGCTGAGGAGACTGGTTTTCTAGAAGTAACATATTATGGCTGTATAATTTTTCGTATGGTTTTCTAGTACCTTTACCTATATATGGGCTTTCTTTATATTCGTAATCTATCTTTACCCAAGGTTCTCTCTGAAGTGGTCCTTCAATAAATTGTTCGCTTGGTTCATTGTTAAATCTACTACGTTTATTAGATGGAGCCATAGCTTGATCCATAAAATGGGTTTCTATAAAGAAATCACTTAATGAAATTTGTTTATTAAGAATATCTTCTACTAAAGGCATGTTATAGTATTTAGATAGAGCTGTGAAGGAATCTTTGTAAGTCATGTCTAATTCTGTAATGCAACTAATGACCATATCATCTGTCTCGTCTCTAATGTTTTCGACTGTAATTTTTCTGTTAATAATTTCATTTAAAGTTTTCTTCATTTCTGTCTTGAAGGTTTCTTCAACTTTTAAATTATTTTCTTTATAATCTTCTTCTTCTATTAAATAGCCTAAAATATCTATATCTTCTTCTATATCTGTATCATAATGATCATAAATTGGTTCTTTATCCCAATTCATACCATTGAAGTCTTCACTAATTACTTCGTTTAAATTTATTCTAACTAAATCTAGTTCCGATTCTGCATCTGTCTCATCTTCATTTTGTTTAAACTTATAATTACCAAATCTGAGACTGGGTTCTCCAAATTGGTTATTATATATATGATGCGATTCTGGAACTAAAATACTTTTATCTGTTTCTACAAAATCTTTTAGCTGCCATTCTAAACCAGCTAAATCTTCTGGATTAATACGTCTTGGTTCTATCATTTTTATTCCTTTACTGGTAATGTTTTGTACTATACCATTTAAATTGATCTTGAATTTCATTCCAGATCTGTTACTTGCTTTTCCTATTATACCTATACTGATAATTAAATTGTTTCCTAAATAGTTTTCAAAACCATTTGTCTTAAAACCTAACTTTAAATGTTTCGGATCCTTAACACTTTTAAGGATATCTGGGACACAATAAACTAAAGCTGACTTGTCATTAAGATCTATTTCCATCCCTGATATTAAAGCTTTTTCTAAATCTGTCGTCCATGATTTATCTAGGACTAGTGTTAATAGTTTTGTTCCTAATCCTTTTCTAGTTAATGTTTTAATTCCTATAACTATTAATCCTAAATGGAAGAAACGTTTCTCTGTATTTTTTAACCTTTGTATGGTTTCTGGTGATAGGATATCTAAAGTAATACTGTTATTAACCACTCTTATCTCTTCATCTCATATAGACCTAATTAATGTTGTATTAATATATGTAATACCTGTTTGATATAAAATTCTGGGATTTAATAAATCTAACTGATTATTATTATATAGATCTAGATTCTTATCTAAATCTACCTCTTCATCTAATTGAATTATTTTCTTTTCTTTCTTTGACTTAAACTTGGAAAGAATGCTGGATATTTGATCGTTTGGTTTTCCTCTGGAAGTACTGGCTTCTGCTAACATTCTACTGGGACCGGAGAATGATCGTCGTGGATTTAACATATTATTTAGCTATCCAATATTTGTAAATCTGAGGCTTCCTACTTACTTTTTCTACTGGTTGTCCTAAACTTAAGTTTATTAATTTTTCATATAGTTTATCTAATTCTCTTTCAAAATTCTGTTTAGTTTCTAATTTATCTAAAATTTGTAGATTTAAGCTAATTAGAATATTAAAAAGATTAGGATACTCTTTATCTGACTGACTACTTCCTAAATACCTAGTAAAGCCTGATTCTGGTACTGGTTTTACTGCGTACTCGTCGGCTTCTTCGACTGCTTTTTGTAAATATTTATTCATAAAAATTAACTACTAACAATGTGCTTAACTTCTGTTAATAATTCTTCTATTTGTTTGATTTTAGAGTCAAACTCAAAGGTTCTATTTTTCAAATCTTCTAAGATGCGTTTAGATTCAAATTCTATAGCTTTTGGCTTATTCGTTTGTAAAAGGTATTTAAGTTCGTTAATAGTAGCTTTATTTGGTAAGTTCTGTTTTAGTAGTGAAAATCCTTGAAGGATTTGTTCGTTTTGTGACTTAACAAAATCAAAATTATCAACTAACTGTTTTAAAGTTCTGTTTTTTTCACCTATAGATCTGGCAATAATTTCTAGTGTCTTAACTGTAGAAATATCGTATTTTTCTAAATTTTCACCTAAATTAATAACTAGGTCTGTAATAGAGTTTAGTTGTTTATCACTGTCGTGTAAAAGATGTTTGAAATTCTTATCAAAAATGACAAGTAAATCTGTAATTATCCAAACTAATGATACTACGTTCTTTAAAATTATAATCTAAATTTAAATAATTAAGACTTTTTGTAACAACCCGAGATTTCGCAATTATCTTGTTATCGTCTAATGACGATTAAAATCATTGGTTAATTGCTATTGCAGTTTTGAATCGATCTGAAATTCTTTTGTAAATTTTGTAAATATTGAAGCGGGCTTTAAAGAAAAATATTGTGGCCCATACCTATTGTTGTCGTGATGTTTATCTATACCTTTCCCCTTTTATTCGTTCACTCGAAAAACCCGTCCACCCTTTCATTCCTCATTCGAGAAAACCCTAATCAAACTAACGAAATAATGGCGGCCTCGTCTTCTCCAAATTAGGGCATGCTCGACTCGTTCTCAAATTGGGGCTTCGTGAGATGTCCATCGCGTGCGATCGTTTGTAGCCGCTTCTCGATTGATCGAGCCGTCTTCGCTTCGAATGCTAAGGCTTTGGCTTCACTGCCTCGTCGAAAAATGGTGAGTAATCCTATTTACTCACATCTAATTCATTCTTAGTATAGTGATTCTGCGATTCGATTTTGATTCGATATTGTCTATCTTGGCCATTTGTTTTCGTTCGATGTTGGAATCGTTGTTGTTATGTGAATTCCCACTGTGCTTATATCGTTCGATTTTATTTCGATGACGATTTTCCTGTCTTGGTTCGATTTCGTATTTTCGTGGTTTTGCTCTGCCTGACTTGGACTTTGCTCGAATTTATATATTTTGTGATTATAAGTTCCACAGTCGTGGTAGTGGATTTCTGGTGACTTCGGCAGACTTTGATTCGAACTGCAATTGTTTTTAGACTTGATTGCAACTTTGATTTTGCGAAAATAAATAGGGTTTGGCATTGTCTTGATTTGAGATGGCTGTTTCATGAAATTTTGATGGCTTAGACTTTCACTTGATTTTACAAGGTTGAACCTTTTTCGACCTTGTTCGTTTTTTTGATTCATGACTCTAGCTATTATGTTGTGACTATGGTATTCCTTTTCTTGATAATGCTTGAGGTTTTGTAGCACTTAGTAATACATAATATTGTAGTTCGAATTCTCGCATTCACATGATACTGTCACTGTATATCCCATCACCACCTGAGAACACTTTACATAGCATCATTTATTCATACACTTGCTTCGAGTCATGTTGTGTACCCTTTGTGCATTCCTGATATTGTAGTGTGGTTTGATATCTCGAAGCTTGTACTGTCCAGTTCATTAATGCATACCTGTTGCATCCTTTGGAGCTCCATTATCTGACCATTTTCTTTGTAATGATGTTAGCCTTGTGTTTGTTGCATGTATGAACTTAGTTCATATGTATGTTGGGCAATTATCTTTGGTTTCATGTTGTAGCTGTACACTTGCGTACATGTAGCATTGTGGGGTCTGGTTGCATTAAGCTCATGTGGTCTTCACTTATGAGTAATTTGCACTTGCATATGTTTATTTACTGGCATTTGTTGTTATAATGCTTCACGTTGCTTTTGCACAGGCCGTGCCTTATATTGGATTGTATACCCAGATTTTGCATTGAGGCATTTAGAGTTGTTAAGTCCCAAACATTTATAGTTCTGTTTTGTTAGTGTGGCATCATTAAGTCCTTGAGCTCTGTCTTTGTCATGAGCAATTGCCATTGTCTTCTTTGTTCATGTTGGCGCTGGATTTTGCTGTAGCTTTCATTGTTTTTGGTCTGGCATATGAACTGCTGCTATATCAATTTGAGTCTTGTCAAATCTTGAAGTAGTCTTCATTGTTGCATTCACCTGTTATGTCTACTGAACTAGTCTGAACTCCACTTGAGCATGTGTGTCTGGTCATTGCATTTGTTATCTTCACTATGACCTGTTTCACTATCATGTTGTTTAATGCTTCTGTTTGGTTTTGCTGCATTGCCGAGTCTTTGCCTGTACATATCTTTAGTTTGATAATCATGTCTTTGATGATCCAGTGGTGCACTGGTTACTACTCTGGTCTTTGCAATTGTAAATTGTGGTTAGGTGAAGTTGTCGTAGTGATGCAGTCTTGATTCATTGATTTGAGTTGATGTCATTTGTTTCTGGTTCACTGAGCTTTGTGTATTTCATCAGGGTAGTGGCGAGGCAGTACACGCGTGCGTGTACTGCAGCCCTAGCAGGATTGACAGATTTAGTTGATATTTCGATTGTTAAATGGTTTCGTTGGTGAAATTCAATATTTTGAAGTTGTATTTTGAAATGGTTCATTTTGATTTGAGTTGGATCCATTTGCTTTTTGGATTCATTGATCTTCTGAGTGTTTCATAGGCTGTATTGGCGAGGCAGTACACGTTGGCGTGTACTGTAGCCAATCAGCATTGATGTTTTTAAATTGACATTTCAATCGTTTAAATTGATTTGGATTGCTGATGTGTTGTTTAACACTGTTTAGTGTTATATCTACCGTTATCCGATTCTCTTATCGAGAGATTGGATATACGAGGTTTCTGTGACTGTCGATTGATGTTGGATTATTATTGCTTCTATGCACTAATAACTGAGTTTGAATTAGACTGATCCGTGTATTATTTTCTTTTGAATGTAATACTCGGGTCAGACCCGAGTTATTTCAGGTTGTAGATTTCCTGCTTTGAGTTGATGTTGAGCTATGAAGACTTTTCATATCATTTGGAGTGTTCTGCGTCTTTTTGTAGTAGTCAGTGTACTGATTAGGATGATATGTATCCATGTACATTAGTTGATAATGTATTTGTATATATAACTTCCAGAGTCGACAGTTGTAGTTGTATCATATGTATTGTGTCAACTGTATTGTAACTGACATCAGTTATTATATATATGAGACTTTTTGATATCTGTGTTCCGCATTCTTTTGTATCTGTGTTATTATTATATATATTGTCCTAAACTATTATGAACCATTGTAGTTCGTTTTATACTGGTAATTGGGTATGTCGATGGGAGTAAATAAATAAGAGACGAAATATGAAAAATATATACCACTCCTATCGAGGTAACCAATACTAGTGTAAGGCCAAATACGGATGGTCGCTCCTATCCAGCCTTATTCTTCGTGATAACAGATAGTATTTTCCTTTAATACTCTTTGTTATTGTGAGCATAAAGGTGGGGCGTCACCCTTTTGAAGGCTGAAGGATCAATTGTTTGAAAGTTTCTTTTCAAATTTATTACAACTTTATTTCTCTTGTACAAACTTCTTTTTTCTTATTAAATTTTCTTTTGAGAGAGATTAAATAGAGTAAAAAACACACTTATTTTACATAAATTCACATATTTTTTCCTTTTTATTAGATATTCAAACAGTAGATTCCTTGTGACGACCCTGGATTTTGGATTTATTATTTTAATAAATATTTTATCTAATCTAAATAAAGAGTGAACTTATCGTTTTAAAATGAATATGACTTTTGGAATAATTGCCATTTATTTGTATGGATTTGTATTTTTAAAAAGGAAATTTGATTTTGAAAATTTAGAATAAAATATCTCAATAATATTTACAATAAACTTATCTTATATGATTGAATCTAATTTAAACATTGATAGTTAACATACAAATGGAATTAAAATGAATAGGAAAGCATACAACATAAACTGTAAATTTGAAAGCATAAAATAAAATAACACAACCATATATGTGTGAACTATTCAAACTGGAAGTTAATAACAAAACAAACATCTTTACACAATATTTTCATTCATAAGCCAAGCCTACCTGCAAAAGTATATATCTTGTATAAATATCTATATACACAGAAAACATAATTGTAATATGTACACACATTTGGAAACAAGGCATTTATTGCCATCAGCTCAGCCAACATTTTGTCTATTCAAAATATTTAGCAATCCCTCTTTTTTAGTAATAAAATCTGAGCGACCAAGACAAAAGAATGATATAAATAAATACAAGTTGTACATGAAAAAAAAAAGATATGTATAAGCTTGTGAACCAAGCCAATGCCAATTAATGCAAGCCACCATATATCATTTCAGCCTTCAAAAAAAAATCTGAGAGGGAAATATCTCTGTCAAAATCTTGTACCAGCTGATATACAAACCTGTACACATTTTTTATAGATATCATCTCCTTTCCAATTCGTGCATTCAAAAAGATTGAGTATCATAAAAGAAAAAAAACAAAAGAAAAAAAAGGAAGCTTAAACGTGAAACAATCAATAGCAACAAAGCAGGAAGTTCAAAAAGAGGATCAGGCTGAACATTCTCAAAAGCCTATAAGACAGACTCAAAAGAATTCAAGCTATTCTTTGTTCAAAAATCATGTGAGTAAACCAAGCTTGAAAACTGATGCATATGAATGATGTTGAAAAGATGATGGGTTAGTAGTTTAGCATGAATGAAATTATTTTTGCATGTTTAAAAATATGAAGATGGAAGTATGCATGTCTGTATACATAAATATAACTCTGTTTCATAGTTACAGATAAATATATTTTTCAAACTTCCTAATCTTTTTATATAATCTCTGATAGGCTTCGGTTTAAACAAATTATGTTTGTTTGGACATGAATTAAGTTTTAAAAAATATGGTTAAGTATTATAAGTCAAAAAAATCACCTGGAAATGGAAAAGACAGTGAAGATTTTGAAAACCATGTTAAAATCAAATATCAAAATTTCTTGATTCTCTTATATGATTTGATTGCTCATAAAAAAAAATCTGTCGCACATGAATTGCTGCAAATAAATCATACCTTACCTATATGTAAATTAGAGAAATCTATATATATGAGTGTTTGCACAGTGCATGTCTAGCCATGTCTGTTCTCCACTGTTTCCTGGATTACAGAGGTTTAAAATGAATTCAAAACTTCTTATCTGATTCTGATTAGCTTCGGGTTTCAAACAAGATAAGTGGACTTAATCATAGATTAAGTTTTAAGGAATACTTCTAAGTAAATTTAGTTTGAAAATTTTCCGTAAACCAATAAAATACAGTGGAATACCAAAGCACGTAAAATTCTAAAATCTCGATTCTCTGATTTCTATATATACTCTAAATCGACTTTGGAAACTAGGATTTTTAAGGGAAAAATCAGAATTTTTAGCTCGATTTTGAATGTGGAAATTGGGTTTGATCGGAAAGGGAACTTTGGGCGATTACTGGTGATGGGTGAAGTTTGGGTGGTCGAGTATGGTACTGGAGATGGCTTGGGAAACGGGGGTCACGGCAAAAATGGGTAAAGGTTTTTCTGGTGATCAAGGCGGCGAGGCAGGGACAGGTTAGGGTTTAATGGTAGGATTTGAACGACGTTGATGTCGAGGTATTTCTGGCGTGGGTGAAGTGCTGGGCTCGATCGCGATGGGGAGTAATTGGAGCTGGGAGTGATGGTTATCCTCTGATTGAAGGGTGAGTGATCTCGTGGTCAAGACCATCGTCGAAGGGAAATTTTCCGATCGTAGGCTGCTGTTCCGTTCGACTATGTAGGCTCGATTTTGATTTCAAGTTTGAAGTTCGAATTGGACGTTCGAAATCGAAGGTGGGTGTGTTTGGTGACTCGCCGACGATAGAGGAAGTGATCAGGACGCCGACGATCACCTGTACACGTGTACATGTGCTTCGTGTATCAGTAGAGGCTGGGTTTTGGGTATCAGAGAAGAAGAAGTCCACTTCGGGTGGAGTTGTGTTTTGCGCGATGATTGACTCGGCTCTTTGGACGAGTTGCACGCGTGAGTGTTATTTCCCTGTTTTAAAATAAAACTTGAACTAAATTTTATAAAAATGGAAGAAAATGTGAAACTCGAGTCAAGGCTCGAGTCAAGTGCGGGACGGAACCGAAGCAGAGATTTAGCATGTTTTTAAACAAGCTTGAGGTGCAAAATTGAACTCGGTTCAAACTATTTTATGATACATGTTTGAACTATTTTGATTTAAGAAGTTTTATGATTTGTTTAACTAAAATTTGTTAAGTAAGAATGTTATTTTTAACACTTGATTGAATGATTAATCATGTAAGTAAATTATTAAAATGAAATGTTAAATTATGGAATGATAATTGAGTCATTAATAAGAATAATATTTTAACTTAAGGTTAATTAAGACTTTAATGATTTCAGATTAATTAAGTTGATGATGAAACTTAAGTACAATTAATTGACTTAATTTCTTAATGTGAAGTAATTAAAGGCGAATTACGGTAAATGGTAAGGATAATAAATTTGTGAGATTATTTTGAAAGATAATTACCTTATGTAATAAAAGATTTATTAATCCAGGATAATTAATTAAGATGGATATTTGAAGAATGATTAATGAATTAAAAAGGGTTGTAATTAATTCATATTAAGTAAGCAGGATTAAAAGTGATTTAGGAAATCGATTTGATTTAATTGAAGTGGTATAACTAATTAATCTGGCTTATATATGATTGGGTGGTAATTCTGATATGAAATGTTTGTGATCTGATATATGGTTGAGGTTGTGACAGTGTTGTTATCCATCAATGATAAGTTAATATGGAAAGTGACAACCTGTATTGTAAGTTTGAATTTGTACTTCACTTGAATAATTTGGTATAGATAACATTGAATTCAAAGCGGGGTCGGGTACCAGTAGATACCCGAACCCACTTCGATTTGTAACCTGCAATGATTCTTTATAGGTTGATATGTGAAATTAATAGGCTAGAATGGAGTAATTTACATGCCGGGACTATTTAAAACTAAGAAAAGGTACTTAGAGATTGATTAAGTATTGACTATATCAAGTTGTGAAGTTGTAAAGAGGTACGAGTTACCCGGGTTTTAAATAAATTATATGTTGGGTATTTCTTGTTAGATGCGTTTACTCACGCTGGTTTCCAGCCTGACCCGGGTGTTACTTTGATGTAATGCTCGGGTCAGACCGAGTATTACAGATTTTCAAGTAAGGACGTTCTAGAGCTCAGGAGGCGAGCTAGATGGCAGGAACGTATGGAGTGTATCCCGCTGTGATATATTGTTGTATATTTGGACATGTTGATTTTATATGTCCAGTGATTGTGTATATGTTGTAACTCTGATGTATTAAAGTGTAATTTAACTGATATAGTTTCTTTGTATAAATGGTATTATGTTATATTATATTTTGATCCGCTGCGAATGTGAGATTCTGTACTTGTTTTCTGTTTCTTCTTCTTCTACCTCTTTCTTCTTTTCCTAACTATCTGGAATTTTTGGGATCGAAAATTCCGGGTCGTTACAGTTGGTATCAGAGCGAGGTTAAGCGAAAACCTTGGCACTGGTGGGTGTACTCATTAGAGATAGGGTTAGTATTACCCTAGGATGAGTTGAGTGTATATATATGAGAGAGCGTACTTGTTATTTTCTTATATAAAGATTTTAAAATGATTTTATATAATAATATATTTTGATATATAAAGCAGTATTTCTTACTAATAAATGTTAAGGTAATTGGTTGTTAAATTATTGAATTAAATATAAGAAGTAATAGAAATACAACCAAATTGAAATTAAATAAAGGTAAGTTTGAAAGGGATTTAAACTGAAATTAAATCTTGAAATAGGGAAAATGTTTCAGAATAAGATAATAATGAATTGGTTTCCAGATATGATAATCTTGGTTATTATCATAAATGGTTGTTGTATTTAATAGTGGAATGTGTGTTAATGAGTAAGCAAAATAAAATGTGTTAAGGATATAAACTTAGATGAGTATAACTTGTAAATTAGAACGGATTTAAATTGTGAAGTTTAAACCTAAGTTTAGAAACATTTGAATTGTTTCAAAGTGTTAAAAGAAAAGAATAAATAATATTGTTCAGAATATACTTGAATGTGATCTTATTTTAAAATGAGAAGTTGTTTGAAAACTTAAAAAGAGATCTGTCTTAAATTAAACCAAAGGTGGTTTAAATTTTAAAGTAAAGCCTGGTGGGCTAAGAAATAAATATGTATATATAGATACAAAGATGGTTTGAAATAAACTCTAAATGTTGAGTTTTAAATTTGAGAAATAAGATGTGATATCCAAGGTGATAAGTTTTTGAACTTATAAGATTATTAATGTGAAGTTGAAAATTTGAAGTAGAAATTCAAATTTGAGAAAGGTTGACTTAATGAATGAATGAATTGAAGTTAACTTAGGGGAAGTTAAATTAGTTAGCAAGCAACCTGAATTGGAAATTTCAAGATGAAATTGGGCGTTTGAGTGATCTCAAAGTGGGTTTGAGATCCGAAAATTGGAAATGGATGGAAGTTTTAAAATAATTGGATGGCATCATCCTATTGTTATTAATAATCTTTAAATTGTGAATTGAATTTGTTTAAATGAATAAGAAATGAAGTGTGGTAATATATCCACTATTGTGATAATAGGAAACTAAACTTTAATTTGAAAATAAGGATATAGGATTACTTTGAACTGAACTATTTGAATAACTGAATTTGTAAATTAAAATTGTTTTGAACTCTTATTTGAACTTCGAAATAAGTTAAGTAAAAATAATTTAAAATGGAATTTTGAGAATTGGACTCAGAATTAAATTATGTAAAGATTGGGATTATTGATTTAAAAATAAAGGTTAATTTGATTTAAAGGGGTTAAATCAACATTTGAAAATTTAACTCGGATTTATATAATTCGAGATGGTTTAAAGTTGAGATTCAGATCTCATCAGTTCAAATTGAACTTAGTCTGAATTAACTAGAATTGAAAATGGATAAGTATAAAATTCAAACGGGAATTGGGATTAATTCATAAGGAAAATGAAATGATTTGAAATTGAAGTGGATTCAATTTGGAGTTAGTCTAAATTAATTTAAATAATTTGGAATTGTAATTAAAGTGAATATGTTTAAAATCAAATGGGATTTGATTTGAATTCAGGAAAGAAATTGTGGATAATTCAACTTGAATTGGGACTGGATCAATTTAATGGGAAATTGATTAAAATGGAGATTGGGAAGTTGAACAGTTTGGCTCTGCACTATTTTCAAAATAAATTGTTTTAATATAAATCTATTTTTCCAAACTATTTACTACACAACTTTTCTTTTTAAACCAAAAACTATCTTAAACTTATTTTACAATTGCTTTGGAACTATTTAACTATTTTACAACTATTTTATAAACTAATTACTGTTTTTCCCACTACTTTATAACTAGTTACTATTTACGACTATTTTGCAACCATTTTACTATTTTTCAATTATTTTATGATTACTTAACTATTTTACAGCTATTTTACAAATTAATAATTATTTTTCAACTACTTGTCTATTTTAAATTTTTCAAGCTATTTTCTAAATATAAACGGGACGGAGTTCAAACTGTTATTGATACCCAACTGAGATAAGAATTGAAGTGATAATCAAAATGGGGGTTAGAGCCATCATGAGTAAGTAAATGAACATTAAAGTGAATGTGAATAGAAAGGAAATTGATTTGGTTAATAATCAATGAAGTTAAATATGTAGGATGTACGTATATTATTCTATTCGCATAGTGATTTGATCCAGATTCGAGCACAGAATTTCGAGATAGTATTATCGATCCGAGTTGGGATTTTTCGCTCAATTTTCGACGGCGAACCTGGATATGGATTTTTGATTGATTCTGGATATTCTCTATCATAGTTGTGACTATGCAAGGAGAATGACGGTTTCTGATCGAGAAACCAGATCTGAGTCCGCACTAGGAAGTCAGGTGGACAATACTAGTTCGGAAGTGAAATTGTGTGATCGAGTGAGCGATCAGATTGATATTGCGTACGGATGATATGTGAACATCGTACGGTTTGAATAAAATTGATTTTGAAAATTTGTGGATAAAGAACTGTAATGATTTTTGAAATTGAAAGTATATTTTGTGAAATATATGATGAAGTAAAGTGAAAATTGGATATTTCTACAGTAAAGATTTACTTTATAAAAGTAAGTAATTTGGTAAGAGTAACCCAAATTTGAATATTTGATTTGGACTAAAACGAAGATATCTTTGTTATATATATGATAAAACTCCCATTGTTGAATCTTTTGCCATAAGAAAAGGGTTTTGAAAGTATTTGACGTATAAAAGGAAATTTATACAAGTATGGATTGAATCAAAGATTTTCCAAGATTATTATATATATATAAGGGGATTTTGTGAAAGTAATTTTGAGGAAAGGCTTTGAGAACCTTCAGATTTGAAAATGGGCTTTTGATTTTTGGATAAAATCAATATTGGGGATTTGGAAAGCCTAGTTTGTGGATTATCGATTTTGAGAATCGATTTTGTGTAAAGGCATATATTTGGAATTCATACTAGGTGTATGATTTGTAAAATACTATATGTGTATAGTATAAAGTGTTTTGAGATTGGCTCTGGGGAAAAAGGCGCTCCCTTGAAATGAACTTCTCAGGAGTGCCACAGGGTGGCACTGCCTTGAGCCTCAAAGGGGGGAGGTTCTAAAGTTGATCCTGTGAGGAGTCCGGACAAAACTAGTTCCTGAGGATTTTTTGTGTAGCGAAAGTCGAGGGGCTGGTGCCTACAGAGGCATTTTGGTTATGCTGTGACGACAGTGTAACTCGATGTCGCTGCGATCTACTGCAGACCATAGCGAAAGTCGTGTGTGCCGCTGAGAGCCAACAGTCTACGTTTGATTTTATATCGGTAGACTGCGACACTATGGTAACATAGCGAAAGTCGTGTGTGCCGCTGAGAGCCAACAGTCTATGTTTGATTTTACATCGGTAGACTGCGACCTATGTGGGAGTGGAGAAGTTTCATTTTGACAGCGTAAATCGTGTGTGCCGCTGAGAGCCAACAGTTACATGGACTTTTGCTGCGACGGCAACGTAACCCTGGATGTAACTGCGATCTGTTGTGGGTTCTATGGTGTAATCAGTTACATGGACTTTTGCTGCGACGGCAACGTAACCCAGGATGTAACTGTGACCATGGATGGGTGTGATGATTTCCAGAGCATTCTCACCAAAGATATTTCCTCTATTTTCAAACTGTTACTATATTTTCAATAAAATTATTTTATTATTTTCCCAATATTTTCACTGGATGTTGGAAACGGGTCTGCCAAGCACTTATAGATTTTCAGTCATACGCCTGATCAACGTATGACCGAATTTCTGTGAGAACGAGGATGGACTTGTTGAAACATCGAGTTATTAAAGTATTTTTATAAAAAACGACTTTAGAATAATATTATATAGATATAAAAAAAAATGTTTTAAAATGATCAAAGTAATTTATCTGATTTTAAGTATTTTAATAAATTCTGGCTTCGTTCCTTTTTGAGGACGAAAAGATTCAAAGGGGGAAGGAATGTGACGACCCTGGATTTTGGCTCTACTATTTTAATAAATATTTTATCTAATTTAAATAAAGAGTGAACTTATCGTTTTAAAATGAATATGACTTTTGGAATAATTGCCATTTATTTGTATGGATTTGTATTTTTAAAAAGGAAATTTGATTTTGAAAATTTAGAATAAAATATCTCAATAATATTTACAATAAACTTATCTTATATGATTGAATCTAATTTAAACATTGATAGTTAACATACAAATGGAATTAAAATGAATAGGAAAGCATACAACATAAACTGTAAATTTGAAAGCATAAAATAAAATAACACAACCATATATGTGTGAACTATTCAAATTGGAAGTTAATAACAAAACAAACATCTTTACACAATATTTTCATTCATAAGCCAAGCCTACCTGCAAAAGTATATATCTTGTATAAATATCTATATACACAGAAAACATAATTGTAATATGTACACACATTTGGAAACAAGGCATTTATTGCCATCAGCTCAGCCAACATTTTGTCTATTCAAAATATTTAGCAATCCCTCTTTTTTAGTAATAAAATCTGAGCGACCAAGACAAAAGAATGATATAAATAAATACAAGTTGTACATGAAAAAAAAAGATATGTATAAGCTTGTGAACCAAGCCAATGCCAATTAATGCAAGCCACCATATATCATTTCAGCCTTCAAAAAAAAAATCTGAGAGGGAAATATCTCTGTCAAAATCTTGTACCAGCTGATATACAAACCTGTACACATTTTTTATAGATATCATCTCCTTTCCAATTCGTGCATTCAAAAAGATTGAGTATCATAAAAGAAAAAAAAAACAAAAGAAAAAAAAGGAAGCTTAAACGTGAAACAATCAATAGCAACAAAGCAGGAAGTTCAAAAAGAGGATCAGGCTGAACATTCTCAAAAGCCTATAAGACAGACTCAAAAGAATTCAAGCTATTCTTTGTTCAAAAATCATGTGAGTAAACCAAGCTTGAAAACTGATGCATATGAATGATGTTGAAAAGATGATGGGTTAGTAGTTTAGCATGAATGAAATTATTTTTGCATGTTTAAAAATATGAAGATGGAAGTATGCATGTCTGTATACATAAATATAACTCTGTTTCATAGTTACAGATAAATATATTTTTCAAACTTCCTAATCTTTTTATATAATCTCTGATAGGCTTCGGTTTAAACAAATTATGTTTGTTTGGACATGAATTAAGTTTTAAAAAATATGGTTAAGTATTATAAGTCAAAAAAATCACCTGGAAATGGAAAAGACAGTGAAGATTTTGAAAACCATGTTAAAATCAAATATCAAAATTTCTTGATTCTCTTATATGATTTGATTGCTCATAAAAAAAAAATCTGTCGCACATGAATTGCTGCAAATAAATCATACCTTACCTATATGTAAATTAGAGAAATCTATATATATGAGTGTTTGCACAGTGCATGTCTAGCCATGTCTGTTCTCCACTGTTTCCTGGATTACAGAGGTTTAAAATGAATTCAAAACTTCTTATCTGATTCTGATTAGCTTCGGGTTTCAAACAAGATAAGTGGACTTAATCATAGATTAAGTTTTAAGGAATACTTCTAAGTAAATTTAGTTTGAAAATTTTCCGTAAACCAATAAAATACAGTGGAATACCAAAGCACGTAAAATTCTAAAATCTCGATTCTCTGATTTCTATATATACTCTAAATCGACTTTGGCAACTAGGATTTTTAAGGGAAAAATCAGAATTTTTAGCTCGATTTTGAATGTGGAAATTGGGTTTGATCGGAAAGGGAACTTTGGGCGATTACTGGTGATGGGTGAAGTTTGGGTGGTCGAGTATGGTACTGGAGATGGCTTGGGAAACGGGGGTCACGGCAAAAATGGGTAAAGGTTTTTCTGGTGATCAAGGCGGCGAGGCAGGGACAGGTTAGGGTTTAATGGTAGGATTTGAACGACGTTGATGTCGAGGTATTTCTGGCGTGGGTGAAGTGCTGGGCTCGATCGCGATGGGGAGTAATTGGAGCTGGGAGTGATGGTTATCCTCTGATTGAAGGGTGAGTGATCTCGTGGTCAAGACCATCGTCGAAGGGAAATTTTCCGATCGTAGGCTGCTGTTCCGTTCGACTATGTAGGCTCGATTTTGATTTCAAGTTTGAAGTTCGAATTGGACGTTCGAAATCGAAGGTGGGTGTGTTTGGTGACTCGCCGACGATAGAGGAAGTGATCAGGACGCCGACGATCACCTGTACACGTGTACATGTGCTTCGTGTATCAGTAGAGGCTGGGTTTTGGGTATCGGAGAAGAAGAAGTCCACTTCGGGTGGAGTTGTGTTTTGCGCGATGATTGACTCGGCTCTTTGGACGAGTTGCACGCGTGAGTGTTATTTCCCTGTTTTAAAATAAAACTTGAACTAAATTTTATAAAAATGGAAGAAAATGTGAAACTCGATTCAGGGCTCGAGTCAAGTGCGGGACGGAACCGAAGCAGAGATTTAGCATGTTTTTAAACAAGCTTGAGGTGCAAAATTGAACTCGGTTCAAACTATTTTATGATACATGTTTGAACTATTTTGATTTAAGAAGTTTTATGATTTGTTTAACTAAAATTTGTTAAGTAAGAATGTTATTTTTAACACTTGATTGAATGATTAATCATGTAAGTAAATTATTAAAATGAAATGTTAAATTATGGAATGATAATTGAGTCATTAATAAGAATAATATTTTAACTTAAGGTTAATTAAGACTTTAATGATTTCAGATTAATTAAGTTGATGATGAAATTTAAGTACAATTAATTGACTTAATTTCTTAATGTGAAGTAATTAAAGGCGAATTACGGTAAATGGTAAGGATAATAAATTTGTGAGATTATTTTGAAAGATAATTACCTTATGTAATAAAAGATTTATTAATCCAGGATAATTAATTAAGATGGATATTTGAAGAATGATTAATGAATTAAAAAGGGTTGTAATTAATTCATATTAAGTAAGCAGGATTAAAAGTGATTTAGGAAATCGATTTGATTTAATTGAAGTGGTATAACTAATTAATCTGGCTTATATATGATTGGGTGGTAATTCTGATATGAAATGTTTGTGATCTGATATATGGTTGAGGTTGTGACAGTGTTGTTATCCATCAATGATAAGTTAATATGGAAAGTGACAACCTGTATTGTAAGTTTGAATTTGTACTTCACTTGAATAATTTGGTATAGATAACATTGAATTCAAAGCGGGGTCGGGTACCAGTAGATACCCGAACCCACTTCGATTTGTAACCTGCAATGATTCTTTATAGGTTGATATGTGAAATTAATAGGCTAGAATGGAGTAATTTACATGCCGGGACTATTTAAAACTAAGAAAAGGTACTTAGAGATTGATTAAGTATTGACTATATCAAGTTGTGAAGTTGTAAAGAGGTACGAGTTACCCGGGTTTTAAATAAATTATATGTTGGGTATTTCTTGTTAGATGCGTTTACTCACGCTGGTTTCCAGCCTGACCCGGGTGTTACTTTGATGTAATGCTCGGGTCAGACCGAGTATTACAGATTTTCAGGTAAGGACGTTCTAGAGCTCAGGAGGCGAGCTGGATGGCAGGAACGTATGGAGTGTATCCCGCTGTGATATATTGTTGTATATTTGGACATGTTGATTTTATATGTCCAGTGATTGTGTATATGTTGTAACTCTGATGTATTAAAGTGTAATTTAACTGATATAGTTTCTTTGTATAAATGGTATTATGTTATATTATATTTTGATCCGCTGCGAATGTGAGATTCTGTACTTGTTTTCTGTTTCTTCTTCTTCTATCTCTTTCTTCTTTTCCTAACTATCTGGAATTTTTGGGATCGAAAATTCCGAGTCGTTACATTCCTTGATTACTACTTTTTTTTTCGAAAACCAATTTCTTTGTTACTCTTTATGGTTTTATCATGTTCAGTTAAAAACGAGATTTATGCAACACATAGCTACCCTAGAACTGACTCAGAGGATGACTCCCTTAAGAGAACATCAAAATTAATTTTCAGATTCTAATAAAAACTTTGTAGTAATTCTAGGAACAGACCTTGCTCTGATACCATTTAAAAAGGAGGGGGGGTAGAATTTACCTTAAAAACCCTACAAAATCAAAATTTAATATATCTAGTAATATGAAGAAATCTATTAACGCTTGAATCCAGATTCCTAATATAAATCCTGCGATGAAGCTTAACATACAGGATAAAGCGAACAATAATAATATATATATATATATATATATATATACATACATACATACATACAATCATCTTTTCTATATAATATCACTTAAAACAACAACAAAAAATTAAGGCTTCTTGATTGTGAATATAAGATCATAGATTATCATAAAACGTGGAGTATCACATAGTTAGATGTATGAACTAACTGTAAGTGATAATTACTTGGACAGTTAGAATTTTCTTGTATTGCTAGTATCAGATATTTTTCTCAATCATTTCCCAAAAGTATGCAGTTCCCTACCGATTCTACGTGCCCTTTCAAAGTATGCAATTCCCCGAGCCTAATCAAAAAACATATATCAAGTAAAGGTCATATTAAAAAGTGAAGACGACATCAAAGGACAAATATAACGAACTACAAATTTTATCCATTTATTTACAAAACTTGCCACTTCAACCCTTTTCTTTGCCTGCTCTATAATTTCTGAAAGCTCCAGGTAACTATTTTTATCCGCAAAGAGGCTTAACAGCTTCTGGGGGTTGCAGGCCATATAGTGTTCTTTGAGCCATAGTCCATTGGGCTTCCCTTTCTTCTCTTCCATAATCTTTCTTTGTCGTGAAGGCCATCGTACATGTTTCGTAGTTGTTTGAACTTATAAGCATTTCATGTTAGAGAAACATTTTACACTATGTACAAAAAAATCATGTTAAAGCATCATTTTACACTATATAGTATATACAACTATAGTTATATATTGTTGGAAATAAATATGTAAAAATAGTGATGATATACCTTGTTTTCTAGGAAATAAACCTGTAACTAGGAAAGAAATTACTAATCTGATTCCAACTATTTGCAAGTTACACAATTATGTTCAAAGAACAAACCAAAGCATACAACAATGTCCAAAGAGCGAATCAAAATTGTTATTTAAACAAGCGCATCATATTCATATTGAATATTATGTTTACTTTTTTTTGGTCAAACTTATTTAGCTAAATTATGATGCTTAAGACCAAGGAGTAAGGAAAACATGGAGCTCTACACTGTGAAAGTAAACTGAGGCATCAACCTGCTTCATTTGACATTTAAATTTATGTAATCCAAGTATCCAACTATCATAATATCAGTTTATGTTAACAAACTTGGAGGCACTGATTTAATAATGAATCGGAAAAAAATTGGATTCGTCCTTACCACATACTGGAGCTGTGAATCAAAAACTTGCACCTCATCCTGCAACGCTAAAGCAAATCTACAAATTATTATTTTTGCTTTATTGTAAGTACATGTTGAATTTTCCCGATTGTACTTTTGTTTATGAGCCCATATATGGCAAAATGCCAAACTATTGCTTCTAATAACTTTTGATTTGTTTTCCACCTAGAACTTCACCTTGATGCAAAGCACATAAAAATATTAAATTCACCATGAAATATACATTTTTTAATGGTAGATATATCGATATTAAAAGCTAACAATATCCATAATGACTCCAAGGTACATAAGATGCAAACTGATAATAGGATACCGAAAGAAACACCAAATGCACGACTCAATGCATACTAATAGACAAAATTTAAGAATCCAAAGAACTAGAGATACATATACATATATATAGTTAATAACATAATCTTATATGTTACTCGGAAGTCAGTTGAAGCAAGGATGCACTAGCCAGCCATAAAATTGTAGTCACCATTAGCATTTAACTCTGAAGAAAGCTGAAGCCTATTGCTTCAACAGCTCATCATTTTGCACTTCATTTCAACTCATACAAGCCATTTGAGAACTCTTCGTTTCAACTCATACAAGCCAGTATGCTCCAGCCAGCTTCGCTCATCCTTTCTTCGGCCTTTCTTTGGATCCTACTGGCCTGCCTACAATAGCCTTGCGACAATTTGTTTCAGTCGTCTTCTAGCTGCTTTTTTGCTATCCTGTTACAACTTCATTTCAACTCATACAAGCCATTTGAGAACTCTTCGTTTCAACTCATACAAGCCAGTATGCTCCAGCCAGCTTCGCTCATCCTCTCTTCGGCCTTTCTTTGGATCCTACTGGCCTGCCTACAATAGCCTTGCGACTATTTGTTTCAGTCGTCTTCTAGCTGCTTTTTTGCTATCCTGTTACAACTTCATTTCAACTCATACAAGCCATTTGAGAACTCTTCGTTTCAACTCATACAAGCCAGTATGCTCCAGCCAGCTTCGCTCATCCTCTCTTCGGCCTTTCTTTGGATCCTACTGGCCTGCCTACAATAGCCTTGCGACAATTTGTTTCAGTCGTCTTCTAGCTGCTTTTTTGCTATCCTGTTACAACTTCATTTCAACTCATACAAGCCATTTGAGAACTCTTCGTTTCAACTCATACAAGCCAGTATGCTCCAGCCAGCTTCGCTCATCCTCTCTTCGGCCTTTCTTTGGATCCTACTGGCCTGCCTACAATAGCCTTGCGACTATTTGTTTCAGTCGTCTTCTAGCTGCTTTTTTGCTATCCTGTTACAACTTCATTTCAACTCATACAAGCCATTTGAGAACTCTTCGTTTCAACTCATACAAGCCAGTATGCTCCAGCCAGCTTCGCTCATCCTCTCTTCGGCCTTTCTTTGGATCCTACTGGCCTGCCTACAATAGCCTTGCGACAATTTGTTTCAGTCGTCTTCTAGCTGCTTTTTTGCTATCCTGTTACAACTTCATTTCAACTCATACAAGCCATTTGAGAACTCTTCGTTTCAACTCATACAAGCCAGTATGCTCCAGCCAGCTTCGCTCATCCTCTCTTCGGCCTTTCTTTGGATCCTACTGGCCTGCCTACAATAGCCTTGCGACTATTTGTTTCAGTCGTCTTCTAGCTGCTTTTTTGCTATCCTGTTACAACTTCATTTCAACTCATACAAGCCATTTGAGAACTCTTCGTTTCAACTCATACAAGCCAGTATGCTCCAGCCAGCTTCGCTCATCCTCTCTTCGGCCTTTCTTTGGATCCTACTGGCCTGCCTACAATAGCCTTGCGACAATTTGTTTCAGTCGTCTTCTAGCTGCTTTTTTGCTATCCTGTTACAACTTCATTTCAACTCATACAAGCCATTTGAGAACTCTTCGTTTCAACTCATACAAGCCAGTATGCTCCAGCCAGCTTCGCTCATCCTCTCTTCGGCCTTTCTTTGGATCCTACTGGCCTGCCTACAATAGCCTTGCGACAATTTGTTTCAGTCGTCTTCTAGCTGCTTTTTTGCTATCCTGTTACAACTTCATTTCAACTCATACAAGCCATTTGAGAACTCTTCGTTTCAACTCATACAAGCCAGTATGCTCCAGCCAGCTTCGCTCATCCTCTCTTCGGCCTTTCTTTGGATCCTACTGGCCTGCCTACAATAGCCTTGCGACTATTTGTTTCAGTCGTCTTCTAGCTGCCTTTTTGCTATCCTGTTACAACTTCATTTCAACTCATACAAGCCATTTGAGAACTCTTCGTTTCAACTCATACAAGCCAGTATGCTCCAGCCAGCTTCGCTCATCCTCTCTTCGGCCTTTCTTTGGATCCTACTGGCCTGCCTACAATAGCCTTGCGACTATTTGTTTCAGTCGTCTTCTAGCTGCTTTTTTGCTATCCTGTTACAACTTCATTTCAACTCATACAAGCCATTTGAGAACTCTTCGTTTCAACTCATACAAGCCAGTATGCTCCAGCCAGCTTCGCTCATCCTCTCTTCGGCCTTTCTTTGGATCCTACTGGCCTGCCTACAATAGCCTTGCGACAATTTGTTTCTGTCGTCTTCTAGCTGCTTTTTTGCTATCCTGTTACAACTTCATTTCAACTCATACAAGCCATTTGAGAACTCTTCGTTTCAACTCATACAAGCCAGTATGCTCCAGCCAGCTTCGCTCATCCTCTCTTCGGCCTTTCTTTGGATCCTACTGGCCTGCCTACAATAGCCTTGCGACTATTTGTTTCAGTCGTCTTCTAGCTGCTTTTTTGCTATCCTGTTACAACTTCATTTCAACTCATACAAGCCATTTGAGAACTCTTCGTTTCAACTCATACAAGCCAGTATGCTCCAGCCAGCTTCGCTCATCCTCTCTTCGGCCTTTCTTTGGATCCTACTGGCCTGCCTACAATAGCCTTGCGACAATTTGTTTCAGTCGTCTTCTAGCTGCTTTTTTGCTATCCTGTTACAACTTCATTTCAACTCATACAAGCCATTTGAGAACTCTTCGTTTCAACTCATACAAGCCAGTATGCTCCAGCCAGCTTCGCTCATCCTCTCTTCGGCCTTTCTTTGGATCCTACTGGCCTGCCTACAATAGCCTTGCGACTATTTGTTTCAGTCGTCTTCTAGCTGCCTTTTTGCTATCCTGTTACAACTTCATTTCAACTCATACAAGCCATTTGAGAACTCTTCGTTTCAACTCATACAAGCCAGTATGCTCCAGCCAGCTTCGCTCATCCTCTCTTCGGCCTTTCTTTGGATCCTACTGGCCTGCCTACAATAGCCTTGCGACTATTTGTTTCAGTCGTCTTCTAGCTGCTTTTTTGCTATCCTGTTACAACTTCATTTCAACTCATACAAGCCATTTGAGAACTCTTCGTTTCAACTCATACAAGCCAGTATGCTCCAGCCAGCTTCGCTCATCCTCTCTTCGGCCTTTCTTTGGATCCTACTGGCCTGCCTACAATAGCCTTGCGACAATTTGTTTCTGTCGTCTTCTAGCTGCTTTTTTGCTATCCTGTTACAACTTCATTTCAACTCATACAAGCCATTTGAGAACTCTTCGTTTCAACTCATACAAGCCAGTATGCTCCAGCCAGCTTCGCTCATCCTCTCTTCGGCCTTTCTTTGGATCCTACTGGCCTGCCTACAATAGCCTTGCGACAATTTGTTTCAGTCGTCTTCTAGCTGCTTTTTTGCTATCCTGTTACAACTTCATTTCAACTCATACAAGCCATTTGAGAACTCTTCGTTTCAACTCATACAAGCCAGTATGCTCCAGCCAGCTTCGCTCATCCTCTCTTCGGCCTTTCTTTGGATCCTACTGGCCTGCCTACAATAGCCTTGCGACAATTTGTTTCTGTCGTCTTCTAGCTGCTTTTTTGCTATCCTGTTACAACTTCATTTCAACTCATACAAGCCATTTGAGAACTCTTCGTTTCAACTCATACAAGCCAGTATGCTCCAGCCAGCTTCGCTCATCCTCTCTTCGGCCTTTCTTTGGATCCTACTGGCCTGCCTACAATAGCCTTGCGACTATTTGTTTCAGTCGTCTTCTAGCTGCTTTTTTGCTATCCTGTTACAACTTCATTTCAACTCATACAAGCCATTTGAGAACTCTTCGTTTCAACTCATACAAGCCAGTATGCTCCAGCCAGCTTCGCTCATCCTCTCTTCGGCCTTTCTTTGGATCCTACTGGCCTGCCTACAATAGCCTTGCGACAATTTGTTTCAGTCGTCTTCTAGCTGCTTTTTTGCTATCCTGTTACAACTTCATTTCAACTCATACAAGCCATTTGAGAACTCTTCGTTTCAACTCATACAAGCCAGTATGCTCCAGCCAGCTTCGCTCATCCTCTCTTCGGCCTTTCTTTGGATCCTACTGGCCTGCCTACAATAGCCTTGCGACAATTTGTTTCAGTCGTCTTCTAGCTGCTTTTTTGCTATCCTGTTACAACTTCATTTCAACTCATACAAGCCATTTGAGAACTCTTCGTTTCAACTCATACAAGCCAGTATGCTCCAGCCAGCTTCGCTCATCCTCTCTTCGGCCTTTCTTTGGATCCTACTGGCCTGCCTACAATAGCCTTGCGACTATTTGTTTCAGTCGTCTTCTAGCTGCTTTTTTGCTATCCTGTTACAACTTCATTTCAACTCATACAAGCCATTTGAGAACTCTTCGTTTCAACTCATACAAGCCAGTATGCTCCAGCCAGCTTCGCTCATCCTCTCTTCGGCCTTTCTTTGGATCCTACTGGCCTGCCTACAATAGCCTTGCGACAATTTGTTTCAGTCGTCTTCTAGCTGCTTTTTTGCTATCCTGTTACAACTTCATGTATAGCACGTGAAGTTAGTAGCAGCTATAGCTACTGTTCAATAGCACTTGAAATCTATGTTGTCCACCTAAGCAATTGCAGGCCCTATGCCCTTTATAAGTGGCAGTAGCTCTCAAGTCATTATTGTAATAGAGGAGCGCGTGCCCAAGACTTATCACATTGATATTCTCGATGTTAACCGTACCCAATACATAATTCCTACTAGTATTATACTGATATACATACAACATATTCAGCAACTTAATCAATTAGAAACTGCAAACATACTATAACAATGTAGATCATGTAAGCATATGGTGCATTAGGATTTGAACAATAATATGTTAGAGAGAAATTAATTGAATCAATAAATTACTTACATTTCCAACTGCTGTTGCTTCTTCCCTATTGGTAGCAAACCCGTTGATGACATTCACATTTAGGGGGAGTAAAAAATATTAAGGCACCGATTAGGAAAAATAGTCTATCAAAATACAGTAATATTAGGGCACTGATTAAGAAAATTGAAAACACTAAATATTCCTATAGATAAAACTCTAGCACTAACTGCATAAATATATCCACCATAAATATATCCACCAGTAAGATGATCCCCAACCTCTGCAACACATGGAGTGTTTCATTATTTCCTGAGCAGGGCTGTCAATGGATACCCGAAAAATCCGAAATCCGCCCGCATCCGTATCCGAAAAGCGGATAATATCCGATATCCGAAAAAACGGATGCGGATACGGATACGAAGGCATCCGCATCCGAAAATTATCCGTCCGGTCTTTGTCAATATTATAGTACAAATTGTGTGTATTTTAGTATAATGAAAGATATTTATTTGTTGTTCTATCAAATTAATAGTTTATATTATATACATTTAATGCTTATTAACCGCTCAAAACTATTTATTATCACCATATTTGTTTATATTTAACACTTTTATGATCAATTGGATTGAAAAAAATGTATGTTAAACTTAAAATTTATATTTATATTTCTTGATTTATCGGTCGTTAGCGGATAGGATAATTATCCGATATCCGTCCGTATCCGCGGATGCGGATATTCGATATCCGAAAATCATTTCGGATGCGGATGCGGATATGGCACTATCCGCATCCGAAAGTATCCGTTGACAGGCCTATTCCTGAGTGATTAACATACAGTGACTATAAGTAACTTATATAATGTTGTTATGCAGTATGTTTCCTTGCCCAACTTCTTTGGGTCAAATTCCCATAATGTATCTTTGTCCAATGCAGGGACAGACACCTTGAGGAATATAGACATTATGGCTATAGTTTTGAGTGGTCTCTATTCAAATCAATGATTTCAATACATTATTTTCACTTGTCAGTATCACAAACTGGAAACCGTTATTTTTCATCTTTTGGTTACAAACTATACTTCTATGATATAGTTAAAAAAACCATGCTCGTCTTGCATTTGTTCCCTATATATTCCTATGCTCAGTGGTTACAAAGTATAAGTGACTAAATGTGGTATAGATTTCAAAACTCTTATACAATAACTTACTTCAATGGTTAGCCAATAACAAATGGGCAGACAAGTGAATAAATACATGAATTTAAGAAAATATCAGAAATGATGCCTTTTGCAGCTAGCAACAATAATCCATCATGTTATAATCTTTTTTAGGTAACAGATTACACCGAGTCCACAATAAAATAACTGATATAGCAACAATATCATGCTTCCTCAATCATTTGCATTTTAAATTAACTGAACAAATGCCTACTAGAGATGCAAGGAAGCACATAAATGCAGTTTCCATTTTGTTACAATCCAGGATCAATATCTAATGCATCGTCATTGGTAACTGATTGAATAAGGTTTGCTACTAGTTCTTCAATCCAAATGAATGGTTCTTGCATAATAATTACAAAACATGATAGCTACTTAATACCGCTCCTATGCCATCTTTTTCTTTTTGATCTAAGGTTTAGTTCTGACTTCTGAAACTATTTTATGTTCAAGGATGATATGTCAGATATATTTCGTGAATTTGGATGTGAAAAATCTACTAATCAACTTACAAACCTCTTAAATAATCACTAGAACATGTCAACAAATAGTAAAATAATTTAAATATACGCAGTATACTGGGAATGAAATATTCAACTTTGGCTGACCAACAAAATGTAGCAAGAAATTCTAAGCTATATACTGATCCTACTTTGGTTAGCTTATGCTCATAGATGATTCATACTCTTCAACAACCATTACTATGTTGCAAACAAGAATGAAAGATGCCGCAATCAAAGAACATTTCGCTATTAAATCAAACCCACTGAGATCCACTACATAGAATTTTCAACCAAAAACATTAAGTAAGTGGGTAGGAGTACTGACTGCGGTGAAAAATTCCCAACTTACTATGGCATCAAAATACAAACATAAAAACTCCCAACTTAAAAACTCTTCAACAACCATTACTGTGGCATCAAAATACAAATATAAAAACTCCCAACTTAATCAGGCAACTGATCTAATCACATAGTTACTATGTATCAAACTACAAGAATATAAGCACATAAGTGATAAAAAGAGAAAGAAAACAACCCAAGAAAAATGAAAAATCGACTATTGATATTAAATTATGTATAAAAAATAGCTTTGAATTACCTTGTGGGTCCTCAAAACTGGATCATTCACCATCAACCATGTTGTCTCATCCTACACTATCAACAAGAAATAAACCAATAATTAATCATGATAATTCTAAATTTTACCAACATACCATAAACTATTTACTAAAATAAATATAACAGTTAAAGTTACTTGAATATAGGATATTACAATCAAGTGATGATTCTTTTTAATAACAACTTAAAGTAGTAACCAACTTAAAATACAATCAACAAAATTTTAGCCAAAAGTATCCAAATAATTTAATGGCTAACATGTAAGAAATTAATCTTCTAAATACAAAAGCATAAGTAAAAATAATACCTTGAGTCATGGATGGATCACCTTCCAGAATAATCTCTCCTATCAAATTATCATAATCTAACCAATTCATACAAGGCAGCTACACCCATTCCATCGGCTACGACAACTGGACCCGATACCTACTCAAAAGAAACTAATTTGAGGAACAATACCATTCGAATTTCGTAAATTTTATCAAATTGGATCGAGTTCTTTCGTACCTTGAGGACGTAACCGTTTTGATGTCGACTACAAGTTAGGGTTTTGATTTTTTCATTCAAGAATGAGAATTGCTGTTTTAAGTTTCAGATCCAAAAGGAAAATTTAAAATTTTCCCATTATTCTTTGAGGAGGAGAAGCTTAGTAAAATCTGTCTACGTAGTAAATGGGAGAAAAGGAAAATGAGCGGCCGAAGTAAAAATTTCATCAAAACTTTAATTATTCGTGGTAACACTCTGTAGCAGCGTTTCTTTGTTTAATTTTGTTTCTGTTATAATATATTTATACTTCTATACTGTATTATTATTAGTGAGCAGCCCCTCGGAATTTGTCAACTGAACGTTCTCCCGTAAATCATTCACATCAACAGTCGCGTTTCATAGTTTTCTATTTTCCTGCCAAATCTCCGTTCCTCTTCCATCAATCAGCTATAAACAAAAAAACTAGGGTTTCTTTTGTTCCCCAATTATCCTTTTCCACTTTTCTAATCACAACCTAAATCGATTTTCCTCTGCCCTAAATTGCATTCTCCAATTTTACCACCACAACCACTCAATCGCGTTCTCGAACCTATCGTCACCATTTGGTTTCTTTGACCGCTACTCTTCGCGTCTACTTTGATGGTTTCCCTCTTTCCCCGCCGCTGTTTCCAACGACTACTATGCCCTTTCTTCGACTACGTTCAAATTGCCTTTGATTTGCAGTTTGCTGCGAAGATTTGGAACCACCTTCTTTCAACAATTGAATCTGTAAAGGTATTATTTGTTTTTCTAAGTGGAATTTTAATGTGCGGTTGCTGTTACTCCCGGTAGATTCTCAACAATTTCAAATTATTTTATAGTTGAATGTTCTGTGTGGCTGGGACAAAAATTATCATAGTAGCCGTTTGATCAATTTATTGTTTTATGAATGGGTTTACATCATTCATATCTAGATTGAAAATGTTACTTCACAACTGTAGATTGAAAAGATATTGAAATTCTTTTGCTCTAAATTTTCTCCCTTATGTTGTCAGAATTAGATATTCCTAGATATTATTGTTTCATACCCTTTGTATTGTTCAACCTTTCGTATTATTTTTATTTAGTATACTGATAGTTGATGCCTAGGTTTACGTCTTTAAATTCTATATGCTTTCACTTTGTAAGGAACTGAGGTTTTCTATTTGCTTATTTTACCTATGATCCTCATGCTTTCCTACATATGATGGCTTTGTGTAAGATTATCACATGCCGATGTTTTTGAATCTTAATTTATTTTTCTTTTCTAAATGCAGGTTATTCATTTTGAAATGCCAAATAGTTTAGAATTTTTTGTTCATATATGTAGACATACTAGCTAGGCCGGTAACAAGGGAACAACTATTCTTATGTGGAGAGCAAAAGACATACTGTTAGATCCATGGAGTAATGACTTGGTTGTAACATTCAAGAGGTTTGCGATACACCTGATTCC
The DNA here is from genome assembly GCA_030737815.1 of Allium fistulosum. NCBI lineage: Eukaryota > Viridiplantae > Streptophyta > Magnoliopsida > Asparagales > Amaryllidaceae > Allium > Allium fistulosum. The sequence goes on from CM060906.1 coordinate 1,064,472,932, forward strand.
TTTTTTCTTTCCATTTTAAGTAATCAAAACACAATATGAATGTATGTGTGTGTAGTGAACTAGGATGTAAACCCTAAGGGATAGATGTTTATGTGTTTATCCCTAATATACGCCCGAACATTTAAAGAATTGTGTTTTATGAGGATGTTGTGGTGTCAAATCTGTTTATTTCTCTACCTATAACTTGGCACTAAACCATTCATCCAAACCTGGTGGACTATAAAATAAAGCAGGAATACTTGATCGAAATATAGATATAATTTGAAGGATGGTTTATTGCATTCTGTTTATGCTTCTGTTTATAGTATTATTAGTCAGTTCAGCGGTTGATAGCTTAGCAATGGAGATACAATACTTTGATGATATTAATAGCCCTTACCTAGAGTTCTCATGTCCATTATAGCTCTGTATCAAAAATGCACTGTTGCTACCAATAATAAATTACATCGGTTGTAACTTTAATTTATTTGCTTGGTAATTGATCACTTCATCTCACGAGTTAAACATTTTCTAAAACTAGAAAGCTAGGCAATTGGATTGTGCATTAAAAATTAAACTCCTATGGAAATTACGCATCTCAGGTCCAAGTATAGCTTCTGGGTCTACTTATATCTTTAAAAATCACTATGGTTGCCATTGCTTATAATAAAAAGTCAGACCAGTTTCAATTGTTTTTTTAATTCAAATTATTATGCTTATTCCGTGTGTTATACTACACTAATGACATGGTTAGCCTATAGTTTCCTATGAAGTTTGCTACAGCTGGCTTACCAATAAGAGATTCTGCTTGGCCTTATTAGCTTTCTTCGTAGTGGATATTACAAAAGATAAAGTGAGTTATCTTTCTCTTTCATAAGTTTTGGATAAAAGTATCATAGATAGTTAACTATATTGATGCTAGGATTTCTTGACATTGAAAGGAGCTAACCCATGTTGAAAGTGCAAAATAATTTCTTGGTTATGACTTTTCAGGATAAATTTAGTATATACTTTTTTTATTTAACTGTGACGGTTTTGAAAAGATATTCATTATTGTTTATGTAATTTCCGTCCAGTATTTGTATACAAATTGGTAACAAGAATGGTTTTGCCTAATATTGACTGAGTTTAAATATAGGCTAAATACGTCCTTATGTGACAAGCTCTTGACCAAATATAACATGGTGGAAAAAAATTGATTTTAAGGAGCTATTCATTTTGAGGTATGTCAATTTAATATTGAAATGGTTATAAAGCTAGAGACCAACTTGAAGAGTTTGACAACAACTTTGGATTTTAAAAGCAATGATATTTTCTTTAAAGTATTATCATCTTTTCAGTTTAAAGTTGTATGGATTTCTTAACTTTATGTTTTTTTTCATATGGCTTGCTTTTTTATTTAATTTTTTAGTAAGGAAAAATTATTCAGGCGTTCAGTTGAATAGCACACTAAAACACTATCAATATTCATTAATTACCAAAATAATTAGCATTAAAAAGAAAACATTATTACTAAAAAGAGAAAACAGTTATTCATGCTTTGTTTCTTTACATGTTATGTTATATCACGTGCATTAGTTATGTTAGCTGCATCATTCATATGGGTGTACTTTGATTTATAAAGTGTATATTATAGAGCTTATGAAATACACTATAGTTGATGGGAATAGTTCAGACTTTCTTTTAAATATGATATTGTTCCTCTCATGTTCAATGTTTTGTTCTACTTTAACTATCACAGTTTTGGTTTCATTTGATTCTTCTAAATCTTCCTACATTGCTCAAAATAATTCATATTTTGTTGTCTTAGCTCATAAAAAAGTATCATAAGCAGTTTTATGTTATCTCCAAATCTTGCACATTTTCAAATTATTTATTTAGAAACTAATCTTGGCATATCTAGATTGCTTAGATTTATTCTGTTTCGCACTGATTTTTTCGAAGTTTCAAATAAAATTTATATCCTCAGATATATTATTATTGATGTTCATAGTCCACTATTTTATATGTTTTCTAATTTGTAACCCGGTGTACGCTCATTTTCAAATTAATTATTTATACTTAAAACAACGAACAAGTTAAATAAACATTTATTGAAATATCTAAAATACTTGGTATTGCCGTGTTATTCTAATGATTTTTTAAAGAAGAAATTTGTATCATAACAAACAATCCCAGTTTGGTAATGCATATAGAAAGGAACCTATGCAGATGTTAGATCTGATTTGTTCCGATTTTGTATATATTATGCATTCATACGCTTTATAAATAAGTCAAGCCTAAAATTCATCTATCTCGAGATCGAACATTTCTAACCTAACACGGTACATAATAATATATATAATATAAGACATATGAAGTGGTTAAACATTTCTGTTCTAATAAGCAGTATACAAGTAACAAAATTATCATTTGTCACCGTCAAAAATTAATTTTTTTGTTTGCTTTAGGTAACAAATCAAGAATTATACTGACTTAACCAGTCCTTGATTATATACTCAGTTTATGTTTATGAAACATTGATAGAACAACTTTTTATACTAATTCAATTTTGTTTGATTCATTTGTATGGGTAAGAACTACACTAACACGGCAGAAATTAGCTACATAAATATAATAAATTGTGATTTTAAGGCAGTTATTATTTAGCTTCATGCAAAATTTCGATCTTAAAAAAAATCACCCCTAGCGAAATGAAATTTGAATTTTTGATCTATAATTTAATTACCCTTTTCACAGTTTAGTAGTTATTTAGTTCAACCTTCAACTACATCAACTATGTATTTCACATTAGTAATGGATGTTGCCATGTTTGCTTGCTCCAGTTGCATTTATGGTCTTAGACAAATAAACCACGATACTATAAAAGAATTGTGACATACTACTAGGAGAAAATTGTTATTCTTAAAGATAAATTAAATATGAAATTAGCTATTGTAGTTTTATCACGTATTGTTGAAAATTAATACGATCTATAATTGTGAATAGTCGGCTTACTCTTCGACTTTGCTTCCAAAACATGTATATGGACTCAGATAAGTATGTCTGCCACATTTTATATTAGCTCTATGATAATGAAGGTTATATAAGTTGAATTATAATATTTATGCAAGTAACCATGTATATAATTAAACCTACTTATGGTTTGTTTTCTCTATGATCTCAAACAAAGTCATTTTTAGCAACTGCCAGTACTTTATACTATTTGGGTACAAAGAAAAATTGAGGGACGTGAAATTGGCTACTGCAAAAACCTAAACATTGTAAACTTGCTTTAAAGCTAAACTTTTACAGTCTAACTTTTTCATCATTTAAAGATTTTTGCCTCTTTAGAGGATGTCATGGTTTCAATAATGTCCACAAAGGTTCTTTTAAAACTTTCATAACTAAATAAAGAGAAAAATTCACTTTTGGTTTTTTTAATTAGTTGAAATTTATCTACGCCAGTGAAATTATAGATATCAACAAAAAACAACATAAAGTTGATCATTTATTTGCTCATGTCGGTCATGTGCTCAACTCATCTATCATTTATGTTTCAACATTTTAACATTCTTTTTTAACATTTACCACGGCTCAAATCCTTATTTATAATAGTTTGAATTTTTATCATTAGAAAGTATTTGTTTTCAGTTAATATAATATCCTATCATTTGATAATATTGTATGGGAGTCTTAACTAGCCAAGAAGCAAAGGACCCATGCAGATTCATGTTTTATCTCACAAAAGCATGGTAAATGCACTTAATGTTTTTTGGTTACTATGTTTTTACAATTGAGCCACCTTAATAATAGTTTTGTTTAAAGTACTATTGGCACTTGAGCCCTCTTAGATTTGTAAATCCAGTTTAAAGTAATAATAGTTGTTTAAATTACAACTTCTATTAGATTTGTAAATCCAGTTTAACAAATTTGCGTTTTGTTGCCATCTCTTTTTATATTCCATGATGGAAAACTAAAGTATTTTGCTATTGGTTTGCAGTTTGAAGATTATGAAGTTCTCCATGCATAGTGATACTGTAGGCTTCTACACATTTCAACATTCATGTAGCAAAGGCAGAAAACTTCAGAATGTTAGTTCTTTCTTAAATGTACTATTTTGCACTGAATTAAACTTACTATTATTTTCGCTTATGTTTAATTTTTTTTCATTCACTGACTTATTTCCACACTTCAATGGTCTAAAATTTTACTATTTACATTCTGTTGTTGATATCTAATTTAGCCAAATAAATAGTAGTTTTGAAGCTCTATTCCTATCTGAATCTAAAGTTTTAAATACTGTTATTCTGTCACTTTAATCTGCTGCAAGTTTAAATTTATAATATAAATAAACTTTTACTTCACTTATTTGTGGTTGCTAACAATATCTACGGCTCCTACAACAGTGGAATTATTTTATCAGTTACTCTATGGGCGGACAAGACAAACAGAAGTCAATTGCTGAAACAAAAGTCAACCTACCTCCCTGATATTTGTATCCATGGTGGTTAAACTGTACAGAGGTACAACCTGGTGAAATTCATCGTTTTATCGATTTTATACATTAACATGTACAGATACTTTTCTATTAGGTGAGTTTACCCTTTCGTCCACAGCTGCTACAAAAATGTATGCTAACATTGACTTAATTGATATGACTGGTTTGATATCCATGTAATTACTGTTAATTATTTAAATATTCATGCATGTTTAAAATTGTTATTCTCATTTTGAAATATCATTATATTAAAATCATTGAATGTTTAAAACTATTATTCCCTTTGATAAATAGTACGTCGGCTTTGGGATAGAATGGCCTTAACAACTATTATCAATTTCAAAATATAAGTATCAATTTTATTTATTTCTATCTTATCCGTTAGTACCTGAAGAAAATAAACTATATGGTTTGAAATTATCTAAACTTTCTTTATCTTGCTTCTTAAAACTATCTTACATTAACTGCAAGCTTACTTTGTGGTATCTCAACTCGAAAATCTTTGGTTTGAGGTAAATATCAACTATGGGCATAATATAATTGGAAATTTATTAATACCAGCTAGAACAAAAAAATCTATATTTTACAATTGCCCTTGATTAGTACTAATTGTATAAAGCTTGGATCTACGTTTATATTCTTATTAGTACTTATTGTCCTTGATTATGATTTTCTAAGTCGTAGTAGAAACTGATTCTTTTAGTTTTTTACACTCATCTTCAGATATCCAATGAGGTTGGTCTTCGATTTTATGGTTTTATTAGCAGTATTTTTTCTTATTCTTTTTGATTCACCAATTTACACTTTAATCAAATATACTGGGTACAATATCTTTTTGGTATGAATTCTAATAATGCTTTGGGTAGTTCATGTGCTTATCACGCTTTATTTTTTGTGCAAATTGCACAACATGGCATCATTTGTTAACATACTTTATTTTTGGTGCAAATTTCAAAGTACAATATCATCTCTTACCATAACTTCCTATATTACAAGCCTATTTATTACTACAATTTGGTACATACGCTTTCTATGTTTCTGATTTCTATTCATATTTCATAGAATGGTCTTTTTTCTTCTAGATTTTCAACCCATATATTAGTTGAAAATAAAAACATGTTACTCAACATTTACATTTTGCATTTGGCATTTACACTTCTTCATTATTTGAATCTGGCTGCTTTATTTTGTTTATGCTCTCTATGTTTAGACTATAGTTTTCTTTGCTTCTTTGTATATACAAGAGAATGTTTCTTTTCTTGAAGCAAGTATTTAGTAAATCACATTCAGGAATTTATTATAGTTTGAATTAGTATGACAGGTTTTTTCATTCAGGCTCTTGGATAGTCTGGAGATATTAGTGATTGTTGAACATTTATAGATAAGACTCTGATAGAATGGTTAATGCACCAGGTAAATTTTTGTGCTCAATGCTAGGCATTTTTTCAGGCATGTACATATGTACATTTTTAGTTGATTAAAATTGACAAATATGATGGAAAGTGAACAAATAAACCATTCTTTATTTCTCTCGATAATTTGGTTAACTCTTAAGGATATAACTGTTGTTTATTTATGTGGATTTGTATTATTTAATTGTGTTTATTACACGATATATTTTAATGTTCATGGTTACTATAAGCATTAATTTACCATAGTTTCGCTATCTGAATTTTTTGAACCAAAATATATTTTGTTTAATCTTTTGGCATAAGCTGTTAAACTTAGGAACTCTAATATTGTAGTAATTTATTTCTTTTTTCTATAAATCATTATAAAATATTATGCAATTTATTTTCTCCAAACCATAAATTTAATTCATTACAAACATTTGCTATCCTCTATTAAACCTTATATTTATTTTGTTATATGCCAAAATATAATGCTATGATTATGCAACTTCTGATATTCAGTATTAAGAATAGTTGGAAAGAGTATTAATTCTGTATTTCTTTTAGCTGTATAAATGATTTTTGTGGATATGTACATACAATGATATTATCACAGGAAACTAGATTCTCATAATTTGTAAACACCCATTATGGCTAACATCAAGTTCCATCCAAAATAAAGTAAGGTTAGCATAAGGGAGAAAGGCATTCACCGAATTCTAAATAATATTACAATAACAAAGGAAATGTTTTTATTACGCAATAAAAGTCAATAAACTCTTTCCAATCTATTACAAATTAAATTTCAAAACTATTGATATCAACAAGATTATTTAGATATAATCAATTGTATTTTGGCCATTTCTTATCAATGTATTTCCTCGGTAATAAGTTATATAGTGTTATTTTGCAAACTAATAATAGTTGGACGTCCCCTAATCGAATTATACATGTCCCTTTTATGTTTCCTTCAATATCGGAAATAGACTTATGGTACATTTTGGAACTTGAATGCTTGAAGCTCAAATATGCATTAAATTTTATTGACTGAATTTACGTCACAAAATTAAAATTATCTGCAAGTGATTCCTGCTAAAAATTAATGAATATGAAGATATTCGCGTGTTGTGTTCAATACAGCAAATATGTAAGTTAACTATCAATACAACTATTAATGTTATTACACTAAAGTGAATATCTACCTTCATATGGTAGTTGAATCTCTCCATTACTTCCTCTGCCATGACATGGCACATTTGTTATCGTCAAACATAATTGGGAAATTGTAAGATTTAACAATAATAACAAGTGCCCACTTTTGTATATTAGCAGCTCTGTGCCACTTTTTAAATTTAGGTTGTGCATTTATTTACCATGTGTCTACTATAATTTTAGTTTACGTTGTTTTTTCTGTTAAAGTTAAACCAACAATGTAATTTCATCATACTACCAATGCATATTAGCTAGGAGACATATTGAACTTTATGCTAATGTGTTTTCACAACATCATTGTCCATTTAAGTATTTAAATTATATACTTATGCATCGGCCTTTTATCCAAAACTTGTGTCATACTTGCAACAGATAATGCTGCAGTTTATTGCTAACCAAATATATATTACCTTACACTCCTTAAAAAACCTTCCTGAGCAAAACTTTATTCGGTATATTTTTCCATCTATTTAACGCATGAAATTCGAACTTTTATACCATTTGTCTAATAAGAATTGATCCTAAATTTGGGTAACTATTGTACCGTTTTTCCTCCAATTGCAGTATGTACAAAAAATAGTTAGAGCGTTGCATTAAATAATTATTCTTGGCATAAACTATACAACAATTTTATATGATCACTGTGAAGCATACAATTTTGTTTACCTGATATTATCATTGTTTAACAACGCAAAAATTGAATGGTCGATTTGCATTATTAAGTTGCAAATTGCACCATCTAAGCTCTAACTTTATAAATTTGCTTCTATCGTTAATTTCTTGAAAAGCAAGGATCTAAATTATGAAATAAAGTGGGCGTACCGTACACCTTAGGGTATCAATTCAAGGCTTATCTGTTTATGTATGTTTCTCAATGTTACAAAAGTATTTCCTTATCATAGAAATTCTTGAAGTGCAGGAATATAGGAATCATTGTTGCCCCAGCTTAGTGAACTATCCCCATAATACTAAAGCCAGAAACCTTGCCTTACTGACAATCTCTTATCTTTGGACAACATGTTCTAGAAGGCTCTCTTTATGGTACTTTCTATTCTTCAAATTTTGTCTTTATATTGTTATTTTATTTAACAAATTATTTTACTCCTCTATTATATTATATTATTTTTATGTAGACCAAATGATTTCTCAATTTATCATTTACTTTTGTTCTAACCTTAACTATTTCCAGTTTAGCATATCATTTTCCACTTTGACTAAAGTTCACATATTCTCCCAGGATTCCATAATTCATTGGCTCAAAATGCATGTATTTAAACTTGAGGGAAAAAAAGATTGAGCAATGGTTGAAAACTATTCATATATTGCAAATGTCTTCCTATAACTGTACTATTACTCAGATTTGGAAGAAGTTTATCTCTTGGTAACATTATAAAATGATATAATTGAAAATTCAGTTTGAATCATGGGTAAGGTAAGGAGGTCGATTCAAGAATCTATATCCTTTGTATTTCCATCCTATACTAAATAATCTAAGTTGCACTTCCTTGTGTTTGTTCACTCTATTCTTTTTGCTTTGGTGAAAACCGATTCTTATTTGATTTAGTAGTACTTGATTTATTTTAATCGACTACAATATTTTAACTATTTTCAAAGTTATAAACAACATTTAGGATAAAATATAGCCATCTCCTGCACTATTATTTGCAAAAACATTAATAAAGCTCTACAAATCCTGTATTTGACCCTATCCCCATTTAAAGCTTTGGCTTCATTTGAGATGCCTTAAATTTGGGTAGAATCCATGTTAACGTCATTAAGTGTTGTAGCAATAGAATTCTTCTGCATAATTTTTTTTATGAAATTGAACTTTTCCTTTGCACTATTGAGAATAGCAACCATGACTAATGTTTATAGTTGCAGATGGCTATCATATAATAGTATGTACCAATGATTTTGTTGTTATTTTACTTGGCCATTAGATCAAAAAAATATTGTCGGTATTTCCAAAATAATGACATTCCACTCTAGGATCATTATAAAGCTAATGCAAGGAAAGTAAAGATGACCATAATCTGTATTAGAATGAAGTCATAGGTTAAAGTGTATATTAACTAATCATGGGTTGGATGGATGGCAAACTCAATACAATTTAAGCGTTAAAGACAATATATTTTTTTACTCAATGGCCTAAGTTGAGTATCAGGTAAATAAGTTATGAAGGTGATCGGAAACATCAAAAGCAATATTTTTTACTTGGTGGGATAAGTTGAATGTCATGCAAATAAGGCTTAGATGTAATCATGTCGAAATTATGTAGTAATAGTAACAGGATTTTTTTACCCCAAGTTCATAAATTTGTTCCGTTTTCTCTTTTTTTTCAAGTCAAAGGACTCCATAAACTAACATTTTGTATTTGTAGGGATGTTGGAGGGTGATGATGCTGGCAACTGTTGAACGATGGGAGAAGATGACTGGTAGGGGTGTGTTGTGACCCCCCTCTTTGAAAATGTTTTAGGGTAGTTGTAACAATAAGTCATTCAGCAATTATTTTATGCTTATTTATTAGGACATCAATTATAGTATATTTTAGGCGTTTGTTTTGAGGTTATATACTGAAATATTATTACAAACTGTAATTGTGAATTGTGGAATGAGTTGTTTATTTTCGCAAATAATCGTGTAGACATATATTTCTTTTCTATGAAAAAGTCTTTGTGATATAACATAATTAACTAATATTTATGTTTAATATGTTTTTGGTAAATCAAAAGGATCCTGAACTTTTAGAAGTAAATTTGACTATAATTGAAGGTAAGAACTTTTAGAAGTGAATTTGACTATAATTAAAGGTAAATTTGTTAAGATCCATTTTTATTAATGACAAAAAAGATTTAACTGAAATCTGTGTGCGTAGCATGGGTTTACACTAGTGTAAATATAAAAGTGAATATGCTTTTGTGTTTTTCTATTTAGTCTCATATCATGGAATATATTCAATCTCATGCTCCAAGGTCTATATATGAAGGAGCCTATGTAATGTAATCAATCTCTATGTAACTGATATCATAGTGAATAACATTTTCTCCTCTCTCCCTTTTTCTAATGATTCTTATCTCTTTTTAGTTTATAACACGTTATCAGCACGATCTCTACAAAAAAATTATAGATCTATAATTGTGATAACCTATGAAATCAGATCAATTCTTTTCCAGATCCAATTATAGATCTCAAAACGGTAAGTCATTTTTCTGATCTGATTGATTTAATCTTCTAAATATTTTTTTTAAGATCTCATTCCATTCTAGATCTACTTCTTCAGATCTGAATCTATTGTCTTATCTTTTAGATTTTATTATATTAGTCTTGTAATTTTAGATTTTATATAGATCTAAAATTTGAGATCTCATTCTTATTAGTTATTATATCTCAGATCTAATTTTTTTTTTGTTGCTATTTTTCCGATCCTATTATATTGTAGATCTCAATATCATGCTTATTTTTATGTTTTTGAGTTCATTTATTTTAGAATGCAAGTTTGAACTTGACAAAATTTGATATTGTTGATTCAAGCAAATTTATTGAATTTGATTGTATTTAGTTTGGACATGGATTTGAGAAATCAAACATGGTTGATAAATGGAGTTTTCATTTTAAAAACCTTTTGATTTGATTTAGATTTGAATGAAGGCTTTGAAAATTATTTTGATATATGATTTATATTTTCAGAATAAATATTTTATTATTTCTTAGAGAAACAAATATAAAGATAATATGTACATAGAAGATTGTATTAAGTTTAGATTTAACATTGATTTTGATTTTGCACATCTGAAATGAATGGAAACATTAATAAAAGCTTACATGATAAGCTTAATATCTTCCAATATTTCCTTTAAAAAAAGGAAAAAGAAAATAGGAATTGAGAACCTGTAGTTTCTATAATGATAAAATGTTGAGTTTTCATAAATCAGTGAATTACAAGTTATCTTAAAATAAAGAACCAGAAGTTCTAACTAAAAAAAAAAGAGGATCAGAAAATTTAATCGTCAAACGGAAATATGTTTTGACAACAACCTGAAGTTGTGCAAAGAAATTATTTTAATAGAAGTTGTATAACTCAAAGTCCAAGACCTGAAGTCTTGAATTATGAAAAGACTTTCTGATAAAGTTTACTAGTTCGAATTCTTATCAGTGTTTTTTTTTAAAATTTGTCAAAATGTACAAGCTAAAAAAAAGGAGAAATTTACACAAAATTTGAGAACCTGAAGTTCATAACAAATTAATGAACTTGAAGTTCATGAATTAGAAGCCCGAAGCTCTATTGAAATTGTGTAAAATGATAAAATTGTACTTCTTGAAGAAGTTAAAAGAAATTAATAAATCATTATATGAGATAATGATGCTGCATTAAAGAGATTACAAAAATCTTCAAATGAGTTATACCTTGCCTTATATTTTCACATTTACATTATATTAACCAAATATCCTAAAGATATTATGTTATATGATATTTCAAACATCATCGGATTGAAAAAGTAACTATTAATTTAGTCTTGGAAATGGATGTTTATTATTTGGTATGAATTCAAATAACATTTCAATTTATATATTGTAGTCAGTTTAAATTATTTTTCCCAATTATTTACTTCCAATTATGGAAAAATATACATGATCAATTAACAGGTTTTGCGCAATGCAAAGTCTAATTTCATTTCAATGAGTTACTGAAATTTAATTATTCTCTTTATTGCTTTCTCATTGATAAATCTACGATAACTCAAACTTGAAGTTTGATAAGTACTATAAAATAATTAGTAGATCTGGTTTCTTCCTAATCATGAAAACAAAAGTCCCGACATTTTGACAAATTACTTCTATGTTTTTTTGAATTTGTTCAGGGGGGAAACCGACCGGAGTCGTAAAACCCCCCCTAGTGCACCTAGCCTGGTCCGCGAGCACCACATAAGTGGCTGATCTGAGCGTATGCACATGGTAAGCTCTGGTAGTAGGGCAGTTCGGGAATCGAACCTGCGACCTCATTAACAGGAGGTAGGTGTCTCAACCACTGGGCCGCTACTGTGGACCAAATTACTTCTATGTATATATATATATGGCTAGCTATTTAGTTACAGAAATACATTTTAACATTCTCTATAATAGATAATTTATATGCCATACTATTTATATACACGGATGTGTGTGTGTATTAATCTCCTAAAGAGATTTTTTTAGAGATTTATTTATATTAATATTGCAAAATCCAACATCGTAGAAGAGATGTTGTAGGAATTTTATTTTTGTTACATTGCAATTCCTTAAAAGGAAACATTATATTCCCTGAAGGAATATCATATAAAAGTTTCGAAGTAATAACAATAATTTATCCCAAAAAAAGGGAATTGTATACCAATATTACACTTCAGAAGTAGTGGTTTTATCTTCGCATTTTACTTTCATTCGGTGCATCTAATTTTGTTACTGTGTTTAAAGTTTGATATGTCATTTCAAAGATAGTTACAACAAAAATCTCCAGTAGGGATGTTTTATATTATTGTAAAGGTAGTAATTATGTAATTTCTACAAAAGAAATATTGTACATCGATATGGCATTCCAATAGTGCATATATATATATATATATATATCTAGAAGAGATAAATTCACTCTAGAAGTGGTGATAATAAAATATTCCTAAAAGAGACTAATAACTTAGGAAATGATAACATATCTCTAGAAGAGATTTGTTTATATATTGGTAATTTTATTAAACCAAATAAATGCATAGAAATTTGATTATGAAGGATCCTAATTTAGTTTAGATTAGATCCTAAAAGTTTGAGAGCTATGCAACGTGTATCATATATTTCATTATAATTATATCAAACCTCCCAAATAGGTAAGAAATTAAATTATCTCTAGAATATATTGTTCTATGTTCATATGTCTAATTATATCATAAAGGTCATGTTCCTAGTTATTATTTCATAAGAAATATTACACGCATAATTATTTCTTGAAGAAATATCTTTAAATATTCTCCTGAAGAGATAGTCTATATTTCATATCATAATTTTCATGCAAACTATACATACAGTCTTGTGGAGATCTGTATCTGTAACATTCCAAGTATCCAGAAGATACTCTTATTATTATTTTTGTTGTATTTTTTATTTTGCAGAACTCTCAAAAGAGATGTGTAGAAATGTCTATATGAAATTATAAATTATTCTTTGATAAGTAATCATAATTAATGTTCAAAATTGATATTTGAGATATAATTGAGGAATATAAATTTAACAACTTAAGTTGTGTGTGTATTTTGTTCAAACCAGAATTTCGATATGGTTCCAAACCAAATGTTTTGAACATTATCATGCGGTTTTGATGGATTCACATTGACATTGATTTATAAATAGAAATTAATAGTTTGGATCCTTGCAATAATTTGTTCTAAAAAATCACTAATTCAAATGAGAAAGAATATGGAAATTTATAATATATGTGTAATACGTGGACGCACGTATACATCCATATATGTAAATATTCAGCTAACAACCTAAAGTTTGTTATAAGCTCATCTTATAGATTATGCATAGAAATTATTTAGTGATTTAAAATTCAATCAACATAAATGTTGAATGACCTGAAGTCATGTATGTATTCAAATGATCCACACAATAAGTAAATTCCTCTAATTGGCTAGATCAATGAATGAGAACAAACTCTAATAAGAAATATCAATTGAATGCATTTTATCAACTCATAAAAGAATTATCCTCCTATTATTAATATGTATAGTGTATTTGCTTGTAGCAATATCATAATGGATCAAAATGAGAATTCAAAGATAATTATTATTTAATGTGACAATGTTTGTAAACATTAAGGGGGAGGATAAAGGGATACAAGCTCATTTTGATCATTAGTGTTAAATATTTGTTAAAATATACAATGATGCAAAATATTAAGTAACTTGAATAAATTATCGATAATATCCCTTGTAGACTTTCTCCAATATAGATTTGAATCCCTGAAGGATCAAAATGTGTAAATCACATCTGAAATGTGGTTCAAAAGTCAGTTCAAAATATTTTTGGAGTAAGTAATAAAGATGCCAAATAAATGAGGTGGGTGTTCTTGAAGAAACACTTAAGGGTGCTCTGAAAGAGATCCATGACATGATTGTCAAATAACCCTAGAAGTGGTTTAGGTACCTAAAATATGATAAATAAAGAGATCTCAATAAATCATATCTAGAACTGACAATAAATAATCATTGATTATAAATTTATAAATAACAAAGCACTTATGTTTATAAATGGATTAAAGATCCTGAATTAGAGAAAAACATGATTGGCCATCATGAAATTCTCCTAAATAAGAAATGTGGACCTGTAGTCTACAAAATAAAATTAGAAACATGTATATAAAGTGGCAAAAGCACACTAAAATTATTAAAGCACATATAGTGTCAACAACATGTTAAGTGCCATGATCATGTTGTTTTTAGAGATAATGAATTGATTGAAGTAGTGAAAGTGTTTGAAACACTTAAAATATCCTGAAGGTATAAATATTGTTTAAATTATAATAAACAATGAAACTGCACAAATTTCTGAAGAATATAAATAACTTTGGTGGTTATAAAGAAGGTAAAGAACAAGGAGTGTAGATTACAACTTCTTTTAAGTATTGTTGTAATGAAAATCTTGATATAATTCATGATGAGTAGATTACTTTCTATTTTAAAGTATTATTGTAATGAAACTCTTAATATCCATTGAAGTGGTAGTTGCGATATGCAAATAAAGTATACAAATTCCTGAAGAATATATATAACTTTTATAGTTATAAAGAATGCAAAAGACATGAAGTGTAGATTACAACCTTCTTCTAAGTATTGTTGTAATGAAAATCTTGATATACTTCAAGATGAATAGATTACTTCCTGCTTTTTAGTAATGTTGTTGTGAAATTTTTAATACTCATGAAAGATGTATAGTTGCAATATGCAAAACTGATTTGAAGCACAAAAATGAAAGCACATGAAGTGTTTTTCATAAAAGTAGCATACAAAATGCATAAAATGCAAATTATATTTGGAAGAAACAATCTTAGAAAATTTGATTGTATCGAATGAAACTATTAATAAATTGTATTATTAATGAGATTCATATTTATGGATCCAGAAGTATCTATAACCAATTTGAGTTATTGAAAGACGAATATGAATTCAGAGGAAAATTTTTAAATCAGGGGGAGCATCCATAAGTATTTTATAATGCACTCTTTTTCCTTAACTAAGATTTTTCCCACTGGGTTTTTATTAGTAAGGTTTTAGTGAGGCATTATCTTGATTCAGAAGTATCAACTCCCCAGTAACATTTGAAAATAAGTTATAATGAACTCTTTTTCCTTGTTTAAGATTTTTCCCACTGTGTTTTGCTTACTAAGGTTTTAACGAGGCATTATCTAGATCTAGAAGAATCAAACGTCTTTTCAAGATATAACATCTCAAATATGTTACTTAAGTTAAATTGTGTTTTTATCCTTGACTAAGATTTTTCCCATAGGGTTGTTCTTAGTAAGGTTTTAACGAGGCATTAGTTCGATCCAGAAGTATCAAGCTTCATTTGAAGAAATAAGAAAATAAAATATGTCATTGTACTCTTTTTCCTTCACTAAGAATTTTCCCATTGGGTTTTTCTTAGTAAGGTTTTAATAAGGCATTATTTTGATCCCGAAGTATCAAACTCTTTAAAAGGAATATCATTGTATGATATCTATGATTTCAAGTTGCACTCTTTTCCTCGTTCAAGGTTTTTCCATTAGGTTTTCCTAACAGAGGTTTTTAATGAGGCAACAGACAATATTCATAACGACTGAATGGATGTATGAAAGCAAGATAATAATGAGGGGGAGCAACTTTCATGGACGTTTCAAAAGGAACAATTTCTAGCTACCATATAAGCATCCAAGATTTTGAAGACGCATATTTAAAGGGGAATGTTATAATATATGTAAATATAAAAGTGAATATGATTTTGTGTTTTTCTATTTAGTCCCACATCATAGGATATATTCAATCTCATGCTCCAAGGTCTATATATAAAGGAGCCTATGTAATGTAATCAATCTCTATGTAACTGATATCATAGTGAATAACATTTTCTCATCTCTCCCTTTTTCTAATGACGTCTTATCTCTTTTTAGTTTATAACAGTTTTTTAGTATTCCAATAGTTGCACTCAGCTTGAAAGGCTACTAATTAATGCAACCAATAGCAAGTTTTCTTGTAGTGTTCATTTTTAACACAATTAGAATTAGTTAATGTATTTGTTCTAAGTATGGTTTATTTGTGATATTAAATAAAACAACATAAACCATCAAATTTTAATACATCAACCAAACCCACTTATTAAATCTCATGAAAATGATTATGAAGTTAGAAATAGAATCTATTTTAAGCATGATCTATTTACAATTTTAGATCAAGTAACATAGATCATCAAAATTTTCTTATATTTTTAACGTCATTATCAAAATCTGTGATTAATATGAAGATGTAACTTAAGTCTATTATTGATTAAGTATAGTCAACCTGTGATTAATATAACAATGGCTATCAAATTCATTTATAACCATCAAACTTCCATCTACAACTGCATTTACATTAAGTACAAAAACAAGAGATAATAAATGAAACCATTATGTTGATTTTACATGAATCATGAGAGCTTCATTACCCATAAATTGAAGGGGTTTAGCCTCTCATCCTTGAATTCATTTCAACAAAAGTGGATTTCAACATTAACAAACTGAAAGGAAATTCTAATTAAAAAGAAAGAGAGCTAATTAATTGTATAAAAGTAAATCTACACTAATTTGCATAAAGGAAATCCAATCTATTTGCATGAAATATAAAGAGAAGCATGAAATAAAATAACATAAAAGGAGAAGCATGAAATAAAATAGCATGAAATAAAAGGCTAAGAAACCATTAAAGAGAACTTTTATTTCTATTTTGTGGCTACAACCATGCATATATTTCATAAATCATAAGAGGGTATTTATACAAGTTTAAAACTCTAATATATTTAAGGGTGCTACCAAAACTACTCTTCACTTTATGGTCTCTAACTAATCATTAATGATTAATTAATCGCCACTAACATGTGCTTTTCTTTTAATTATTGCCAATTTGCAAGGGAGTAGGTGGGCTCCTCATAAAGAGTTAATTCTTTCTTTTCTTCTTCTTTTGGCTTTCAAAACATGTGGATACATAAATCCATGAAGCTTTTTCTAATTTTCACTCAATTTCCTATCAAATAAAATTAAATATGCAAATAAATTTTCTTAAAATTAATGCATACACAAAATCACCATTTTTCCCAAATGTAGCGAGTGAATGATGATTTGAAAACGCTTTTATATTTTTGTCCAAACGTGTAAAAATACCCAAATACGTCATTTATTTTAATAAAAGAAGGTTAAGTATGAGGGTTAAAAATATAAATTTTTACGTGCACATCAGTTTTATTTTATTAATTATTCGATTAATAAAATATATTTAATGTAAATATATAATCAAGAGAGGTAAGGGAAGGAGTGGTCAACTGGATGAAAGGATAAATTCAATCAAATGAAAGGAAGATTATGTTTCATTTATTCATTTAGAGAAGGAAACTTTTTATTTCTTTCTTTTAAAATTTTCTTTAATTTTAGATCCAACAATTAGACTGTATCTTTCCATGCGTGGCCAACCAGTTATTGATTTTATATGGACTACAACATACATTATGTATACACACAATAATTAATAACGTATATATGGTATATCATGATGATATGACAAATAGCGACAAAGTCAATATATACATGTGTAGATATTGAGATTTATATCTACCATGTATATATTTTTCATATATACCAATTGCCTCAATTTATTTTTTAGTGAATATACACATATATTAATATAAAAAGTTTCTAGAAAAACATATATTAATAACATAAAGGTTGGATTTACAATTTCCAACATAGATTGATTACATTAAAGCTACAAAACAAAATAGTATATTAAAATTCGAGATCAATTTGAAGAATATATTTAAATTTGGTTCTAGATTAAGTTAACAGATACAAAATATCTCTTTTGTATTAATATTATAATATAACCAAATAAATGTAATAATAAGATTTAAATAATTTTTAGTTAATTCAAAATACACACAGAGCTAATGTTAAATTATCCTAATCCATTTACAAGCATATACATACTTACATACATACATACATACATATATATTATTATCCTGCCTTTTGACCAGGTAGTATCCAGATTGGACCTGGCGAATCAAACTTGGAAGTTGTCAAGGCAGAAAGCCTGGAGAGATGACCAAAACTAAAAAACCAAGCACAACTAAAATACCAAGGCAAAGAGAAAGTTACCTCGAAAATTCCAAGACCAAAAATCAACAAGTAATGGATCGGTACCGATCCATCCTAGACTTCTGCCTAAAGTACCTCAAACTTCTTACACTCCCTAGTCATGATGCCAATAGCCCTTTTCAAACTTCAAACCATCGATCTTATGCAACCTACTATTGATCTCCTTAACACTTTAAACTAACAACTTCACTCCACCATCGATCCATCACTTTGACCAAGAAACAAGCTCCAAACACTACAAAGGAGATCAGAAACACGAAATAAACAACAAGTCACTTCATCATAAAGAGTTCAAACCAATCCATAAGCAAGTCTTATAGATCGGTACCGATCCATAGTAACCGATGATGTGGCCACATTTATTAGTGGGGAGTTGACGTTGGAACGTGGGAGAAGTGATGGAGATCATGAGAGAGCGTATTCTTGTGGTCTGCAACTATAAGTAGAAGGGCAAGGGATAATTTTTTAGGATCTTTTTTTGTTCCCTAGCAATCTTTTACACATTTCATGTAATTGGCTATCGAGTGCTAACGAACTATAAGAACAGCACCTGTAAAACAACAATATAATCAAAAGAAACATTAAGTGGATGTAGACATTAATTGGTCGAACCACTATAAACCTTGTGTGTCTTGTTTTTCTTTGTTTTTACTCAATTTCTTCACTCTTTTCTCTATTACACTCATTTGGGTGTTTGTTCCACTTTTGGTTCAAACACACACACACATGCATTACATAAAAGATTTTTTGTAAATATCCTCTTTTTAATTTTAAATCAACCAAAAGTTTGAAGTCAAAATATATATTTTAACTTGAACAAGAAATCAATGAATTTTATGTTTCTAAATTATCAAATTCAAAACTAAATGATTAAATTCCAAAAAATTTATACTATGTTTAGAAAGCTATTACATGTTTATTAAAACCATATTCATGGCTAAAAGCATAACTTTGAACATATATGTTACATGGAGGTTTGACCAAGTAACTAGAGGCACGGCATAAGCACCGTTCGGCATTGGGGGTACCATTTGGCATCCAGGCCTCGTTCGGCATCGAAGCCTCGTTCGGCATAGCAGAGTCGTTCGGCATGAACCTCGCTCGGCATTCAATATCATTCGGCAGAAGTCTCGACCGGCATGAAGTTTCATTCGGCATTCCAGCCTCGTCCGGCATTCATGCCTCGTTTGGCATTCTAGCCTCACTCGTCATTCCAGCCTCGTTCGGCATTCCAGCCTCGCTCGGCATTCCAGCCTCGCTCGGCATTCCAGCCTCGTTCGGCATGAAGCCTCGCTCGGCATTTCTCCTCACAAAGCATAGCAAGGTCATTCGGCATTTGTGGCTCGGCACACAGAAGTCACTCGCCACGGGCCGAGGTATCTCACTCCTAGGCCCAAGAGGGAAGTCCAACCCATCTTCGTCTATTAATAGAGGGGCAGGGGCACAGTGAAAAGGATCTTTTTTCGAGAACACTGGGGAGACTCTGCCGCTTTCAAGACTTATTATTTTCAGTTCAAACTTGTATTCAAGTCATTAATATACGGATTGTATCTGTATTTAACTACTTGTGAAAGCAATAAAGATCAAAACTCAAAGTGGACGTAGGCAGTTACGCCGAACCACTATAAATCTGGTGTTCAAGATTTCTGCAGTTAATTTAGTCTATATCTCTCTGTTTTAATTTATCTTCTTCATTTATTTCTCTACACAATCTTTCTAAATGGGGTTAGTGACCAATTTTGGTGCTAACACTTTAGTGCTTTCACTGAGAATCGAATTCTCAGGCCACAAGGATCTGCTTTGTAGCTACTGGATTAAATAAATCCCCCGAAGGAGATCCAAGTCATTTATAAGACGTCCGTTGATTCTACTCAGAGTTCTTATCAATAACTCTACTATGGGAAGACCACGTACCAGATCAGCCTCTCATAATGCGGACGTCAATGAGACCGCTAGTGTACAGCAAATCGGACCTAGCAATCAACAAGCAAATCCGGGTGCAGGAACTACCACCCAAAGTCAAATGGAAGTTGTCACCAGAACAGAGTTCAACGACTTGATGAGAGAACTCATGGAAAGCAGGAGACAACTTGGAGAACAGATTCAAGCTAACGCCAACCTTTTGGCCCAGCTCACTCAACAACAGCATCAAAATGCTGGGGGTAGTCCAGCTCCTTACTCTTCATCTGATAGATCGACTTCATCTGATGAACCTCCCAGGCGTAGACGTCGCAAGACTGAAACTACACAGGCAGGTGCTGCTGATCGATCAACTAGGGATCACTTACACCTTGGAGACCGCAACCAAGCAGGAGCGGGAAACTCAGGATCGGGAGCACATGTGGAAACTGGATGCCCGGCTCACTAAGACACCAATGATGCTGAACCTCAAGATACACGTTTGGCAGATCGCCAGCAGAGGAGGCATCAACCTGACCAATCCCGTAGAACAAACTCCAACCTTCCATCTTCCATACAAACCCCAGACCTATCGGCTATGGTCAGACAGCTGATGAAAGAAAATCAAGGCCTGACCAATGAAGATTGGGGAATATCCAAGAGTCATATTCCATTCACAAACACTGTTCTACAGGCCGAGTACCCCAGGAAGTTTAGCATGCCAACTATCCCGGCCTACCAAGGAAAGACCGATCCCTGACAGCATGTGATGAGATATGAATGGATGATGGATTCAGCTAGATCGAATGATGCAACCAAGTGTAGATGCTTTCCAATAACTCTATCTGGGATCGCTACCATGTGGTTCACCCAACTTCCTCCGCGGTCCGTATCCAGTTTCGAGGAGTTGGCAACAAAATTTATAGAACAGTTCAGAATACATGTTACTCATCCAAAGGACGTGATATCTCTATCAAGTGTAATCCAAGCTCTAGGGGAGTCATTGAAGGAGTATTTACAAAGATTCCATGTTGCGGCTACTGAAGTTAGCAATCCTAATGATCACGCAATTCTTATGGCTGTGATGCGAGGTGTGGATCCGGATTCAGAGTTTGGAGATTGGTTAGCAGGAAAACCTCCAACTACGCTAGAGTGTTTTTACTCAAAGGCTCATCAATTCATAAGAAGAGAGGAAGCCAGGTGGATAAGGCGAGATAAGGCACCAGGGCATGTTCAGGAGACAGTGAAAAGCAATATCGCTGTAAAGCAATCCGGAGACAACTCGGGGAAAGTTCAGGCTAATGTCCAGAACAAGCCCGGGCAATCTAAGGAGTTCGGAGGAGGAAATCAGGGGAAGAAAAGAGAAGCGGGGAAATGGAAGCCGAGAATTCCAACCTACAACGAATACACCCCACTAAATGCATCTCTTGAGAATATTTACCTGTCAACTTGTAATACCTTTCAATACAGAAAGTCGCGCCCAAAGGAGTCAACCGAAGAGCAAAAGCGGACTGGGAAGTATTGCCGCTTCCATGAGACTTATGGGCACAATACTGAAGAGTGTAGGCACCTACATGACGCTATAGAAAAGTTGATTAGACAGAAAAAGCTGCAGGAGATTGTAAAGAATCCTCAAGAAGGTGGACGGGGAACATCCAATCCCGGTCACGCACCAGCTCCACGTCACCCTGAGGAGCCTGCTCGGACCATGGGTAGACTGATCATAAACACGATAATAGGCGGACCTCACCCTGCAGGTAAGAACTGGCAAGAAATGGAGCGGTATGCTAATTCCTTGAGGCATGCAGATTTTGAGTGTTGTTCCAATGTGGAGGATGGGACCCCCGCTAAACAACAGTGCATGATGACAGCCGATATAGTATTCAGGAGCATAGATGCTGACCAAGTGGAGGCTCCTACCGTTGACCCGATGGTCATATCCGCGACAATCGGGCCGGCCTTTGTGAAAAGAATTTTGATTGATTGTGGAAGTTCTATCAATATCATCTTCAAGAAGGCTTATGACCAGATGAAGATGGAGACGAAGGATTTGAAGCCATCTAAAGCTCGTATCCATGGCTTTAATGGCGCAGCGACTAATGCAGTGGGGTATGTTGAGTTTCCAGTTGAACTGGGACAAGGTGAGCGTAGGAGGGTGCGAATCCTACCTTTCGTAGTTTTGGATGTTGATTCTCCATACAATGTGTTTCTGGGTCGACCGGCCCTGGCTGAGTTTAGGGCAGCATTGGCCCCATGGTGTTTGACTTTAAAATTTCCGACTGACAAAGGAGTAGGTGTTGTTCATGGCGACCAGGCAACCAGTCGTGCATGTTATGTGGCTGAGCTCCGAGAGGCCCGGCGGAGAGAGAAAGGAAAGGTTGCGGACAACTCCGTCCGCATTCAAAATACTAACAATTGACAAGTAATGCCCGAGCCCTGGCTCTGGCAAAATTATCGGATCTACAAAGACATAGATCCGAGAGATGATGATGAGGAACCTAGGGAAGAAAAAGCAACACCGGCTGAACTGAAGATTGACATTTCAGTCAGCCGAGACGATCCATCGCGAATACTGAAGATTGGATCACAACTCAGCCCCTCGATGACCGAGGACCTTAGTGATTTCCTCCGAGCGAATCTCGATGTTTTCGCTTGGACACATTCCGACATGTGCGGGATTTCCCCGCTATTATGAGTCATTTGTTGAACATAGACCTGAGGTACGTCCCAGTTAAGCAAAAAAAGAGAGGAATGGACCCGGAGAGGTCTGCTGCTCTCAGAGAGGAGGTGGATAAACTCAAAGCTAATGGGTTTGTCCGCGACGCCCTCTACCCTAAATGGGTGTCAAACCCCGTGCAAGTGAAAAAAGCGAATGGGAAGTAGAGAACTTGCGTAGATTATTCTGCTTTAAACAAAGCGTGCTCTAAGGACAGTTTCCCATTACCTAGAATTGATCAGTTGGTCGACTCCACTGCAGGACATGAGTTATTGTCGTTCATGGATGCGTACTCGGGATACAATCAGATCCCGATGCACATTCCGGACCAGGAACACACTAGTTTTGTCACAGACGTTGGGCTATATTGCTACGTAGTGATGCCTTTTGGATTGAAAAACGCGGGAGCGGCCTATCAGCGTTTGGTGAATCGAATGTTTAAAGATCAGATTGGTAGAACAATGGAAGCCTATGTGGATGACATGCTCGTGAAGTCACGGCAGTCAAACGACCACATTCGAGACTTAGCAGAGACGTTTGGCATACTCAGATATTATGGGATGAAGATCAACCCTCTGAAGTGTTCCTTCGGCGTTGCGTCAGGGAAGATTTTGGGATTCATTGTTAATGCCCGGGGAATCGAAGCTAACCCGGAAAAGATTCAAGCTATTTGAGGCATACAAGTGCCCAAAACTATGAAACAGGTACAAAGCTTGAATGGAAAGGTGGTTGCGCTAAGTCGATTCATATCCAGAGCCACGGTATTCCCTTCTTCGATATAATAAAGAAAGGAAAGAGGAATTTCGAATGGACATCCAACTGTGAGGAAGCGTTCCGAGCTCTGGTAAGGCATTTAGAAAATCCTCCAGTGCTGTCGAAACAAGTAAACCATGAAATGTTGTACGTATACTTGGCCGTATCCCCACATGCTATAAGTGCGGCTTTGGTCCGCGAGGAGGACCGAGTTCAAAAGCCGGTGTATTACGTTAGTAAACGTTTAACGGGGGCAGAAAGTTATCCTAAAATTGAGAAATTGGCCTATTGCTTGGTGATTACATCACGTAAGCTGCGTCCATACTTTCAGGCACATTCGGACAGTATTTATACCGATCAGCCCTTGTGACAGGTACTCCAACGACCAGAAACTTCTGGAAGGATGTTAAAATGGAATATCGAGTTGAGTCAGTTCGATATTACCTACCTGCCACGAAGAGCCATACAAGGGCAAGCATTAGCAGACTTCATCGCTGAGTTTAATGTGTCAGACGAGCCAGATAGTCACGGTGTCATTCCCCCCATTCGATGGAAATTGTACACCGATGGAGCGTCAAACGACCGTTGCTCTAGGGCTGGTGTAGTTCTTGTGACTCCAGAAAATCGATCGATTTGTTATGCTTTGAAGCTCAATTTCCCGGCTACGAATAATGAAGCAGAATATGAAGCATTGATTGCTGGTTTAAAGCTTATTGGAGAACTTGGGGTAAAATCAGTTGAAATCTTTTGTGACTCACAGTTGGTGGTGTACCAAGTGCGAGGAGATTACCAAGCAAGGGGATAAAAGCTTGCTCCGTACCTTGCTCTGGTTCAGGAACTATTGGCGAACTTTGAACATTATAACATTTCGCATGTCCCGCGTGAACAGAACAAGGAAGCCGACTCGCTGGCTAAATTCGCAAGTACTGGCGATGCACAGTAAATGGGATTAGTTCCCGACGAAACCTTACATGCTCCAAGCATAGATGTGATGGAGGTCGATTTCGTGTTGGAAACGGAAATCGAGAAGAAGTCATGGATAACCCCATTCAAACAATACCTGCTAAACGGGACTTTGCCCGAAAGAAGAAGCGAAAGACGACAGGTCATTCGCAAAGCCGCGTGATATGTGATGCAGGGCAGAGTAATGTATCGGAGGGGGTTCTCGGTCCCCTTACTACGATGCATTGCCCATGATGAGACAAAGCGGGTCTTGAAGGAAGTTCGCGAAGGAGAATGTGGCGACCATATTGGGGGGCAGACATTAGCAAAAAAGATCCTTCGCTACGGATACTGCAGATTATGTAAGGAAATGTGATAAGTGTCAAAGATACGTGAAAATCCCAAGAGCTCCGCCAACGGAACTCACGCGAATGGTTAGTCCCTGGCCGTTTGCAATCTGGGAATCGACATAGTCGGTTCTTTGCCTATATCCAAAGGTGGTGCAAAATATGCAATAGTTGCGGTCGACTACTTCACCAAATGGGCCGAGGTGGAGCCTTTAGCCACAATCACCTCCAAGAAGGTCATCGATTTCGTTGTGCGGAACATTATATGCGCTTTGGCCTCCCGCGAACCATCATTACAGACAATGGAACTCAGTTTGAAAGTAGGGAATTCAAAGATTTCTGTTTAAAGTACGGCATTGAGAAAAAGTTCGCCGCAGTTTCTCATCCGAAGGCTAATGGACAAGTTGAAGTCGTAAACAAAATAATCAAGTCCATATTGAAGAAGCGTTTGGAAAAGGCTGGAGGCAAGTGGGTAGATGAACTTCCAACAGCGCTATGGGCTTATAGAACCACCCACAAGTCCGCGACTGGCCACACTCCATTCGCATTGGCATATGGCATGGAAGCTGTTATACCCGTGGAGCTTGAAGTTCCATCACATCGGGTGACACATTATGATCCTAGGACGAATTGGGATCTCTTGTTGGAATCACTGGACTTCGTTGATGAAAAACGTGAAAAAGCCGAGTTAAGGGCGGCAGTATATAGGCACCGAGTTAAGCGATATTATAACGAAAAAGTCCACCTGAGAACCTTTGACGTGGGTGATCTCGTTTTGAAACGAGTTTTTCCGGTACCGTCACGTATGAATCCCAACTAGGAAGGTCCATATGTCGTTGAACGGAAGCTTGGAGAGGGAACTTTCAAGCTAGCGACCGTTGATGGCATGACACTCCCCCGAGCATGGAATAGTGAGCATTTGCGACGTTATTATGTTTAGCATGTTTCTTTCGTGTTTTAGGTGCAATTATTTCCCGTATGTTTTTGTTCCATTGATTCTTAGTTTCTTTTTAAGCCTGTAATCGGGCGATTTAGTTTGTTTTCATTAATAAAGGCTTGAAGCCATCTTTTCCATGAATTACTGATGTTTCTGTGCCGTATAATCCGATGGCAAAACAACTAGAGTTACATTATTCTGTCTGACGTACGAACGCGTATAAACGACTTAAATCTCCAAGTCCCCTGAGTGCGGACTGGAGTACTCTGAGTCCTCGGAGTGCGGGCTAAAGTATAAACGACTTAAATCTCCAAGTCCTCTGAGTGCGGACAGGAGTACTCTGAGTCCCCAGAGTGCGGGCTAGAGTATAAACGACTTAAATCTCCAAATCCCCTTAGTGCGGACTGAAGTACTCTGAGTCCCCGGAGTGCGGACTAGAGTATAAATGACTTAAATCTCCAAGTCCCCTGAGCGCGGACTGGAGTACTCTGAGTCCCCGAAGTGCGAACTAAAGTATAAACGACTTAAATCTCCAAGTCCCCTGATTGCGGACTGGAGTACTCTGAGTCCCCGGAGTGCGAACTAGAGTATAAACGATTGAGATCTCCAAGTCCCCTGTGTGTGGACTGGAGTACTCCGAGTCCCAAGAGTGAGGACCAGAGTATAAACGACTAAAAATCTCTAAGTCCCCGGAATGCGGACTAGAGTACAAATGACTTGAAGGCAACAAGTCCCTAGAATACAGACTAAAAAATATTCTAAGTACCTGAAGTGTGGAATAAAGGATGTACAACCCCAACGAATTTCCGAGTTATATGAAAATGGATTGGGGGTTTATATAACTCACGATAGTTCGGGTTTCGACCACAGTTATACAGAAAGCTGAAAAACAAATGTCATTTGAAAGACAAAGAAACTAAACTTTATTTATCAATCCAAAATGGGGTTCTACTACCTCTCCTCCAAAACTCGAAGTTAAAAGTCTATCTACATCGACTACGAAAATAAATAAATAAAAATAATTACATGATCTAAGCTAACTCTCGTTGAATGAGTGTAGTGGCTACTTCTTCGATTTCTTTGGCTTCTTTTCCTCCTTTGTTTTCTCAGACGATTCTTCCCCCACGCATTTTTTCTTGGACGCTTTGCTCGATAGGGAAGTAACCTCCGAGGAAGAACGGGGAACTTCTAGTGGCTTGGATCCACCAGGGAGGATGATCTTCAAAGGTCTATTCAGAGGATCATCCACATCCACGAATTGGGGCTCGACTTTGATTTCTTTTTTCTTCTTCTACTCCTCCGCAAGTTGTTCCTTCATGCTCAATTTAGAAGTATGTTCAGAGGCGCTCGTGATCTCAATTTCATAACTCTCTTCAACGGGAGATGAAGTTTCAGACTTATCCTCGTCAAGCACCCCAATCACCTGAGCATCAGGACCGGGGTTTACTCCCGCGTGAGTAGCCTCGCTCGCTTTCCCCATCTTCTCCTTGGCGTCATCACTCCTTAGAGTCGGTTCAGGATCGGAGCGGCCTGCGTAAAATCACAAAAGACGAACGTTAGAATACAATAACCTCTCGCCGAAAACGACGGTTCTTCGAACTTTAAGAAGAAGAGTTATATATCGGCTTCTTGCTGGCTCTCAACCGTCCGAGGAGTCTCACCCTCTGGAATGGGAGATAGGACTTGAATGCCGAGGCCAGGGTCTTCTGGGTCATAACTAGCGTGTTGCTCGAATGGATCAAGTACTGGCCGATCAGCCGATTGAGTAGGAGGAGGAGCTGGAGACTCGGTTCCAGACGGACCAATGATGTCATTTTTTCCTTTGATGAAGAAGAGCCTTTGCCAAAAAGAGCCATTGCTGCAGATAAGTCTGAAGGCTCGTTCCCCTTAAGAAACTCCTTTACTAAAGCATCCTCGTCAACCTCCTCGGTACCCGACTCAACCTTCCTAATCTTTATCAAAGTTTCCCATGCCTCGGCTAGAGATTCGAGGTAGCCCTCGCCAAGAAAAGTCAAATCTCGATGCATAAGGACGCGAGCATTGTATTCTGCTATAAGCTGGTCGAACAAGCACTTGACCTCCTCCCTACCGGCTTCGGCAGCTGCCTCCTAGCGCGAATTGATATCAGAAAGCGCCATCTTTTACCTTCCACGCGGGCTATCTCCTTCAGTGCTTCGGCTCTGGAAAGCTCCTCATCTAGTTGTGTTTTGAGGAGTCGAGTGGCAACAATCTCATTGCAGTATCGTTGGGACTCCTCCTGAGCAGCTATCTTATCTTCCTTCTCCTTATAGAGTAGTTCTTTCAGCTCTTTGACCTGCAGGGCGAATGCATCCCTTTCTTTTTGAACAGAGTCTTTTTCTAAAGCCAGGGCCCCACAACGTTGGACCACTTCGTCAATTTCCTTCTTATGAGTTATCTCCAGACGAGCGACGGCCTCCACAGTATCTTTAGCACTTTGTTGGGCAGCCTCGAGTTGGGACTTGTATGAAGAGAGCTCTTCGTCCCGAGTTTTGATAATGTCTTTATCAAAAATGGCTTCAAGCTTCAGGCGGTCGATTTCGTGTTGACGCTCAACAGAGAGTTCCGAGACTTTTTCAACTAGATGGACAAACGCGTCATGTTGAACATAAACGTCGTTGCTGCAAGCGATGGCGCTCTGTTTGACATGCCCCGGAATGTGATGTATCGCTGGGAGGAACTTCAGACCATCAAAGCAGATTTTGGGGAATTTAACTTTAAGCTCGGCCAGCTTCTCCGATATCGTCGGATCTGTTGCGGGAACAGGGAGAGATGGCTTTGAAAGTTCCGTTTTCTTATGATGTTCCCGAGACTGTCGTGTGCTAGATGAACCGGAGTGTTGATCACGGGGGACATCAGATTGGGACCCCTTCTGCGTAGACTTCTCTCTGCCTTGCTCTGATTGAGAAGGGAGATTGTGGGAATATGAAGACTGGCTGTATGATTTCCTTCGATAAGTCGATTCTCGGGGGCGATAGTCTCGGTCTCCAGAGTCGTCTCTGTCTCGGCGCTTGCCGGTGCCCGAATCCCGGCCCGAATGGTGAAAAATAGATGACTCGCGAAGACGATCGAGTCCGTGAGTGTGTCCCATGTCACCTGCATAGAAGGAGAATAACGACAGGTTAGAAAAGAACAGGGTGATGGCTAAAATTGAAGTGCAGGGTGAAGTGCACGTGTCCGTGTGTGTCCTAGTGTTCCCCCCGACAGACCGGTTTCTTTATCTTTACTAATAGGAGTTTTTTCTCCCTGGACATGGGCTTGAACGCCTGCATCGCCTCTGGTGGGCGAATGAAGTTTAAGCCCCTCTGGATCGTCGAAACCATAATTGAGCAGATCATCATGGATGGTGAGATTCGACAGACCTTTCAGCGAACTCTCTAAGTGTTGGGGGGAAGGTTCTCTCTCCACTGGAATAAGGGTAACTTTAGAAGTTCCACCCACTTTCTTCCTCCTCAACTTATAGGTCAATTTCTTCTTTCCCTTGGAAGGGGAAGGTGACGTCTCAATGTCGTGAACCTCGATTATCGGGTCCCAAGTGGGACTAACATTTTCACCTAATACTTCGGGCGTCTTTCCCTCTCTAATTTCTCCCTCCTCTGGCGTGTCAGGGGCGTTACGTGCTGAAGACCCAGCCTGCTTTTTTCCTTTTCCCAGTCCATCTAATGTCCTTTTCGGGAGCTCGAGGAAATGCATCTCGGGTACATCAATTAGTAGGTATGAGAGGATTAATGTCGGATCCCCAAGGACAAAAGAGCCAGTGGCCAAGCAAGCCACCAATTCAAAAGAATGTTTAAGACGGTTGAAGCAGGTCTGGGTAGAGTGACACCTTGGGGGAGGCTTATTCGGCGACCTTCCGCCAGCAGCCTGAACTTCGTAAGTGACTCATTTGAAATGAGAGATTTGATGTCCCGATCTTCTGCGGGGAGGGCTCGGATAGTTTCGACAGCTTCAGAGTATCCGGAGCCTTCAAGACGTGGGTTGATACCTGAAAAAGTGGATAAAGAGTCATAAAAGATTCAAATTTTGCCAAATTCAAGTGTTGATCCAGAAAATGAACTTACTTCCTTTTACCCATCTCCTGGCAAAACCGGGAGGACAACGCACGTAGAACCACTCTTTCTTGTACTGGGAAAATTTGGTCCATGCCCCAGTCAGGATTTGGCATTTACTATGTGGCTCAAGGAATATAAAAGATGGGCTATATGACCGTCTCTTGAAGCGATAGATATAACGAATATCGCCAGGAGTCGGAAGCCTGAAAAGGACACTCATGAAGAGGATGCAAGTCCCGTATATGACTGCGTGGCTATTTGGATGTAATTGTGAGGGGGCAATCTCGATATATTGCAACAAGTCGCGAAGGAGGGAGTTGAATGGTGGAACGCTGCCGACCCAGCACATGAACCTGTTGCAGATTGTATATCCGACTGAGGGCAAGTGCGGACGATCATGCCCCGATGGACTAACACGTCGTCGAAGGGGATTCCATGGACATAGCATATCCGATGGAGTGTACTTTCATTAATCTTTGAGGTCTGTGAATCGATTGGGTCGTCGAAGAAAATTGCCGCCTCCAGAGCGTCGGGAGCCAAGTGGACAGATGTCGTCGCAGGGCTCGGTAAGTCTTGTACAGGGATAGTTGATGGATTTGAAGTTCCTACTACTTCTTGTTGAGGGGATGGCCTGGGTCTATCCGAGATCGTAGCAGAGCTAGACTTCCTAGACATCTCTAATGAAGATTGAATTTGACAGAACACCTATTTGACTATACTTGAAAAACAATCGACGTTAGACTTAACAACATAAATATTCCCCCCATGTGGTGTGTGAACTAGTGCGATCATTCAAATATAAGTGCCAAGAAGTGAAAAGTCACTGGGTTGATGAAATAAGTTTAAGCTTTGAATTATCATCTTCAAAGACCGTCATCGCCGAACGTCTACGAGAGCTTGTCATAGGATGGTTTATGTTTTAAACTCGGCATCGACGCTGCATATGAAAGGTTATTAACTGTTAAGCAAGTTAAGTTCAAGTTTTCAGTTGTCTAAACACGGGAGTTATCAGTCTGGATTGTTCGATATGCTTTGTTGTTTAAGTCTGTCCTTGTTCACTATCATATGTTCAGGCATGAAATGTGTTAAGTCAACTGTGCATTAGGTTCAACTAGTGTTGTTGTTGTGCACAACTCTCCTACCATCCATCATTACCGTTCGGCATGCGGCAAGACATGCCGAACTGCAATCATGCCGAGCCCCGTAGTTCGGCACTCCACTCTCCCATATGTCCTCTCCACCGTTCGGCATAAGGGAGTCACGCCGAACCACGCTCATGCCGAGCCGCATCGCTCGGCATTCTGCCTTCAACACCAACGCACTTCCACCTATCCACTTCACCGTTAGGCATTTGTCTAGTCATGCCGAACCAAAATCACGCCGAGCCGCTTCGCTCGGCATTTTGCCTAGCACCTACTTTCCCTCAACACATCCTCCCTACCGCTTGGCATGGACGAGTTATCCATCAAGTTATGCCAATCCGCCTCGTTCGGCATTCTACCTGCCTCCACTCTTCACCTGTGCTCCCACTAAAATCGTTCGGCATTAAAGAATCATGCCGAGCCATGGTCGTGCCGAGCCACATCGCTCGGCACGCTGAACCTAACTACAACTTCACTCCAGTGCTTCTTCTAAAATATCGTTCGGCATGAGGAAGTCATGCCGAGCCACATCGACACGTCTTCCATCCTCCACTCCACCTAATCCTAGGGCTTCTTTAACCCTCAAATCCACCTTCCTAATCTACACGACTATCATTGTTTGTGGGTTAGGGGAAGGGCATGGGTTCAAGTTTTGTTTTAAGTCCCTACTCGGGCTTGCTGTTAAAGGCAATCGAGGAGTAACCAAGGGAACTCAGGGATGAAAGGAGTTGTTGAGGTGTTAACAAGAGTTTGGGAAAAGGCAAGTTTGTAAGTTCTGCAGTGTGGAGGTAAAAGTAAAAAAGAAAAAGAAAAGAAGTATCGCCTTATATAGAGAGAAGAGAAGTTGAAGGGACAGCGACCGGTAGAACCGGTCAAAGCACCTCCCTCGCTCGGCATCAATATCGTTTGGCATTTGTATGTCGACCAGCATTAGTATGTCGATCGGCATTTGTATGTCGTTTGGCATTAGTATGTCGTTCGGCATACAATGCATCGATCGGCATTCAGAATAAGGACTCAAAGCAAAACATGGAGGACATGTGATTCAAAGCGCATCATGTTCATCCACATGATGCACTTTGGGGGCAAGTGTTACATGGAGGTTTGACCAAGTAACTAGAGGCACAACATAAGCACCGTTCGACATTGGGGGTACCGTTCGGCATCTAGGCCTCGTTCGGCATCGAAGCCTCGTTTGGCATAGCAGAGTCGTTCGGCATGAACCTCGCTCGGCATTCAGTATCGTTCGGCAGAAGTCTCGACCGGCATGAAGTCTCGTTCGGCATTTCAGCCTCATTCGGCATACATGCCTCGTTCGGCATTCCATCCTTGCTCGGCATTCCAGCCTCATTCGGCATTCATGCCTCGCTCGGCATTCAAGACTCGTTCGGCATTCCAGCCTCGTTCAGAATTCCAGCCTCGTTCGGCATTCATGCCTCGTTCGGTATTCCAGCCTCGTTCGGCATTCCAGCCTCGTTCGGCATGAAGCCTCTCTCGGCATTCCAGCCTCGTTCGGCATTCCAGCCTCGTTCGGTATTCCAGCCTCGTTCGGCATGAAGCCTCGCTCGGCATTTCTCCTCACAAAGCATAGCAAGGTCATTCGGCATTTGTGGCTCGACACACAGAAGTCACTCATCACGGGCCGAGGTATCTCACTCCTAGGCCCAAGAGGGAAGTCCAACCCATCTTCGTCTATAAATAGAGGGGCAGGGGCACAGCGAAAAGGACCTTTTTTTCAAGAACACTGGGGAGACTCTGCCGCTTTCAAGACTTATTATTTTCAGTTCAAACTTGTATTCAAGTCATTAATATACGGATTGTATCTGTATTCAACTACTTGTGAAAGCAATAAAGATCAAAACTCAAAGTGGACGTAGGCAGTTACGCCGAACCACTATAAATCTGGTGTTCAAGATTTCTGCAGTTAATTTAGTCTATATCTCTTTGTTTTAATTTATCTTCTTCATTTATCTCTCTACACAATCTTTCTAAAGGGGTTTAGTGACCAATTTTGGTGCTAACAATATGTGTATTTTAATTTTAATCTATCAAATTAAATCAAACCAAATCAGTCAATCGGTTGTTTAGAATGTAACAATAAATCTAAATCAAGATGAGGCAATAATACATATTTAAAATTGTGATAAGAATGATACAACTAAATTATGCAAATGTAAATAGGAATTGTATCTTATATATCTAGCCGGTTATACATTAATCTGCAAATCCTCCTCAGATTCCTAGAATCAACATCCAAACTTTGCTTGAATCAGATGCACGACTTTATTTTATTTAATTTGAAGTGATTTTGGGTGAAATTATGAAGAATAAAAATCGACTACAAGAAATAGAGGAGGTGGTCATGGATGAAGGAAGAAAGAAGAAATGAATGAGAGGAATTTGTTTTAAGCAAAGAATAGAAATCTTTCATATTCTTTCTTTAAAAACTTCCCCTTTAGTTCCTTATTAATTTTCAATTATGACAATCCTTTCCCCTCATTTGCATGGCCGGCAAAGTATTTCCCGATTAATTTTTCGAAAGGCTCGTTAAGAAATTGACTATATTTAAAGCCCATTTAAATACATACCAATATCGTATATCAATACATACATATATTACTTTTATATATACATCCAAATAATTACTTACAACACATGAAATATCAAATAAATTAATGATTAATATTTCTCAAGTATTAGTCAATTTTATTAGTTTATAACATTATATAAACTAATCGAATTGTGTGGTTTTTCAGAGAATTTACAAATGTGGTTGTGAGACTCGAAGGTGTGAATTCAGTTAGCGACCAATATTGAATAATTCAAATATCAACTTTCATACGTCACCTTAGCCAGTTGTGTGATAGTTTGGTCAAATTCATCGCTTACAGACCTTTTCAGTAAAATCAAAATTTATATTTTCTTTAGCGGTACCTTTTAGTAACGATAATTTAAACATGTTCTCTCCATTAAAAATATATCACTTTAGGATATATGGAATTTGCTATTGCTCAAAATTCCAATTTTACCTACATTCAACTTGATTTTTCCATAAACAAAGTCCTCGGTTCAATAATAAATTTTATTATTAACCAAACTATTCTGGCCAAAAACTTTGACTTTGAATTGACTAAGGTTGACTGTGATACTAACCTCATACAACGGAGGAGACAAATTCTCTATTGACTAGTGCTCCACTTCCAATGCTTCAACTCAGACCCAACTATAGTCACTCGGTGGATCATCATTTCATGATTTAACTACAATCAAAGTGGAGTATTCACATTGAAGTTATATAGTATTCTCAAATCGAGCGAACTATGTAACATCGTCACACCGAGATTTCCCATTTTACGTAGTTGTTATCAGCCAATAGAAAACTCTCGGACAAGTCCTTCTATAGTTTTCTAATAACTATAAGTACATAATCCATTAGTACCTCCAGGGCTATGAGTAATACATTGCCCAATATTTAAAGAGTGTTATGCACTCCAGTCTCAATAGATGGATCGATATCTTTTTCTCGAAACATCTTGACCAGGAATATCTAAAACAAAATGTCGTTTTATTTTGTAATTAGTTACTCATGATTACAACTATTTGCAACTACAATCACATAACATTTCATTTAATAATTTTATTATTATATACTTTAAACTAATTACTTAATTGATTATAACAGAATACAATAAAGTATATAAAGGAAAACAAATACCATTATTTGCAGACAAGATTGACTACAAAGTTAGATATATATAACAAATTATATAATTGCCCCAAGGTCATACCACTAACTCTTTCAACTATACCCAAAGTTTGTTATTAATAAATGTGTATACATATTAGATATTGTAGTCCATATATAAATCATTATTTGTTAGATCACACATGGAAGGACATGGTCTAATTGTTGGATAAAAAATTAAAGAAAGGTTTTGAGAGAGAGAGAGAGAAATGAAAAGTTTTCCTTATCTAAATTAATAAAAACATTCCTTTTTATTTGACTAAATTTGATTCAATTTATTCTTTCATATGTCGTCGACCACTTTCTCCTCTACCTCTCTCGACTGTATATCCACACCAAATATATTTAATTAATCAAACTAATTAAATGGAAAAAAAATTATTCAAATAAAATGCGTTTATTAAATAATAAGATTGGATCTGGTGCTAGTTACTAAATCTCATAAACCCGCTAAGATTCAATTAGAAAATTTTATTTTAAATTTATTTATTTCACCCACTGTGAAACAGACCGGGTTCCTTCAGTGGTATCAGAGCCCATAAGGTTTATGTAGTCTAATTAGCATTAAGAGCCAACTAAATAACTTTTCCATCAGATGGGTGTTTAAAATAGTAGTGTCTAGGTTTGGGATTGTATAAAAAAGTATTCTCACCTTCTTGGCTATTGGCATAGTCCAATGGCTGGAGTAAGTCCAAAAGGTTGGCATGGATGTAAGGCCCGGGGTTATTTGGGCCTTAGGCTAATTTTCAAATTAAGATTTTAGATTTTATATTTAAAAGTTAAGTTCAAAATATAAAAGGAATTTTGAAAATGTTAAAATAATTTAAATTTTTCAAAATTATTTTAGGAAACTAAATAATTTCAAAATTTTAATACACTTGATTAATATGATTAATTAAATTAAATAATTAATTAAGAGTTAATTAATTAGAAACATATATACATAGATTATGTATGTGACTATTATTGTTATAGTTGTATATTTATCCTAAAATTATTTAAGATAAATAAATTAAAATTGTTAATCAATTAAAATATTTAATTATATTATTTAATTAAATAAAATGATTTATCGAATAAATAATTAACTTATACACACACACACGTATATATTTATGTGTGTGTATAAACAAAACTACAAATGTTATAGTTGGTTATTCATCCAAAATGGTTTGAGATGAATAATATAAAATTTCTAATTTTTTTTGAAATAGGTAATTTATATACTTAAATAAAGATGGATACAACTTTAAGGAAAGAAGGGAATAATGGTGGTAAGAGTTTATCATAGATTTTGCACTCAAAAACCACAGTACGTATCCTTCATGTCCCCTTAGTCAAAATGAAAAGCTACAAAAATTAAAGCTAAGGAAAACAACAAATATACAACATTTAATCCAACCCCTACCGTGTGATTCCTACTGCCTTCATTAATTTATTCCACGGTGAGTAAATATTAAACAAACTTCATTTAATAGTTTTGAGTTCCAATCTCAAGCATGGCGATTCTCAAAAATCCCCAAATCCATCTTGCTGCTTCGTCGAAGAGTCTTCACCACCGCAAGTTGCGAAGAACGTTGCGGTTCAACTCTCGCCGCCTTGGTAGCTGCCCAAGTTCATTTCTTTTGTTGTAACTATTGGAATTGTTACAAGATACTGCTAAGAGATCCAAGTTGCAATCGTCTCGACTTGATTGATGAATTCTGAGACCGAATTCGAAAAAGATAAGTTCCAAACCCCATGAATATTGAGGTCTAAATTTTGCATGTTTCATTAGTTGTTTGTTGTCTACGATTATAGGTTCTAATCGAATGCATCGAGGTGTTTTGGCAATTTGGAAAATTTTGGTATTACGCTCTATCCAAATGTACCAAATAAGTATTAGTACCATAGGTATTGGTTTTGATGACAACAACCATATGAAATCATATAAAATATAGATACTAATGTTTTATCAAGTTATATATAGTATATAGTGCATGATATTAGACAGATGTTAATTAAGAAGACTGTATAGTATCAATAGCAGACTCAAGAGGCTAATAAAGAGGCTGATATAGAGATTCAGGAGCTAGAGATTGAAGACTCATGAGTTAGAAGATTCATGATATCAAGATAAGTTTTAAAGTCTTTTAGATTATTTTGTTAAAGCCCTAGTAGCACCTCTTTGATCTCTCTTCATTTTTTCAAAAAAGTTTTTTAAATCTATTCTCTGATTTTAATGATTTTTAGGAATCCTTGTTTTCAAAATGATTTTTCAAACATCTTTTCAAAATAGCTTTTAAATGATTCCTAACCTTTAGTTATTTGTTTACAAAATTATTATATTAAGTTTTTAAGTATTTTATATTTTAATATATACTTTTAAATTTTTTGTATTTATAGATTTTTTTTATGTCTTTAAATGTTTAAAAGTATATTTTGACATTCATTAATACTTTAATTTTAAATATATATTCACTTATACTTTATATATTATTTTTCAAAAGAAATTCATATTTAAATCATTTATATATTAAAATATTTCAAAATTATTTTATAAAGTTTTCTTAAGTTTTATTATGATTAAAATGAGTATACACTATGCTTAAATGATTTTACAAAGTATCAAAACATTTTACAAAACTTAAAATTTTCAAAACAATTTTTATTAAATATTTTCAAAATTACAAAGGGTATGTCGACATAACATAGACTGATAGACCTTTTATGTCGATATAGAGTCTGATATTTTCTAAATTTAAATTTTTAATAGAAGTGTCTTTTTGTCGTGTCTCTTCGCAAATGGACATGACTGTTGTTTCTCTACAAATAAGGGTTTTCTCAACGAATTTTGTTTAACTACTTTCTCATATTTTCTCTCCTCTTTCGCTCTCTTGATTTCTAAAAGAAATTCTACTCAAAATCTTCTTAAATTCAATCAGAATCAAATCCAAACTCTAATTATTTGATTCTTTACTATTTACTCTCTAATCTCTCTCATATCTTTCACTCAAATGTAGATCAAAGTGATATTCAAGAGGTTATAGGATTATATGTACTCAAGATCAAGAAGTTGATTTTGTAAACTCTATTAAATCATATTTAAATACTCTTGGGTGTGTTTAGTGCCCCTAAAATTCAAGTGGGTGTGCTTTTGTCCCGTTTGAATCAAGTGGGTGCTTGGTGTCCCGTTTTAATCAAAATAGGTATGCTGTTGTTCCATTCCCATAGCTCAAAAAATCTGGAGGGTGTGTCTCGTAACCTTGAAATCGAGATTGTATAAACTTTGATATTTGAAAAGAAATATGTACAAGAAATTATACGAGACTATATGTAGGGTAAGTCCGAACCAGTATAAAATCCTGATGTGATCTCTCCAACTCTTTACTTTTTACATTTACTGCATTTATATCTATCTGTGTTTGCATCTATGATTGTCCATTTGCATTGTTTAAACTATAATCTTAAAAGAATTCAAAAAGATTTATAAAGGTTAGTAAACACTACTCACCCTCCTTCTAGTGTTAAATTAACCTTAAGATCCTTACTTCTGCAAACTAACATTTGGTATCGAAGCATTGGTTTTCAAATATTTATAATTTTGATTTTTAAAAAGTTTAAATGGCTAACAACACTGTTTGTAACATTGTTAGTTTACCTGTTAGTAACACCTTTGTTGAAGGACAATCTACTTCTAGATCCCCAATTTTAAATGGTATTAATTACACATATTGGTCATATAGAATAAAAATCTATTTACAATCAATTGGTCAAGATATATGGAATGTCACACAAAATGTATACAGTGAGCCACATACTAACTTTCCACAATAGACTGCTGACCAAAAGGAACTTGCACAAAGTAACTCTAAAGCCATGAATATTTTGTTTTGTTCATTAGATAAAACTGAATTCAATAGAGTATCTGTTTGTAAGTCTGCATATGACATATGGAGAACACTACAAGTTACACATGAGAGCACTAGTAAAGTCAAACAGATCAAAATTTCTATGTTAACTAATCAGTTTCAATTATTTAAAATGAGTCCAAATGAGTCCATTTCTGAAATGTATAGTAGATTTCAAGATATAGTAAATTCACTAATTGCATTGGGTTAAAGTTTTTCTAAAGAAGATCAAGTTAGAAAAATCTTCAATTCACTTACTCTTGAATGAGACCAAAAGACTATTGCAACTAAAGAGGCTAATGACATTAGCACTCTGAAAATTGAAGAGTTAATTGGTAATTTAATGTCATTTGAAGCACAAATGCAGGGCAGGAGAGAAAGTAAGGCAATAGAAAATAAATCTATCACTTCAATGCAACAACAGATGATCTGGATTCATACAACGATAATGATGAGGAGGAAATTGCTTTCATAACCAGAAATTTCAGAAAATTTTTGAAGAACGAAAAATGAATAATCTCAGGAGAAATGATAACTAAAATCCAGAAAGTGGAAATGATGTTAGATGTTTTAACTGTAGTGAATTTTTCCATATGCAGAGAGACTATCCACAACCGGAGAAACCAAAAATCTCACAAAATACTAATTCATCCAAAAAATGGAAAAGGGCATATACTACAACATTAGACAATTCAAATACTTCCTCAAGTGATAATGAACCAGATACGGAAGATGCAAATATGTGCTTCACAGAAATAATCAATTAAATTCAGAAAAGATGAAGAAATAGAGCAAAAATAGGTACGCATTTAACATTTGAATTTTGAATTTTCGAAATGGAGTTTTTTGGTTGCTTTTGATTGTTAGGAATAGCCTTTAGATTAATAATATTAGATGAATATAATATATATAAAGACAATTTTATAAAATTATTTTAACAAGAATATAATATTGAATATAATATATATATAATATATATATATATCTAATATATATCTAATAATTTTTAAATTATTTACTAAGTATATAGATTAGTAATAGTTATAGGATAATAATATATATATATATATAAGTAAATAGGAATAATTCTTTCATCTCAAAATTTTGGAAATTAATGACTATATGTCGACATACTCACTTACCATATGTCGACATATACCCAGGAACCAAAATTTTGAATTATTATTTCAAATTCAAAATTTGCAATTCCCTCCACCTTCTCACCAACTCCAATGTCCTTAAAAGGTGTCTCTTGACCAGAGAACATGTTTATTAATTCTCTATTTATTATTTTATTTTCATCTATTCATTTCACTCTCAATTTCAAAATTCAAAAATCCATTATCTCTCTTATCACTTCAAGCAATTCATCAGTGGCTTCCTCAAGCAACACTCCAAAAATCATAAGGCTTTCAAAGAAAACTAAAGGCTATCTTTTCCATGATAAAGAGGCCATTGAAGCCTATATGGAATATGTTTCTTTTGGAAAAGTATCTCTCGGAAGATTCGCCGGATTGATGATTTTCCTTCTTATGATCTTGATGATCTTTGTAATCAAAATGGAATTTTTGGTTTGATTGACGCTTTCCAAAATGAATTGTGTGTTTTTAAAACTTAGTGAAAATGATTTATGCTAATTTAAATGGAAAGTTTTATAAAGGAAATGAAGGTAAAGTTTGGAGTAGTGTCAAAGGCACTTAAATTGTTTTGAATTATGAACTTTTAGGTAACATTCTGGGATAAAAATCTAGTGGAATGGACCTTTCATCTTTTAAAATTGAAAATCAAAACCGTGAAGTTATTCACGATATTTTTAAAGTGATGATGATTTTGAGTTAAAAAATAAGAATTTACGTCCTAAAGCAAGAATTTTGAGTCTCATTTTGCAACAAAGTATAACTCCGAGAACGAGAAGTTATAGTAACTCGACTCAAAAGGTTTTCAAAGCACTTTTTACAATTTATGTTCATTATGACATAAATTGGGCATAAGTTATTTTGGATGAATTCTTTCCTAAGAATATCTCTAGGCACGAGAACACACTTTCATGATGTGTATCTTACTAGAATATTCACATATTATGGTGTTGACCGAAAAGGAGAGGAAACAATTCCTTGAAAAATCTTCGACAAGGCCAATATCTCTCTTATGCATATTTCATCAATCTTTGAGCCTTATGAAACTCTTTTGGAAAAGGAAGCAAGATTGGCTTGGGAAGAAGAACGAGAAATTAGAGAAGAGGAGGAAGAGGAAGAAGGAGAAATGGATGTAAAGGAGGAAGAGGAGGAAGATAATTCTTTGGAGAGTTTCAAAAAGCGATCTCATCCATCTACAATAGAAATTCACAAGAATCAAGAGAAGCTTCTTAATAACCAAAAGTAGCTTAAGAAATCATTCACTTCTCTTTCCAACAAAGTAGACAAGTACTTTGGAAAGATTATTCACAAGATTTGTGGGGAGTCATCTTCATCTACTTCTCCCTAGTTGTATCCCTATGATTTTCTATTTTTTTGTTTGAATTGTTCTAGTTTTAATCCATGTACCTTTTATGTGTATCTTTAAATTTTATGTACTCATCTATGGTTATCAATGAAATCTTATTCCTTACTGTTATACATTGTTATTAGTCTGTGGAAAGTTATAAAAGTACAATAGTTTAGGCTAATTACAAAAATATAGCAAATAAGTTGATCTTGCAAAATATTATCATATGTCGACATATGTATACCATATATGTCGACATATAATGGGAAGATTACAAAAAAAAATTCAAAAAAAAATAACTACTATCTATTCAACTTATTCAAACGAATTTTCACCCCTATATAAACCTATTCACCCCAGAAAAACCCCATTCCTATTCTCATTCTTCTCCCTTTTCACTTATAAACTTAACTTTTCAAATATGACTTCTCCACACTAAAAATTGTGTGAAAATTTTGAACAAACCCTTCAATCGTTCAAGAATATCCTTACTTTTATCCTTAGAAATCAAAGAACTTAGAATTGAGTCAAATGTCGATGATAAAAGAACAAGAAAAGCATTTTGACGCTATTCGATGGATGATTTCTTCCCTTATCAAAAATGAACCAACCAACAATCCAAATAATGTCATCAACAAAGACAATGAAGATTGGAATGCCATCAAAGCAGATCCAATTTTTAGTTCCGATGGTTGGGTAGAAGTTCCTAGGGAAGTTTAAGTTGTTTGGTTAGTCTTTAAATAAATAAATATATATGTATATATAATTTGATTTAAGTTTGTATATTAAAAGATTACACAAGAATAAGAAGTATGGATTGGTTTGTATGAACTTATTTAGGAATAGAATTGGTTTGGATTGATTTGTTTGACATATGATTGACTTCAATTGTATTGATTTTGGATTGGTTTGACTATGTATATTGGATTGGATTAATTAATAAAATTTGTTTGCATTATCACCTCTTACTTATCAATATATAAATATATAGTACTCCAGATAGGGGGAGTTTTCGGTTAAATTTTTTGTTCATGGCAAGAGGGGAGAAATATATAAAATATCCAGGCATAGATTAAGGGGGAGTAATATCATATTTTATATACATGGTTATCATCACCAAAAAGGGAGAGATGTTAGTGCCTTAGGTATTGGTTTTAATGACAACAACCATATGAGATCATATAAAATATAGATACTAGTGTTTTATCAAGTTATATATAGTATGTAGTGTAGAATATTAGACAGGTGTTGATTAAGAAGAGTGTACATTATAAAGAGCAGACTCAAGAGGCTGATAAAGAGGCTGATATAGAGATTCAGGAGCTAGAGATTGAAGACTCATGAGTTTGAAGATTCAAGATATCAAGGTAAGTTTTAGAGTCTTAGATTATTTTGTTAAAGTCATAGTAGTACTTCTTTGATCTCTCTTCATTTTTTCAAAAAAGTTTCTTAAATCTATTCTCCGATTTTAATGATTTTTAAGAATCCTTGTTTTCAAAATGATTTTTCAAACATCTTTTCAAAATAGCTTTCAAATGATTCCTAACCTTATAATTATTTATTTACAAAATTATTATATTAAGTTTTTAAGTATTATATATTTTAATATATACTTTTAAATTTATTATATTCATAGATTTTTGGTTTTATGTCTTCTAAATATTTAAAAGTATATTTTGACATTCATTAATACTTTAATTTTAAATATATATATTCACTTATACTTTATATATTATTTTTCAAATGAAATTCATATTTACTCCTTTATATATTAAAATACTTCAAAATTACTTTATAAAGTTTTCTTAAGTTTTATTATGGTTAAAACAAGTATAAACTATGCTTAAATGATTTTACAAACTATCAAAATATTTTACAAAATTTAATATTTTCAAAACAATTTTATTAAATATTTTTCAAAATTACAAGGGGTATGTCGACGTACACAGAACCAATATGTCGACATATAGTCCGTTATTTACAAAATTCAAATTTTGAATAGAAGTGCCTTTTAGTCATATCTCTTCGCAAATGGACATGATTGATGTTTCTATGTAAATAAGGGTTTTCTCAATGAATTTTGTTTAACTGCTTTCTCATATATTTTTCTCCTCTTTCACTCTCTTGATTTCTAAGAGAAATTCTACTCAAAATCTTCTTAAATTCAATCAGAATCTAATCCAAACTCTATTGATTTAATTCTTTATTATTTACTCTATATTCTCTTTCATCTCCCTCACTCAAATAAAGATCAAAGTGTTATTCAAGAGGTTATAGGATTATTTATACTCAAGACCAAGAAATTGATTTTGTAAACTCTATTAAATCATATTCAAATACTTTTGGGTGTGCTTGGTGTCCCTAAAATCCAAGTGGGTGTGCTTGTGTCCCATCTGAATCAAGCGGGTGTGCTTGGTGTCCCGTTTGAATCCAAGTGGGTGTGATGGTGTTCGGTTCGAATCTAGTGAGTGTACCAAAAACTCGAAAAATCTAGAGGGTGTGTCTCGTAACCTTGAATTCGAGACTGTATAAACTTTGATATTTGGAAAGAAATCCATACAAGAAATTGTACGGGACTGGATGTAGGGTAACTCCAAACCAGTATAAAAATCCTAGTGTGATCTCTCCAACTTTTTAATTTTACTGCATTTATATTTATCTGTGTTTGCATCTGTGATTGTCAATTTGCATTGTTTAAACTATAATCTTAAAAGAATTCAAAGGGATTCATACAAGTTAGAAAACACTATTTACCCCCCTAGTGTCAAATTAGCCTTAAGATCCTTACTTCCGCAAACTAACAACAAATACTGAAAAAACTATGTCTTTAACATTGTGGAGTGCTTTGTTACCAATTGTCGAATAGAAAACCCAAGTGAAAATTTTGTCGATT
This sequence comes from Allium fistulosum, assembly GCA_030737815.1. Lineage (NCBI taxonomy): Eukaryota > Viridiplantae > Streptophyta > Magnoliopsida > Asparagales > Amaryllidaceae > Allium > Allium fistulosum. Next base: position 1,064,517,219 of record CM060906.1, read on the forward strand.
TCATCTTCCCCATGGAATGAATAGTTTAGCTTGTGTAAAGCACGCTAGAATATTGACATTGAAAAAAAGATGATTTCTTGACTCTTACCCTTGATTGCATAGTATACATTTCTTTTACGTGTTAGTGTTCCATTTGGAAATAATGTCTCTGGTTTGAGCTTATTAAGCTTTGCTAAGAGACACACATAGACATCTTAGGTGAGTATGTTATATTCCAAATGTATTTTCACCTGTCCATTTCAATGTGTTTCCCCCTACACCAATTCCATGCTGATTAAGGGAAAAATTAACGTCTTGTTGTACCTTCCAAGTCTAGAAATCTTTGCTTTGTTGTTGATTCAGGGGTATTCCTTGAATTTTCTGATTGATTTGAGGAGGAAAACTGGAGATGTCATCTCTTCACTGTCCATTTGACATGAGGGAAGACACCTTCCTATTGGGGCCACCGATGATAGAAATAACTTACCATTCCAAAATATCTTTCAGTGATATACCATTGATCCATGGATCGAACCACAAATTCATTTCATGATCGTTGACAAATTTTCTTTTAAATAGAATCTTTGATTGTAGCCTGGTCCTAAGGAGAAGCTTCCATGTGTATTATTAGTTGTTATCTTCCATGATTGTCCAAAAAAATTTGTTCTTACGGTACCTATTTCTTATCCACTTATCCCATATGTTATCACCTTGCAAATATCTTCATGTGAGTTTCAAAGAAACCACCTCCATAACATCCTCTATATTTCTTAAGCCCACTCCCCCTTCAATCTTTGTGCGATATAGATCATTAAAGCTCATGTTGTGATGTTTGTTTTTCTAAACGAATTTAGGGGAAATTGAATTTATTTTGTTGATAGTTTATATTGGAATTCCCAAGTATGTAATTGGGAGATTCACTGATTGAACATTGAGGATGTCTTTGATTTTGCAAAAGATAAAATAATATTAATTAATTAATAGAATGTTGATGATATAGAACATGCTTAGGTAATTAGCTTGTTGGATTGAGCTAAAAACATGTGTTTTGAGAAAGTTTATGAGCATTAAATTGACCAATTGCTTGAAATGGTTTATAACAACTCATGTAGGCGACATAGTAAAGAGGCTATTTACACATAGAATTTTAAAATTATTTTGAAAGTCATTTGGAAAGTTATTGAGTAAAGAGGCTATGAACACTTGTCCTGAAATGACTTGGAGATAAAAATGAGTTTTAATATATGTATACTAAGTGGAATATTTATGATATATTGATAAACCAATTCATTGATGAAAGGATGGTTTAGTTGTTAAAGAATGAGATTTTTAAAGAGATTTGAAAGAGGGTTGATTTTAATTATTAATTCACCCGTGAGTATATATTCAACATGAAAGATTTAAATGTATAAGCAAGAATTAAATGGTTAAAGACTCTTAAAAAATAGGCAAGAGGTAGTAGTAATCTACTTGCAAAGTCTAGCTAATATTCATCATTCGGTATGTGGGTATTAAGTGTATATGTGTGTGTACATACTGGAATATGTATGTATTTATGTATGTATGTATGTATGTATATGCATATAGAGGGGTTTGTTTGTGTATATTTCATAGAGAAATTGTTTAACTATGCATTGATTTGCATGTTAAAATGATTGAGTAAATTGGTTGGTTTAAGTTTGAATGTATATAAGTGTATATGGGTCAATTAGGGAAGTGGTTGTATATGTGTATAAACTTGATAACTACCTTAAGAACCCACATCCAACACACTGCCAGATCAACTCTAATTGATACCTGGTTGATGGTAGTAGTAGAGGGGAGTATATTGATCACTAATGTGGAAGGAATCGCATTGGAGATCAACAGGGGCAAAGAAATGGGCACAACACCAGGTTTCCTAGGCATTCTACCTTCCTATATAGGCCGAACGAATACAGGGACCATAGTCGACCTGTGTTAGACAAAAATGGCCAGTAAACCGAGTTTCGGATGTTTTTACCTGAAAATCAGGTGTTAGACGACTGGGACTTGTTCATGAAGACTTGATAGCACTTAAGACTACTTGATTTAATTTGAAAGTGTAGCATTGATGACACGAGAGGCGATGGCTACTAGTTTGAGCAATAGGTGTGAGTGGAGACTTATGTATTTTACATGGCGAAATGATTAGAGTAGGTTCCTATGTGTGTTAGGGTGTATGCGATACTAGATGCTTCTACATACAGCCTAGCTTGCCTAGTACGATACGAGATTTGCCCCGAAATCCATAGATTTCTGTTGACATTTGTGAAATAGTAACCCATTGTACTATGTGAGAATGTCACTACATACTACATGATCATATAGCTAAGACTGGTTAAAATAAAGATGTTTTAAAAAGTAGGTCGTCGGAAGGGGCCTACGAGAGTCTTTAGAACCGTGTTAACTCTTTGGTTGTGATTCTTTGAAGGGTTGCAAATGTAGTACCATCATGTGGATATCCTTCCTGGCATCCAACTATCGGTATCTTTACTTATCATTGTATACTATTTGCACATAGATGTTGTGGAAGCTAGTGTTAACATGGTTGTATTATTATGATTCACTTTACGTTTAGGGTTTGACCTGGACTAGGGAAAACTTAGACACCGTTAACCATGGAGTGTAGTATTACTCATACATCCGTCTATCATGTTATTAGTAGCATATCTTGTTGTAATATGTATTGTTTTAATAGTTGAATCACTATTATGTTTTAATAGTAGAATCACTATTACGTATTATCCTAACCTGTTGGTGTAGGGATAGAGCTGGATAAGGTATTTTTGTAGTTAAACCACATAGACCCTTGCTCACATTAGCATGCACATATGTTTACTTATGTATGATATACTAAGGCTAGGTCCCCTCACCATACTTGCGTGTGACTCTCGTTTTCCCTTTTTTTGGAAAAATTTCGATTATTCTTCTAAGTAGGCTAAGAATCAGGTTCTTTTGGAGATACGCTAGCTGGATAACTGTATTTTGGAGGCATGGAGATTGATTATATATATTCGTAATTTGGTCTATATATAACAGACTTAATTACTTATGTACGAGACTATATGTTGTATTTATTCAGTATTTTGTATGTATGGAGCTGATGTACCCAAATTATCTTTATTTATGACTTTGTCAGCTGTTTACCCATACAGTATCTAATATATTTTTTGTATATGTATATTTTAGATAATGTATGTTATCATTCTGCTATGAGATTATATCGATATATCATGCTTGATTGTTTTGTTATATTAGCCTACACAGTTTGTCACTTATAGTATTCGAAATCACAGGGGCTTTGCACATCAGGTCTCTATTTCTGCTGATACTATAAGAAAAGTCTATGTAGCAACGAGTGTGTAAATTAGATCCATATTTTACTAAATCAAAAAGCGCAAACTAGCTTGCAGTTTCTTGATTGCACTTTTCAAAAAGTTTTTCACAAAATTGAAAAATCAAATATCTCTGTTCGTAAATAATAATAATTGTTACTTAAGTATAATTTTAGTAACTAGCTACAGTTTTTCACCACTTTCGAATTTTATAGAATTTTATATTTTTTACCGAAAACTTTGGGTCCCCTTGTATTTTCTGTCAAAAAAGTGCAAGTTACCTTGCATTTTCTATTTTTCAAAAATAGAGATATAGTTTACATATTCATTTCTGCATGGATTTTCTTAATTATAATAACATCAAAAATAAGAACCTACGGCTTTTTTTCTTGCGAAATCACACGTGGTTGTTTTAGCATTAATTCAGGGTATTGTAAATGGTGGGTTGTTACGGTTGATATTTATGAAATTCAATGAATCTTTGCCTCGTTCTAGAAAGGGAAGAGAGTATGTATGTGCTTTCGTCGACGGAGGTGTGCATCTGATACCAAGATTGGCTCCACAACATTACAACTTCCATCATTATGAAAGAGATACTTTATTCGCTTTTGAGCGCTAGTTGATATTACATGAGGTTTTTATTACCATTCTTAGTTTGAGTATTGTATGTCATCCTTACATTAGTGGTCAAACCTAGAGGTTGTAACGTTTAATATGAATCGTTTTAAGTTCGGTTAAATCGGATAACCAACCGAACCAATCAAACACTCAACCCTAAACACGTGAGAGCCTAGTAGAGCAACGATGTTGGAATTTCACATGGAAGCTTGAGGATAAGATGTGACGATCTCACCCATAGCTGTTTGTTGTAAGAATGTGTGTGAATTTAAAACCACTTTTGAGAATAAGATTGTGTATAACACACGTACGCGCGAGTATGCATATGAATGCCATTCCAAGAGCAAAAGATACGTTAGAGTTTATGGTGAGTATTTCTGAACTAAGATAAATCATTAGTTGCAAAGTGGGGAATCAGGAAATCATAAGAATCATAGTATATATTGCTTTTTTAAATGAGAGATAATTCCTTCTCTCATTCACCCTCTCCTCTTCCGTGGCCATCATCTTTATCTTAGGCCTTAGATCTCATTAATGCGGTTCTTTGGTCTTTCAAATCCTAAGTACCAAAATTAATGTATTCCAAAACCTCTTCAGGATTACAAGTATAACTTTACCTTCAAAAATTCATAACGGAATTTATATTTCATAGACCTAGCCAATCATATTTACACAACAATCACATGCACACACTAACTTCAAACAATAAAAAAAACTTAAATATACATGCACCTTCATTAGTCTATTCACAAATTACTCTACAATATCATCCGTTAAGATTAGGAGGTAGGAGTAGCTTCATTTCCTTGTATTCTTTTTGGTGCTGGGTGGTCGGTTTTCTCCTTCCCATTAAGCTCTGCAGATCGATCCTCGTTTACGTAGGGCAGCACAACTACTGGCGCAGCATGAACTGAAGCCCATTTTTCCCTCAAAAGGATTGTGAACTTTAGCACCATTTCTTTTCTGAATTCTAACTTCCGAGTAAAGAGGTCAAGAAGCCCGAATGCAAGCAGATAATTGAAAGGAACTACTAAGAGAGTAATTGCACCTCCAAGCAGCACAAGAGCTACTTGTTTTGTTATCTGAAAAAGAACAAAAACAGGAAAAATAAAATATTTCAAGATGGTGTCTAATAGTTGGTTTGTCGAGATTTCTAGTATTCATATGATATCCCAAATGTACTCTCAACCATGACAACATATGAATTAGCAAACTGATGTATGTTTAGATGAACAAGTGACAAGGCAGAAAAAAATATATATAGTATGCATGTATGTATACGTATTATGTATGTATGCATGCATGCATGCATGCCCATCGCAAAGATCATTTTCTGATTTACCTCTGGTTGACCCGAAAGAACAATTGTGCGTATCTTCAAAAGCGAAACATTAATATGTTGTAGATAATTTTCAACGTCTGCCATAGCCTCTTTCAGTGCAATTATTTTCTCAAGAGTATTTGATGGTGGTTGATCTCTAATTGTAACTCTACCAAAAGACCTTCCCAACCTCCCCTGCTCTTTAAGACTCCTTAGTAGAAGCATCGCAGTGGCCGTAACTATCAATGTTGTCGGGACTACGTATTTAAGTAAATTCCTGAAAATTAATTCAACTATGTAAAGAAGACTAATTTGACAATCAAATGCAACCAACCTACTTGGGAAAAGAGTGTTCCTTACCTAGATATAACAAAATAGGCAAACACAAGGAAAGATATAGTTGAACGAGGTTCCTCCCAACGCCTAAGTTTGTCAAATTGTTTTGCGATAACCACTCCAGGAAGCATGAGTTCCTGAAATTACAGATTTGTTATGTGATACATCATAAGTTAGTAATTGCAATCTAATCTGCAATGTGACATGACAACATTGTAGATGTTAGCGACCCTTAATTTGTTACACACTTTATTTGTTAGACAATCTACATGCTAAAAGTATCTAGAATATACAATGCGAGAGAAACCTTCAAAAAATGCGATATGATAACTGGTATGAAAATAGGATTGCTTTTCAGTATGAACCACCTTACAAAATTATTCACACATATAGTCCACTTTCACAACTACTCACACAATTGGACCACTTTTATATCATGTTGGCACCAAGTCAGCGTTTTATACGGATATGATCTCAAATTGCAAAGAACAATTTCACTTGATTTTTTATTTTTAGTTGGTGCAATTTTAAATTGCATCAGTGTAAGATCTTTTCCACACACACAAAAAAAAAAAAAAAAATACACTAGCAGGATTTGAGATTGTGCCCACTTAACGTTAAACGTGCCGAAAAGTGGTCTAAGTGTGTTAGTTCTACAAGATGGCTATATGAGTGAATAGTTTATGAACTGGCTCAAATTCTTTTAAAATAAAGAATCCATAAGATTATGAATAGATATGCACCTTGAAAAGGTCAATGTTGCTAGGAATTCCTTTTATAAGAGCAGCATCAATTGTTGCTTGAGTCTTTTCAACTACCAAGCTTTTCTCTTTGCATGTTAATGATGCCTTTTCTACTAAATTTAAATCGCCAACAACAAGGTTTTTTCCCAACACTACCCCTTTTTTTCCCAAAGAACTCTTCCAGAATGTAACTGATGAGCTAGAAAACCATGTAGGCGATCTCATCCATTTTCTCAAATACACACTTCCATCTATATCATATACATGAACATTTCCAAAAGGAATTTCATTAGCAGGTCTGACCCAATTAATGGGACCTTCATGAGCAAACTTTGTTATCATAGGCCCACCCCAAAAATTCACGGCTAAAGTTTGAAGAACAACTGCACCATAAGGAACATTTTGTAGGTACGAAAACTGTACTAATTTAGCTGGATCCTCAGCTAGTTTTTTGATGAACTGGAGAGCTTGCAATCTAGCAATACTGTTTGCTACACTTTTGATAGCTTTTCTCTTTCCTTTATGAGCATCGTAAACGTGATGAATAGTTGGGTCATCGTCTTTTGGTCCATATTCATGTATGAATTTATACAAAGAAACTATCTCACTAATAAAAGCATGCCATACATCACGCCTTCTCAGTTCACCACCAAAGTCAACAAACTCTAGCACCCAGGGTTCTGACCTGTTTAAATTTGAAAATTTGCTTAATTTCCAGCTTGCACCCACAATATATCAAGTTTTGTACATTGATATTTCTTTTGATAATGAACAGAAAGACGACTGAACTTTAAAATACAACAACTCACTCATCACATGAAGATACAGAAACAGCCGAGTCAAAAAGTTTAGATTTGAATGGCCCAACTCTTGCTTTCTCAACTCTGCAACCTCTAGTAAGATCCAATCTTATTGGTTGTTTGTTATTATTCAGTCCAATTGTCTGCTAAAATACACTTAATGTAATCAGACTAGCTTTCATATTTTGTAGATGCAAACATAATAATATCCAGTATCCAGTATACTGGTTTTACAGATTTAGTACACTGATGCTACAGTTAAGAATGAAATTAAAAATAAGCTGTGATCATTTCCAAGGAAAATGGTTACAGAGTTCCACAATTTTGGGCCCTAAGTCCAGCACCACTATCACAATGGTTAGGCGCCCGATATTAAATCGAGAGCTGATGGGTTCGAAACTTGCTGTGATTTTAACTGCTGGACATTTTACTGACATATAATATGTTATATACTACCATCTAAGTACCAAATTTCAAAATTTCAAAATATATTTAAATAAAAATTTGAGCCCTAGGATGCACAATTTGATTTAACTATTTACTAACTTCAGAAAAAACCTATGCAGCATTGATATTTCATACCTCAAAATACAATGCATTGTCAGTAAGAGTAAGATTTCCAGGCCATGCAACATTGTTTTCCCATTTTAAGACTGGCCTTTTTTTACTAGAACTTATGCAGAGAAGTTGCTCATCAGACATCAAAATATCCCCAGATTGGTACGACTTCCTACCCTGGTGTACCCTATCACAAACACACATCGCTTAAAAAATATATACAAGCAAAGAAAATATGTTTATGTACGCATCACCCATGGAGCATCGGGTGCAAAATTTTAAATTCTAGTATAAACTGTTCACAAACATAAACTTTTTAAAAACATTTACGGAAATCGTAACTTCACTAGACCAGATAGATAATTGTAATTTCTGGGTCTGCCCTGACAATAAGGGGTTAGCAGGGTGACTTTCCACTCTTTAGGCATATAGAAAAAGAAGAGAAATGAAGTTAACTCTCCATGGATATCTTGTGAAAGGGGAACACATGAACACGCATATAAATTAAATCTTTTGTGACTTTAGTAAAATAAAAAATGGAGGTTAACAAAACATGGTTTTTGCTTTACAATCAAAGTGACAGGTTCCCTGGTGGGAAAAGAACATACTTTATAAGCTCAGCAATGTATGTTGTCCACGTGCTTAAAGAGATTCCAGATTCATTTCCGACAAGTGCTTTGTAAAGATGATGTGTTGTTGATATGTCAGCTACACCTGCAACTGCTGGAGCAATTCTAGCAAATGCCTCTTCTCCCACTAATCTCATCTATTAAGCAAAAACATAAGAATTTTAATTTGTTTTTTTCATGTATAAATGAAATACTTGGCATGTTTTAAGTTAAATCATTTTAGCAGATTTATTTAAGGGTGCAAGCGGGTTGGTCCGACTTGAGGCTCAAACCATTTCCAGACTGCATCAAAAGTTTACTCAAATAAACAAATACGCAATGCAGAATCCTCTTGCATTGTTTGTAACATGGTGTGCAATACGATCTAATTTTAGCAGGATTTTTTTTTTTTTTTTTTTGGTTTACCTAAAAATTTGGTTAAACTACAATACGATCTAACATGGTGTGCAAGATTTTTCCATGAATTTTCCTATGCATTTCCACTTGCATTGTTTGTACTGATCTGTTCTCCTGGACAGATTTTTTTTTAAATTAATCACTGCATTAAAATAGGGTGTTACTACCTACACACACCAAACATATACCTCTCACCCATTTACCTCTTCACCCACCACTTTATTCTACCCACCAATTTAATTTAATTTTTTCCGATGTGCGTTTGTTCTTCCCATGAAAAAAATACTTATTCTAAACCAAATTTCCTACCTCGTAAAAAAGTTCTCTCTCAAATTTGTCCGACTCTTCAGATCGATTACAGATAAAAAGGAAGAAATAAAAAAAAAATTGAACAAGAAGAAGCTAAATTAGCTTTTCACAATACAGTGAAACAATTTCCCAACAAACCTATACAATTTTGCATTCATCTACAAATAAAAAAAGGGAATTTTCTGATAAAATTACTCGTACTCGTACTCTTCAAATAAAAGTGATGCAGATAAAGTTTTAAAAGTAGTACTTAGGATTATCACAACTACGAATAACAATAAATGAAATGAGAGGGAAAGGTAAATAATTTATAATATTTTTGGTCGAAATTAACACAGGGTTTGAAGACTTCTTCTAGTCGGTTGCCGATTTGGAAATTTACCTGATTTGAATAAGCTTAAACTTTATTTTTGGAGAAGGAGAAATAAATTTATGTTACCAAGGTGCACTTTTAGGTTTTTTAATATTCGCATTGTTCAGTTGTGCAAAACTGAATGGCTAATTCTTCACTCATTTTTGCATAACCGACCAAAGTGGGTGTTAGCAATGTTTTATCCAGATTAATTTTAATACCTAATTAAGTGGCGTTAATGATAGTTTACGTGTGTAGATGGTAACACTCTTAAAACATCGTTCTTCTCCTAATTAAGATTGCATGCATAGTTTTTATAAATGTTCATCTTCAAGTTGCTATTTAGAAGTCATCACTGAATGTGGCAATCATTCTACACAAATTTGTGTGTGTGTGTGAGAGCGAGGGGGGGGGGGGGGGGTCCAGTATCAGACATAAGAAAATTGTTATGGTTATCGCAAGAATCTCTATACAATTAGATTTGAGAAGAGATAAGAAGTGAAGAAAAACAATTTCATCCAAACAAAATTTTATTAATTCACCAAAAGATTACATAGAAAACCCTAGAAGTTAAGAAAAAAATCTCAACCCCCAAAACCTTAGTACAATGACTCTTCTTCTCGCTAATCACAATGAACTCTATACAAGCCTATTTATAATAGCTTTGATAAAATGTCTTCTTTAATCAGCTGATTAAGACTTGCTGGTTAAGAAATTGATTGATTACTTCCATCTATCAAAATAATTCATTTTCATGTAGATAATTGCTTGTATTTTCTTTAATGCAACAAAAAAAACAATTAATGTTTTTTAATCACTCTCCAAAATATATATAAATATATAAAGGCAATATATTTGAGTCACAATTATATTTTGACTCAAAATATCTTCAAAATCTACTTCAATTTGGAAATATTACATCACCAAAATCTAATAATTATAGAAATATGTGTGTGTTCCAGTATCAGACGTACAATTATAGGAATTTTTATTTATGTAAGCAGTATAATTATTTTGTATATGTAGAATGTAAAAATTATTTCATATTATTGTGTTAAGGATGTATACTAACACATAATAAGACAGAAAGAAATACATGTTAAAAGATTAATCTGTTATGGATGTATACTAACACATAATAAGACATAAGGAAATACATGTTAAAAGGCCAATCTGTTATTACAATTTATACAGTTATTTAATCTGTGTCATAACTAGACTGGACCAAAGTCAGATTCTGTTGTGTTTAACGGAATATGCAGGTATACCCTAAAAAATTTGCCCTACGGCCTCTTTATTATAGTAACCGTTCGATGTGGTCCCACAATGGATTGAGCCTCAAACCAGACCGGACCAACTCGCACCCAACCCTAGTTTTTAATACTGAATTTACTTCTCTTTTTTTTCTTTTTTTTAATGAAAGTAAAAAATAATAATAAATAAATAAATAAAAATAACCTGTAAAGATGAATTCTCCAATGATGCCTGTAAATCATCGGTATCGCTATAAGGGTTCTCCCAAGCAAGCATAGTTATGAAAATAAGCCTCTGGAATGCAAGCTCCTGCGTATAAGAACATAAGATAATCTAAATGTTATATATTATTAAAGTAGTTGATAATCAACCGTCATTTAGAAGCTCCACTCGCAAAAACATAACGTCGTCTTTTAACACAGGTGTAATCAACAAAACAATCTTTTGGCACAAAAGATATAGAAGTGCCATCCAGTAGATCTCAAAACATTTAATTTTACAAATGCATATCTCCAGAAAAAAAAGGAAAAGAAAGAAAGGGCTTGATATTCTTCTACAACCTTTCAGTAAAAAAAAATTCTTATATTTGAATTTTTCATGAATAATCACAGACATTCAATCTTGTACTCAAAAGATGCCCTTTTTTTCAGGTTCTTTGTTTCTCTGGGGAAGAGCATTATTTAGGCTAAAAGAACAAGTTAATTAATTTTGCAGGTATCACCCTGTAAGTATATAAAATTAGAAATACTCATCTATATATGGTCTGCCTTAGTATATATAAAATATACAAGTCTAGCACATTTTCGGACAAAACTGAAAATTTTAGTGAAGTTCATTGATCAATGATCCGCATGCAACTCTTAGAAAATAGATGTGTTAAATGAGCAAATACAATTATTTGTAATTAAAAGAAATATAATCTTAAGCGACAAGATAAAAATGCTTATACTTACATTGAAAAAGGTTTTAAAAAAATGGAAGTACGTAAGATTATGCATTAGTAAAAGTTATGTAAGTTTATAAAAGACCTTCAAGCTAGGATGGAAATCTGAGCTATCCCTCGACAAATAACGGAAGCAGCAATACTCCACTAAACTACGTGCATCACTTCGAACTGGGTCAGGGGCTAGAGCTCTGAATATTTTCTGCATTTTTCTACCAGTTAGTCCATTCATCCTGCACAACTCCTTGGGCAAACCACAACACAGTTCAGTTTATGAACCCAAAACAAAATGTGCTTAAACTTTTTAGCCCGCTTTTTGAAAAAGAAAAATTCATATTTTGGTGAATATGAATTAGAGGAACAGAACAATTAAAAAATGGTCATTACTGAAGGTCGGTAGTTTAAAACTTTATGAAGTTAGACAATTAGAGCGAAGATGGGACTTCAATTTGAACTCAAATATGGTTAAAAAAAACAATGGATTCAATGTTTACATTCGCATCGTTATGTACTAGTTTTTAGTGTAAGCTAGTGACTAATCAAATTGCATAACATACCAAAGATCTACATTTCTATGTCCTGTTAATATGCAATATTGATCAGTTGATAAAAAGTGCACAGAAGCAATCCAAATAGAAAATATGCACATACGCAAAGAAACTCATAAAGGCCGTAACATGGTGGCACTGGACGAAGATAATATGCTTGTGACCAAGAATGTAGGACTAGAAACCAATGATGTTTGTTCAGAAAGTCAAGGTATGTTCGTTGAAGTGGAGGGTGACAAGTTATCCAGATGGAGTGCTCCCTCTCTCTCTCAGCTAGCACTACTACACTCAGGGTCAATCTAATGCAGCGACCCCCAGGAGCAATGCTCCTTCTCCGCTTTCCTTAGCATTTCTTATGTCTCACCTTCGCAAAAACTCAGGCTCATATGCGCCAAACACAGTATATGTGTGTGTTTGTGTGCAGGGCAAGGATCGACTACACCTCAATTCCTCTCTGATTTCCACCACAAGTTCCGATTTAAATAAAATGATTTCTATAGTGTAGTAGGAAGAGAGTATTATTATTAAAATCGGAACTTGTGGTGAAAATCCGAAGGACTAGAGGTGTAGAGAAATTGAGGTGTAGCCGATTCTTGCCTACACACATATAGACACACACATGTGTGAGACAGATGTGTGTGGAAATTAGGATCATCCTTTCACAAAACACTCATGTCTGTTTTCAGTGGAAATATACATTTTCAACTGCACATATATGCAGTTTGAAATACAAATATGTGCAGCTTAAAATGCACATATTTGTAAAATGAACTTACAGTATGGACTGCAAATATTTAAAGTGTAGAATGTGCATTCTTACAGTGTAAACTATAAATTTTCACTTCAAAAAAATATACAGTTAAAACTGCAAATATTTACAGTGTGGAATGGAAATATTTACAGTTCTAACTGCAAATGTGTGTTGTTTAAAATGCACATTCTACCTGAAAACATTAACATGAATTTTTCGTGAAACCCTTTTTTGACTGAGGACGGAAGTGAATTTTTAAATTTTTGAAGGATGTTCGAAAAAAACATTCATATATAAAAACTTTGAAGAAGGTTAACTAGAGTAGATTTACGGTATGGGTCATCGCTATGACATGTTACTATAGCATGACTAAGGATGACGATGAGGTGGGTTTGAAGTCCAAACCTAACATATCCACCTTTATTTTGACCTATCAAGACTTGTCTCATTGGGTCATCGGGACGAATAGACCCATGATTCGTTCTTGAAAGCCCATGTCTCGTGTCAGATTGAGGCTTAGCAAATCCGCCCCAACTCGACTTGTATTCTTGAGAGCTTATAACGTCAATTAATTATGATTTGGTGCCCTATTTAAAGTAGTGTCTATAACGAAGATATCATATGCTTTATTCAATAAGGTCTAGTATTTTAAAGTACTAAGTTGCATTATTACTAATTGTGTAATAAAATCTACATGTTTTTTAAATTGTAATTAAGTACTTTATCTTTATTTTTGTTGTATACTCATTATTATCTATAATCAATATATTTTTTAATATCCATTTTTCTTACGTATAAAAATATTAGTTTATGTAAATTAGAATACAACTTTTAAGGCTTTGCTTAGGAGTTGTTTTATTTCTATCCATTTTGGCTGGCTTCCGACGACTCTGTATTTCATGCGCTGTCATAACTTTTGCTTGTTAGTTTTTTCTTGTCGATTTGTATCGGTTATAAAACCAATGAAAATTAGTGTGATGTAATTTTAACGGTAATTCTCAACCCATCAAATTATGATGTTTTGAATATTTCTAATTTTTTTTCTTAAAATCATATTTCTGGTAATCATATTGGAAAATTAATCCATGTTAACAGCTAAATTATAGAAAATGATATATATATATATACACACACACACACACATATGTATGCAATATTTCTTTTATGAAGAACTCTTAAAATCAATGTATATTAAACTCTCAAGCGTGTGTTGATCAATTATAACAACACTTCGTATAAGCCAATCAAAGCTATTATGATCATTAACAATCAAAAATACTCTCAACACATCTCATAATTGGTATTACAAAATTCTCAAAAGATGAATCGAGATTTGGGATGGATCGAGTCTTACCCTAGCCCATACGGGTCTCGGATTGGGTTTGAAATCTAGACCGGCACCGGGTACGGGACCTGTCTCGATGCGGATCTAGGACGTTGTTTAATAAACTAGGGTTGTGCAAAAAAAATCATCTCAACCCGCCTCATTGTCATTCCTATGCATGACTATCAAAGTTGTGAATGTTGAAATGAATACGTGGCACAACGGAAATGACAAGGAGCAAACCCAACAATGGAGGCAAAGTGTAATACGGATCAAGATGAAAAAATTTCAATTGCAAAGGTTAGTTCATTTTTTTCAAACACCTAAAAATATTGCAAATAGGACATACAATTGTTTGATTTAGAATAACCAAATGTAGACACAAGAATAAATAGTATGAGGTGATAAAGAATGAAAAAAGATACAATACATGAGCTGGCAACTCTACTCAATCTGATCCAACATGATTGTTCGTAACCTAACACCAAGGTGGTTATTGGGCAAGGCCCAATAGGCCACCGAATAGGGCAACCCCCCAAGGGGAAACAGTGAACAGAAAAAAAAACTATTTCAAAATTCGACATTTGCTCTCAACATCTCACAACGCCGGCTTTCTCATGCTCCTACGCGGCACACCACAGCTCCCGCCTCCTGCTCCTTCGCGAGTTTGCGATGACCGACTCTCCACTCTCCAGACTCCAGGCTGGATGCTGATTTGATAATTTTGATTTTGATTACTGTCCAGAATCTTTTGATTACTTGATTCGCTCAAACAATCTGACTAACGAAAAGATAATTATTACAAACTATTTCTGTTTGAAGTTTTGATATTTTGATTTTGATTTTGATTGCATTGCTTGATATTCTATAACTTCTGTTTGGAGGAGCATGGGCATGAAATATTTCATTTTCATTGCATTGCTTAGCTAGTATGCTGATTTTTTAGATTTGTACGATGATTTGTTCGATTAATACTTGTTCAAATGATGATAACTGATATTTTCAGCTTAACTCAACAATTATTAGACCCAATGTTCGATATTTGGGATTTTTTTGCTCAACAATTATTAGAAATTTAGAATGCATCGTTTAACTTTGCAACTTGTTTGAAAAAAAAATAGAATTTCAATTTAATTTTGCTCAACTCAATGGTTTCAAAATGAAATAGTCCAATTTATATATAATGTTAAAATGTTGCTTATTTCATCAATTGGAAATGTATAGAAAATATGACGAAGAATGAACATGATAAAAATCGAGTTAAATTTTGAAAACAAAACTCCGGATTTTCCAATAGAAAAGTTAAACAAAAGAAAGATGAACTTGCAAAATCGCTTGTTGGTTCGATCTTTAATTTATTTCAAGTACAAATTCAAAAATCTCAAACTTCAACTTCAAGTAGAATTGAAGAAAACAATGAAAATGAGCATATTGAGATTGATGAAACGGATGGAGGCTATTGAAAATGTTAATAAATATGTAAATGAAGAGGCTATTGAAAATGAAGAAGGAAATGTAACTGAAGAAGACATGGATGGTAAAGTGAATGATGTGAATAAATGTGTTGATAATTTGATTGTGCTTGATCTTGAAAAAGATGTTGTCGATTATGATCTAGGAATATGGGGAAGGATAACCGATAGTAAAAGTATAATGCTAGTTAAACGAGGTCATATAAAAATTATAAAAGAAAATGAAGATTTTCCTAAAAATGAAATTGACGGTAGACATTTTTCTTCTAAATATTATTTTAGTTGTTATCCACGAGGAGAAGGACATGAAAGAAAATGACTTATTTACTCAAATGAATATAGTATTTTGATTTTGTTGCAAGCTATTTAAAATCCAAAAAAAAAGTTTAAATTAGAAGAAGAATGAATGGATGATTGGCATAACATTACAACCAAGCTACGAGAGCATAAAAGTAATCCGGAGCATACCACAAATCTTATAAAATGGGTTGATTTGTACAAAGGTCTTCAAAAAAATACAACAATTGATGAAAAAAAGGAACCTTTAATCAATCAAGAGAGACAACATTAGAAGAAGGTATTGGGGCGTATAATTGGCATTGTGAAATTTAGAGAATATGGATTTGCAAGCATGATAAATGAAACTAAAGAGCTCGCGGATGAAGTTGACACTGAACCTAAATTTGCTAAAAAAAGGATTGTCGTGGAAAAAAGCATTTTGATGAGGATATGGATGTTGATGCTCATGAAAGTCAATCTTTGGAAGATAATCTTAGAACCAATACTTTCTTTATATAATAGACCAAATGCTTTCTTCACTTAAAGGACCGGTTTGAACAATTTGAGCTTTATGAAGGAATTTTTGGATTTTTGTTGAATGTGAAATTCGAAACTATTGAAATAGCAATGTGTGAAACTAGAAAGTTCTTTGGAACATAATCAAGAGAGCGATATATATGGAAAAGGATTATTTCTTGAACACAATTGAAAAGAATATTACCACCGAAAACAAAAAAATCAATTAGCATTCTTGAATTTCTAAAATCTTACCGTGGGTAAGTGGATTTCTAAATATATGGGTTGTATATCGAATTTTATTAACTATACATGTTACGGTCATAGTAGTTAAGGCGCTAAGACGCAAGACTTGAGCCTTGGAATTTTTTGAGCCTTGGACTTTTTTGTGCGACTTTT
Source organism: Allium fistulosum (assembly GCA_030737815.1). NCBI lineage: Eukaryota > Viridiplantae > Streptophyta > Magnoliopsida > Asparagales > Amaryllidaceae > Allium > Allium fistulosum. The sequence goes on from CM060906.1 coordinate 1,064,534,102, forward strand.
ATACAAGTGTAGGCTTTTTTGGTGGAAAAAAACTACAATATAAAATACTAATAAAAATAATAAATTTGATAACCATTTTGTGCAAATAAAAAAACATAGATTAATAGGTACGGAGTCACAAATGGTAATTCGAAACTAGAACGATCACAAATTCAAGTTTCAACACTAAAAACAAAGAAGTTACAAGTCACAACAACAATAACAAAAGGCTGGAAATGATAAAGAAATTCAAGTTCAACTTCTACTAATCACAAATCTCAACTATCATCATCATCCTCCGAACCATCCCCCAACTATAAATCATAGTTTTCCTCTTCCTTCGAATCATATTCAAAATTCTCATCATTCGAATCATCATCAATAGCAGCTTCTTCTTCATTTTCAACATAACTAGGTCGCATAGTAGAAGTTGAAGCCTTTTCTTTTCTTTTTAATTTGGCAATGGCATGTTGCCTAGTCATGTGCAGCCTTTCTCCCACTCTGAAAGTGCATGTCACGTCTCCCCATGTCAATGTATCTCCTTCGAAAACCACATCATCCTCAACCTCAACATCTGAATTATCTCCTTCCATGTGGCCAGTCATCCACCCATTTGAAGCATCAATATCTTCCAAAGTAATTGGATCAATCAAATCCCTTTGTCTAAAGCGGTTTTTCAAATTTTGATTGTACTTGATAAACACTAGCTTTTATAGTCTTTCATGCTCAAGCCTATTACACTTCATGCTATGGATCTAATTAAAAAAATACAAGGCAGTATGTTTAAAACTTAAAGATACGAACAAGTAGAATTAGTACAGAGTGTTATGCAAAAAACTTACATGCTCAAAAATGCTCTTATTTCTCTCGCAACCGGATGCACTACAAGTTAAACTTAAAATTTTTATCGCAAACTTTTGAAGTGTAGGGGTTGAATTTTCATAAGCTCCACCACTCGACTAAGGAAAAAGTATAAACTAATCAATATCACTTATCCAAAAAATTACTAATGTACGTTATGATGAGTAAAATGTAAATATAAACTAACGCTTACCAGAGGATTTTGTGTCTCTTGATTTGATTGTCAAGTTAATACCGAATTGTCCTTCCACTTTCTTACATAAAGTCAATTCATCCATCACCTTCCTTGCTTATCTTCGGAAAGAAGTCTCTCAACATATTTGTACAATCCACACGTTACTTCTTCATCATGCTCAATGGAAGGATCTTTGAAGAAGAATTGCAGATTTAGAAAATGGCCCACCGCATGCAATGGATGATGAAGTTGACATTCCCATCTTCTATCAATTATGGTAAAATTATCTTTGTACTTCTCTTCATTTCCTTTAAAAGATTTTTCAATGGCTTTTTAGCTCTATCCATTGCTTCATATATGTATCCCATGGCAGGTCTTTTCTCACCATCGACTAATCGAAGAACACAAACAAAAGGGTCCATCACTTTAAGAATATAAGAGACGCTATTTCAAAAGTGAGCATTTAAAACCATATCACGGGCTTTTTTCACTTTCATTTCTTTTGCCCACTTGCTTCTAACCCACTCTTCGGAAGTGAACATAGTACGTAGAGAATTTTTTGACTTGTGCAAACTTTGCAAACATAGAAAATTAGTCGCAAAATGTGTAACTCCAAATCTCACTAATTCCTTGTTTTCATTGAACATCATCACCATGTTCAAGACACCACTATGGTTATAAATAAATCTCGAAAGAGCAACCACATTTTTTAATTGTGTTTCCCACCTTATTTATTTTTCCAATATCCTCAAAAAGAAGGTCAATGCAATGAGCCGCACAAGGAGTCCAATAAAAAAAATTCCTTTTTGCATTAGCAACTCACCTAGATAACAAAAAATAAAAATATGAATTTAATTAGTTTCAATAAAATTGAGTAATTATTAATTAAAATTTTATAAATATATATTTAAAAGTAGAACTCGCCCCCTAGTTTAAAATTACTTTCATTATCCATTATAACTTGAACAACATTCTCAATGCCAATTATTTCAACAAACTTGTCAAGCAACTCAAATATCCTTTAACCCGGTTTGACATAAGAAAATGCATCCATGGATTCCACAAACATTGTCCCTAAAGAACAATTTACTAAAAAGTTAATCCATGTTCTTCCCTTTCGATCCATCCACTCATCCAACATAATGGAGCAACAATATTTCACTCATTCGGCTTTATGCCTATTCATTAATTCATCTGTATAATCCAACTCCTTTTTTAGCACTGAAACTCTCAATTCATGATAACTTGGAGACTTTAGATTAGGTCCATATCTACTAATTGCTTCAACCATGTCCTTAAATGAATCCATACGAGCAACATTAAATGCAATACCAGCTTGATAAAAAAAAACAAGCAATATATTGATTGGTTCTACCTCTCAACTCTTTATCACATGCATCATTTAGATTTGATTGCCTCAACTTAGACGATCCTAAAATTTTATCTTGTTCACACTGCTTTGATGTCATGTTACTCATGTACAAATCAATCGGGCCTTTTGCATTATCCCTTGACGATTTTGCCTTCTTTCCAACATTCCTTCCACCAATGTTCAATCTCTTATTAGTTAGTGCAACTCCTTCAATTTCATCAACTTCCAAATCCAAACTATAGTTATCTACCTCGTTGCTCGCATGAGCTTTAAAAACATCTGCCTTCCTACATTTTACTAGTCGTAGCTTCCAATAAAATAGTTCTCACTTCGGATGGACATTTAGGACATAAGCTTGCATTTCTAAAGCCTTCATTTGATGTTGTTTTGCTCTATTTATTCCCTGAAGTCACTTTCAAGCAATACATGCAAGTTACGCTATTATGGTTGTTTTCATCCGTAAAAAAATTGTAATTCCATCTAACATCTGCTCTACAATTTTTAGGTGCGGCGGAAGAACATGCTGAAGTATGTGTGTTTGGATCCATATCAACCTGAAATGGAAAAGTGAAATAAAGTTATTAAACTATTTTACTAACTAAAATTCTAATTTTAAATTTTAACCGTTAATTTAACTCTTTAAATTTTAAAACATAACTCATTAAATTTTAAAACATAACTAAATTTTAAATTAAAACATAACTCCTTAAATTTTAAAACATAACTCGTTAATTTTTATAACATAACTAAATTTTAAATTAAAACATAAACATAACTAAATTTAAAATTTAAAACATAACTAAAACTTTAAATTAAAACATAACTCTCTAAATTTTAAAACATAACTCATTAATTTTTAAAACATAACTAAATTTTAAATTAAAACATAACTAAATATGCAATTTAAAACATAACTAAAACATAACTCTTTAAATTTTAAAACATAACTCGTTAAATTTTAAAAACATCACTAAATTTTAAATTAATACATAACTGATTTAAATTTTAAAACATAACATAACTAAAATTTTAAATTAAAACATAACTAAAACATAACTCTTTAAATTTTAAAACATAACTAATAATTTTTAAAACATAACTAAATTTAAAACATAACTCTTTAAATTTTACAACGTAAGTCATTAAATTTTAAAACATAACTAAATTTTAAATTAAAAGTTAAAACATAACTGAATTTGAAATTTAAAACATAAGTTAACATAACTAAAATTTTAAACTAAAACATAACTCATTAAATTTTATAACATAACTAAATTTTAAATTAAAACATAATTAAATTTAAAATTTGAATCATATTTATAAATTATAACATAACTCATTACATTTCAAACTAAATTAATCAAATTAACTTAAAAGTTTAAATTAAATTTTAAAGTTTTAAACTAATTAAAATTAACTTCGTAATTTATATTTTAAACTAATTATAATCTAACTTAAAAGTTTATATTAAAAAAACCTAATTACATACCACTGCAGTTAATACAAAAATAATAAAAAAATACCTGAGAGTGTCGATCCGAAAAAGCAAGTAGGCGGTAGAGGAGAACTGGCGGCGGCGGCTGTATGAAGCGGCACGGTAGAGCTGTATGCTTTTTTTCGAGACTTCAATTATAATTTGAAACCCTAAACAGCTTCGACGGTTCGGCCAAGTCGATTCAAAAGGCAACAGGTCGGGTTTCGAGTCGAATGAAGGTGGGCCTGCAAATATAAGAGTTGCTAGTCGAGGTGCGTCTAATGGAGCCTCGGCGCCTCGACAAAAAGCGCGCTTCTTGCGCTTTTGGTGTGCCTCCGCTAAAGGAGGCGCCTCGGCACCTGACAAGGCGCAGGAGGTGCGCCTTAGTCGCGCCTAGGTGCGCCTTAGTCGCGCCTAGGTGCGTCTAAGCTCGTGCCTTAACAACTATAGTTACGGTTGCTTCGGTGTAAAGAAGTTTCTCTAAGTTGAAGTTGATAAAAACTTATCTTCGAACTACTACGTTGTTAGGGTTGTCTCGCGTGTTATAAGAAGGAACGACGGTTTGGAATTGGAAAAGTCTCAAATCGCTAAATAACTTGGAGAAGTGGTGTATAGATATGGGTTAGTATGCACGTAACATTGGGAATTCCTTTTGTTACAACAAAGTATGTGACAACCCATATGCGCACGCCATGTGCTGGAGATGGGAAGCTTGGTCCAACCGTCGTTACACAACATATGTCGAAAAAAAGATTAAGTGGGTTGGTAATGATTTCAATTGAAAATAGATATTTTGATAGTTTAAAATATGATGATATAATTGAAGAACTTGCTTTCAAAAATTCAACAAGAAGTTGCTTTCGTTGAATGGATTAATATGTTAAACATATTAGAGTATGTTAATGAGAAAGTATTTTGGAAGAATTGCTAAAATATGTATTTTGGATGGATTTTGTTATTATGTGAAGTTAATAAAAAATATTTATACTGTTATAATATCATTTTTATTTTTCTTTCCATATGTAAAAGGCAATAAAAATTGTGTTTGGGCAACCCATAGGCTAGAATCGGTGCTGCCTAACAATCTGTGTTCAAAGCTGAATTACAACCTGTAAAATTCAAAAGGTTTCCCTGCAACAATTTAAAATATATTCAGTGTCGATATATTGTCTCGTTCTAAGAGCATCTCCAATCCTATTTGAATGTAACGTCATGAAATGCTTATGTGTCTTCATCTATTTCACAATGTGAACTATATAAAACAAGCCTCTACAATAAAATAGAAGAATGTTCTTCAATGCAAATGTCTAAAAGAATACAATTTTGTACATGTGTCATTTTAGGAGCAATTTAAAAATCAAATAACTAAATAATTGTGGATATATGCACTTCCACATTGTGCACTACAATGTCTACAACTAGACATTATGTTTCACAATGTCTTGTGAATTGTTTGACACGTCATCTTCAAAATTCATTCAACATTTGCATTGGAGAAAGTAAGGCCCCGTTTGGTTTGCTGTTTTTAGTTTGCGTTTTCGTCTAAACAAAAATGCGCATTTCTTATGTATTGTTGGAAAACACACAATTTCGAAAAATGAAATTAACATAGAAAATAGAAAACAAGTTTATTTAATTTTTCGTGTTTTGAGACATAACAAGAGGATGGAAAACAATTCATCTTCTCCATTTTCCGTCCATCGTCGCAATGACTAAGAATTGTAAAAAAAAATTCCCATTTTTTTATATTTTGTAGTGTGGGTTGAAAACACAAAACACAAAACTCAAAACGAAATCAAACGGGCCCTAAACTTAACAAAAAGGTTAATTGATGATGTGTCTTTGACTTTACATTCAAATTAACAAAGGGTTGAAGATGCTCTAAGTTCTCTCAATTTAAAATCGGTCAACTACCACTATTCACTTAGGTCCTAGATTAATCGAAACGTCAGAAGAAAAAAATGAACTTGATCCAATTATAAGCCTTAAGCACTTAGGTAAAAGCAAAAGAAAAGCAAGGAAAACCTACATCAAAATTCAAATGTATCTCGATTTACAAACCTACCTTGCAAACTGCTCAATCGAAACAACAGCATCAAAAGATAAAAAACCATCGGCCATTTTTCTCTCCACAGTCAACTCAGAGGCAATAAACATCTCTTCCTTAACCGCAATATTTTCCAACTCATTTTCGATCTTCATATTCTTCTTCACTTTCCCGCTCTTCACTTCCTCGATCAAACTCTGCGCTTTTAGCAGCCAAGAACTCAACTTTTCCTGAACCAACTCTATATAAAATAGCAAAGACACGGGTAAAAATAAAATAAAGGATCGCATCGTTTATATTAAGTTAAAAGAGCGAGTCAGATTACCGGGGCTGAGATTATCACCGAGCTTCCATTTATCGTTGTTCAATAAAAAGATGGGTTTGAACAAAAATCGACGGTGCAATGACCGCCGACAACCGGGAAACCGAAGTAGAGTTGCGGATTTCGAGCTAAAAACCGAAGGTTGAAGAAGCATATTTTTATGTCGAAATTTCTGAATGAGTTTTCTTGAGTTTTTAAAGAAAAATTGTGGTTTTCCTTCTCTTATTTTTTTATTCCGTCAAAAATAAACAAAATCCGAGACTTGAGTATCATAATGAATCTTTTGAAATCCCTGAAATGCCCCTTGGCTATGATAGGAGAGAAATCTCTGTCGCGTGAATGGGTGAATTGAACTGGATAGGTTCAAACTTAACGCACTTGCTGTATGGGCTTAGTCTGTTTTGGAGTATTAAAGGTTCATTTTCAATTCTTTCCCTATATAAACACCTTTATCACCTTCACGGGCAACTCCACACCAAATCCGAACTTCTTCAATATAAAACAAGCTATCCCATCCAAAATTTCAAGTTATTTTATATATTCGTGTTATAGCATATATTTTTCTGAACTTTCTTTCAATTGTTTTCTAATTTGACTTTTCTTCGTAGAAAGTCACGTGAATCCTCTGATTTTTCATTTAGAGTCATGCTGATAAGACATCCGAAAGAACGTTAGTACTCATTGACAGCTGCGTTGATATGACTGAAAGTCGTACTTTAGGGATTGGGGCATGGAACGATCAAGTTTCAACCGTTTTTAACATCCAAGAAGACGTTAACTCGAATGGATTGCAGATAATGAATAAATGGAACAATATGAAGTGATCTAATTTCAGCGGAATAAACTGCTACAAATTGAAGGCAGGGCCTGGAACTAGAAAAAGACTCTGTGGATGAAGACAATGAGTGATGGAATACCATGGTTTATAACTGTAGAAAATGCAGGCTTCATTCTCCACCAAAGTTTAGGAAGCTAAACAAGTTGTACCATGGATGTTTAGGGACACCACAATGCAAATACATTGTTCCTTCATCTCCTCCGGCTAATTTTAACATCCAATTGTAAGTCGACTTCCTTAGTGGGCTCGAAACTAAATTAGGTGTTGCTAGTCCCCCATACCGTACCACGCAGGTGGCATTATGATGCTACTTTATCATCTAGGCCCATACAGCCAACTATAGACTCTCATCGCTCCAGTTGATGGCTCAGAGTTCCATCAAATGGTTGCACGGTATATGACGATAAGGACACCTGACAACATTTGTAGGAAATGGAAAATTTCATATATTTTGGCACATCAGAAAACGGATTAAACGCTTGTCTGCACTACAGACAATTTTGTGGACCTTTAGAGTTGCTAAATTACTTAGTGACAAATTTTTGTCCTAAATGCTTCTAGTTTATTTGCATTATTTATGTACTTTTTTTTTAATTGTAGTGTCGGTTTTTTTAAAATTGTAGTGTATTGGTTAATTTACTTTTTTTCCGCATTGGTTTATAATTTAATATCAAATGTTAACAATTATTTTAAAATATTTATAATATATACAAACTAAACATATAAGTAAATGCAAACAATCATTTCCTTTTCTCATACCTCTTTCATAACATAAGAACGCATTCTCATTTCGATAACTTACCCCTTTCATAATACTCGTTGCGCTTAACAAAAAAAACATTCATAATTTGCCAACTTGTTTCATTGGAAACGAATTGTGGGGGAAAATGGCTATTTTGGAGCAATGATAAAGAAAATGAGATAGCATTTTTGGTGTTGAGACAAATGATAATATCGCATTGTAGGAAAGAATGGAGATCGATACAACTATCAACCGGTTGTACATGCTTGTCTCCTGAAAAAAGGATAACATAGGCCAATATTAGTGGTTTGAGTTATTTGCAAATTTGGAGTGCTGTAAGTTAAATAAACCCCGAGCAAAGGTTGTAAAATTACAACTAAATTACAAAATGATGGAGAGTCGAAAGTGATACGTTTTTTAGAAGATTCTAACATTCCATTTGAACCAAGATTAGTTAGCTTGGAGTCATGATCAGGTTGCGTGAATGAGATAGTTGCATGTTATGTAGGATTTGATAGTTGAGGGTGTTCAGTGTTTGAGATAATTTAAGAATTATCAACACTAGCACTTAAACAGGAGCGATACTACCATGGATAATACTATACCTAAATAATAAATTAAAGTAGATCAATGATAAAAGAATATACAAAGTCAAACTAAAGAAAGCAGTATGTTGGGAAAATCCCTTTGGATGATCAGTCTAAGGGAATAAAAAACCCAACGCAGCGGAAAACAACTGGATCGTGATTGTAGTGAGACGAAACAAACAGAGATAAACACCAGAACAGACAGCCACAGATCTATGCAATGCGGAAAAATAAATAACACCAGTATTTATAGTGGTTCCACTACCACGAGGCAGTGTACGTCCATTTGGGGAGAAGAGATTTTATTAATCACTGAAAGATTAGAGTTACAAGATTGATTCACATTTGGAGGCTATACATAAGAAGAATTAACAATACAGATAAAATTCTTCAGAGTTTCGGCTTTCTAGGATGGCTGTCATTGTTGTCCAGAAGCTCCTCTATTTATAGAGTGAAAAAATGAGGAGGGGTAGCTGCTATATAGCAGCCTTGAGGTTTGGTTCGGCATACCTCATCTGGTTCGGTAGGACACTTCACAATCTGGTTCGGTATGCACATGCTCATGTTTGATCCAACATCTCAGTTTGGTTCGGTTCTCCTCAATGTCGAACGAAACACACGGAGCGGCAAAGAAAACTTTCACCGAACCAAATCACCGAACCAAAAATCACCAGACGAAACATATCCCTTCTCATCCACTGTCGAATCATTATCACCGAATGAGATCATGACCGGGCCACAAATCTGGTCCGGCAAATGCTACTCCACCATCGAAAAAGATCGCCTTCTCCACTGAACAAGATTACTCATTCGACCTTCATAGCCACAACACCGAACCAACCACCGAACGAAGTATCTCGTTCGGTCTCCACCCTACACTGCTCCAGCTCCACCGAACAAAGATAGTGGTTCGGCAATTCTAGCAACTTCCCGGAGCTTGCTTCCGCTTCTAGGGTTAGGGCTTCCTCCTTCCTCATCGATGCTTCTGCGACTTCAACTCTACCAGCAATGGAATCAAGGTAACAATTCCAACAATCTCCACCTTGTTACCATATTCCATCAAGCCATCTAACTTCGTCTACACCACTATGCTCCAAGCAATGGATACTTACCCAATGAGCTTCGGCAATGCCATCACCCATTACACTCTGTCAACAAACTCTGGCAAGGCCACCACCTGTCAACAAAGTGTTCGAAGTACCCAGTCTGTGTAGAACCTATCAATCTCTACCATGAAAACAAACGTCTCCATGAACCATCTCAACTCTCCCCCCGTGTCACCCTGTGGCACCTAGCACTTCATTAAGCGAATCAAGTCCGAGCAATGCTCGAACTTAGCAACAGGAATGACTTGGTAAACATGTCTACTGCATTCTCCTTTGTGTGAACTTTCTGAAGACGAACTAGCTTCTCTTCACTCATCGAGACATGGAACGACTCTCTCACCTCAATATGCTTCGTCCTCGAGCTGAACGCCAGATTTTCAGCTAAGTGAATTGCACTCTGACTATCATAGTACACATCTACGCCTTCATATACGAAGCCCAAATCACACAACAGTCGCCTTAAATAAAGCACCTCCTTAGCTGCTTCAAATGCAGCTATGAGCTCTGCCTCTATATTAGACAAAGCCACAATCATCTGCAACCTCGCTCTCCAACTGATCGCTGTCCCACCGATGGTGAACACATATCCGAAGGTTGACTTCCTTCGATCTTTATCACCGGCATAGTTGGAATTGCAAAATCCAACCAAGCTGAAATCTCTATCTCTGCCGCCAAAGACAAGTCCATGGTCTGAAGTTCCTCTAAGGTATCTGAAGATACACTTCACTGCTTCCCAATGCTCCTTTCCTGTATTTGCCATGAATCTACTCACCAATCCAACAGCCAGTGCAATGTCAGGCCTAGTACAGACCATGGCATACATCAAGCTGCCAACTGCACTTGCATATGGGATCTTCATCATATAAGCCTTGTTCTTTTCCGAGATCGAAGAGCCTTTACTAGAAACATGTATGTGCAAAGACATGGGTGTGCTGATTGCCTTTGCCCCTTCCATGCTAAAGCGAGCGAGCACCTTTCGAATGTACTCCTTTTGAGTGAGGCTCAAAAGTCCTAGCTTTCTATCCCTTTGGATTTCCATACCCAAAATTGTTTTGCTCTTCCAAGTTCTTTCATTTTGAATTCCGCTTTTAGCTTTAGCTTTAAATTGTCGATTTAAGCCTTATCCTTGTAAGCAATAAACATATCATCCACGTACAAGAGCAGGTATACCCATCTACCATTCTTAAATGCTTGAAGTATACACAAGCGTCTTTGATGCTACGATCAAAACCAAGTGAAAGCATAAAAGAGTCAAACCTCTTGTACCATTTTCTAGGCGACTGCTTAAGTCCATACAATGACTTCTTTAATTTGCAAATCCAATTTTCTTTTCCATCTACAACAAATCCTTCTGGCTGCTTCATATATATGGTCTCATCCAAGTCTCCGTGCAAGAAAGCGGTTTTCACGTCCAGTTGCTCCAGCTCCAAGTCATGAGCTGCGACGATAGCGAGCAAAATACGGATGGACGTATGCCTCACTACTGGAGAGAATATCTCATCATACTCCAATCCCTTTCTTTGTGAAAACCCTTTAGCAACTAGTCTATCCTTGTATCTCCCATCATCCTTCACCTTGAACACCCACTTGCAACCTATGGCTCGGCTTCCTTGAGGAGGTGGTATCAAATCCCAAGTCTTGTTCTTCTTCAACGACTCTAAATCATCTTCCATAGAGCACATCCACTTCGAACTGTCACATGACTTCAAAGCTTCATCAAGGTCAAGTGGCTCCTCAAGACTCGCATGTAGGGCATAGTCAAACTGATCGCCAAGGCTAAGGTTCGCAAACTACCAATCACCATACCTTTTGGGCAGCCTAATATTCCTACGACTAACCCGGGTAGGTACTGCTTCGCCTAAACTCCTTTCAACTCCACTTTGAACTAAACTTCCTCTAGATTCATGCACATCACCAGCACTACTAGAAGGTACCTGTGGATTATCCTGTGATGTTCATCAATTGTGTTTTCCTCGATAGCATCAACAACAAATCTACTATTTGGATAGAACATGGAAACTTCTTCCATCACCTTAGGCCTATCAGAAACTTCTGATGTGGTAGGTAGCTTCTCCTTCGGATTGAACATAGCAGACTCATCAAAAGTAACATGTCTGGAATGAACAATCTTCTGATCAACAGGGTTCCAAATTCGATAACCTTTAATACCATCGGTGTATCCCATTAGTATGTCTTTGTATGCTCTAGCCTCCAACTTGTCATCACCTATATGGTGAACGTACACAGGACAACCAAAAATTCGGAAGTAACCAAGATACACTGTTTTACCTCTCCACTTCTCCTATGGAATCTTTCCATCTATGGCTGAGCACGGAATTCGATTTATGATATGCGTTGCAATTAATAATGCCTCAGCCCAAAAGCCTCTAGGCAAGCCCGCCATCAATCTCAAGCAACGAGCCTTCTCCAGTAGAGTCATGTTCATCCTTTCTGCAACCCCATTGGATTGCGGATCGCCGGGTGTAGTGAAATGTCTCTGAATGTCATACTGTCTACAAAAGTCGAGGAACTCCCTAGAGACAAATTCACTGCCATTATCAGATTTTGGCACCTTCAACCTAAAACCAGATTGGTTCTCAACAAGCGCTTTCTAGTCCTTGAACTTCTCAAAACTCTCTGATTTGGCCTTCATCACATACACCCATACTTTTAGAGAAAAGTCATCAATGAAAGAGATAAAATACTTTGCTCCTCCAAGATAAGGAGTAGCAACCGGTCCCCAAACATCTGTATACACGTACTCAAGTACTTGCCCGATCTATGGAGTCCAACTCCAAAAGATACTTTAGTTTGCTTGCCTAACACACACTCTTGGCAAAAGTCCATCTTGTCGAAGCTTCCTCCTTTGATCCTCTTCCGTCTTCGAAGCAACTCTAAGCCCTTCTCTAAAATATGACCCAACCTGAGATGCCAAGCTTTGTGGCATCCAAAGGATAAGAACTATCTACTTCAACACACGACTCTCCAAGAACCATGGTTCCTTTCAGCAAATACAGTTTTCGGAACACATCTCCTTTCATAAGAACTAGTTCACCTCTCGATAGTTACCTTACATCCCAAAGATGCCAATTGTCCTAAAGAAATTAAGGACTTCCGAAGACCTGGAACATACCGGACATCTGTCAAAGTGTGTATCACTCCGTTAAACATCCTGATCCTCATTGTAACTTCACCCATTGCTCTACAACTAGCATCATTACCCATAAGAATAGAGCTTCCCTCTCGTCCAACAAAAGAACTGAAGTAATCCTTATTAGGCGTCATATGGAAAGACGCCCCCGAGTCTAGCACCCAATGGTCTGAGACATCCGATACTGCTGCAGACAACACATCGTCAGATAGAGACTTCTCCACCGCAGATGATGAAGATCTGTCTTCTTCCTTCTTCTTCAAATCTATACAATCCTTTTTCCAGTGACCATGTTTCTTGTAGATAAAGCACTTTCCATCCTTAGACTTTCCTCTCCTGCCATTACCGGGCTTCCTTGACTTGGAACGCCCTCTAGAGTGCCAATTCTTCTTATCTCCTCTACCTCATTCAACAAACACGCCGTGACTACTACTTCCACCTCTACTTCCTTCACTTATCTCCTTCATCTGATCTCTCAAGCCCTCAGATAGAAGGCCTGACTTCACATCTTCCACTGTCAATGTGTCTCTAGCGAAGATAAGGCTGTTAGCGAAACCTGTGTAACGCTTTGGAAGAGAACACAAAAGAATCATTGCCATTTGCTCCTCATCCATCTTCAACAAAAATCTTCATCATGAGATCACCAAAGAAATTAAGATGTTCCTTCACTGAAGTACCCTCTCTCATCCGCATGGTGAAAAATGTCTTCAGCAATATCAAACGGTTAGTCGGAGATTTCTTTAAGTAGAGATTTTCTAGCTTGGTCCAAATGCCCCTAGCAATGTCTCACTGCTAATCTTTGATATAACATTCTCTCTCATAGCTAGCTGTAAAGTAGTAAATGCTCATTTCTCCATTTTCTTCCTTTCCACGACTGAGATGTCAGCCATCAACTCCTCAGGGGAAAACACTACTGGATGGACTTCATTCCTCATTAGAACAGCCTTCATCCTCCATTGCCACTTCTCGAAGTCTTTATCCCCATTCCATTTCTCAATTGCCAACTGTGATCCTGACGCGATATACATCCCTCTAGTATAGGGTCTTGTAACAACTGGAGTCGCTTCATCTCCTGCCATAGCGTCTAACACTCCTCAATCAACCTTGCAGCTCTAATACCAGACTGTTGGGAAAATCCCTTTGGATGATCAGTCTAAGGGAATAAAAAACCCAACGCAGTGAAAAACAACTGGATTGTGATTGTAGTGAGACGAAACAAACATAGATAAATACCAGAACAGACAGTCACAGATCTATGCAATGCAGAAAAATAAATAACACCAGTATTTATAGTGGTTCCACTACCGCGAGGCAGTGTACGTCCACTTTGGGAGAGGAGATTTTATTAATCACCAAAAGATTAGAGTTACAAGATTGATTCACTTTTGGAGGCTATACATAAGAAGAATTAACAATACAGACAAAATTCTACGGAGTTTCAGCTCTCTAGGATTGCTGCCATCGTTGTCCAGAAGCTCCTCTATTTATAGAGTGAAGAAATGAGGAGGAGTAGCTGCTATATAGTAGCCTTGAGGTTTGGTTCGGCATACCTAATCTGGTTCGGTAGGACACTTCACATTCTGGTTCGGTATGGACATGCTCATTTTTGGTCTGGCATCTCAGTTTGGTTCGATCCTCCTCAATGCCGAACGAAACACATGGAGCGACAAAGGAAACTTTCACCAAACCAAATCACCAAACCAAAAATCACCAGACGAAACATATCCCTTCTCATCCACTGCCAAATCATTATCACCGAACAAGATCATGACCGGACCACGAATCTGGTTCGGCAAATGCTACTCCACCATCGAATAAGACTGCCTTCTCCATCGAACAAGATTACTCGTTCGGCCTTCATAGCCATAACACCGAACCAACCACCGAACGAAGTATCTCATTCGATCTTGACCCTACACTGCTCCAGCTCCACCGAACCAAGATAGTGGTTCGGCAATTCTAGCAACTTCCCAGAGCTTGCTTCTGCTTCTAGGGTTAGGGCTTCCTCCTTCCTCGTCGATGCTTCTGCGACTTCAACTCTGCCAGCGATGGAATCAATGTAACAATTCCAACACAGTAAACAACACACCTATTTTTATACTAGTTCAGACTCCTCATCCGACATCCAATCTTGTACTTCTGTACAACTTTTCACTATCAACGGTCCACACTTTCGCCCGGTGGAAGAGTTTACATTTGCCAAAAGTCCTCGTTGAACTACAATAACTTTTCAGTCAACCAATGGACTTTTCTTATCGTCTTTTAGACTTTCAGTTACAAGCAATGTGCCTTGATATTGCCAATATAGTATAAATTCCTATAAACTCGTTATAGCAGATCTAGAAGATGGAGATTAAGGGAGTTTATTGGAATAAGATCGGAGATGGAGAATGAAACTTAAAGTTTAGTCTATGATCTTATAATAACAAATCAATTAAGTGATTAATGAAGAACCATTGATTTTCTATTTGATAGAGCACAAAGAGGGATTTTCTCCTTAGGAAACTTTAGAAATAAATAAATGAATAATAAAATGGAAGATTGGACCATTGTCCCAGTTTCAGAGAATAATTCTTTATATAGAAGATGAATAGATACGGCAGTTATGGAATGCATGAATGAGAATTATTCAAGTTTAAATTCGAAAAAACCTATAAAGTGGAATTATCAATGGACCCATAGGTATTCCAACTAATAAACAGTTAAAGTGTCCATTCACTTATTATCCATAATGTTTTAGAAGGAAATTTGGTTTTTAAAAAGTGTTGAGGAGTTTTGTACGTTTTTTACTTTAAAGAACATAAATTTGTTGTTGTGGAGTTTATACATGATTTTTAATACATACTCTTATACATAGCCTATACACACACACACACATACATATGCATATGCAAACGTACATACATATACATACATACATATTGAGTTTCTCTTGCATTGTTGAGTATTTTGTAGTCCCTAAATCATCGTAAAACCCGTTTAATAATACAACAAATATTCCAATACTTTGTAAGCATGTCAGTAACTTAAGTTTTATGGTTGTTGTCATCAAAATCCTTAGATATGTGTACTAACAGTATTAGCCGACCTAACCAATGGATTGAGCTAAAGTCGTAAACGATGATCTAAGTATTTCGAATATCAAAGTAGATGGTGTTAGTACCATATGCATTGGTTTTGATAACAACAACCATATGACATTAAATAAATATAGATATTAATATTTTTATAAAGATATATATAGTACATTGTGCAGAATATTAGACTGGTGTTGATTAAGAAGGCTGTACAGTATCAAGAGCGGATTCAACAGGCTGATATAGAGATTCAAGAGTTAAAGATCGAAGACTCATGAGTTTGAAGATTCAAGGTATCAAGATAAGTTATAGAGTCATAGATTATTTTGTTAAAACCCTGGTAGCACTTCTTTGATCTCTCTTCATTTTTCAAAAAGGTTTTAAAATCTATTCTCTGACTTTAAATGATTTTTAAATATTCTGAATTTCAAAAATAATTTTTAAAGAATCCCTATTTTTAAAATGATTTTTCAAAATGGCCTTAAAATGATTCCTAACCTTTTGATTATAAGATTATTATATTTTGAGTAATTAAGTTTCTAAGTATTTTATTTTAAATATTCTTTTAATCTATTATACTTTGATATAGTTTTAGTTTTATGTTTCCTAAATACTTATAGTATATTCTGACATTTATTAATACTTTTATTTTAAAAATATATTCGCTTATATGTACTTTTAAAAGAAACTCATATTTAAGTACTTTATATATTAAAATATTTCAAAATAATTTTATAAAGTTTTCCTAAGATTTATTATGATTAAAATATGTATAAACTAAGTTTAAATGATTTTACAAAGCATAAAAATATTTTGCAAAGCTAAACATTTTCAAAACAATTTTTATTTAATGATTTTTCAAAATTACAAAGGATATGTCGACATATCCCCATCATGTATGTCAACATATAGGCCGAGAATTTCAAAATTCAAATTTGGATGGAAGTGTCTTTTCGTCATATCTCTTCACAAATGGACATGGCTGTTGTTTTTATAAATAGAGATTTCCAAACGAATTTTTGTTAACTACTTTCTCGTATTTTCTCTCCTCTTTTACTCTCTTGAATTCTAAAAAAAATCTACTCAAAATCTTCTTAAATTCAACCAGAATCAAATTCAAACTCTATTGATTTGATTCTCTATTGCTTACTCTCTAATCTCTCATCTCTCTTACTCAAATCAAAGATCAAAGTAATATTCAAAAGGTTATAGGATCATTTATACTCAAGATCAAGAAATTGAGTCTGGCAACTATATCAAATCATACTCTTATACTCTTGGATGTGCTTGGTGTCCCTGAAATTCAAATGGGTGTGCTTGTGTCCCGTCTGAATCAAGTAGGTGTGCTTATGTCCCATTTGAATCCAAGTTGGTGTGCTGGTGTCTTGTCCGAATCCAGTGAGTGTACCTAGAACTCAAAAAATCTGGAGTGTGTGTCTCGTACCCTTAAAATCGAGATTGCATTGACTTTATTTGAAAATAAATCTATACAAAAAGGTGTACAGAACTGGATGTAGGGTAACTTCGAACCAGTACAATTATTCCTGGTGTGATCTCTCCAACTCTTTGCTTTTTACTTTTACTACATTAATATTTGTCTGTGTTTGCATCTATGATTGTTGATTCTACATTGTTTAGCTATAATCTTAAAAGAATTTAAAAAGATTCACAAAAATCAGCGAACCCTATTCACCCTCCCTCTAGTGTTAAATTAGCCTTAAGATCCTTACTTCTTCAAATTAACATTTGATATCAGAGCATTGGTTTTTCAAAGTATTCATAATGTTGATTTTTGAAAAGTTTAAATGGCTAACAACACTGTTAGTTCACTTGTTAGTAACACCTTTGTTGAAGGACAATCCAATGCAAGACCCCTACCTTTTAACGGTAGTAATTACAACTATTGGTCATGTAGAATGAAAATCTATTTACAATCAACTGGTCTAGATATTTGGAATGTCACACTGAATGATTACACTAAGCCCCAGACTAACTGTTCATAATGGACTGCTGACCAAAAGGCACTTGCATAAAGTAACTCTAAAGCCATGAATATTTTGTTTTGTTCATTAGATAAAAGTGAATTCAATAGAGTGTTTGTTTGTAAGTCTGCATACGAAATATAGAGAACACTTCAAGTTACATATAAGGGCACTAGTAAAGTCAAAAATACCAAAAATTTTATGTTAACTAATCAGTTTCAATTATTTAAAATAAGTCCAAACGGATCCATTTCTGATATGTATAGTAGATTTCAAGATATTGTACGTTCACTAATTACATTAGATAAAAGTTTTTCTGAAGAGGATCAAGTTAGAAAAATCCTAATTCACTTACTCCTGAATGGGATCAAAAGACCCTTGCGATTGAAGAGGCTAATGACATTAGCACTCTAAAAATTGAAGAGTTAATTGCCAATTTTATGTTATTTGAAGCACAGATGCATGGTAGGAGAGAAAACAAGGCAATAGAGGAAATCCATCGCTGTCAATGCCACAACAGATGAACTGGATTCAGACAACGACGGTGATGAAGAAATTGCCTTTATAACAGAAATTTCTGAAAATTTCAGAAATACGGAGAGATGAATAATCTCAAGAGAAATGATAACAAAAATCCAAGAAGTGGAAATGTTAGATGTTTTAACTGTAATGAATTTAACCATTTACAGAGAGTGTCCACAACCGGAGAAATAGAAAAATTCACCAAATATTGATTCGTCCAGAAAATGGAGAAGGGCTTATACTGCAACATTGGATGATTCAGATGCTTTCTCAAGTGATAATGAACCAGATTCAGAAAATGCTAATATATGCTTCACAACAATAATCAATTCAAAAAAGTTTGAAGAAATGAAGCAAAAAATAGGTACACATTTAAATTTTAAATTTCAAATTTTTAAATGGTTTTGGTTGCTGTTGATTGTTAGGACTAATATATAGTTTGATAAGTAATATTTAATGAATCTAGTGTGTGTGTACATATTTTAAATATTTTATAAAATTTATTTTTATAATATAATATTAAAATAAAAAATAAATATATATTTTTAGTTTTAAAATTATTTACTAAATACATAGATTAGTAATAATTAAAGGATCATTATATATGTATGTATGTATGCATGTACAAACAAATAGGAATAATTTATTCAACTCTTAATCACATGCTATATGTCGACGTATCCCCTAGCCATATGTCGACATATGCACTTGAATTCAGAATTTGAAATTTCAAATTTTGAAATTCCCTTCACCTCTTCACTAACTCCAATGCCCTGAAAGGTGTCTCTTGACCAGTGAAACATTTCTATTGATTCTCTATTTGATTATTCTATCTTCATCCATTCATTTCACTCTCCTTTTTCAAAAATCAGAAATCCATTATCTCTCTTATCTCTTTAAACAATTCATCAATGGCATCCTCAAGCAATACTCCTAAACCCGTAAGGCTTTTCAAGAAAACTAAGAGCTATCTTTTCTATGATAAATATGTAATGGAAGCTTATATGGAATATGGTTCTTTCAGAAAAGTCTCTTCTAGAAGATTCGCCAAATTTGATGATTTTTCTACTTATGATCTTTGTGTTCAAAATGAAATCCTTGATTTGATTGATGATTCCCAAAATGATTTTGTATGTTTTCCAAATTTAGTAAAAATGCTTTATGCTAATTTGAAAGGAAAGTTTTATGAAGGGAATGAAGGTGAAGTTTGGAGTAGTGTCAAAGGCACTCAAATTGTTTTAAATTATGAAATTTTATGTTACATTCTCGGATGCAAATCCAGTGGGCCTTTCGACTTTTAAAATTAATATTCAAAATCGTGAATTTCTCCATGATATTTTGGAAAGTGACGATGATTTTGAGTTTAAAACAAAAAATTGTGTCCTAAAGCAAGAATTTTGAGTCTTCTTTTGCAATAAAGCATAATTCCAAGGACGGAAATTATAATAACCTGACTCAAAAAGTTTTCAAAGCACTTTTTGCAATTTATGGTCATTTCTACATAAATTGGTCACAAGTTATTTTGGATGAATTCGTTCCTAAGAACATCTCTAGGCATGAGAACACACTCTTTCATGGTGTGTATTTCACTAGAATATTCACATATTTTGGTGTTGACCTAAAAAGAGAGGAAACCATTCCTCGAAAAACTCTTTGAAAAGGCCAACATCTCTCTCATGCAAATTTCACCCATAATTGAGCCTTATGAAACACTTGCGAAAAAGGAAAAAAAAAAGATTGGCTTAGGAAGAGGGGTGTGAAATAAGAGAAGAGGAGGAAGAGGAATGAGAAGAAATGGAAATGGTGGAGGTGGAAGAACAAGAAGAGGATGAAGATACTTCTTTGGAAAGTATTGAAATGACATCTCATCCATCTAACAAAGGACTTCTCGAAAATCAAGAGAAAATTGTTAATAACCAAAAGAAGCTTAAGAGATCATTTTCCATGAAAATTACTTCTCTTTCCAACAAAGTAGACAAGTATTTTGGAAAGGTCATTCGCAAGATTAGTGGAAAAGCTTCATCTTCATATACTTCTTCTTAGTTGTATTTCCTTTGATTTTCTAGTTTTAATTTGAATTATCTTAGTTTTAATCCATGTATCTTTATGTTTATCTTTGAAATTTCATGTACTCAAATATGATCATCAATGAAATCAAGTTCCTTATTGTTATATATTGTTGTTAGTCATTGAAAATCCATAAAAGTATAGTAGTTTAGGCTAATTACAAAAAATATAGCAAGATGGTTATTTTTGCAAAAAACAGTACATAGTCGACATATGTACAACCTATATGTCGACATATAACGGGCTGAAACCAAAAAATAATAATTTTCAAAATAAAATAATTATCAAACACCTATCCATTTCAAACGACTTCTCACCCTTATATAAACTCATCCACTCCAAAAACACCATTTCCACTCTCTTTCTTCTCCCTTTTAATTTATAAACTTAACTTTTCAAAAATTGCTTCTCCACGCCAAAAATTGCTTCTCTACGCCAAAAATTGTGTGAAAATCTTGAGAAAACACTTCAATCATTCAAGAATATTCTTGCTTAATTCTTAGAAATCAAAGACATTTAGAATTGAGTCAAATGCAGATGATAAAAGAACAAGAAAAGCATTTTGTTGTGATTTGATGAATGATTTCTTCCCTTATCAAAGACGAACCAACCAACAATATAGATTGTGCCATTAACAAAGACAATGAAGATTGGAATACAATCAAAGCAGATTCAATTTTTGGTTCCAATGGTTGGGTAGAAGTTCATAGGGAAGTTTAAAATAATTGATTTGTTTTACTAAAATTTGATTCAAGTTTGCATAATAAAATATTATACTATAATAACATGTATGGATCGGTGTGGATTGACTTATTTAGGATTAGCTGTGATTTGGCTTGACTTTGGTTTTATTTATGTTTGTATTGGATTGAATTGAAAGTGTGTTTGTATTGACTTGGATTGGTTTGAATGAATGTATGTATAGGATTAAAGCAATTAATAAAATTGGTTTGTGATATTACTTCTTATTTACATATCAATCTTATATGTCGTCCTTATCCATTTTTATATATCATATAGTACCTCGGTTTGGGGGGAGTTTTGGTTATATTTTTGTTAATGACAAAGGGGGCGAAATGTATAAATATCCAGACATAGATTAAGATAGATTAAAGGGGAGTTTTTGTAACTCAGGGGGTTATATCATATTTTATAAACAAGGTTGTCATCATTAAAAAAAGAAGATTGTTAGTACCTTAGTTATTGGTTTTGATGACAACAACCATATGATATTATATAAAATACAAATACTAATGTTTTTATCAAGATATATATAACATATATTGCATGATATTAGACAGGTGTTGATTAAGAAGACTGTACAATATCAAGAGTAGATTCAAGAGGCTGATATAGAGATTCAAGATTTAGAGATTGAAGACTCATGAGTTTTGAAGATTCAAGATATCAAGATAAGTTATAGAGTCATGTATTATTTTGTTAAAACCCTGGTAGCACTTCTTTGGTCTTTTTTCATTTTTAAAATGATTTTAATATCTACTCTCTGATTTTAAATGATTTTCAAATATTCTGAATTTCAAAAATGATTTTTTAAAGAATCCTTATTTTTAAAATGATTTTTCAAAATGGCCCTAAAAATGATTCCTAACTTTTTGATTACAAGATTATTATATTTTGAGTAATCAAGTTTTTAAGTATTTTATTTTAAATATACTTTTAATCTATTATACTTTGATATCGTTTTAGTTTTATGTTTTCTAAACGCTTATAGTATATTCTGACATTTACTAATACTTTAATTTAAATATATATTCACTTATATATACTTCTAAAATAAATTCATACTTAAATACTTAATATATTAAAATATTTCAAAATAATTTTATAAAGTTTTCTGAAAATTTATTATGATTTAAATGCGTATAAACTATGTTTATATAATTTTGCAAAGTATCAAAATATTTTGCGAAACTTAACATTTTCAAAACAATTTTTATTTAATGGTTTTTCAAAATTACAAAGGATATTCGGCATGTTCCCATCATGTATGTCGACGTATAGGCCTGCTGTTAATAAAATCTATTTCATGCCAAAGGTTTCTGATAGAATGGTTACTGGAATATGGGAGGGATATACAACCATTGGTTATGAAGTCACTGGCAAGAGCATCAGAAGGAATCCCAGATTGGATTCTATGACTAAATGACATGGATTTACCAAGGATCAATCCCTGTCTGGCCCAAGGATCATTCAAGAAACTTATATGGCCATGAGGAGAGGCCAGTAGAGTAAGATGTGGCAGAAAATCACATCTGAACTTGAGGATAGTCCTCCAAATCCAACTGCAATGTTGAGCGATATCCATCATCCAAAAACACTTGTTCTTGAGATTGTGCTTGACAGTCCATGTAATCCATATATTGTTCTTTCTACTGAGCAAGTTTTCAAAGTGAGAACTAAAAGCTGCCTTATTCCAAAAGTGAAGATTCAAAATACCCAGGCCACCACATTTCTTTTTCATTTCATCTTTCTGAAAACTGATGGGTTTAAGTTTGTTGGAATAGATACATCCATGCCACAGGAAATTGCACATAGCTTTCCTTAACATCAAAACAAGCTTCTTGGGAAAAATAAATGTCCTGCACCAGTAAGATGTATAAGAGTGTAATACAGACCTGATGAGTGTAAGCCTCCCTGCTTGAGACAACATTGTATTGGACTAACAATTCATCAAACTGGAGATCTTAGCATATAAGCCAAGGCATTGTGTAGTGGTAATGGTAGATGTGGCAAAAGGAATTCCAAGGTAAGAAGAGGAATCTGGTGGATAAGAAAGGCCAGATAGAAGTCTTATTAATGAAGCAGTCTCGAGGGGGACTCCAACTATATGAATGCTAGATTTGGAGAGGTTGATATAAAGACCAGAGAATGAGTGAAATGTCTTTAAGACCCCAATGATGGAAGAGATGGAATCAGGAGTTGGCTTGGTGAATATAATGAGATCATCAGCGAACATTAAACAGGTCATCAAAGGATCTTTACATTTGGGATGAACATATATGTGTTTACTGGCCACTTTTTTGTTTATCATGGCAGTAAAGACTTCCATGACAAGAATGAAAAGATAAGGTGACATCAGATCACCCTGTCTGATGCCTTGCTTGCTGCTGAAATAACCAGTGGAGGTGCCATTGTAACATAAAGAGTAACGAACTGTGGAAAGGCAGGTGTAAATCCAAGAAGCAAAATGGTTAGGAAACCCCATTCTAGCTAAGACACTGGTGATCGTAGTCCATTGCAAAGTGTCATAAGATTTCTTGATGTCAAGCTTTAGCATAGCTCGAGGAGAAATATATTTCATATTATAATCTTTTAATAATTCATGGGTCATCAAAACATTATCAAGAATGCTTCTATTAGGGAGGAAGGTAGCCTGGTTATTAGAAATAAGGGAAGGTAAGACAATCTTAAGCCAAGCAGTTATGATTTTAGCTATACATTTATAAGGAATATTGCAGCAGGCAATAGGCCTAAATTCAGTGACCTGAGTAAGGTGATCAGACTTAGGAATGAGATCAAGATTGGTTGCATTGATGCCAGAGAGCATTCTATTTTTGGAGAAAAAGTTTTTAATACCCTTGCAAGCAACTGGGCCAATTATCTCCCAACAAGAAGTGTAGAAAAGGGAATTATACCCATCAGGACCACCACAAGAGTTTTTTTCAGTCGATACCGAAAAATAATCATTATTTCATAAATAATGTACGGTAAGTTTTACAACAACAATTTTCGTACTATGATGCAATTAATAAGTGCTATATGGCATGCTCCCACTATTTCAACCATTACTATAATAGCGTACTAAATTCAGAGGTCCATCATTCACTTAGTACAATTTGTTTATTTCATACACAACAACTATTTACAGTGGAGAGTTCGTTGATCAAATATCTTGAGCTCAAAAAAATAAATCTTATAGAAAACAATTTTCTATATGAAAATACATTTAGGAATATAAATCATATTTCTTATTCCAATATTAAGTATCAATTATTATTATAATTCTCGTTTCCAATGTTTCTCTATAAAGTCGAAGTGACTATTCATTCTCTTCATCCCAACTGTACCTTAAATTACATATATTCTTATAGATTCGTTTTCCTTTTAAATGGCCAAACTATTCAAAAGAAAACCTTACTACAAGATCATAAAACTCTTTACAAAAGTGCATTCGATTATCCTTAACAATTAAGGACATCAAATATGTTGAACTTTACTTAAACCGATCAAAATGACATTTCAGCAATCGAGTTCTTAGATCTATCTTGCAGTTTTTGGTCATGTGTTACGTTAACACAATATGATCTCTTTTGTAATCAATCAAGTTGAATGCATGATCTTAAAAATACTGTCTATTGGCTTATTTCCAATGAACGATATTCATTGAAGTATCGTACATTACGAACCGTGACAGTTAATCATATAACATTTATAAATGATAGTATATGGATCAAATATCCATAGTCTTGTATTGCTTTTAGAATTCGAAACTCATAGAGTGCAATACATGGTGTCAACAAGTGACCATTTTGCGAATGTATTAAGCAGTTGTAAAAATTAGACACTTGGATGGGTATATAAAACATTAACATGCAATAAGCATTTAATAATGGGTATTATATTTCCATTTGTCAACTTTCAATTCAGTTCGTTTGTATATGTTAATTGATAAACATTTTATCAATCATATTAAATGCACAAATTTATCATTGTAGATAATTATAACATTATTTAGTATATGTTCTTACAATATTAGAAAGGTTAAATGTTACCATTTCTTTTCTAATAAGGCTCCCACTAGTCTTTTATGTTTCTCCAAACCCTGAGATGAAACATAGAAGTCTTTCGACTTCACTAGTGGGTGTTAGGACTCGTCTGTCTTGGTATTCTGACATTGAGTTTGCTCAACAAATCATAGCCCCACAAACGATGGATAACTCCTTATCGGTTGTATTATATACAACTCCTAACCTATTTTTCTTTGTCCTAATCTCATTTCGACCTTGAGTTTTCTCAACAAATCGAAAGAGATTATTCACTCATACCTGCCACATCGCAATGGCCTTAGTATAGTATATGTACCTTGAGTTTGCTCAAAAATACATATAGTTATCTTACCTCGTCTATTCAATATATTAATAATACTACACATAACATCCCTAGCTTGAGTTTGCTCAACAACTAAGGAATATGCAAGTAATTTATTAATATATATATATATATATATATGGTAGAGGACAACATTATATTGAAGATTCATATTCAATATATTATATTGAGTGATATTGACTTATGGAATAATGTATTTCATTTGAAATACCCCCGTGATTCAAGTGTTAGACACATCAAAATCACAGTATACATACATTCACATATGTATTTATTTCTTAAGTCTATTTGGGTTTCCTTAATGTTCCACCTTTAGTTTATACACTCTTATTATATAAGTTTCATTATTATATAACTTTTATATTTTAATTAAATTATACAATAATCTTATGTATAACATTATTATAATTAAATCTGATTTAATTTATTTTAATTAATTAACTCTTTAATTAATTTTAAATTAGTATTCCAATACAACTTTTATATTGGACATATCTACTATAACCTTTATAGTAAGACACATATATCAACATACATAATACACACATATAAATATTAATTAATTAACTCGTTTAATTAATTTATATTATTAATCTTATTAATAATTTTAAATTTCGAAATTAATATTTACATAGTTTCAAACATTTTGAACTTTTCGATACATTTTCAAACATTTTGAAAATTTGTGTTATATTATAACCTTTTATAATAAACATGTTTTATTTTAAATTTAACTTTTAAATTTAAAATCTTGTCTTAATTTTCAAAACTACTTTGAAAATTAGCCCAAGGCCCAATTAAATTGGGCCTTTTCTGTTAGGGGTAATCTTTGGGCTTACTCCACCTTTCAGACCAGGCTAGTAACTAGGTAGGATGGGGTACTTGATTACCCAACTATAATCCTAGACATTACCTTTCTAGAACCATACTTAGTGGGCAAGCTTAATTATTTAGCCATAACATGACTAATTTAGACCGCATAGGCGATTAGGCTCTGGTACCATTGTTGGAACCGGGCCAGCCCATAGCGGAAGAAATGCGTGAATTTCAAAATTTTTACCATTTTGGATCATTAACGGGCCTATGAAGTCTAAATGCATTTAGATCTTATTTAAATTTTCTGTTAAACAAAATCAATATTTTATTTTATTTGGTAAAAAAATTTCAGAAGGGTTTGAATATTATATAAATTTATATGAATGAGTGTATCAAATACACCTATGTGTGTAGTAGTTACTTATTAAAATAAATATGAGAAAGCAACCTTTAGTTTCATTCTCTAATAGATATGCAATTAATTAAGAAAGTAAACAACATTAATTGGAGTAGAGAAACATCATATTTCTCTATCACCGATTAGACTGATAATATGTTGAATAAACATGTTAACATTTCAATTGAATGTGTTATTAGGAAAACATTAATTCAATTTAATTTGATTAATTGCAAATGATTATGAGCACATCACATGCGCCTATGTGTATAGTGTAAGTGCAACACATAAAAGTGTACAAAGTCAATGTAAACATTGCTTAAGTGCTGGGATATAAGCCACAATGGACACATTTCCCATCTATATATGCCTTTGTCGTCCTAAACATGAATGGTTTTATTTATTTATTAATATATAAATATGTACATATATATACACTATATATATATACATATACAATTAATGTTTAACATAACGGTTCAAATAAAATAGATTTCAATTCAATTACAAACAGTAAATCAAAGAATATTAAGATCAATGAAAATGGTTTGAAACAGTTGTGAAAAGAATCCTTCCTTTTTAAGCAAAGATATAATTTTTAATTAGATGGAATTGCAAATCATGGAATATATCATTAATTTAATGTTTCCCTTTTTCTTTTAAAAGGAAGAGTTTATATTAGAATGATTTGAACCATGACAATTAAAACATCATATTAATTGGATGACAAAGATTAATTAATGCAATTATTACCAAGTTTTAATTACATAGCAACCCATGTCTAAATATTTAGGTGTAAACCTTTTGATATGAAAAACTGAATTATGAAAAAAAAAATATTCAAAGTTCAATTATGTTCAATTTTTTTAAACAACAAAATCAAACGACATAGGCATATATAGATTTGAGATAAGAAGATCTAAATCTAGATTAAACAAATTTTGTAAACAATCACATAAAGTACAGAAAATAAAATTAAGAAGGTCTAGATCTAGGTTAAATTAATTAATCAAACAATCATACATGAGACATAAAATGAGATGTTATAATTCATAACAAAATAGCAGTAAACAAAAGAAAACATTCTATATTTTAACATGATAGAACAATCGATTCAATCAAGGGAATGGAGATATTCAAATCAAGATTCAAATTCACAAGCATGAACAGGATGGAAAGATAGAGATTAAGGGGATAGGAACAAACTATAATATATGTAAATATAGAATTATACACACATATAATTACCTTATGATGAAGCATGTAGAAACACCTTGAATCATAGAACAATACCTAGATTTGATTGATCACTCTCTAGATCCGATGGACGCCCTTCATCACACCTTGATTTGTGGCTTCTCCTCGGATTTCAAGCAAATCACCATCCCACTTTGCAAGAGAAGAATGAACCACCTTTTTAATTTAGTTTGATGTTGATTTGAATTTGTTTTGATGGTTTTTTTGGATGAAGTTTCGGCCATGAATGAATGATAGAGAAGAGGAAGAAAAGAGAACAAAAATGAAAGTCATGTTTTCTATACTTTCAAAAATGAGGAAGTTTTATTTATTAATATAATTAAAGGAGCCTTTTCCTATTCTCCTATTAAAAATTCCACCTTTATTTCCTCTTTCTAAATTTAAATTAATCTCATTAATTGATTTCCTTCTCTTACCCTTATATGGCTGATCCAAGCATATTCCAAATATGCAACCTTTCCAAATAAAAGAAAACAATTTTTATGTAATTATTTTATTGTTTAAAACATGTTTAAAATTATAGCGATATTGCATATCGATATATGCAAATATAACTGTTATATATGCATTAAAATAATTACCAACAACATTCAAAACATCAAATAAATTAACAATAATTAATATTTCATAAATATTAATTAATTTAATCAGTTTGCAACATTTTACAAACTAATTAAATTGTGTGGTTTTCAGAGAAATCACAAATGCGGTTGTGTGACTCAGAGGTGTAAATTCAGTCAGCGATTAATATTGAATAATTCAAATATTAATGTTCACATGTCACTTAGCAGGTGGTATGATAGTTTGGCTGAATTCATCGCTTACAGGTTTGAAACACACCACATCCCTTTATATATCCAAAAGGACACATTAAAAGACATGGTGCGTTGTAGGTATAACTAAAGCTAACAGAGACTAAGATTCACAAGACAAAAATAGATAAAAACAGCGAAAACTTAAAATAATAACTTAATTAAAACAAAACTTCATAATTGCTTCATAAGTAAGTCAAATACCAAATACCACACACATGTCTAAAAATCCAATATGTCTCATGAAACAAAAACTCATAGTCTCAAAATCAGAGTACATAATATCCCTCATAATAAGCCAATACACAAAAAGAACTAAAGCTGAAATAAAAGAAATACATAGTAGAGAACTCCTCCAAGAAACCGCCAAGCAACTGCAATCTACTGCCCTCTCCCTTGATTGCCTATGGGGGAAAGGGGAAAAATAGAGGAGTGGGTCAGACAAAAAGTCCGGTGAATGATAGTAATTACTAAAGTCTTTAAGCAAAGTAAAAGTAATAGACTCTACAAAAGTTCTAGTATATAAAGAGGAAACAAAGGAAATAGGAAAGAGATAAACTGGAAATAAATACGATTAACTATAAAATGGGTTAATTTCGATTGCTTGCACTTGTCCTTGATATCTGCTTTGATTAGGCTGAATTCCTAATCCTGCAATTAGGATGTAATCCTAATTCTACCTTTTCTGATCGGCCTGCTACTATATAGACCTTACTGTGGACTAGACGCAATATAATGAAAGTGCGCTATGGACCGTGTAATATGGATATATGATAATACAGAGTATAGAGATGATATTAATACTATAAATAGTGCGGAATATAAAAGCAGTATAGTAAAATGACACCAGGAATTTTTATACTGGTTCGAACTTCCCGTTCTACGTCCAGTCCTAGAATACCCTCTGTATTTAAACTAAACCCCTCACTTAACCCGGAGGAATAGGTATACGACACCTGAGCAGCCGAACATGAATTTTCCGCCTCAACAGCCGAAGAGGACTTCAACTTAATACAAATAGTTTGTTGACGAATGTGTTCTGAATAACACTGATAGTCTTTTGATAGTACAACTTTCCTATAATCAAATCTTCAAGAGTATGTATGTGTGTGAAGATTTAGAAGGAAGATAATCACGTAGAATCGAAGTATATGAATTAATTCAAGGATTCTAGTGATATTGAATGAGAATGAATGCTTTTTATTTGCAGAGAATAATAGAGAATAGATTTCAGAATTAAAACATGAATTGGTTATTGTAGAAGTGAATTGAACATGTTTATATAGTTGTAGAATAGTTACAATCTTTCATGAAGAGTTTCAATCAAAAAGTTGTGTCCGTATCTCTTGGATTGAAGGACATTCCTCTTCATGAACAATCGCAACTCTTCAGAAAACTAGCCGTTATGTTCAGGTCGGTTGACCGAGGTTTCTGGTCGGTCAGCTGAGTTTCAAACCCGTACATAGAAAAATGTATATCTGTGCATTTGACACAGAGTCGGTCGACCGAGGTTTCTGGTCGGTCAGCCGACCTGTAGTCAATTGCACAGTACACACTAATTTTATGTATATATCAATATAAATCAATTTTTGTGTGTGTGTGACTACTTGAGAAATGATTTTAACAATATTCTAAGACTCAATAAAATAAAATACTCATACTAATCTCTGGATTGTAGTCTTGTCTCCTTTGTAGTGCATAATATACGTTTATTCTCTTTTTATCGCTTTCGTATAGTATTCTCTTTGTATTTCGTCGTATGATCTCTGAAGCTTGTGTCATGAATCAAAACTCATGAATCAACATATAACACCCTACACAGCAGCCAATGGTATCTACGAAAGATGCACAAAGCACCCACTGTGGATCTGGACGACAGATATAGCTCCCTACACAGAAGGCAATGGTGTCTACTGTAGACACCCATATTAAGCGCTTGGAACTCATAGCGATCACTGAGACCAAATTGGAAGTCGCACGCATAACTGCCACCATGCCCATGCTACCTTTTGCTCCACCTATTGGGTCTTCTTATTACCTCAAACTCCAGCATAAGTGTGCCCCTCGTCCTACTTCAGGCTAACGTAAGATCACCGTGTGTCCATAGAAGCTATAGGGGAAATGCTGTTGTACTGGCTCGTCATCCAAACAATATCTAGTTGTGCCCCTTATCCAAATCCCCCGTGATTTGGACTTCTATTTGACCAATTACTACCATTCTTAGCATAAGCGTGCCTTCGTCTCACTTCAGGCTAATGTGAGACACTGTTTTGTCTAATAGGGAATGCTATACAATACAGGTTCTACTTTCATCTTTGCTTATTAACTTAGATAAATTATTTTAAATAAGCCTTTACAATTTATCCCTATTATCTTTGCTTATTAATTTATCCTAAGTCTTAAAATAAGCTTCATTCTGTTCTATTTCTTATTATAACCTACGTTATAATCATGCTTATTACTTAACCCAAGGTCTAAGTGC
Source organism: Allium fistulosum (assembly GCA_030737815.1). Taxonomy (NCBI): domain Eukaryota; kingdom Viridiplantae; phylum Streptophyta; class Magnoliopsida; order Asparagales; family Amaryllidaceae; genus Allium; species Allium fistulosum. The sequence goes on from CM060906.1 coordinate 1,064,565,298, forward strand.
GAAAATAAGCTTCTTTCATCTTATACTCTTTTTAGTTATAATTCTAAGTTATAACTAAGCCAATTAATTAGTCCAATTCTAATCATAATTAGGCATAATTTCAGTCCAATTTCATTTATATTACAGTCCAATTCCATTATTTATTACAGTCTTCATAATTTACATATTATTTTCTTCATTCAGCATTCTTACTTATATAATCAATATTCGCGTTTAATTTATTCTAATCCATACGCGAAGAAAAGAAGGAAGAAGAGAATAGATGCTTGCATAAAATCCAAAACGTCGAAAAAGATGTAAATAAGAAATAAATAACAGTAAATAAACTTAAATAATGTAAATAAACTGTAAATAAATAAAAAGCTATGCTTAACAATAATAAATTATAATTAACTGAAAAAGAATAACTGAAAGGAAATAGACTGAAAATAATTCTAAAAACTGTAAATTAACTACTAAAAAGGTTATTCCAAAAATCGTAGTAAAACTACAACTATTGGAAACCCTATCATTTGAAATTAGTTAAAGAAATCTAAAATAATTACAATCATTCACCTCCTAAGCTCTTCCTTTCGTCTTCCCGGATCCACGTGGAGTTGTAAAATAATTTAATTTAAAACGATTTTCTCCTTTGGACAAATTATTCCGTTTAGGGTCCTTCCTAGAAAGGTGAACCTAATTGGAGAAAACCTAGAATGAGAAAAAGTGTTAGGTCTAGGGGTCTATTTATAGGGGTAGAAGTGGATCTCGGATCGTTGGATTTGGGGATTGAATAGGATGCAACCACGTCATAGGCTGAATAGGAGCCATCAGATGCAAAAATAAAAGGACCGGATTAAAATAAAGAATGCAAAACATGTCAGTTTGAGGCTCTGGAACGTTCGAACGAAGTTCGTAAATCTGTAACAACCCAACGTTTCGCATTAATTAATTTCGTCCGTAAACGATTAATCGGTTGGTTAATTGCTGTTAAGTGTTTTAATCCGTTGTAAATTCTTTTACAATTCATTAAGGGTAGTGGGCTTTGAATCTTGGCCCAAGTTTTGGGGTGCTGTGATAATTTATTAAGGCCAGTACTCGTCCATTTTCCCTCAATTCAGTTTCGCTAACCCTAAACTAAACTAGACGTACGAAGAAAAGAAATGGTGGCTCGTTCGTTCGTCCCCCTTTTACAAATTAGGGATTCGTCGCCAACTTCATATTGTTCGATCTAATGACTGATTCCGTTGCTCACTTCGTCGATCTAGTAGATCTTTTCATGTTTGCTTGCGATCGAGTGGTTGCGCTCGTCGAATCTAAGGTGAGTCCTACTCACATCTAATTCGTACTCAAGTTGTAATTAGAGTTTGAATTCGTTGATTTTCGTTTGTATTCTAGTGGTTGTGTCGTCGATTCTTTTTTTGTCGCTGTTCGAATTTATCTGATTCATTCATTCTCGACTTCAACTTGTTTCGTTGTGAGGATTTCGACGAGTTCGAACCTGAACCTTATTATGGTTTTGATTCTTGGAGACTTCGGCTGTTGTTTTGAATACTTTGGCATTTTGGGTTTTCTTCTTGTTGCTCGATTTTGTAAGTTTTGTCGACCTCGATCTGTCACCTGGTTCTGCATATATGTGCATATATACATATGTTTGTGTGTATGCATATATGGGTGGTTGACTTGAATTTTGATTCGCTATATCCCTTTACTTGTTGTTGTTCCTGTACACTTTTGGTTTTCGTTGAAGTGTGTTGCACCACTGTTAGTATTTTGCTGCAGTCCGTTTTGTCACTATAGTATGCGTGTTGACTTCATATAAGTGTTATTGAGTAGTTGAGGATGCTAGGTATTGATGAACCTTCACCTGGGTTATCATTGCCTAACTTGTTCTTATACCATTTTGTGTTCTGTCTAAATTTTGCTTGAGGTCCTTGAGTACATATCTGTAGTGATCATTTGAGTTGCCAAATTGAGTCTGTGATGTGTCTGCATTGCTGTCACATGAAATAAACTTATTTATTACTGTTGGTTATGTTACATTGAAGTATTTTGTTGTCCACTGGTTGGACATTCGAGTTATTTTGAGTTGCTTAGGATCATGGTAGTACTTGAGCTTGGTCCCAGTTTTGTTTAAGAACTTTTGAAGTACCCTGCCTTGTATTGGTGCCAGTGGCATTGCTCTGTATTTATGTAGTTTGATCTTTTGTTCAGTGTGGCCATTGTGTACATGATGGATATTTACTTGGTTAAAACTGGTCACCCATGTTGTAAGTAATTTGTGCATTTGGATTGAGTCACTGATTTATGCTTTGAGTTGCATCACTGGTCTTTGCATTGTGTAGTTGCCATTGTATGTTTTCATTTGAGGCTGCCGTCCCACTTTGTTAGACACTGTTTGGTTGCACTTGCACTTATTTATGTTGGCGCCGGATTCGCTTGTGAACTTTGACTCTAGCCTATCTGCATTTATGATATTTGTTCACCTGAACATGTATTTGTTGCCTTCATTGTAGTTGGTTCATTAATCACTTGAACCTGTAGATAATTCACTGTTGTATTCATCCCCTGGTTGCTTGGTACATTTCTGTAGCTTCACTGCACTTGTATATATTATCATTTGCTCTTTGATAACACTGACTGTTTCATTGAGCCTGATTTTAGTTGTATTGCTTGAAGTCTTCATACTAGTGGTCTTTTTGTAGCATTGAGTTTACACATGTTGTTCCACTTATAGCCTTTGTACCATTGTTATTTCACGGTAGCACTCCCATTGCTACGGGGTAGCTGGACTTGAACTAATATGACTTCGGCATTTAACTATCTTTGTTCCAAACTGCTGCTGTGATTTTCAGTTGCACTTAGTATCACTGGTTGTACGTCTCCTTGCAGTTAAGTGTGTGTATCCCTATCATGTTTTCAACCTGACTTGATTTTCTAGTTGCCTTCCATGTCCACTTTAATTCCCAGTGGCAGTCATTCGTACATTACTCTGATTCATCGGTGTAGTTGATGCCTGTCTCCTTTGTTGAGCTCGAATTTGATACACTGTATTGATGCAGTGTGTTCATTTGCATTTGGTCACTTGTATTTATTGGTGTGCGTGCTGTGGTGCCATACTTTTGGCGCCCTCACCTTCATTCTACTGCCTACAAGTAGTTGTAACACTGCCTGCATGCACTCAATCATTCGAGCCTGTGTGATTTGGAGTTGTATTGCCATATTTTGTAATTGTAGATTAGCTTGCACACTTTGATCTACTTCACACCAGTAGTATTCATGCTTCATTGTCATCTGGTAGTTCTTGAGTTTGTCGGCACTGGTTCGTGTATGTGAGCAGTTTTACTTTGTTTTGATTCGAGGTTACACTTGTGCAGTTCTCTGGTCTTGCATCTGCTGATGTTGTTTCTTTTACTGTTGCATTGCCTTCAGTTCACTGTCTTGGTTCATGTTTATTTGATATTTTGACTGCTGAAGCAGTATCATTGATATTGAGACTTGTATTTTAATGTTCTGGTTTTGGTTTCTTTGTGGATTTGCATTGTATTAATGCATTGGATTTGTTTTCGAATTCACTTGAGTTGAGTCCATTATTTCGGGGTTTGACCTGGTGATCATTTGTGACTTTCACTGAGCTTTTGTGTATCTCCTGCAATAGTGGCGAGGCAGTACACGCGTGCGTGTACTGCAGCCCTATCAGATTTAACAGTTTTAAATTGATGTTTCGATTTGTTGGATATACGAGATTTCTGTGACTGTCATCTAATTGAGATTGATTATTATTGCTTCCGTACATTAATAACTGAGTTTGAATTAGACTGACCCGTGTATTATTTTCTTTTGAATTTAATACTCGGGTCAGACCCGAGTTATTTCAGGTTGTAGATTTCCTTCTTTGAGTTGCTGTTCGGGCTATGAAGACTTTTCACATCTTCTGAAGTTGTCTTTGTCATTTTGTAGAAGTCGAGTCATTGTATAGGATGATATGTATTCATGTATATTAGTTGATAATGTACTTGTTTATATAACTTCCAGAGTCGACAGTTGTAGTTGTACCATATGTATTGTGTCAACTATATTGTAACTGACATCAGTTATATATATATGAGATTTTTTTTGTTAATTTGTGTTCCGCATTTATATTATCTGTGTTGTTATTATATTCATTGTCCTAAACTATTATGAACCATCGTAGTTCGTTTTGTACTAGAATTGGGTGTGTCGATGGGAGTAAATAAATAATAGATGAAAAATAAAAAGTATATACCACTCCTATCGATATAACCAATATTAGTGTAAGGCCAATTACGGATGGTCGCTCCTATCCAGCCTTATTCTTCGTAATAATAGACAGTATTTCTTTTAATACTCTTTGTTATTATGGGAATAGAAGTGGGGTGTTACAGTTGGTATCAGAGCCGGGTCAACCGGGCGGTCGACCGCCTGGTGCCCAGGTCGACCGGTTGGTCGACCTGTCTACACACACACACAGATATATATATATATATATCGTTTTCTGCTTATTTTGTTTATTTTATAACTTGGTCATATTAGCTCAGATTTTAACGTTTTATATATGGAAATTGACCAGAAAATTACCATGGACACAATGGTGCAATGCAACTTACGTGGCTTAATTCTGATAATTTCACAAAGTTATTTTTATTATCAAATTAATTAATGAATGAATTATTATGGATTAAATTTTGGGTTGTTACATTCTCCCCTCCTTAAAGGATTTCGTCCCCGAAATCTCTAAGGATAAAAGAATGACTAAATGTTTTCATCCAAGTTCTACAACCAACTACTCAATCATCAACCATTCATCCATTGTCCTTAAGTTTTTCTAATGAAGTTTATGATACTTATGCAATTAGTGTAGTGTAAATGACCCTAACTAATGCAAAAGATTAGGTGTTCCACTGATTCAGTTGACCTCCTTTTATGTTGTCATGTCTGTGCCATGTATCCAAATGAATGCAAAAATTCCTAATAATAACTGATAGTTCTATATGCGTGCTACAACCATCATCCAAATGCAACAATCATGTGATAAACATCCGTTTATGGCAACTATGGAAATAAAGTAAAAATGCGCACACATCCATATGCATATGCTCTAGTGTCCTAATTAGGCCGATCCCTAAGGAATAATAGTGCCTAGTGTACCTATATGCACCCATTAGCATCCACTAGCAAACACTTGCAACCACTAGCATACATCATTCATAACATGTTCTATTAACATGTTTACATCAAATCGTTCCATCCGTATGTTAAATCCTAAGTTCTACCCTCCCAAAGGATAATAAAGGAAAGAACCTATTCAAATCTAAAGATGGAAAAAGGAATTCCAAAACTTACTATCAAAAAGATGAGGATAGGAAGTACGAATCTTCTCTTCTGCTTCCCAAGTGGTGTCTACAACATCATCTCCCCATTGCACCTTCACCAGTGGAACCTCCTTATTCCTTAGTCGCTTGATGTCTCTTCCAACAATCTTCGTGGGGATACGCTGAACAGAAGCTTCCCTTTCTACCTCCACCTCCTCCAACTGACTAGGCTCTACAACCTCCGCAGAGTCATGTAAGCACTTTCGCAAGTGCGAAACATGGAAAACGTCATGCACTCCTGCGAGCCTATCAGGTAGCCTTACTCGGTAAGCCATCTTCCCAACTCTCTCTGCGATAGGAAATGGTCCAACAAATCTACGGGCTAACTTTCCATTTGATCCGAACCTTACCACCTTCCTAAGCGAGGATACTTTGATAAAAATTAAGTCTCCCACCTCAAACTCTAAGTCTCTCCTCCGCTTATCGGCATAAGACTTCTGCCTGTCTTGAGCTGTCTTCATCCTCTGCCGAATCAAATCCACCCTCTCAGATGTCTCTCTGACCATATCGGGCCCAAGTAATAACTTCTCCGTAGACTCTACCCAACATGATGGGGACTTGCAAGGTCTCCCATATAAAGCCTCAAATGGTTCCATTCCTATACTTTTATGATAACTATTATTGTAGGCAAACTCAACCAATGGAAGATGCTCCTCCTAAGTACCTCCAAAGTCCAAAACGCACATCCATAGCAAATCCTCAAGCACCCTATTTACCCTCTCCGTTTGGCCATCTGTCTGGGGGTGATAGGCCGTACTCAACCTAAGTTGCATCCCTAGCGCATCCTGTAAGCTTCTCCAAAACTCACTAGTGAAAATGAAATCTCTATCACTAACAATGCTAGAAGAAACTCTGTGTAGATGGACTATCTCTCGAATATACAAGGATGCCAAATATGAAGTCGTATGCTTACTCTTAACTGGGATGAAGTGGGCACTCTTGGTCAATCTATCAACAATCACCCAAATGCTAGTGTTCCCCTTCCTAGAACGGGGTAAACCATCAGTGAAATCCATAGAAATACTATCCCACTTCCACTCTGGCACATCTAAGGGCTGAAGTAATCCATCGGGCTTCTGCTACTTTGCTTTTACCCTTTGCCATATGAGACACTTAGCTACGAATTCCGCCATGTCCTTCTTCATACCACCCCAATAGAACATCCTCTTCATATCCCGATACATTTTGCCACCACTCGGATGAAATAGTCATACAGGAATGGTGTGCCTCCTCCAAAACTACTCTCAACAAGTCACTTGTGCATGGAACACAAAGCCTCCCATTTCTCTAAGCCACCCTCTGCTATCAATGGAATAGCGTTGGAGATGTCTCGAGACCTCTCCTCGGCTAATCCTATCCATAATGTCCATGAGCTCCGAATCCTCCCCTTGCCTCGAGCCAATCTGATCCATAAGGCTAGGTTGCACCTCTAATGTTGCCAACAGTCTGGGAGTAATGTCCGTAGAGGGCTTAAAATCAAAACTAGAAATAAACTCCAAGCTCCTCCACTCTATGAACAAAGGACTATGAGTTGCTTTCTTTCCACTCAATGCATCCGCAACAACATTATCCTTGCCAGGGGTATAAGCTATCTCAAAATCATATGAGGCTAAAAACTCCTTCCACCTCTATTGCCTCAAGTTCAAGTCCTTCTGCGATTTAGGTACTTCAAAGACTTATGGTCGGTAAAAAGCTCAAACCTTTCTCCAAGCAAATAGTGCCTCCAAGACTTAAGTGCAAAAACTATGGCAGCCAACTCCAAATCGTGGGTAGGGTAGTTCTTCTCATGCATCCTCAACTGCCTACTTCCATAACACACTACCCTCCCTTCTTGCATCAACACCGCTCCTAGACCCGTTCCGCATGCATCAGTGTATACAGTGAAAGGCTTAGCTCCGTCGGGTAAAACTAACACTGGTGCACTAGTAAGGGCTCTCTTAAGCTTCGTGTAGGAATCCTCACAATCCACGTCCCACACGAAAGCTTTATTCTTCTTAGTAAGGCGCGTGAGTGGTGCCGAAATCTTGGCAATGTCTCTAATGAACTTCCAATAGTAGCCAGCCAATCCTAGGAAACTCCTAACCTCGGTAACGTTCTTAGGGGCCTTCCAACCTTGTACTGCAATAACCTTGGCGGGTTCAACAAGCAAACCTTCCTTCGAAACTACGTGCCCCAAGAAACGAACTTCCTCTCTCCAAAAATGACACTTCGAAAACTTAGCTCTCAAATGATGACTATGAAGTGTGTGAAGAACTTCTTCCAAATGAACAGCATGCTCCTCCATATTCTTGGAAAATACCAAGATGTCATCCACGAATACCACCACAAATTTATTTTGGACGTCCCTAAAGACGTGGCTCATCAAATCAATGAAATAGGCTGGAGCATTGATTAACCCACAAGGCATAACCAACCACTCGAAGAGTCCGTCCGGTGTCCTAAAGGTAGTCTTATATATGCTGTCATCAGCGACTCTAAGATGATGGAATTCCGTGGCTAAATCAAGCTGAGAGAAAACCGAAGAGCCTGCTAACTGGTCAAAAAGATCATCAATCCTAGTGAGTGGATATCGGTTCTTCTTGGTGAGCTTATTTAATTCCGTATAGTCCATGCAAAGTCGGAGAGAACCATCCGCCTTAGTGGCGAAGACGACTTGCGCTCCCCACTCTGATATTCTCCTTCTTATGAATCCCTACTCCAATAGCTTACGAATCTGCTTGCTCAATTCTTTCCTCTCCCTAGGTGCCATGTGCCTCACAGGTAATGGTACTAGCTTGGCATTCTCGGTTAAATAAATTCTGAAGTCAATCTCTCTCTTAGGGGGCAGTCCCCTAACCTCCTCAAAGACGTCTGCAAAATCTCCGACGACAGGAACCGAATGCAACTCTGATGAAGATGAATTGAGGAAATAGAGAAAACTCAACATGACTGACCCTTGCGGGTCGCAAGATACCTCTAGAGTCCTACCGCCGCAAGTCTTACGACTCTCCTCTCGCAGTCTAAGATAGCTCCGTATGTGGATAACCAATCCATCCCTAAGATCATCCCATACCCCGAGAATCCCAAAATATAGGCGTCATAGTCAAATTCTACGCCTAGGATAAAGATTTTCAAACCCCTATAGACCATAGATAAATGTGCCGATTCTCCTATGGGGTTTGAAACAATAATGGGGTCTACTACCAATGATATGTCCAAGTGCAAACAATCTACTAGAGAACTAGAGATAAAAGAATGTGATGCTCCAGAATCAAATAAAGTCGGAATGGGAAAATTAGAGATAGAAATCAAACCTTCAACTGTGACTTTCCTACCTCTATCTGGAATGCTACTGGAAGGTGCTGCGTCTAACGCCTGAATCTGCGCAACTGGCGCACTCGCTCCCTGACCAGCTCTCTCAGGACAACTCCTACTCATATGACCGGGCTGCCAGCAAACATAGCACTACCCTTCATCTTATCCTTCCTGCAATCCTTGGCTATATGTCCAACATTCCCACAACTATGGCACATTACTCCCGTCTTAATCTGCTTCTGAGGACCATCACCTTTCTTCTTCTTCTTATTCTTTTCCCACCACTTCTTCTTTGAACCTTCTAACTTAACCTCCTCTTTAAACTCTCCCTCCTTGACTGTATCCGACATAAGTGCCATCTCGACGAAAGACTCATACGTAGCTCCCATCGGTACATGAGTCAGCAATAATCCCTGAAGGGGTTGATTCAATCCCTTCGCAAAATTCATATCTTTCTTGCATGGCATGTTCAACAAATCCATACCAAACCGTAATAGCTCATTGAATTGATTGATGTATTCCTTAACAGACAAACTCTCTTGCTTCAAATTGGTAAACCTCTCCAGCTGAACACTCTCTTCCGCCCGAGACAGAAAATTCCTATCGAATTGCTCCCGAAATCCATCCCAAGTAATATTCCTTCCCTCCAACTCGATCACCTCCCACCAATAGGATGCCTCCTCCTTCAGCTGCCAAGCGGCTAGCTGAACTCGCTGCTGACCATCCAATCCCAAAAGACCAAAAATCCTCTCTGTGTCCCTAAGCCATGCTCTCGCCTCCACAAAAGTCTCCTTGCCAGAAAAAGACTTCCCGCCCAAACTCGCAAAATCTTTACAAAGCTTAGAGAAATTGATGGCGGCAGGTGGGTTGATGGGATTCCCACCCGCTGGTGCAGGATTGGGCGCTGGCCCGTGCACCTCTGGATTCATGGCTTGTAAGTACCTACGAAACCAGGCTGGGACTGGAATGCCCTAGGGAAGGTTCAGGGCATCAGCCATTCTACGAAAAGAAAACGATAGTTTAGGAAAGAGTCAAAGGGAGATTGAACTGGACTTATGAGGGGATTTTTATAAAAACTCTTTTATACTTAAAATCATTTCTAAAAGTCCTTTTTTGAAAAATACTTTTAAAACAAGTTATTTTGAAAAATAATTTACTTTTAAATTTTTTTTGGAATCCTGTAACCTTAGGCTCTGATACCAAGTGAAACATCCCCACACCCCTTAATATATCCAAAAGGACACATTAAAAGGCATGCTGCGTTGTAGGTATAACTAAAGCTAACAAAGACTAAAATTCATAAAACAAAAATAGATAAAAATAACGGAAACTTAAAATAATAACTTAATTAAAACAAAACTTCATAATTGCTTCATAAGTAAGTCAAATACCAAATACCACATACATGTCTAAAAATCCAATATGTCTCATGAAACAAAAAAATCATAGTCTCAAAAATCAGAGTACATAATATCCCTCATAATAAGCCAGCACACAAAAAGAACTAAAGCTGAAATAGAAGAAATACATAGTAGAGAACTCCTCCAAGAAACCGCCAAGCAACTACAATCTACTGCCCTCTCCCTTGATTGTCTATGGGGGAAAGGAGAAAAATAGAGGAGTGTGTCAGACAAAAAGTCCGGTGAATGAAGTAATTACTAGAGTCTTTAAGCAAAGTAAAAGTAAATGACTCTACAATAGTTCTAGTATATAAAGAGGAAACAAAGGAAATAGAAAAGAGATAAACTGGAAATAAATACGATTAACTATAAGATAGGTTAATTTCGATTGCTTGCACTTGTCCTTGATTTCTTCTTTGATTAGGCTGAATTCCTAATCCTGTAATTAGAATGTAATCCTAATTCTACCTTTTTTGATCGGCCTGCTACTCCGTAGACCTTACTGTGGACTAGATGCTATATAACTCCCTACACAGCAGCCACTGGTATCTACGAAAGATGCACAAAGCACCCACTGTGGATCCGGACGATAGATATAGCTCCCTACACAGAAGGCAATGGTGTCTACGAAAGACACCCATACTAAGCGCTTGGAACTCATAGCGATTACTGAGCACCAGAATGGAAGTCGCACACGTAACTGCCACCATGCCCATGCTACCTTTTGCTCCACCTATTGGGTCTTCTTATTACCTCAAACTCTAGCATAAGCGTGCCCCTCATCCCACTTCAGGCTAACGTGGGATCACAGTGTGTCCATAGAATCTATAGGGGAAATGCTATTGGTACTGGCCCGTCATCCAAACAATATCTAGTTGCGCCCCTTATCCAAATCCCCCGTGATTTGGACTTCTATTTGACCAATTACTACCATTCTTAGCATAAGCGTGCCCTCGTCTCACTTCAGGCGAATGTGAGACAACGTTTTTTCTAATAGGGAATGTTATATGGTACAGGTTCTACTTTCATCTTTGCTTATTAACTTAGATAAATTATTTTAAATAAGCCTTTACAATTTATCCCTACTATATTTGCTTCTTAATTTATCCTAAGTCTTAAAATAAGCCTCATTCTGTTCTATTTCTTATTATAACCTACGTTATAATCATGCTTATTACTTAACCCAAGGTCTAAGTGTGAAAATAAGCTTCTTTCATCTTATACTCTTTTTAGTTATTATTCTAAGTTATAACTAAGCCAATTAATTAGTCCAATTCTAATCATAATTAGGCATAATTTCAGTCCAATTCCATTTATATTACAGTCCAATTCCATTTATATTCCAGTCCAATTCCATTATTTATTACACCATTCATAATTTACATCTTATTTTCTTCATTCTATACTCTTACTTATATAATCCATATTCACGTTTAATTTATTCTAATCCATACGTGAAGAAAAGGAGGAAGAAGAGAATAGACGCATGCATAAAATCCAAAACGTCGAAAAAGATGTAAATAAGAAATAAATAACAGTAAATAAACTTAAATACTGTAAATAAATAAAATGCTATGCTTAACAGTAATAAATAATAATTAACTGAAAAAGAATAGCTGAAAGGAAATAGACTGAAAATAATTCTAAAAACTGTAAATAAACTACTAAAATGGTTATTCCAAAAATCATAGCAAAACTATAACTATTGGAAACCCTATTATTTTAAATTACTTAAAGAAATCTAAAATAATTACAATCACTCACCTCCGGTCCTAAGCTCTTCCTTTCGTCTTCCCGGATCCACTTGGAGTTGTAAAATAATTTAATTTACAATGATTTTCTCCTTTGGAAAAATTATTCCGTTTAGGGTCCTTCCTAGAAAGGTGAACCCAATTGGAGAAAACCTAGAATGAGAAAAAATGTTAGGCCTAGGGGTCTATTTATAGAGGTAGAAGTGGATCTTGGACCGTTGGATTTGGGGATTGAATAGGATGCAACCACGTCATAGGCTGAATAGGAGTCATCAGATGCAAAAATATACGGACCGTATTAAAATAAAGAACGCAAAACACGTCAGTTTGAGGCTCTAGAACGTTCGTTCGTAAATAGCAGAGGTGGGTCGACCGCCTGGTGCCCAGGTCGATCGGCCGATCGACCTGTCTATATATATATATATACATATATACATATATATATATATTTCGTTTTCTGCTTAATTTGTTTATTTTATAACTTGGTCATATTAGCTCGGATTTTGACGTTTTATATATGGAAATTGACCAGAAAATTACCACGGACACAATGGTGCAACTTCCATGGCTTAATTCTGATAATTTCACAAAGTTATTTAATTATCTAATTAATTAACTAATTAATTATTATGGATTAACTTTTGGGTTGTTACAACGTATTTTCGGTAAAATCAAATTTTACTTATTATAAGCGGTACCTGGTAGGGACAATTATTTACACCAATTCTCTTCATCAAAACTATATCATATTAGGACTTATGGAATTTGGTAATGGTCATAGTTTCAATATCGCCCACATTCAACTTTATAGTCCAAACACAAAGTCCTTGGTTTAATAATAACAATTACTAGCAACCAATATGCTCTAGCCAGAGACTTTGACTTTGAGTTGACTTGAGTTGACCATGATACTAACCCCATATAACTGAGGAGACAAATCCTCTCTTGAATAGTGCTTCACTTCTAATATTTCCACTCAACCCAACAATAGTTAGTCGATGGAATGCCATGTCATGATTTGACTATAATTAAAGAGGAGCTTTCATATTGAAGATCCACGGTATTCTCAAGTCGACATAACTATGTAAATCAGTCACATCGATATTTTCTGTTTGACCTAAGTTATATTAACCAACAGAAAACTATCGAGTGAGTCGTTCCATAGTTATCAAATAACTATCAATATGTAACCTCTAGGTGCCCCCAGCAGTCATGAGTAATACACTGCCTAACATTTGGAGAGCATTACACAGTCTAGTCTCAATGGATACATCGATATACAGTCTCGATTCATCTTGACTAGGAACATTTAAAAATGGTATATTTGTTTTATTGTGATAAATTACTCACGGTTACAACACTTTATAACTACTATCACAAAATATACCATTTATGGATTTTATATTAAATATAATTTTAATTAAATTAATTAATTAATATAACCACATTATATCAAGTATATAATAGAAAGAAACACATTTATTGTTAACAAGATTGTTCAACGAGTTAGATATATGTACCAAATTACATAACTGCCCTTAGGGCATACCCCTAACTCTATCACATCCGTCATACCCGAGTCATGCACAAACTTCCATGGATGAGAAACATGGAAAACGTTGTGCATGCCCGTCATCTTCTAGGGTAAGTCGACCCTATATGCTTGGTTCTCAATCATCCCTATGTGCCAACTTCCCTTTACTACCGAATCGAATAACATTCCTCAAAGGAGAAATCTCCACAAACACCATATCACCGATAGAAAATTCCAAATCTTTACATCTTCTATAAGTGTAGCTCTTCTATCTATCCGGAGCAGCTTTCATTTGTTGTCGAATAATCTCTATCTTCTCCAAGGTTTCTCTAATCATGTATGGCTCAAGTATCAGTTTTTCGCCTGCTTCCCACCAATATAAAGGAGCATTACACGGTCTACCATACAATGCTTCATACGGTGCCATACCGATACTAGACTGATAACTATTGTTGTATGCAAACTCTACCAAATGCAAGTGATCATTCGAAGAGCCTCCAAAATCGGAAATGCAAGCTCACAAGAGATCTTCCAATATACGATTTACTCTCTTGGGCTTCCCATCTGTTTGTGGTGATAAGTTGTACTGAGATGCAGCTCGATCCCCAATGCCTCTTATAAGCTTTTCCAAAACCCACAAGGAGTCTCGGTCACTCACAGTACTCTTCGGCATACCATGAAGTACTATCCACTTCACATACAACTTGACCAGTTTGTATATCGTTCTAGTAGACTCGATGGGTATGAACCGGGCACTTTTCCTCAATCTATCGACTATGACCCAAATGCTATCATACCCTCCTCCAGTCCTTGGCAATCCATCGACATATGCTTCCATTTCCACTCAGGAAATTCAAGCTATTGCAATAATCCACTTGGTTTCTTTTGTTCTACCTTCACCAACTGGCAGTTCATACAATTCGAGATGAATGTTCCGACATCCTTCTTCATCCCTTCCCAATAATAGATCTACTTCATATCATGGTACATCTTATTACCGACGGGATGTATAGTCAACCTAGAATGGTGGCACTTCTACTAGTCTAGCATCTCGCCTCTAACTAGTACCAATCCGTTCAATCAAAGTAGGTCTGATTGTCAAACTTGCCAACATCTTTGGTTCTAACTCGCAATGAGGTCTGAAGTCAAAGCCAGCACTATACTCTAACTGCTTCCACTCCAGGAACATCGCTTCCAAACTGGCATGTCTTATACTCAATGCATCGACGATTTCATTTCTCTTACCAGGCATATAGGAAATGTCAAAGTCAGAGGAGGCTAAGAATTCTATCTATCGCAGCCGGTGAAGGTTGAGACCCTTCTGGGAAAAAAGTTACTTCAAGGGTTGTGGTCCGTGAATAGCTTGAAACTTTCCCTAGTAACTAGTGCCTCCAAATCTTCAAATCAAACACTATCGCCGTCAACTTCAAATCATGAGTCGGATACTATCACTCGTGCAGCTTCAGCTATCGACTAGCATTGGTGACAACTTTTCCCTTCTACATCAACACCGCACCTAATCCAGTACCACATGCATCTGTGTACACTATCAGCTCCTCATTTCCACTTGTATTGGTCAATACTATTACACTCATCAACCTCTCCTTCAAACTCACAAATGCATGCTCATACTTCGCGTCCCAGATAAAACTATGATTTTTCTTCATTAAATTGGTCAACGGCGCGACTACCTTCAAGAATTCTTTGATAAAACGTCTATAATATCTTGACAGTCCTAAGAAACTCCTCACATCATTAGCATTCTTGGGCTGGTTCCAATCCTGAACCGATACCACCTTTGCAGGATCAACTGTGTAATGCCCTGCCCAAAGACGACATGACTTAAGAATCTCATTTCTCCTCTCCAGAAGTGACACTTTGAAAACTTCGCTCTCAACCTGTGCTTCCTCAACACTTCAAGCACAATCCTCAAGTGCATCTTGTGTTCCTCCTTTGCCCTAGAATAGATCAGAATATCATCCACGAACACAAGTATCAGCTTGTTTAGCTGATCTCTAAAGACGTGGTTCATGAGATCAACAAAGTATGTCGGAGCATTGGTTAACCCGAACAGCATAACCAATCACTCATAGAAACCGGACGATGTACGAAACGCGGTGATCGACACACTCTCCTTCGTTAATCTTAAATGGTGAAATCCCATCCTCAAATCTAATTGGGAGAATACCTTCGCACCATGGAGCTGACCTGTATTATATTAAGCGCTAAGTGATGCGACACGGTAGAAGTCTCACTTCGCTTAATGTTGCTTAAGCGTCACTTAAGCATGGCCTAAGCGCTGCTTAATTTTTTAGCATACATTATTCGTCTCAATATAAATTTATGTAAAAAGATTATATTAAATGCGTTATTTATGTATGCACAAACTGATCATAAAGAAGTAAAGTTTAACTTTGAAGTTAACCTATAAATTTATTGGTTGCAAAAGCAGGATTTGACTTTTGCTATTTTTTAGAAGTAAGCATACTCGAGTTAAGTACAAATTATGCACATTTGTTAAATAAACATAATCATATATTAATGCGAAAAACTACTCACCATCCATCGACCCATATGATAAAAAATATTTTAGGGATTGTGGCATTTTTGTTATAACCCCATTTCCTTTTATCTTAAAAATAATTTTTTTTTCTTAGTGGTGCTTAATCATCGCTTAAATTTAAGCAAAGCGCAGATAAGTGCCAATTAAGCGCTTATCATTTAATTATATTGCTTTTTTAAAAATCTAAGCGTTATGCATACATTTAACGCTTAAGCGATGCCTAAGCCATGCTTAAGTGCGCTTTTCATAACATAAGAGCTTATCGAAAAAGTCGTCAATATGTGGAAGTGAATACTTGTTCTTCTTTATCACCTTATTCAACTAACAGTAATTTATACACAACCTAAGAGAGTCATCTGCCTTAGTGGCAAATACTACAGGTGCACCCCTTTAGATATGCTCCTACGAATGAGCCCTCTCGTCAACAGGTCATTTATTTGCACCTCCAACTCTTTTTTCTCTCTAGTTCCATATACCTCAAAGGCATATAACTATCAATCTGGCATCCTTCACTAAGTCTATACAAAACTCAATCTCTCTGTGCGGTAGTAATCCGGTTACCTCCTCAAACATGTTCGGATACTGTCTAACGATACGCACAAATGACAACCCATCGTATGGAACCTCGAGCGAATAAAAAAGCCAACCATAATCCCATCCTCTGGCAAGCAGCCAATCACTACCGCTTTACCCTCCATATCCCCAACCGTCACAAACATCTTCTCGCAATCCACTACTACTGCATACTTCCTTAGCCAGTCCATTCCTAAGTTAATTTTGAACCCAACGAAATTCACAACAAAACAATCATAAACAAAATAGCATCCATGACTTGGTAAGATCAAACCACAACAAACCATACACAGGCTAGTAGAGCCTTCAAAAGGATTCGTCATAATCAAAGGGGTCAACATCCAACGCATACGCCTTCACCACCTGTTTCTACTGTGCTGGTCTTGGAAAACTTTTCTACATGTGTTCGACTTGCCACAGTTGTAATACTTCTTCTTCCATCAGCTTTGCGGTCTCTGATCAAGTGACCCTTGTCTCAACAACCATAACAGACAAGATCCCATTTGGCCTTCTTCTGAGCATTCTTTCCCTGAAACTGCTTCCTTTTTTCGTTCCATTTGCTCTTGCCTCCACTGCCTGGTTGCGGTTTTGGCTCTTCCTTTATGATAACGGCTGATTTGGACTTAGGGTACAAACTCTCATGGCGAAGAGCTTTCTCAACAAGCCTCTCAAATGACTTATCGATATGACTCACTAAATTCTCCCACAGACAGTCTTCTAAACCTATAAGAAATTTCTCATTCTTCCTCAATAGAGTGTCGATGAAAAACATCCCATACTTAGACAAAGCATCGAACTCAACAATATACTCGAAGGCAGACATATCTCCTTGCTTTAAATTAGCAAATCTCCTGATAACATCGACTTCTGAGCAGCCTGAACGAACTTCTCCTCGAACCTTGCCTTGAACTAGTCCCAAGTGAACTAATCCTCAGGTGTAGCAATAGTAATGGCATTCCACCAACGCATGGCCCGCCCTTGAAGCTGTCTAGAGCCCAGCTTCCTTTTTATGGCATCTTCTACTTCCATGTCACTAAAGATATGCTCGTAGGTGTCCAACCAATCCTGCACTTCGATGGCTGACTCTGTTCCAAGAAATGGTTTTCCTCCCAAGGTGGAGTAATCCTTGTATAGCTTGGAAAAGTTAACCCTCAGCGCCTGCACCTAAGCACTGCCACCAACATCAACATTCAGAGCGGCCGTTTGGGCATTTTCCAACATGTTCGCCAACATTATGTTGAACATCGCCTGCAAGTCAGGGTTAGCAGCCCCCGAACCTACTCCTTCCTCAACTCTAGAGATGGCGTTCCTTACAGTTTTTCTTGTATGCCGACTCATTCTTGATCTATAACAAGAATGATCAGTCTCTCTTATAAGGAAATTATATCAATGGTACTCGTGTGTGCATGCGACTTATATACTATATATATACTACTATAGAGTTTTGATAACCAAAATATATAAAAAGTATGCACTCTCCCGTATACACATATACTCTCGATCCAGTCTAGGGTGATAACACCTTCCCTATCTCTACTAGACCATGGTATCTACTCAGGTTATCGTTTAACATAAGCTCTGACACCAAATGTGACGACTGCCCTACATCACTGGCCCCCAATATAACTCTATAGTGCGCTGCCAATATGCCCATCTGATGTAGGATGACTATCAAGAGTTGAAAGAAAAGAAAACCAATCATAGAACTTGTCGTATATCTCACAGCGCATGAAGTAAATTATAATATATAGTACGAATATAAAACAGAAGAGAGAGTAATAACTAAGTGATCTAAATATCAGAGTACAGATCCATGGAGTTATACAACATGGGAATAGAGTTTATACAAAATAGAAATAAACTCAAATAAATTGTCTTATAGTAGTAGCAAACACTGCCAAGGCTCCGCGGTGCTGCATAGTGGAATAAACAAAATATCCATATATAAAATGAGAAGTTCCATCCTGCTTGTCCTCTACACTGCACTGCGTACACCAAGACCTACCATCTATTCTACTCATTTAAGAGTATCCGAGATAATAAGAAGCAAAACATAAAACCTTGAGTCAAACAATAGTCTGGTGTGAGTAATAAATAAATCTCAAAATACTATGCAAGTTGATATAGTAAGGAACAAGGGTATATGAATAATGCCCGACATGTCCCTATAACCAAAGACTTAGCATATAACGAACATAATATGCTACTCTACGAATATCATAAAGGCATACTGCAAACCAAGTATAATGATGGGTGTCCAGGTATCCTTATCCTCAATGCCCATCTCCAGTGACAACCATAGAGTGATAGACTACAGAAGAAAACAATCAAAGCAACCATGACATCCATCAAACAATCCTCACTATCACTCACCGTGCTCTAGATATATGATAACTCGTATAGCCTTTCCCCGCTAGGGACTAATGGAAACCTTAGTTTTCAGTGTACTTGCCTTTAGCCTGAAGCTGTACTAGACCCATTCAACCAGTCCAGGGTATATGGATCCAAACAACCAATCCGGGGTAGCCAAACAAAGTACCCAAAAGCTTCCTCACAATACCTCTACTTTCGAGTACATCAGAAAACACCCGAGTACCAACAATCCCTTAGCATGTGTATTTGAGCCTTTTTCCTTGCTCCATCTAATTCCCATTATTCTCAAGGAACCATTCCACATTCATTCATTCTAGGATAAAACCATTCAACATTCTATCCATGGGTCATCTTTCCTAGAACCTGCCCTTTATTGATAACCATTCTGATGACTCCCTTCAACATCGTGCCGCCATCAACAGAACCTAACTCCATTCACCATCGAGTTGTCATCACCGAAGTCCCAAAGCTATCATCGTTCTACTACATCGCCATCAAACCCTAAGTAAACAAACAAACACCTTCAGCATGACCTATAGAGACCCTGCACTTCCCTCCTAGAAGTTTCACATCAATTCCATCAAAATAAAGCTCTTGGAACCGACCAAAAGCTCTCAGTACCAAGTTGGGTACTTAGTTAATTTGGGCTAAGTCTCTTCCTGCTCCTTTCCTAGAGTCTTTCTCTTTTATAATTCCATCTTCCAAGTGTCTAAACCCCGATCACTTCTCCATAAATGCTCTTGGTACCATTCCTCTAAAGCTCTCAATACCACTCCAACACTTAGCCAAAATTTGGCATTTTGCTTCTTCTCATCACTCCTAGCCCCAACCAAAAGCAGCATCTCCCACCGAGAGGTTTTCCACCAACCAAAAGCTCTTGGTATCGGCTCCTCCACTTAGCTTTAATTTTGATGCAACTTAAACCCTGGACTCCTCCCATGCTCCAAAGTCCCTCCTCCAAGTTTCATCCAATTCCGACCATCTTTGGCTTTGATTTGCCAATTCGACCACCTCTTTCCTAACTGCCTAAAAGCGCTAGCAAACTACATTAAAGAACAACATACAAAAATGAAATATCATCTATATGCATCCATACACATATGCAATTAATTAAAACATAATAATCAAACAATTCCTATACTAGATCTAATTTTTACACTAGCACATATCAATATGCATAGTATAGTGAGAGGTCAAGAACCACACATCAAATACCCAAAATACCCGATTTCTCCCCTTAGAACTGAAGTGAACAGCAAAGGAGATGAATGTAAATCAGCCAAAAATAATAATCTCTAATCTCTCTATGCTAACTACCCCTCTAATGATGATTTGGCTAAGATTAGTAAGGAATAGAGATGATTTTTGAAGAGATTAGGGTTAATATGTGCTTAGAGCTATTTTGGGGAAAACTGAAATGAGTTAGATCTATCTCAATAGCCTTTCCTTAGCACAATTTTCGAGATGGGTTAGTGCGCCTAATACAGGCTTAATTAATTGTCCACTAACATAGGCCATCAGCAGCCAAAACTTAAAACGGCTATGACTTTCAAATGATAAGTTCGTTTTTCTGTTATGATAACTCTGCAAAATGGGAAACCATCATCCTGAAGCAATGGAAGGGTTTAAGATCCTCATTCGGCTCCAATCAAAAGTTATATTCAAAACAAGATTTTCAGGGTCAAAATGGTCACACAAAATTCGACAAAAATCATATATGTGGATAATGCCCTAAGAGTCATTTTCCATAATTTTAGAGTCATGCAACCTCATATGAATAAAATAAAAATACTTTACGATCCTCCGATACGTAAAATATGGGTCATCGCAGATTACCCTAGACATCCATCGTGACCAAAACTTATTTGATAGTAACACACATAATTAGTGAAATTGCATTGTACGCAAAATGCATGCCATAGTTGTTTCCAGTGTCTTAGAAGGAAACACCACAAGTTATAAGAGAATGGAAAGACCAAAGTTCATCACAGAGCAGTGAAACATAACCTAAATAACAATCTCAAATGGCTAAAGAGTGGTGAACAGTCCAACAAAGTTGGAATGCATAAAAGTGCCTACCAAATGTATCCTTTTTGTTCAAAGACATATTGAATGTTTGTATTTTAATTTTTGCATGCAATAAGCATGCAATTTTTTTGCATTATATAAACTATTTCACAATAAATTAGCCACGAATACACTTTACGTATACGCCTTTTAATGTCATGTTAATAACCGAAGACTACTTACAAACAATTGGACTTAACTGAAAGTAACTTTTGGATAAAAATATAACAAATCATTCATCAACATATATTAATGAGAACATGGCATATTCACATATTTTTATCTTTACTACAATTAAACTAATGCCTAATAGATCTTTCAACACGAATACTAAGTCCAAACAAAGGTATATTTAAAAGTAAAAAGCACAGATGTGCCACATAAATAATATAATTCAGTTTATATATTATATATATATGTGTGACATCATAATGTAATATAAGCATATTTATTTGTTTTATTTATAATGTCCGGTTTTGTGGGAAAATTGCTTTGTTGCACAAGCTTTCATCCATGTCCATATAATTACTACAAATTATATTTTTATATCTAAGAGATTATAATTGAGAAAATATTATTAATTTAACTAGGAAAAATAGCTAATATTAAGAGTTTGTGCAATTTCGGTAATTGCGTCCTATTTGTTCAAAAAGCAAGACCAAAAGCCTCCAAGAGTAAGTGGAGCTAGACATTTTTCACACTTTTCCTCCACTAAAGCTTCCCCCGAGAATCATTCTATAGTAAAATTGAATGATCATATAGTTAGTCATTACCAACATCCCCACTAATTATTATGCTTAGTTGGCAACAACAAAGTTAATATATGTTATCTTAACTATATAACCATAACTACTTTTATTAAGTACCGCTGCAGCTACGGAAGCAGATATATCACAAAAAATCTTCAATATAATTACCAATAATATATCAAACTGTAAAATAGAAGCATAATATCTTAGGATGCTATGTTTGTGAACATTTTATAATTTGTACTAATATGTATCTTTTAGATTGCAGCTTTATGATATGCTAAAATGAAATAAAAAGATTTAGTTCGTGTATACACCAAAAAAGTCCAAATTTAACCCTAATCAATTATAAATCCAACTTGTAAGTAGAGAAATGGAAGTTGTTAAATGTTTGGAAAGAACTAAAAATTGGATAGCCATGACATCGTTGGCATGGATGATTTTTCAAAGCTTCAATTTTTCTTTCATCAATCAAAACTATACTAATTAATGAAGTCAATATATTCCACCTAAATCAAGCCTTAATTATAGAATTGAATTTCTTATATGACCGTATAATAACCAATAGTACTTGCAAAACGGGTCCGTAGTTAATTGTTTATCAAAATTCTGGACTGAATTTGTGCTTATATCATTTTGGTTGCAACTTTTTTTGTTATGAAAAAATGAATATATAATTACTTTTCTTTAAGCTAACAGTGTCCAAATTTAATTTTAGGTCGTCATTAGTTCAATTTAAAATGAAATAGAAGATGGAGAAAATGAAGAAGGTAACATATATATAAAAAAAGATTAATAATTAAACAATCATGATATTTGATGATTTTACAAAGCACCATTTTGCTTTAACCAATTGAAATCATGCAACTAAATAAAAATTACTAATTTAGCCTAAATCATGCCTTAATTGTTGAATTTGAAACTATTAATCAACTATACAATAAATATTATGTTACACCAAATTAAAATATAGGCAAAAAGTAAATTAAAAATTTGGCTACAATTAACCCTTTACCTAATTTAATAAGTGCATATGCATGCATTTTTTACGTTGTAAACTTATTGCATGGGGAAAAAAGAAAAAAAGAGAGCTTTATTTTTTTTTATGCTAACGTTGCCCAAATTCAAACCCAATCTATCACTAATTTAACTCAGGAAGAAAATGGACGTTGGAGAAATGAAAGAAATTTAAATTTTTGAAAAAATAATAATCATCAAATAGCCATTACATGCTTATTAAAGATTTTACAAAGCTTCGATTTAGCTTTCACATTTAAACCCCTATTTATGTGAAAATCATGTTTCTGCCCTCGAAATATTTTAGAAATACAAAATTTTTTAGCCTTTCAAGCTATAGAACACACCCTTGGAATTCACGAAAACTTGAAGCAGACCCTTGTTTTTAACCATTAAAATGCAACAATAAATTATGTTGAGATATATAAGTAAAATAACATCCAAAACAAAAGTAAATGTTATTAACCATAAAGCGTTCATAATAATGTATTTTTATGCAATTTAATTACTTTTACCGTGTGTTGCACTATTTACAGTGTAACAATCACTATTTACAGTGAACAATTTGTCGATATTTCATTTATTGCATTATTATAGTAAAACGTTCATAATAATTTTAAGTTTTTATGTTTTTGCTGAAGTAACTTAAGTTATAGTTGTAGAAATGTTATATTTCATGAAATTAAATGAGAAAAATATATTACATCTTCAAAATTCTTTTTCTTTTTCTTTTTTATTTATTGCACTGAACGTTACATTTTTTAAATAGTGCAAGCTACTTAATTCGTTGTCGTTTGCATTTAATTTTAAAAGTTTTGATTCGAACTTTCTATTTAGATTACTAATTTTGTATTATAATGAATTTATACGTGATTTTGTTTTCGCAAAATTTTAGGGCTTAATTATAATATAAAAAGTAAGAATGACTTTTTTTCTTATTATGATAAATAATATGGATGTTATTCAAAAAATTTCTCTTATAAACAAATTATTAAATTACACATAAACCAAGCCTCATTATAGGAAGTAAAACTATTATATAATGATTAACAATATGATTCATCAGGTTAAAGTCTAAAAGAAGTGAAAAATGAAAATTTGAATCAATAGTAATCTTTAAATTGATTGAGAGATTGAAGATTTCGAGTTGGATTCGGCTATTTCTAATTAATTTATAGGAAGAAACAAAGTGCGAGCTTTGAATTTAGGGACAAAAACAAATTTATGGATTAGAGATGGTTAAATATTATGAGAATACTTATTGATGAATGCATTGGAAAGAACTAAAGAACTCTTTACATTGTGAATATAAATGAGTGCCACATGTCAGCATCATAAGAGAAAGTTAAGAATGAAGGAGAAAAGAAGGATGAGAACTCAGCTGTAATAACATGGTATAGATAGATACCAATATCAATCAATGGGTTAAAATTTACTAAACAAATGGATGCTAATTTGTAGCTACTTCTACTACCATTACCTTTATTTTGATACAAAATAAATTGGATAGGGTTTGTAAAATGATTTTTATTAAAAGAAATGCTCATATAGTTTTTGTTTCTTAATGTTCTATCTTTGTAGGATATTAAGTTCAAGGAATCTTATAGTTTACATTAAGAAAAATGAAGTCGAACAATCGAAAATGAGTTTGGGAAACTATCGATTAAGGTAGTGATAAAACTTTAGTGCTAAAATATCCATTAACAAAAAATGTTAAGTGAAATACAATCAGCAAAAGAACTCATTGATTAGGAGGTAATATATCGAATTTTATCCAATTTTGTCATGTTACAATGAAGATGACTATATTAGTAAAAATATGTATTCAGATAGTCAAATTTTATCCAATTTTTTCATGTTATAGTGAATATCTAAAAAATTACTTTGTTTAAGCTCAACCAAAGCTATGTTATTGCATTTTGTTTCGGCCCTCTTACAAATAATATTGATTAATTATCTCTAACATATATAGGCAGTACAAGATGAAGTACATAATGCATAATGAAAGCATTTTCTATTGCCAAGCATATTAATGCGAAAGTGTAAACTTTCATTTATAAGTAAAACTTCGTTATAATTAGGCATTATTCATAAATGATTACAGATAGAGCTACACAAAGTATGGGTTTGGTCAGATTGGACAAAATACTCCACCCGACATGTATAGGTATGGGTTAAAAATAGTTCAATCCGTATAAGACCCCATAAAAGGTTGGATATAGGTTGGGTTGAAGTATGGGTTGGGTTTCTTAAACGTAATACAAAAAATAAGAATTTGAAAGGAGAAAAAAGTCAAAACGTTCAACTCAAAATAGCAGAATTTAGTTAACATAATGCATTAAATATAACCGATTCGCTACAACGCACATTTTATTAGAGTTTAGAATTTCATTACGAAAGACATTACATAGAATTGATTCACTACATATTAGGGTAAGAATTTCATTCCAAAATACATAAAAAATGCACGTATAAAACTCCTCAAAACCTCTTAATCAATCCTATGTGTTTTGATTGCTTCAATTTTACTTGGACTGGCATCAAGTATGATTTTTTTAGTATATGTATTCTAGAATACATACCTTTATTATAGATTTTAACTATTCTAATTTTACATAGGATCATATCGATTGAGTCTTTTACGTAGGGTTCGATGGGGTTAAAATTAGGTTGGGATGAATAAATATCGCATCCGACCCATATGTGGTATGGGTTACAAATTGCAACCCATATCCGATCCGAACTAGATTGGGTTGGATCGGGTTTATGTGGGTTGGTTCGGGTTGGTGGGCCGTGTCGGATCGAGTATGGGTTGTTCACACCTCTAATTACAATTGCCAATCTACATAGAAACATGCATTTATATGAAATTTGCAACACATAATTCAAATTAAGCAACCAAAATGAAAATAAGAGATAACAATAATATCATACTTTTCTTAACTTTAGAACAATCTTATATAAAATATACTTAGTTAATCCACCACTATATCTATCTATTAATTTTGTTATGATATCAATCCCTGATCCTTATAAGCCGTTCAAATCTTTTTTGAGCAATTTCAAAACATATGATCAGAAGTTCAATGTCAAAAGGATAAAACCTAAATTAGTTTTTTTTTTCAAGTTAGGTTCAAGTCAAATTGCTTACTTAAGAATATACTACTATTTCATTTTAAAATGTCATTCATTAAACTTTAACAAAAAACCCAGTTCACACAATTTTAATTTCTATGCTATGTTGATAATAAATACCCGAGCGAAAACAAGTGAGTGGCAATAAGCAAGGGACAAGGTTAGGCGGAGGTATGTTGGCAAGAAGCAAGCCACAAGGGATCGGTGAAGAAGATGGATTAGATCATGTGCGATTTCCTAATTAGGTTTTTCTAATTTATTTGGGGAGAAGTTCGGGGAAAAGAATGGCACAGATCAAAGCTTTGTATTTATGGAATTAAGATACAGTATGGCACCGCTAAAACGTCGCAATAGAGTTATTATTAGAAACTTCATAGTAATGCCAGCCTTCTTCGTAATATTCCAAGAACACTAGCATCACTCCCTCAAAACGAAAATATGCCTCTACTTGATCTTCCATTGGTTTTGAGCAATCGATGGGTCCCATTTCTTTTCTATTTAACAATATAAAATAATATGCCAACAAATCCTGCAATTATAGTCATAATTGTTTTTTGCTTAAGTGATCCCAATGTTCCTCGTGATATTTCAAGCATGGCATCGCTAAAGCATCAAAATTTTCATATGCCTTAGTAGCCCCATTTTTATCCTAATCTTTACAATAGTATATATTTTTATTTTGTAATGATTTAAAATAGTATAGTTTTATTAAATGTAATTATTAATTTTAAAATAGTACATGATTATTTAAAAAAATTAAAGTATAATTTACATATTATTATATATAATTCCATATTATTTAATGTTTTTAAAATGGTAATTAGGCTAAAGAAGCCCATCCCATAGATTATATAATAAAAGAATTGTATGTAGACACAAATAGGACAGAACAAAGTATAAAGAAGTAAGCCTTATGCAGCTTAAAATAAAGCCAAAAAACCAAAAAGTGGATAGCATAAAGCTTACTTCCACATCGATAATTTGCAAATTTCCTTAGTAACTTTGCATGTAACGCCTAGTAGATATGAGCTTGAGTTCTACTGGAATTTTGAATGCCCTGCTTTTCTTTTCCTACCATATTTCATAGATGAATCATTTAGTAACTTTGAGAAATAGTTTGGCTTTATGAGTTTTCCATCTGGTGGCCTTAAAAATGTTAAACCATTCCACCTTGTTGTTAGTAGAAGGTATGTGGAAGCTTCCATTAGCTAAGATTCTCGACCATATTAAGTGAACGGATAGGTGAATGTTAGATTCAAGCTCTTTACAACAAAGCAGGCACTGGTCATAATTGGTAATACCTTTGGAAGCCTTAAAAATGGATCGGCAACTTAATGGCTCGATGGGGAATGGCTAGTGGAGGTGGACAATGGCAAGATGAAGAAAAATGGCTAAGTATTGGGCATGGTGCCGAGCTATTTCTAGGACTTGGAAACCATTGCTTTGGTATGATATCGAGTTATTATAGCTCGGGGCCAAGTTATTTATACTGATGGGATTGGAGTGAAACTTCCAGGAGGAGAAATAGAGGCTCTACAGGTCGTGCTAAAGGTGTTTATTTGTTTGCTTAGAGTTTGATGGTGACATGGTAGCAGGATGATGGTTTCGGGACTCTAGTAATAACTCGATAGTGAAAGGAGTTAGGTTCCAATGATGGAGGCTCAATGTTGAACGGAATCGTGATTATCCATGAAAGGGCGTGTTCTAAGAAAAGTGACCCATGGATAGAACAGTTAAATGGTTCTGTCATGAAATATGGGAATGTAGAATGGTTCCTCGAGGAGAATGAAAATTGGATGGAGCAAGGAAAGTACTCAGATACACATGCTAAGGGATCATTGATACTTGAAGTGTTTTCTGATGTACTCAAAGTAGGGGTGTTGTGAGGACTCTCATGGGTATTTTTAATGGCTACCCCGGATCAGTTGAATGGATCTGTGCACCCTAGACTAGTTGAATAGGTCTAGTATCAGCTTCGGGCTATAGATAATACACCAAAAACTAGGATTTCCATTAGTCCCTGGCAGTTGAAAGGTCATACAAGTTATTATATATCCAGAGCATATTGAGTGATAGCGAGGATTGGTTGATGGATGCTATGGTTGTCTTGATTTTGCATCCAATTGTAGATAGGTATTGGAGATAGGGACACCTGGACACCCGTCATCACACTTGGTTTGTAGTGTACCTTTTCTGTATTTGTAGAGTAACATATTATGTTCGTTATGTGCTAACTCTTTGGTTGCAGAGACAGGTCAGGTATGGTTTGTATACCCTTGTTCCTTACTATACCGACTTGTATAGTATTTTGAGATTCACTTACCGCTCACACCAGACTGTCGTTTGACTCGAAGATTATGCTTTGCTTTTTATTATCTTGGGTACTCTTAAATGAGTAGACTAGATAGCAGGTCTATGTGCGATGTAACAACTATGTAGAGGACGAGCTGGATAGAACTATCTCGTATTTTATATGGATTTCTATGCTTATTCCACTGTGCAACACAATGGAGGCTTGGCAATGCTTTCTTATTATTATAAGATAGTTATTTAAGTTTATTTTCGTTGTATAGACTCTATTATTCATTGTATAACTTTGTGACTCTGTACTCTAATACTTGGATTACTTAGTTATTACTATCTCTCATGTTTTATATCTATGATGTATATCGTATTTTATTCCATGCGCTGTGAGATATACGACAGGTTCTATGATGGTTTGTTTCATTTTAAAATCTTGACGATCGTTTTACATCGGTCAGGCACATCAGTAGTGCGTTATCTTATGTATATTGGGTGTCGATGGTGTAGGGCGGTCGTCATATTTGGTATCAAAGCTTAGGTTACATGATTAATCCGAGTTGATACCATGGTCTAGTAGAGATAAGGAAGGAGTTATCACCTTACATTGGATCAAGAATACACACACAAACACAAGAGAGAGTGCATACTTATTATATATTTTGATTTTCAAAATTATATAGTAGTATATATGGTATGTAAACCGTGTGCACAAACAAACACAATTGATATAGTTTTCTTTTTAAGGCACCGATCATTCTTGCTACAGATTAAGAATGAGCCGGCAAATAAGAAACACCGTGAGGAACTCCATCTCCGAAGTTGAGGAAGGTGTGGGCTTGGGGGCTGCTAACCCTGACTTGCAAGCTATGTTCAATGCGATGATGGCGAACATGCTTTAAAATTCTTAAGTGGTCGCTCCAAATGTTGCTGTTGGTGGTGGTGGTGCTTAAGTGCAGACGCTGAGAGCTGACTTTGCCAAGTTATGCAAAGATTACTCCACCTTGTGAGGCAAATCATTTCTTAGAAAGAGTCGGCTATCGAAGTGCAGGATTTTTTGGATACCTACGAGTGTGTCTTTAGTGATATGGAAATAGATAATGCCATGAAGTGGAACCTGGCCTCTAAACTACTTTAAGGGCGGGCCATGAACTAGAGGAATGCCATTACAATTGCTACACCTGAGGATTAGTTCACTTGGGAGCAGTTTAAGGCCAGGTTTGAAGAGAAGTTCATTTCGGCTGCTTAGAAGTCAGTGCTATGTAGGAATTTTGCTAATTTAAAGCAAAGAGATATGTCTTTCTACGAATATATTGCTGGGTTTGATGCTTTATTAAAGTATAGGATGTCTTTCATCAATGGTCCATTGAGAAAGAACGAGAAGTTCATTATGGGTTTGGACGACTACTTGGGGGAGAAGTTGATTGGTCATATCGATGAGCCATTTGAAAGACTTGTCAAGAAATCTCTTCGCGAGGAGAGTTTATACCCCAAGTCCAAACCAGCTATTGTTGCTAAGGAAGAGCCGAATTTTCAACAAAGCAGTGGAGGCTAGAAGAAATGGAATAGAAAGAGGAAGCAGTCACGGGGAAATAACGATCAGAAGAAGGCTAAATGGGATCTTATTTTTATGGCTATAGAGATAAGGGTCACCTAATCAGAAACTATAAATTTGATGGGAAGAAGAAGTGTTATAACTGTGGCAAACCTGGACATATACTTAAGAATTGTCTGGAACCACCGTAGTAGAAACACTTTGTGAAGGCATATGCTTTGGATGCTGTCCCGAATTTGTCGAGTGCTCCCTCGACGAAAGAGAAGGGAAAGGGTGTTATTATTCAAGGTGCTTTCTATGTATGATGTCCTAATGCGTATTTTATTCGATACCGAGGCTTCGTGTTCCTTCATAGCTAGTGATTTGGTAGACAGGCTGGGATTGAAACCCGAAATAGTTGACTGACCTTTGATTACGACGAACTCTATTAGAGGCTCCACCAACCTGTGCATGGTTTGACCTTATCGAGTCATGGATGCACTTTTATTTGTGATTGTTTTGTTTTGAATTTCATTGGGTTTAGGATTATATGAAGAATGGACTAGCTAAGGAAGTATGCAGTAGTAGTGGATTGCGAGAGGCTGTTGGTGATGATTGGAGCGGTGGAGGGGTGGGCAGTAATGATAGGTTGCCTGCTAGAGGATGGGATTATGGTTAGCTTTCTATATTCTCTTGAGACTCCACAGGATGGATTGTCATCTTTTGCCTATCATTAGAGAGTATCCGGATGTGTTTGAGGAAGTGACCGGATTACCACTTCATAGAGAAATTGAGTTTCAAATATACTTAGTAAAGGATGTCGGACCAATAGTAATGCCTTTAAGGCATATGGCACCTAGTGAGCAAAAGTAGTTGGAGGTGCAAGTAAATAACTTGCTGAAGAAAGGTTTCATTTGTAGGACTATATCTAAGTAGGGTGCACCCGTAGTATTCGCCACTACACTAAGGCGGATGACTCTCTGAGGTTGTGTGTAGATTACCATGAGCTGAATAAAGTGACAAAGAAGAACAAGTATCCACTTCCACGTATTGATGACTTGTTTAATCAACTCTATGGTGTGAAGTTGTTCTCTTATTTGGATCTTATGATAGGATTTCACCAGTTGAGAATAGTGAAGGAGAGTGTGCCAATAACCGCGTTTTGTACGCCGTCTAGTTTCTATGAGTGGTTGGTTATGCCGTTCGGGCTAACCAATGCTCTGGCATACTTTATTGGTCTCATGTACCGTGTCTTTAGGGATCACCTAAACAAGTTCATGCTTGTGTTCATGGATGATATTTTGATCTATTCTAGGGCAAAGGAAGAACATAAGACACACTTAAGGATTGTGCTTGAAGTATTGAGGAAGCATAAGTTGAAGGCGAAGTTTTCGAAATGTCACTTCTGGAGGAGGGAAGTGAGATTCTTGGGTCATGTCTTCTCGGAGCAAGGCATCACAGTAGATCCTACCAAGGTGGCAACAGTTCATGATTGCAACCAATCCAAGAATGCTATGGATATGAGGAGTTTCCTAGGGTTGGAGGGATACTGTAGATATTTTACCAAGGACCTCTCGAAGATAGTAGCACCATTGACCAATTTGACGAAGAAGAATTAGACTTTTGTTTGGGATGCGAAATGTGAGCATGCGTTTGTAAGTCTGAAACAGAGGTTAATGAGTGCACCAATATTGACCATTCCGAGCAAGAATGAGGAGCTAACAGTATACACTGACGCCTGTGATACTGGATTATGTGCGGTGTTGATGCAGAAGGGAAAAGTTGTCGCACACTCTAGTCGATAGCTGAAACTGAACGAGAGGAAGTATCCAACTCATGATTTGGAGTTGGTGGCTATAGTGATTGCTTTGAAGATTTGGAGGCACTACTTATTAGGAGAAATGTTTGAGCTGTCCACAGATCATAAATCCTTAAAGTGCCTTTTCTCCTAGAAGGATCACAACCTTCACCGACAGCGATGGTTGGAATTCATGGCCTCTTATGATTTCAGCATTTCTTATACACCTAGTAAAGGAAATGTAGTCACTGATGCATTGAGTAGAAGTCATGCCAATTTGGGAGCAATGTTATGGAGTGGAAACAGTTGGAGTATATTGCTGGCTATGACTTCAGGCCACATTGTGAGTTAGAACCAGAGATGTTGGCGAATTTGACTATCAAGCCTACTCCGATTGAGAGGGTCGGTACTAGTCAAAGGCGAGGTGCTAGACTAGTAGAAATCA
The DNA here is from genome assembly GCA_030737815.1 of Allium fistulosum. Lineage (NCBI taxonomy): Eukaryota > Viridiplantae > Streptophyta > Magnoliopsida > Asparagales > Amaryllidaceae > Allium > Allium fistulosum. The sequence goes on from CM060906.1 coordinate 1,064,597,204, forward strand.
TAACGAAAATTGAAGGAGGTGTAGAGTCTGGATATATAAAGCAATACAGACTCAATTGAGAAGGTTGGCTCCATAAGGATAGGAGACCGTTTATTCCCAATGTTGATGGATTACGAGATGTGGCGCTACGAGAGTACCACCATTCTAGGTTGACCATACATCCCGATGGTAATAAGATGTACCATGATATGAAGCAGACTTATTATTGAGAGGGGATGAAAAAGGATGTCGAGACATTCATCTCGAAATGCATGAACTGCCAGTTGGTGAAGGCAGAGCAAAAGAAGCCAAGCGAGTTGTTGCAACCGCTTGAAATTCCCGAATGGAAGTGGGAGCAAGTATCGATGGACTTCATTGGTGGACTGCTGAGGACTCGAGCAAGGTACGACAACATCTGGATCATAGTCGATCAATTGACCAAGAGTGCTCGATTTATAGCCATTAAGTCAAGTAGGACGGTGGCCAAACTGGCCGAGTTGTATGTGAAATGGGTCGTACGATTTCATGGTGTGCTGAAGAGCATTGTAAGCGACTAAGGCCAGTCTTTCACTTATGGGTTCTGGAAGAGCTTACAAGAGACATTGGATGCCGAGCTGCATCTCAGTACAGCACCTGCAAACATATGGGCAGACCAAGAGAGTGAATCACATATTGGATGATCTCCTGTGGGCTTGCATACTTGATTTTGAAGGCTCGTGGGATGATAATCTGTATTTTGTGGAGTTTGCATACAACAATAGCTATCGGTTTATTATCGGTATGGCATCGTATGAAGCATTATATGGCCGACCGTGTAACGCCTCTTCGTGTTGGTAGGAAACGGGTGAGAAACTAATTCTTGGGCCAGATATGATCAGAGAGACCTTGGAGAAGATAGAAATCATTCAATAGCAAATGAAAGCTGCTCAAGATAGGCGTAAGGGCTACGTCGACATGGGATGTAGAGATTTGGAATTCTTCGTAGGTGATATGGTGTTTGTGAAGATTTCTCCTTTGAAGAATGCTATTCGATTCGGTAGTAAAGGGAAATTGACACCGAGATTCGTAGATCCTTTTTTGATAACAGAGAGGATTGAGAACCTTAGAATATAGGGTCGACTTACCTCAAAAGATGGTAAGCGTGCACAATGTCTTCCACGTTTCTCATTTGCGGAAGTTTGTGCATGACTTAGGCGTGACGATTACACAGGATCAACTGGATGATATCGAGTTTGAACCTGGAGCTTTGAGACCTCGTTGGCCATTTTGTATTGTCAGACACGATATGAAATAGCTTAAGAGGAAGGCGGTGGAGTTAGTGAAGGTTCAATGGGACGAAAGTGAAGACGGTTGCATGTGGAAAACCGAGGAGAGCATGAGGGCTACTCATTCAGAGTTCTTTGTATGGTAAGACCTACTGTTTATCGCATTTGCTTTCACTTTTGATATCATATAGGATAGTTTAGTATCTTGCATGTTAGGATAGTCTTACCTACACTATAGATTGCATGGTTGCTTATTTGACATGTATGATGGTTACGTATGATTGTTAGGCATGCAGGATAATCATGTTTGATTTATTTGGGGATTTCGAGGGCGAAATTTCTAAAAGGGGAGTGTGTAATGATCCGTGCTTTATGTATCGAAGGATCGTAAAATATTTTTATTTTTTTCATATGAGGTCGTATGACTCTAGAATTTTATGAAGTGATTCTTAGGGATATTTTCCACATCTATGTTTTTTACCAAATTTCTATGTAACAATTTTAACCCTGAAAATCTGGTATGGACTATTAAATTTTGATAGGTGCCGAATTAGGGTCTCAAACTACTTTCATTGCTTCAGGATGATGGTTTCTCATTTCGTAGAGTGCTCATAGTAGAAAAACAGATTTATTGTTTGAAAGTTATAGTTGTTTTAAGTTTTGGCTGTCATTGGTCAATTTTAATAGGTAACTAACTAAGCACATGCTTAGGCTCATTAACCCATCTCAAAAATTGTGCTAAGAGGAGGCTGTAGGAACTGATCTAAGTCATTTCCATCTTCCCCTAAATAGCTCTAAACCTTCATTAACCTAATTTCATCAAAAATCACACATCTTCAGCCAAATCATTGATCAAAGGGGTGATTAGCATAGGAAAGCTTTAGATTATCATTTTTGCTTATTTGGGTTCATCTTCTTTGTGGTGTACTTCAGATCTAATGAGAAAAATTGGTATTTTGGGTATTTGGCAAGTGATTCTTGACCTCTTACTCTACTATGCATGTTTATATAGTTAAAATGATGTTTTTAATACGATTTTGACCCTAAAACATTTCCTAATTTTAATTACATTTTTATATATGTTAATGGATTAATTGTAAAGGTTTAAAAATGGTTTTAAATGGTTTTGCAACCCCTTGTATTCATATGCATTAGTGTAAAAGTTAGATTTAGATTAAGAGTTGCTTGATTATCACATACTTATGTATTGCTTGTATGAATGGATGTATATGCATGGTTTTCTATGACTGTATATTGTGCTTTGATGTTGTTTGCTAGTGTTTTAGGTAGCTAGAGAATAGGTTGGCGAATTCGACAAATCGAAGGCAAAGATGATCAGAATTGGATGAAACTTGGAGGATGGGTTTGGAGCATGGGAGGAACCTAAGCTACAAGTCGCAACAAAAACTGGTCCAAGGAAATAGGTCGGCACCGAGTTTTTTTATTGGCCAAAATAGATCGACGACTTGATGGTTTGGTAGGGAATAGCTAGAGGAGATGGACAAGGCCAAAATGTAGAAAAATGGCTAAGTATTTGGCATGATGCTGAGTTATTTCTAGGACCTGGAAACCATTGCTTTAGTGTGATGCCGAGTTATTATAGCTCAGGGCCGAGTTATTTTTATTGATGGGATTGGAGTGAAACTTCCAAGAGGGGAAGTAGAGGCTCTACAGGTCATGCTGAAGGTCTTTATTTGTTCGCTTAGAGATTGATGGCGACATGGTAGCACGATGATGGTTTCGGGGCCCTGGTAACAACTCGATTGTGAAAGGGTTAGGTTCCAATAATGGCGGCTCGATGTTGAACGGAGTCGTAATTATCCACGAAAGGGTGGGTTCTAAGAAAGGTGACCCATGGATAGAATGGTTGAATGGTTCTATCGTGGAATGAGGGAATGTGCAAAGGTTCCTCGAGGATAATGGAAATTGGATAGAGCAAGGAAAGGGCTAGGATACACGTGCTATGGTATTGTTGATACTCAGAGTGTTTTCAGGTGTACTCAAAGCAGGGTTATTGTGAGGATGCTTATGGGTATTTTAAAAGGCTACCTCAGATCAGTTGAATGGATCCATGTACTCTGGACCAGTTGAATGGGTCAAGTATCAGCTTCAGCTAAATAGAGTGCATTAAAAACCAGATTTCCATTGGTCCCTAGCAGTTGAAAGGTCATATGAGTTATCATATATCCAGAGCACACTGAGTGATAATGTGGATTGGTTGATGGATGTTATGGTTGTCTTGATTGTTCTTCCGTAGTGTATCACTCTAGGGATGTCATTGTAGATAGGTATAAGATAGAGATACCTGGACACCCGTCGTCACACTTGGTTTGCAGTGTACCTTTACTATATTTGTAGAGTAGCATATTTTGTTCATCATGTGCTAACTCTTTGGTTGCATGGATAGGTCAGGTATTGTTCGTATACCCTTGTTCTTTTCTATATCGACTTGTGTAGTATTTTGAGAGCATTTACCGCTCACACCAGACTGTTGTCTGACTCAAGATTTTATGCTTTGCTTCTTATTATCTCGGGTACTCTTAAATGAGTAGAGTAGATAACAGGTCTAGGTGAGACGCTGCAGCTGTGCAGAGGACGAGCTGGATGGAACTATCTTGTATTATATATGGATTTCTATGATTATTCCATTGTGCAACACTATAGAGCCTTGGCAATGCTTGCTTATTATTATGAGATAGTTATTTGAGTTTATTTTCTGTTGTATAAACTCTATTCCTCATTGTATAACTCTGTGAATCTGTACTCTGATTTGCACCTTGAGTGGAGAATAAAACTCCAATTCGATTGAATCAACCTCTGGATTTTACAAGGATCAAGTGGCAAACACAACCTCGAATGTTATGGATTTTATTTGAATTCGTTTTAGGGAATTTTCTATCATGGAGGCCATTAAGGGAGAGGAGGAGAGAAAGATAATGATTTTTTTTGAAGAAATTTTAGCCATGAATATTGGAGAAAATGAAGAAAAGTTATGTTCTGCTAAAGAAATCAAATTACAAGGTTTTGCCTTAATAGAATTAAAAGAACCTTTCATATTCTTCTTATGAAAACTTCCTTCTTTAACTCCATTTAAAATTAAATCAATTCAATTAATTGATTCCCTCCTCTCACCATTATATGGTTGGTCCTAGCACATTCTCAATGTGCGAATTTTCCAAATAATTTTTTATGTAATTATTTTATTATTTAAAATTATACCAATATCATATATCGATATATGAAAATATAACTTTTACATGCATTTAATAATTACCAATTACATTAGAAACATCAAATAAGTTAACAATAATTAATGTTTCATAAATGTTAATTAATTTATAATATTTTACAAATTAATTAAATCATGTGGTTTTCGAAGAAATCACAGATGCGGTTGTGCGAGTCGAAGGTGAGAATTCAATCTGCAATTAATATTGAACAATTCAAATATCAACGTTCACATGTCACCTTAGCTAGTGGTGCGATAGTTTGCATGTATACATCACTTGTAGGTCTTTTTGATAAAATCAAATTTCATAAGCACTTAAGTGGCACCTTCACCTTTTAGTGATGATTATTTATACCAATTCTCTTCGTCAAAACTATATAATTAAGAACTTACAGAATGTGGTTTTGATCAAAATTCCAACATTGAAGTCTACAACTCTAGTGTGGTCGACATGGGTTCCTAGCTCCCCAGTAGAAGGAGAGGGTTCGAGCCTTGGCAATGGCACTTTAGCGGCCTAATATTTACGGCGGCTTGCAATAATCTCATAAGTGAGCTAAAATTCTTGGGATCGAAAAGTGCATTTGTGAGGTACCTAAGTTAAAAGAGGGTGGGATGAAGGAACACCTCTTTATATCCCTGGCCTACATATATTGTGCAAGTTTTTTTTCAATTTCCAACATTGTCCACATTCAACTTCGTAAGTGCAAAACACAAAATCCTTAGTTCAATAACAACAATTATTATTAACCGTACTGCTCTCGTAAGAGACTTTGATTTTGAGTTGACTTAAGTTGACCTTGTGATACTTACCCGATATAACCAAGGAGACAATTCTTTCTTAAATAGTGTTTCACTTCCAGTGCTTCCACTTGACCCAACTATAGTCATTTGATGGACGTTACGCTATGATTTAACTATAATCAGAGTGAAGTTTTCACATCGAAAATCAACAGCATTAGTAAGTCAACAGAACTGTGTAATTTTGTCACATCAATATTTTCCGTTTGACAGTAGTTATATTAACCAATAAAAAACTATCGAGTGAGTCATTCCATAGTTATCCAATAACTATCAATGCGTAATCCTTGGTGCCTCCAACAGCCACAAAAAATATACTGTCGAATAGTTGGAGAGCGCTACATACTCTACTCTCAATGGATGAATCAATATCCTTTCTCGAAACATCTTTACTAGGAATATTTAAAACAATATATTATTTTCAGTGTGATAAAATTCTCATGATTACAACTATACTATCACATAACATATCCTTTAAGGATATCCATCTATATACTTTAAATTAATTACTAAATTATTTATATCACCTTATAACAAGTATATAATAGAAAGAAAAACACCTTTTATGTTGAACAAGATTGGGCACAAAGTTGGATATATATATAACAAATTATATAATTGCCTCTAGGGCATATCCCTAACTCAATCAATTTTTCACTTGCACTTGAGATCAATTATGGAATCTAATTCCAACTTCTTCGATCGATTTTCTCCAAAACTAATTGAGTCATTTTCTTAGTGAATGGGCCTGCTATTGTTTTAATCATCTACTCTGTCAATTAACGCTCTTCGACATAGATAAGCTGCTTTTATCATGTAACACTATTCATTGTATGTCACTTGACTTTTAGTGAGCTCTAGCTTCTTTTATGAACTGTATCGTGACATATTATCATATGACAATGTCATGGGATTCTCAACATTTGGAATCATCCTTAGCTTAGTTATAAATTTGTGTATTTATTTATACTTCTTATATTGTAGTAGCTCTTGGTTGAATTAGCTACTTCTTATTATTTGGAACAATTCCACCTTAAAGCTTCTTAATTAAGTTTGAACATGAATTTAATATTACATATTATACTCGATAGCACTTATGAAGTTTGAGTCTGAACACTCCTTCATAAGGAGTTCATTATTTCTATAAACAATTATCCAGTATTTTGTAAATACTCGAGAACACTCTAAACTACCATTTAGTGATCTTAATTTGGATTTGTTATTTGCTTCATGCATCAAATACATATGCAAGGTATGATATTATATACAATACAATATGTATGATAATTCTTATTGTCAATACGTAAGGAATCCATTTACATATTCCATTTTAAACATTTTAATATGGTGTCTTCGCATATCATTTAGGACATTCCCAACATCCTAATATATATAATTTACAAATCATATATTGAGTATTAAACAACCAGACTGTTACTGATTTTAACATAAATACATCATTAACAATCAACAACATGTTGTTTACTTATAATTTTGGAAATATCTACGTACATTTTAATGTTCTTTTTATGGACACATGTTTCCTGTGACGACCCACACTCGACACCCTCTGAATCCGACACCAAACCACGCGTGTCCGACCCAGAGCGCACCGATTGTAGATAATCAAGAGAAAGAAAAGAGAGGGTGAGAAGAAAGAGAGAAGAAAGAAGAAGAGAAGAGAAGAAGAGGAGGAAAAGGAGAGAGAAGCAGAACCAAAAACAATACAGAATCTCACATCGCAATGGAATAACATATAATATAGATCAATAATCTTTACAAAGAGAAACTGTAATATACATAAATCAATATCAGAGTACACAATAAATAATCATCAGCTTGGATAGTTATAATAACCCGTCCTCACAAATGCTGATAATTTAAAACAATAACAATCAATAGCAGCAGAAAAATATACAGATACGTGTATACAACATGAAGATCTCCAGCTCGCCTGCTGAAGCTCCAAAAGCACCAAATTTGAACCTGTAAATATACTCAGTCTGACCCAAGCATTGGATGGGAAGAACGCCCGGATCAGTCTGGTAAACCAGCGTGAGAAAACACACCTCACTGAATTTATAAAGTTATCAAAACCTTTCCTTTATCAAAACAAAAGGTATCTCGTAAGACCGAGTCGCAAATAAATACCGACAAGGTTTTTACCTTACGATAACCAAAACATTTCATATCAAATTCCCTTATATTATAATAGTGTCTATTGCGCACATAATAAATTAAATAGCTGAAATTGTTACATTATTAAATTCCAACGTAATAGGTTTACATACAAAATGGCAGGCACGTATTAGATTTTGGATTTCCATACAAATGACTAGGTGAAGGGACTACCTTTCCGAAACTTGGCACACCTCTAGAGGGATGTACCTAGGGTCCAGATACTGGGCGCCTAAACCAACACAAGACCGGCCTACCCATCCCTGGATAATACCAAATATGTCATCACTTCGGTCATTACCGACCTAAAATCCGTGGCTACAAGCATACACAAAAATAATCAGATACACGACGTCATAGCATGTAAGGATATATCTAGAAGAGTGATGACATCTCATTATTGGGAGCGACCCACTTAGCCTTGCCGCTTCTATCCCTGTTTTAGTCATTTTTCGGGGAGTGAGGCCCAAAAGAGGTATCGATTACCTTTCACATATCACATATCACATATCACATATCACATATCACATCATCTTTGAATGCCACATTACCATTTCCGTTGACTACTAATTGCCTTCCACAAAAATACAACCCTTGAGCTCGTACGTCTCAAGGAGGGTGTTAAGCTAAGAGAAGTTGCCTTCTCCACCACCACATGATGTACGTTTGTAAAAACCTATGTACGTAATCATAGAAATGCAATGTCAGACACTCGTCCATAAAAGTTGTCCAGGAACAGGATAAAGGTACTCTCCTACCACATACTATCGGGAAATCCCTAGGATTAATAACGAATAGTCCTTGCATTGGATATTTCATAACGAAGAGACTACTGCTACTATATGCATACTGGGATTTTAACCCGAAACGATCAACAAGCAGTCCTTCGTTATGAAAATCCTAAATATCAATATCATCGACCAACCTGCACAATCGTCGTATAAATGTTGATCCGAAGTGGTTTTGAGATAAATCTGATCCCGGTCTCTTCGCACCAACAACGCAAAAGCGTTTCACAACCTCGCACAGAAACTAAGTCTCACAGACTTATCACGTCTCCAACTTTCAACTTGCTATCCTTCGGCCAAGAAGGAAGCTCGATAGATTGAAGTAATCACTCCACACTACACGAATCAACATTCTCAACACAAATGATAATCAATCCTACACAGTCAGTTACGTACTAAGTGTACTACTAATTAGTTTCCACATCAAGTTGAGGAACTAAAATGGCCAATTTTGATAGTCGGTTATTTAACTATCAAAGCAACAAACAAAATCTAGCACATAAGTAGTCACTAGGCCTGATTTTTATTAATCATTTATTAATCAAACCACTTTCCAATTATTCACTTCAAAATATCTTTAAAAGGATAATATTCAAAACTATTTCACTTGTTGGATATTTGGAAAACATTTTCATATACTTATTTTAATAATAAGTAAATTCACAACTTATTTTATTTTCAAACCATTTAAATTCCATTTTATAATATCACTTTCCAAAACATCCATTTTATTTAAAGGATTATTATTCACTGTCCAAAATTGTGAATATAATTCTCTTACCAAATTTATTACTTCTAAATATTTAATTTAAAGGATTATTCACTGTCCAAAATCATGAATATAATTCTCTTACCAAATTCATTACTTCTAAATATTTAATTTAAAGGATTATCCACTGTCCAAAATCGTGAACATGATTCCTTTAATAAACTTTCATATTTAACTTATCAAATTAAATTGATTTCACATTTATAAAACAGTGTTTACGAATATTATTTATATCTCATTTATATGTCAAAATCCAATTATAAGTTAATTTACTTAAAAAAACCTCTTATTTACAAATTCATTCTTTTCGAATCTTATTATTTACAAAATCCATTATAAATTCATTTCTACATTTCAATTGCAAATCCATATACAAATTTGATTACAATTCCATTTCTAAAACACTTTTATATTTCCATTACTTTTATTTATAAAATATCAATTTTATAAATCTTATGTATAAACCATTTATAATAAGTCCAAAAATCTCAACTTTACTTATTTTACCAAATAGTTAACTCCATATTTCAAAAATCATATTTTGATTATATTTCACAAAACCATAATTTTTATAACATAAAAATTATAACTTTTTATTCATTTAAATAAATTCATTTCTTTAACAAATTCGAAAAATTATTAACACACATATATTTTCAAAATCACTTTGAAATCCTTTGAAATCATCGTTTTAATATTTTTAAATTTCCAAAATATGACCCAATGCCGCAACAACGCTAAATAAGGGGATTCACATCAATCATATCAATCATGGCATCCAAATATCATATATCACACGATGACATCATATATAACAATATCTGTAAATAAAAATCAACAACGGTGAGGAATCTAGTTAGATCTCTCCAACCTGTCACTTGCAACAAATATACATATGAGAAAAATATGTACAACGTCTGCTTCGAGGCAGACGCGCGTATAACGGGTCATCCGCTCATACACGGGAACATATATGGTCTCATCCGCTAAGATATGCGGGAATATATCCAAACCAATCAATATATATATAATATATCATATATCACCCAAACAATCATCAATCATCATAAATAAAATTATTCACTTATATAAAAATATAAGCGAGTCGGAAAGAGTGAGTTGTACTCACTTTGATTTCCAGTAGTCGTTGCAGCATTTTATTTCGATTAAAATTAAACTAGCATTTAATTTTAACCAAAATTTCACTAGCTCAAATAAATCCCAATCCAGCTCCATAATGTAGTGCTCGACAATACGAACCTAACGCAATTCGTTTCGTGCAATTTCAACCTCGTATGAAGAAGATATACAAATTTAAAGATTACATGATTTTTAAATATAAATTATTTACAAATCTCTTTTTCCTTTTTTATTTTAAACCTTATACAAATCAGGGCTGCACATTACAGATCCAACCACCCCAGATCTTCTCCTTCATCTTCGCGTATCATTCCCAGATCAAACGAACCCATGCCGCCGAACTTTCATCAATTGCCGTGCCATCAACATTCATTTGGACGATGATCAAAACCCATCATTCGAAAGCCTGCACCTCACTCCCCCTACGCCTGAAACCATGACGAGCTCGGCCTCCCCCTCGCCTTAAAAATTACGCTCAAATGCATGATGAACGCGCCGCCCTCGCCCACGCCATGGTGCTCCAATTCAGATCACAACCGTTGATCTTGTAGAGCATGACGAGCTCTACAATTTTCTAGTTAAGGCCTTCGTCTAATTTTGCGTGGATTGAGAGGATTTGAGGGAAGAAGATCATGATTTATTGGCCATTGAATTCTAAATGACGGCTAGGTTTTAAACCCCTAGAATTGTTGCAAATGGAAAAGGCGATGGCCTTTTATATAAAATTTTCGTGCATTATTCATCCACGAAATTTTCGAACTCCAGTTGAAGCATGCCGCCAGGCGTTTATAACGTTTTACCCCTATTCCGAACACAATAGAATATATATCGGGAGCCAATCCCATCGTATTTAGAAGATAGGTTTTCGAATCGAATTATTTAAATTAAATTTACTTAAATAAATTTCTATGTGTTTCAGCTTCGCACGACCAAAACGTAGTCCGATTGACACGAAATTTAAAATCCTATAATAATTCACTATTACGGATCCAATAAAAACGGTTTCGTCGAAATCGAAGACAGTGTCAAAAATGACTATTTTTACGCATTAATTAAATATTAAAATTTCCAATTTCTACAAATTCACTTTTAATTCAATTTTAAAAGTTCCCTAACTCCATTCTAATTCAAATAGAATTTAATTCAACTTTATAAATCATTTCCATTCACATTAAATTCAAAATCAAATTATTTCTTGCAATTTCAAATATTAAATTAACAATTAAATTATCCAAATAAATCACTATATTTGAAATATAAGTTATTCAGCTTATAAAATTTACATTTGAATATTTAAAATCAATTAAATATTCCAAATTCAGACGACTGAAAAACTGGGTCGTTACATTTCCTCTGTATTTTTACTGAAAATCAAACGATTTGATATTTCTATGAAAATACTTATTCAATTTTGATGCTTATAGAATTATACTTTCATATAATTCTTGGATCATATCCAAAAAACCCACAAACTCAATATTGCTCCTACTTATTTTGAGACACTTTGGTTGTTATCTGCAAACAATCTATTCTAAATCATTATTTAGAATTTTTTATTTCAATACATATATACCAAAACACAAAGTAATACCAAGCGATAATTTTATGAGTAAACTTTGAATCATCTTGAGCACATTGAATGACAAACCTATTATGTTAATTTCAACAATTGAAAATTATAATTTTATTCTTATTAATATTTCTCACTATATTCCAACTGCATTAGTCTTTCTCCTGAAGATACATTTTTGACCGATGAATCATATTCCTTCGGGTACAACTATCAAATCACATTTTGATAATGTACCTAAAAACCTTTCGGATTTGTGCATCATACCATATGGCAGATTCAACACTCTAAATGTTTTAATTGGCTGCTAAGAATTATTTATTCTCGACATTGATCAGAAACTCATAGTTTCTCTTCAATTTGACATTCCAATGTGTAGTGTTCATTTAGGTTTGGTTTATTTCATTTCATTCATCGTAATCAGGTTTATCCTTAGATCGTATCTAAATCCATTGTACTACCAATAATTTCTAAAAGAAATTCTTTCATTACGAAGTTGGTATATTTTGAAATAGCAATTGTTTCCCACTACAATGGAATAGGTGTTCATAAACATTTTATGAATTGCCCTATCTTAAACTGATTTGATTTTAGTGTACAAAATTTATGTCCAAAATATAAATTGATCATCCAATGAAGATCATTCCCAAACTCCTTTTTGGGTGATTCATATAAGATCTCTCACGTACAGTTATTATGTGTAGTCTTTCGACTTGCACGACTTGCCAACTCTTTAACCTACGATATGTTAGGATTTCTTGTAAACCCTTATCTTATGATTTTGTTAACCATTCTTTAGATGAAATTAAATTTAACCTTGTGTACTACTCCCAAGTACACGACCTTATAGAAAGAAGTTGACTTAACTTCATTCATAATTAATCGTGCTTCATACAACAAAGTTCGATTACTCCTTATCCATACATCATTATGTATCATAGGGAGAAGTGACTTTTAATATTGAATCTTTATTTATTTTTAAGTACGTTCGGAACTCTTTCCAATATACTCGCATGTTCAATTAAATCGAATCATTTTATTTTCTATGGCATGTTTTGGTTACTTACTTTTGTTTTATATTCTATGAACTCATCATTAACATATCACATATGTATCATACAAGCATGTTTATGTTTTTGATAATTCATCTGTGAATACAACAAAGTACGTGGAACCGTTTTGGAACTTTCGATTGTACACATCTATATGGATCGATCTGTAGAGTTCAATTCTTATAATGCTCCCACTAATTGGGTGCTTTGTCCTTAATTGTCTTAGATATAATTTACCGATACCATATGATTCATAACCCTATGATCATAAATAATTTCTCAAAATCGTGGCTTAGTTCATAATTTCAAAATAATTGCAAATAAATTTAGATACTTCTGTATTTTCTAATGCATCAAAATTGTTATGAAAACATATACCACTATTATAGTTTTATTTTATAATGAATATTCATAACATTCATATTGAAATAAAACTATATTTATTTTTTAGTCAACAATGAAAAACAGTTCTTATTTCATAAATAATTTTGGTATGATTTACGAAAATAATTTTCATAACTTGATGCGACCAATAAGTGCTATGTGACATTCCCCCACTATTTTCACCATTATTATAATAGCATATGAAATACAGAGGCCTATTCAACCACTTAATTTAGTCTATTTATTCCATTTACAATAAGCATTTTACGGTCAAGAGTTTCGAGATCAAATATTCTGAACTCAAAGGAATATGTTTCACAGAAAGCAATTTTCTATAATAATAAAAAATCATTTTGGAATAGAAATCATAATTCCCATTCCAATGTTAAGTATCAGTTATTAATTTAGAATTCTCATTTTCGGCGTTCCTTAATGGAGTGGAAGTGATCATACACTCCCTTCATCCCAACCGTAACTTAAGTTACTTCTACCCACATACATTCTTTTTCCTTTCTAAAATGGTCGAACCACCAAAAGGAAATCCTTACTATAATCAATCATATTGATTACACAATCTTGAACTATGATTTATTTTCTTATTTCCAATGGACTAGTTTCATCGAAGTTTCGTATATTACAAGCAATGACTTTTCGCCATACAACCTTTGTATGTGATTGAATATGGATCAAATATCCATTTTCTTATATTGCTTATGAGTACGAAACTCAAAGGACAATACATAGTCTCCGGCAAATAAACATGTAAATGACCAATTATGAATGTATTTAGTAGTTATAAAATTAGGTGCTTGCATGGGTATTGAAACATTAACATGTAGAAAATATTATTAATAAGTATATTTTATATTTCTTTTGTCAATCTTTAGTTTGGTTCATTTGTATATCTTAATTGCTAAACATTTTATCAATTATGTTAATTGCACAAATTTATCAATGTAGATAATTATAACTTTATATAGCAAATGTTCTTATAATATTAGAAATGTTAAACATTACCATTTCATTTATGTAATAAGTTCCCACTATATTTTTATGTTTCTCAAAATCCTAAACATAGAAGTCTTTTGACTTCACTAGTGGGTGTTAGGACTCATCTATCCTGGGATTCTGATCTTGAGTTTTCTCAACAAATCATGACCCCATAAATGATGGATAACTCCTTATCGATTATATCATATACAACTCCTAACCCATGGTTCCTTGTCCTGACCTCATTTTGACCTTGAGTTTTCTCAATAAATCAAAAGAAATTATCTACTGGCCACTATCATTTCATGACGGCCTAAGTATAGTATATGTACCTTGAGTTTTATCAATAAATACTTATAGTTATTTTACCTCGAATAATCAATATATTATTAATACTACACATAACATATCTAACCTAAGTTTTCTCAACAACTAGAGAGTATGCAAGTAATTTATTAATATATGAATGGTAGAGGACAACAATTATGTTAAAGATTCATAATCTTTTTAAAAAATTAATTGAGTAATATCGACTTATGTAATAATGAATTTCCTATAAAATACTCTCGCGGTTCAAATGTTGGACACATCAGAAATCACGGTATACATACTTTTATGTATGTATTTATTCCTTAAGTCTATTTAGGGTTTCTTTAATGTTCCACCTTTAGTTTTTACAATTATATAATATTAGTTTTATTATTGTATTTTATACTTTATTTAACTTATATAATATTTTATGTATAACATTATATTAATTAAATCTTATTTAATTAATTTAATCAATTAACACTTTAATTAATTATTATGTTATTCAAATATAACATATTATACTGAATACACACACACACACTATAACCTTTTAGTAATAGACATATATCTTATATACATGTATTTTAATTTACTATTTAACTTTTAATTAATTTATTTAATTAAACCATTTTAATTAAATTTTATTAATTTTGAAAATTCTTAGATACACACATGTATACTCATATTGTTTGTAATACCTCAAAATTTTGTATATAAATTAAATAATGATTATAATTAATAATAATAAAAGTTTAATTTTAATTAGAGAGTAATTTGGTAAATTTTAATAGAAGGGAAAATATAATTTTTTACAAACAGTTGAATTAGTTGCAAGAGTTACACCATTGTGCAGCTCTTGTTTTTATGGTCAAGACGGAGTATTCATTTGTCTGAATTGGACGTCGAACGAGTGAAATATCGAGATTTTATTTAAATGGGCTGGTTTGTGCGCGGATAACAGGTCTGGTTTGGGCTGAGATAAGCCAAGACTATAATTTAAATTTAAAATGAAATGATGGTTCATATTCCCTGCTAAAGCCATTTTAAAAGTACATATCCTCATTTCTAACTTCTCATTTCTAAAAGCACCGAAACCATCATCTTCCTCTTCAACCAATTCAACATCAAATTCACAATTCTCAATGAAATTCGACAAAACGAAGTGCATTAGAATCATAGCAAGGTCCTCCATCATCTAGATTTAGGATTGGAGGTGATTATAGAGGATTATATTTCTAGAAATTTTGGACAGTGGAGGAGATTGGGTTCTTTTGGCTAGATTTGGTGAGTATGGCTGCTCCGATCCTTACATAATACTATGATAATGTTATGAGATGTTTTAAGACTAATTCAGGGTTGAACTATGAAGTACAAATCTGTATAAATATAGTATATAAACTTGAGGAATAAAGTACATATTTTATTTATAAGAAATTCACGGAATCCAAAATTCAACACCAATTCAAATCAAAATCTTATAGAAACTATAATATGATGATATGAACATGCTAAGACCCTAGGAACCAAGTAGATAATGTATATACATGATATATGATCACTAGAATCAAAGAATGAAATGAATAAAATAAATTGGAAACTAAAAATACCCAATAGGAAGAAAATCTTGAAATTCACATGTTCACCGACGTACCTGTGGGTTCACACTGGTCCATCGGTGAATGACGAGGTTTTGGTATTTGGGGATTTTCGAATCCCCGATTCGAGGTATGCTGTTTCAATCTTTTGCGTGATGTTCTATAACGATCCTATAATGATGACTGTACACATATGGTTGTTGTTGTATGCGTAGTTTAATGATGGCGATGAAGTATGTATGTTGGAATTGTTGATTTCAAATGGTAGATGAATGTTCGGATCATGTATGGATGTATAGCCTGGTAAGCACGATGTACAAATAAAGTGTAAGTATTTCTGGATAAATAAATGAGTATGTGAAGCCTTGGCGAAATGGTGGGATATGAATGTGATATATATGTATATGGCTTTGGATAGTATAGTTTGATGATATATATAGTTTGGAACAAGGAACGAATACGTGAATATTGTAGTGCATGCGATGGGTCCTTGATTCATAGTATTGACGTGACATTCTCCTATAGAGCATCGAGGCTGGTCCACAAGGGTTTTGATGTGGACAACAGTCGACCTGTAGTGCACGTGGCGGGACTAGGTGTAAGTCCAATGCGAGACTATCCTTTTCCGCACGTGGCGAGATCAGATGGTCGTAGATATGTAATACTTTACTGCAAGTGGCAAGACCGGATTATGTTTAAGGTTATTTAGATAGTATAATATCATTAGTAGCGCGGCGTAGGCGGGTCCCGAAGGTATCATACTTAGGCTTAAACCATGTTATATCACTGTCATAGCAGTATATAAGTTTTAAATTAGTTTCACTTACTCAGACATATGTCTGACCCACTCCTATAATTCCTCTCTATGTTATTCAAGTTAAAGAAGTCTGGAGATGTGATGGACCTGGAGATGAGATCTGGATATAGTGTAAATATTATACGTTAGTGTTGTATAAATAATCTGTAGCTAAAGACATGATGAGACAGTGTGTGGAATTATTTGGATTTGGATTTTTAATGACATATGTTGTAGTATCAAATATGTAACTAAACACATGTATTTGTGTAATATGGTTATTTTGTGTGACCATTCGATGTGAGACTCTGAATGTTATCAGTTAGTCTAGTTAGTATAGTTTTACCTTATGCTCTCTCTTATCATATGCATTATCACCTAACAACTCGCCGTTTTGGGACTTCTTTGTGTAGTTACGGAGTTCTGAAATCATGAGTTTTACATTGTCTTAAATAATCCAAGACAACATAACATATATCATTATATATATATTGTACATGTGTATATATATAATTAATTAACTTATTTAATTATTTCATTTATTTTATTAATCTTATTAATAAATAATATTTTCAAAATCAATTTTATAACATTTTGAAAAGTTATATTATAACTTTTATAACATGTGTTTAAGTTTAAATTTAACTTTTAAAATTTATACTTTCATTTTATTTTCAAAACAATTTTGAAATCACATTATAAGATTTATACTTTATTTCTTATTTTAAATTTAACTCTTAAATTCAAATTTTCATTTAATTGCCAAAATAATTTTGAAAATTAGCTCTAGGCCTAATTCAAATTGAGTCTTTTCTATTAGATGCAACCTTTGTGCTCACTTCACTATTCGGGCTAGACCTATAGCCAAGGAGGGCAGGGTACTTGATTACCCATATCCAAGTCTAGACATTAAATTTTTAGGCACCCTACTAACTGGTTAGTTTAGTTGGTTAGCGCTAATATGACTAATTTAGATCGCATAAACTAGTTAGCTTTGATACCATTGAAGGATCCAGGCCAATCGAAAATAGATGAAATAGGTAGATTTCAAACAATTTCCTATTTTGGATCTATTGGGCCTATGAAGTCTAAAGGATTATTAGATCTAATCAAATAAGGTTTTAACTAAAATCTTATTTTATTTAAATTGTTTAAAAGAAGTTTTAAATTTAGTTTGAGTTTAAATATATATAATGGATGTATAAAATACATTCATGTGTGTATAGTGTAAGCGCAACATTTAAGCAGTGTACATAGTTAATGTGTACATATATAAGTATTGGAATTTACACCACAACGGACGCATCCACCCTTTATATATGCTTTTGTTATCCGTAGTTTATTTTGAAATTATATAAAATAACAATGTATGTATATATACCGTTTACTTATATTTACTTATATGTAATTTATTATAAAGTTAATTTAACCAATCAAAAGTTTGCATATATTCAAAATGTCAACGAATTATGTTAAAGTAAGCAATTGATAAGGAGAGGAAAAGGTGGAAGAGTCATCTCCTTTTATTTACTTACCTTTAATGCTATTTTAAAACAATTTGAACACTTAAACACATGGATGCATATATGAATAACTACAAACTATATTCTAAATTAAAATAACAGACAAACGCGCGCGCGCATGCACGCACACACGCGCACACGGATACATACATACATACATATATATATTTTGAAAATGGGTTCTTTATTAAAGATGAAAAAACATTAAGAAACCCGCCTCCTTAAAAAACTTTCCCAGAGTAGCAAGGGAAAAGAGAATGGCGAGCCTTAGACATTCTTAAATACAAAAGGATCACAAAGATACAAATAACAAATACACAACCCAGTCCACATACAAGCACTTCAAACCGGCCTAACCTACTATACCTGAAAACAAACACCAATAAAAAAATGTAACCCTGGTAGCCGCCTATCCTGGATCCAATATAATATTCCAGGTACGAAGAAAATCAACGTCTTATACTTCTATTCTCTCCTCCGCGTCCAAAAAAGTGTGCTGCAATCTCAACCATAAGTGGGATTTAAAGTGTTTTGATGTTTTGCACAAAAGTCCATTTATGTTTTTTCCTTTTTTAATTGAAACAGCTTCTAAAAAAATGTCAACAACAACCAAAAATTATATTTAAAACAACAAATATGTGAAACATATATTCAATCTTCAAGGTAATTTGAAGTAATTTACATATATAGTTATGTGGAAATTAGGGACACATCCCCATTTCTAAACTTATTTGTTTTACATCCTTCTCTTTTAGAAACTATTTTCTACATTCCTCTTTTTTTAATTTCCTTTTTTTACTTCTCTCGTTTCCAAATTTAAAAGCGGCCGCTCTGACGTATATTGCGGTGGTTATGAGTTATGGATGTATACCTTAAGAGCGCATGTTAAGGTTAGTAAAATTACCTAAATACCCTTATGAATTTCACCTTTTTAGAAAAAATAGGGATGTGATTTATAAAAGAAAATTGGGAGGGACATAACGCTAATTTTTTATAATCAATTAAGGATATATGCCAAAATTTCCCTATAGTTAATTTATATTTGTGCATATAATCAAGTACAAAATAAATCAATTAATTAAATTAGTTTCCAATCCAAAATTCTTTGTTTGTTGTTTGCCTTTTTTTATATTAAGTAAACAACGACAAAATTAGATTGGATAACTTAGAAATATATAAATTCATTGTAAAATGAATTAGATCTAAACTATACATTAATATGAACAAATGATGAAAAATTTGTAACAAATGTAGGATCTAATTATATTATCATGAAGAACATACAATCAAATAACATATATCAGATATAAATTTTAGGTCAACATAATGAACAAATAATGAGATTAGATGTAACATGTATATGATTTAAACTTCATCAGCATGGTGAACACATAGTAAATTAAAATTAGAATTACATAAGATGAAGTCCAAGATTTGCACCTTGAATGAAGAATAAAACTCCGATTTGATTGAATCAACCTCTGAATTTTGCAAGGATCTAGAGGCAGATACCACCTTAAATGTTATGGATTTTATTTGTTTTGAGGAGTTTTTTTATTATGGAAGCCGTTAAGGGAGAGGAGGAGAGCAAAAGAAAGAAAAAAAAATTTGGAATAATTTCAGCCATGAATGATGAAGAAGAGGAAGAAAAGTTATGTTTTGCTAAAGGAATCAAATGAGGATATTTTGTTTTAATAGAATTGAAGGAACCTTCCCCGTTCTTCTTATCAAAACTTCCTTCTTTAATTCCTTTTAAATTTCAATCAATTCAATTAATTGATTCCCTCATCTCGCTATTATATGGCTAGTCCTAGCATATTCTTAATGTGCAAATTTTTCGAATAAAAACTTTTGTATAATTATTTTACTGTTTAAACCTTATTTAAAATTATACTGATATCGTATATCGATATATGCAAATATAATTTTTATATATGCATTTTAAATATTTACCAATAACATTAAAAACATCAAACAAATTAACAACAATTAATATTTTATAAATATTAATTAATTTGATTAATTTATAGCATTTTACAAATTAATTAAATCGTGTGGTTTGTGGAGAAATCATAAACGCGGTTGTCCGACTCAAAGGTGACAACTCAGCCGGCGATTAATGTTAAATAATTCAAACATCAATGTTCACATGTCACCTTAGCTAGTGGTGTGACAATTTGGCCGTATTCATCACTTACATGTTTTTTCGGTAAAATCAAATTTCACAAATACTTAAGCGGTACCTTCTAGTGATGAATATTTATACTAATTTTCTTCGTCAAAATTATATAACATTAGGACTTATGGAATTTGGTTTTGGTCAAAATTCCAACATTGTCCACATTCAACTTTGTAAGCACAAACACAAAATCCTTGCTTCAAAAATAACGATTATTACTAACCATACTGTTCTGGTCAGAGGGTTTGACTTTGAGTTGACTTAATGAACCAGTAATACTAACCCCATATAACAGAGGAGACTAATTCTTTCTTGAACAGTGTTTCACTTTCAATACTTCCACTTGACCCAACTATAGTCGTTCGATGGACGTCGTGCCATGATTTAACTATCAAAGCGGATTTTTCACATTAAAGACCAACATTATTCTCAAGTCAAGAGAACAGTGTAATTTTGTTACATTAATATTTCTGCTTGACCTTAGTTATATTAACCAATAGAAAACCATCGAATGAGTCGTTCCATTGTTATCCAATAATTATCAATACGTAACCCCTTGGTGCCCCTGGCAGCTAAGAAAAATACATTGCCCAACATTCAGAGAGCGTTACATACTTTAGTCTCAATGAATGAATCAATATCCTTTCTCGATACATCTTGACAAGGAATATTTAAAATAATATATTATTTTCAATGTGATAAAATTCTTATGATTACAACACTTTGTAACTAATTTCACGTTACATACCTTTAAGGATTTCCATCTATATACTTTAAATTAATTACTTAATTATTTATATCACCATATAACAAGTAAATAATAGAAAGAAAAACACCTTGAATTGTGAACAAGATCGGAAACAGAGTTATATATATGTAACAAATTACATAATTGCACTTATGGCATACCTCTAACTCTATCAATTACGCACTAACTGGTCCATACCCAAAATAACCCTATACCCCACGAAGTCAAACATATATAGGTTGCAAACATGCATATGATCACATAAATCAAACATAAGGTCAGTGCACCTTAATCCAAGAGTAGCATATCCACCAACCGGATTAACCATACGTGAAGACGTCCCTAAATAGGCAGTTTCTAACTCCAACATATCTACCACATCCAATAAAAGAATGGGTAACATTAATATCAAAGAGAACTCTAACGGAAGTACTAGAGATCAAAACATATCTCCCAGCACAACTTTCTTTCCCTTCCCCTCAACCGTTGGTCCGGCTGACCATCTTTCCAAAGC
The DNA here is from genome assembly GCA_030737815.1 of Allium fistulosum. Taxonomy (NCBI): domain Eukaryota; kingdom Viridiplantae; phylum Streptophyta; class Magnoliopsida; order Asparagales; family Amaryllidaceae; genus Allium; species Allium fistulosum. The sequence goes on from CM060906.1 coordinate 1,064,619,013, forward strand.
AAAAATACTTGAATGCTTTAACTTGGAACAATCTTTATTCTTGTGCTCATGCTTATCAAAAACAAAGCATTTAACCATCATTGCTTCTACTAGCTCTGGACACCTATTTGCATAGTGCCGGGTCTGCCTATAATTATAGTAGGTCGTCAGCAACATCCTTCCATTCTCCATTTCCCTGAGCCTTTCCTTTTCGCTGTTGGCTATTCTTGCCTTTCTGGTATGAGGAAAACTTCATTTTCTTCTCAACTTGAGCCTTCTGCCCCACATCCCTCCTTTTAGCATACGTAATCAGCTCATACCTCGTTGCCATATCCATCACTTTTTTAAATGGAAGTGCTAGATGGGTCATCATTTATTCACTTAATTTCGGTCTCAACCCTAGGATAGACTTCTCCACCTTCTTCTTTGGGGTTCTAATCAAATCATCTCCATACTTAGACAATGGATTAAACTTCTGCATGTATTTTGATACAGGTAAAACTCCATTGCTGCAATTCTCCAAAATCCTGAAACATCACCGATAGCTTCAATCCTGGGAAATATTATTCCTCAAACATCTCCTTAAACCTTTACTAAGTAATTTCTTGCATAGGAATCTTAGCTCTTACAATTCCCCACCAAAGACTTGCCAGTCTCTTGAACTGCCTAGACATAAGCTTCACCTTCTAAGCATCTATCAGCTCTAAGTCCTTAGATATTCTATCACACATCACTAGCCAGTCACTTGCCTCCAATGCTTATTTCATTCCATCAGACATCTCTCCTTCCAGACTCCGGAAATCCATATTCATCTTGGCAAAATACTTCCTAACTAATTGCATCGGGCCTCTTGGCACATTCTGGGCCTGTAGTGGTACTTGTTGCTGCACTAAGTTTACTAAAATTTGCTTAAAAGGCGCACTCACATCTAGATCTCCTACACTTGGGGCAAGCATTTCATTACCGGATTCTATATGGACTTCTGGGACTACCTCCCTTCCTTGGTCATTGGTTTGCATACCGTCGTCTCCTCTACAAGGATTCGCTCTCTTACTTCCTAAAGTCAACCGTCTATTACGTAGATCCATTCTATCTTTCTACACAAGCAAGATTTCTTAGGAAATGAAAGCAAAGAGAGTGAAAGGAATAATAGAGAGGTAGATATATTTTCATATATATATATATATATATATATGAGAATATACCCTTCCCCAAGGTGTTCATTCTCTAGTTATCTAACTTATATTCAACTTTGTTTTACTTAGGTATTCCTAAACCTAGGTTTGATACCAAGTTGTAACATCCCCACTTCGAGACTCAAAAATGAACGTCGATGATGCTGCAGTCAGTACCGGAATTATTTTCAAGTGATAAAGTGAGATCAATATTTTTTTCCACAACATTAAGTAAATAAAGCAACTAAATAAATTTCATTTCATCAAAATATTTACATAATTTATTACATCATCATTAACTCTTCTCGTTCCCACGTAGGGGTAAATATAAATAAAACATAAATAAAATGTCATGTCCGACATATTAAGATGTCGACATGGACACTTTATAAATTTTGGTTTTACAGGATGGAATTTTCAAAATATTTATATTTGCAAATTCAAACCTCTTACTTTGTCTTCTGAATCTTTATTCGTCTTTTCAAAAAGGTACCAATCTATTCCATAAAATCAGCCTACTCGAATGAGTACCTATGAATTTATGGAAAATAATAAAAACATGGATCAGACATAAAACCTGGTATAACTAATACTTTACCCTAAACAAACAATCATATAGTGAGACCACACTACTAAAACACGGAACTGGTTTCCCTTATATTCCAATCATCATCAATTCACATCTCATCATGTTAAGAACAAACACAAACCATCAATTCATCACAAGTATGAGATTTCCTTTACATGATTTACTAGGATCTATAGTCAACTCATTTAAATTTCCACCTAGGTCTTACCCTTACCAGTTCGATAACTGCATTAGGCACATAAGATATCCACTTAGGTGTTTTATCTTATTTTCTCTTAAATTTGTCACGATTAGATAATTAGAATACCACTAAGGCCTTATATCTCCATTCATCATTTACAATGTCATGAATAGACATCAATCTTGTATGTTGTCGAGAATAGACAATTGGACCCATGCAAGACTCATACCCTAGTTGTCGTATAATATCATGAATAGATGCTCAAATGCTACAAAAGGCTTATGCCATTGTTCCAATATATTGTCGTGAATAGACACGAGTTCTCCACTAAGGCCTTCCATCAACGTTACCATATTTAATGTTGTGAATAGACATATGGTAGCCACAAAGGTCTTCCATCAACGTTACCAAATCTAATGTCGTGGTTAGACATTTGGTAGCCACAAAGGCCTTCCATCACATTACCAAATCTAATGTCATGTTTAGACATTTGGTAGCTACAAAGGCCTTCTGTCACGTTACCAAATATAATGTCGTGTTAGAACTTTTCAAGCTAATAGTTGTCACATGTCGATAACTTCCCAAGCTATCGCATACTGAATTCTAGTATCTATCGCATGTTGATAGCTTCTCAAGCTATCACGTGTTGAGCTTCAAGCAGCCATTGAGGGTTGATACTCCATTAACTATGAGTGTTGACTTCCAAGCAGCTATCACATGTTAGTGCTCCTTAGAACCATCGCATGTTGACTCCCCTGAGCCGGCCATCGTATGTTAGCTCCCCCGAGCCATCACATGTTGGCTCCCCTGAGCCATCGCATGATGACTCCCCCGAGCCATCATATACTAAATCCCCTAAGCCATCATATGTTGAGTTTCCACTTAACCTTCATACATTGAAGAACGTTGGCTATCGCAAGTTAATAGCTTTTTGGTGTTGAGCTCAAAGAGCTTTAACACGTTGGCTCTCAAAAGCCGTATGTTAATAACCTAAATGCTTTCGCCTGTTGATAGCTGAATAACTAACGTGGGTTGATTATATGTGTAGCCATCACATGTTAAGACGGCATACTTGTAATTAACGTGAAGATTGTTTTGTTAGCTTATTAAGTAGTTGGTTTACACCAAATCTCATTTGGTATCGAACTCTTATTAGCTAGTATGCTCTTTTATAGTTCTCTTTTAAGATTTGGCTAATTTCATTCTTATTTTATTAATCAATTATCCTTAATTAATTATTCCTTTTCTTAGCCAATTAATCATATAAAATTGAAAAGTAATGAGAAAAATCCAAAAAATTTACCAATAATCAAATTTATCATGTTTTACCTCATATCAAAATTTTAGGTCAAAATAATTAATTTTAATATTTTTAATAATTAATTTACCCAAAAATAACCATTTTATCAACTTAGAAAATTCATAAAAGTTCCAATTAATTCCAAAATTGTGAAATTAAGAACACATCTCTATTCCATCATTATAAACATTATAATTTGATTTTTCAAACCATTTTACCATGATTAAACCATGTTTTGCCCTAGAACATGAATACAATTTATTTCATTTAAACTTTTAAACATATCAATCAATGTTTAATCATTACCAACATGTTTATAATCATCAAAAGCATTCACTCAAAAACAAATCCGAACCCAAATGGGTTAGGAATGGTTTTAGAGATGGTAAAGCTTAGATAAGAGTCCCTTTAATAATGAAAGCTCCTTCTTATATCTTAGTTTCCTTCTCTTTCCTCTTGAATGTGTGGCTGGCTTTAACCTTAGTTTTCTTTCTTTGGTTTTGTGGAAAATGAGAGAATTAGTGGAGGGTTGGAATGTAAGAAATTAGTAATTTGGGCTTTTGGCTAAAATCCCATTCTAGCCTAGTCTTAATAAATCCCTAACTCCTCTTCTAACATTCACTCACCCTTCGTTGGTTAACTTTTCATATATTTAATTCATCCTTTAGTTAATTTAGTTTATCGTTTATTTAATTTATTTTCCCCATACTATGGTACTTCAAAATATGGGTTGTTACAAAAGAGGTATTGAAGTGAAAGGAGAATATAGTTTTGTCTTTTGAAAGGGGAATGAAAGGGTATTTTATTTCTTTATTATCAATAATTATTATTGTTAAAGTTTATTTTTAAAATGGAATTAAATTAAATATTTTTAGTTGAATAAAAATTTATATTAAATCATAAGTAACTACAAATATTTTCTTAAAAAATATTATAAAGAGGAATGGATACATGGCAATTCTTGAAAGAAAAAAAATACATTTAACCAAAAAAGATTCTAACTCGTGCTTTTACATAATTATACCACTAGGAATTTCAACAATGATCTAATCTTTTCTAGCCTTTTAATAGTTCATACAGGTCCATAATTCTTGGCCTTGCACAAAATAATATAAGAAATTTGTTGTAACGATCCGTAAATTCATCACTTCAGAAAAATTTTAAATATAAGATTTTTTTAACATAAATGATAATGTTTTGAACAATAAATAATATTGGTAATCTTATTTTGAACAAATATTTATAAAAATATATACTTTGGAAGACATATCGATAAAATGATCGAAAATCGTTTTATCAATAAACAGCTCTTAGACCATCTAACATCGTGCACGGAGCTGGAAACATACACTCATTTATACATATGAGTGAGAATATGTAATTAAATTGTTTATTTTATTTTTGAAAATAAAATCTTTTTATGACATCATTAATGATATCACTATTTTGGAATAATTTAATTTTTGAATTGAGTTTTAATGATTTAATATTTATTTTAAATAAGCCTTTTCAATTATTATATAATGAAAGAAATATTATTTTCAAACTTTGTTTACAAATATATATATATATATATATATAATAAGAAGTGAAAATATGACCGGAAATCGAAATCGAAATCCATAACGATTCAACGTAGAAAAGTTGTGCAACGTTGTAAATTATTTGAGATATAAATATGCACACATAAATGTACATATACATGAACACATTCACATGCACATGAACACATATACACATACAAATATACTTATACAATTATATATATATACGTATGTATTAGAAAATATCTAAGGTATTTTACTAAAACTTAGCCCTTAAGTAAAACCAAAGTCAACATCTTACACCCTAAGTACAAGCACATGGCTACACACATAGAGGGCATGCTAGGCCGAGAATGATGAGGGGAGAAGGGAGAGTAGTGGTGATGAAATGGTGATGTGTTTGTGTGGAAATATCGTGATATTTACATCCTTACATTTGCCTATAAATAGCACCCACCTCACTTCACTTCATTCACACTTCTTCTTCATAAAATTCCTAAGCTCTTCATTCTCTTCTTCTCTACATTAATTGCTTCCATAGCCCAAGAAAGAAAATATTACAAAATCAAAAGAAAGTTATGCCAAAATCAATCAAAATCTATACCACTTCAAACCAAAGTTCAAGCCAATGATCTCTTCCTTCTCCTCCACCAAGTCGTGTGCAACCAAGCCCTCCTCCACCATTTTCCAAGCAAGGCCGAGCCCTTCCAAGCCTCCAAGACCAAGGCCAAACCCCCTAGGAGCAATTGTGCTAGTAGTAAGCTCTGATTTTGAGATAACGGAGCTATAGCTGTTTTAAAGTTAGTCCGATCGAAATATGCCAAATCAATCAAAATCTATACCACTTCAAACAAAAGTTCAAGCTAGTGATATCTTCCTTCTCCTCCACCAAGGCCATGTGTAACCAAGCCCTCCACCACCATTTGCCAAGAAATTTTAAGCCCTTCCAAGCCTCCAAAACCAAAGCCGAACCCCCTAGGAGCAATTGTGCTAGTAGTCATGAGCTCTGATTTCTAGATAGCGGAGCTATAACCATTTTAAAGTTAGTCCGATCGAAAATAAAGTGAGAAACCCTATATATATAATGATGATGTGATATGATTTTTATGGATGTTTACTATGATTTAATCATCAAGTATTGGTTGTCTTAGTATAGTGTTTAAATCATGTAAACAAGTCACGTTAAATACAGGTCGATATTACACAAGGAAATCACTTTCCGAATCAAGTTATAAAAGTGATATAGAATCATTAAACCCCTTTAAAATGATTTATAAATGTTCTATAAACACTAAAATCCAATTTGGTGAAGTTCTGACAAGTTATGAAAATTGAGTCAAAAATAGGCGTGCCGTGTAACGGCAGTTCGCGTTTTCGCACCATAAAAGTTTAATTCCATTTATACGATGGATTCAGAGTTGGAATTCTTTATAGTAAGGGTTTTTCAAACTCTTATAATCATAGTTTTCAAACAAATGAAAACGATCAAGATTTTGTTTGGTAGATTTTGAAATATGAGCAAAACAAGTTTTCAAATAGTCGCGGTTTGGCAGTTTGAAAACCAAAGCGACAAATTCTTTATAAATGATATTTTTAATTTTTTGAAAATATGGGATAAATTCTATAAATATTTTAAAAGAGATTTGAGTTAAAAAAATGGATTTTTAAAGGACCGAATAGTTGTTTTCATCAAATAAGCCTTAAAAGCACTATCCGCGGCACTTTTTGCAGCACTTTTAATAACTTTTGAAATATGACTTTAAACTTAAGTGTTCTTTTCAAAATCTTTTATAAATATTTTCAAATAAATAATTAAGTATTTAAAAATGATTTAACTATTTTATAATTTATTTTAAAAAGTTTAAATAAATGATTTAAAGAAAAGCTGTTATAATCAAGTAATTTAATCTTGGCTCTAAAAGCCAATGAGTAGACTAGAATTTTCTATTCCTATTATTCGGATGTGAGGTGCTTAAACTAAGGAGATGTTCAGGAGCAACCGGTTCCCTGTCACACCTAGCCTCTTTCCTGGACGAGGAATAGGTAAGGTCGAAATATCGAAAACGAGACAAGTATAAAAGATCCAAATTTACAAATTTAATTTCATACAACTTGGATTGTATATAAATAATCTTCTTATACTTGGTATTAAATTTCGAGGAGGAAACCCACACTATTCATTTGAATTTAAAAGGTGATTTAACCGTTATTCGATGGATAGTAAAGGTTGAATACAGAAATTGATGTTGAGTAGAATTGGTATAAATTCAATCGACCCTCTTTACTCAAAAAGGTTTTGCAATATGATTTATGAGAAATAATTTTGATTTGGTATTTCCCAAGTTAAAGAGAGGTTTGATGATTCTATATATACTAGAAAGAAAGGTTTTAAAGATATATATATATCTCTAAAAGATATTTTTGATAAAGAGAATGTAATTAATCAAATGATAAACAACTATTTACTTAACATCATTTTATCGATGATTGATTCGAAGGAACTAGGATCAGATTTGGGTGATTCCTATCCAAAAACCACTTCGAACCAATTGACGAGTTCAAAAGTGAAGACATGTTAAAGGCAATGAAGTTAAGGTGTGAATCTTCATAACGGAAGGACTGCTTGTTGATAATTTTGGAGTAGCTCTCGAGATAAATAAATAGCAGTGGTCCCTTCATTCTAGGATCTTCGTATGCAAGGACTACTCGCTACTAATCCTAGGGGTAATGCTTAACATGATGCGGTAGGAGAGTGCCTTTGGTTTATCCTGTTTCTGGACAGCTTGTATGGATGAATGTCTGACATTGTATTTCTAAGAACACAGTACATTGGCCTCTACAAATGTACATCTATTTGGTGGTGTAGAAGGTAACCCCTCTTATACTTGACACCCTTCTTTGAGACATACAAGCTCAAAGGTTGTACTTTCATGGAAATCAATAGTGTGTCGTTGGAAATGGTAATGTGGCATTTTAAGTGAAAATGTTCTAAGAAAGTTAAACGTTACCTCAAGCCTCACACCCAGGGAATTGTGAAACAGAGGTTGCATTAAGGCTAAGTGGATCGCAACCATTAGGGCATGATATCACCTTTCTGGATCTATTTATTTCTACCTGCTATGACATCAGGTTTAAATTATGTAGTGTATGCTATGGGACCCCAGATAGGACGGTAACGGCCGAGATGATATCATATTCGGTGCTATCCACACCATCTGTTGGTTTTGGGTAGGCCTGTCTTAATTCAAAGAGGTTTCGAAGATGTCGATCCTCGGTACATTTGTAACGACCCTGAAATTTTGATATTTGAAAAGTGAATATTTAATTGAGTTTAAATATTCGAATGATAATTTAATTTGAAATTCAAATATCAGAGTAAATTTGGCGATTTAAATAATTGAATTTAATAATAGAAAATTGAATAAATTGCTGAATTGCTAATGTCGGACCTGTTAAAAATATTTTCAAGGCTTTGAAAATTCATATTGATAATACTGAAGATAACGGAAGCTTCAGAAGTGGATTTGAAACAGCTTTGTTCAGTTTTGAATTTTATCGTTTAATTTGATATTTGAAAATAGCGTTCCGGAGCACAGTCTCAAAATTCGACGAAACCAGTTCCATTGGATCCATAATATTGTTTTGTTATCGGATTTCAATTTTTGTGGTGATTGGAGCTATCGTGTGATCGTACGATAAGCAAACGCGCTGATATAATATAACGGGATATTTTTGAATATAAAAATTTAAATTTTTAATCAAATTTTCAATACCGACTTACTTTTTCTCTGCTTAATCACGTTCTCTTGTCTCCTCTCTTTTCGTTCAAAAAAATAAATCAAGGCAGAACGAAACCAAATTCTCATTTCCCTCTAATTAAAATCCAAAACAAATAAAAAATGGCCGAACGACTTCAGCCTTGCCCTTTCAAACCTCGTTTGCAAAAAGAAAAAAAATGGGATTTTGAGATTAAATTGCTTCAGCCGATTAAAAGAGGGCGGAAGGGCGAATTCGATTCAAAGCAAATCGCGAGCTCTTCTTCATACTCTCCGAGTTTGAAGGCAAGATTTGCAGAGGAGGTAGCGGGGTCTAGCGCGTACGCATGGAAGGGGAGACGATGTCGACGCGCGTGGAGTTGGGGTGGTCACAATCGAACTGGCAATCGACTTCGTATGGAGGCGACGGCAGCAGTTTTGGGTTCGCAAGTGTCCAGGCGTGTGGCACGTGGTAGCGACATCGGCAGTGATTTCGTGGTCGAGTTCGCTGAGGGTTTTGTCTCGAGGCGCGATGACTCGGGGGTCCAGATCACGAAGTGATTTAGGGGTTCGTCGACGAAGAAGAAGAGGCGGTTGGATCGTTCGAACTGGGTATCAACGGTTGAACTCGAGCTAGGGTTCTTGATGATGGTAGTGAGGTAATTAACTAATGATTTAGTTTCTTCAGATAACAATAGTAAAGTTATTTTACTTTATTAAATCACGTACAGGAAACAGAAATTATATTTACAGTAAAGTATAGACATATATATGTTTTCGTTTAAAAATATAAACAGGAATATATTTTCATTCAAAAGAATATTGATCATTTTTTTAAGCAGTTGGAAATGTAAAATAAAGTAAATATATTTATTTATATTTCATGTACATATAGTGAAGATTTATTTGTTAATTAAATATAAATTTTGTCTTATTTAATATATAGGAATTTTTAAAGTGTTTGGAAGTTTATTCAAAATTAGATTTTTAAAATCTATACAGAGTATTTTTATAAATATATATGTGATTTCAAAATGAGAAATAAATATACCTCGACACATTTTATTTTAGAATAATGTATTATGGTAATTAATTTGGTTAATTAACCTGTTTAATTATTTTTGTTACTAAAGATAATTTATCTAATAGAAAATTGATCAATAGATTTGTTCTAATTAAAAGTGTTAATTAATTAAATCTGTTAAAAAGGAACATTTGATTTAGTCCAAATATTAATAAAATTGTATAAATTGTTTTATACAAGGTTAAAAGCGAGAAACAAGCGGAAAGTGGAAATGGATTGCAAAATAAAAAGCAAAGGTGAGATCTTCTCACTCAAATGAAAAGTGGAATTTTCAGTTATTGATTGATTGATTGATATTTGGATGTGATATTAGATATAGTAGGATATATCTATATATATAGCAATATATATATTGACATATGTATATATTGCAGTTGTGATTTCCCGCATTATATAGCGGATGAGACCCTATTGCGCCGCATAATAGCGGATGATATTTTTATAAATCCCATATACCGCGATATTCCACCTCGAAGTGGAATTGGTATTGTGCTAACATCTGTGGATGCAGGGAAACAGGTTGGAGGGATCCAACTGGATTCCTCAAATTGTTTGAATATTATTTCATATGTGAATAACATGATTTATTGATAATCTGTGAATGATTTATTGATAATTGAAACTGTTGAAGGCTAAAATTTAGCCGAATGTCCTTTTGATATCGTTGGATACCAGAAATGAATATAAATTGGATTTTGAAATTTAAGTGGAAAACTTTAAATGAATTTGTTTTTAAGGATTGGATTTATTTGAAAGAAGGGATTTTAAAGTATTAAAAATTGATTTTTGAAATCTTACCAAATAAATTCCAAAATATGGGAAAAAATAAGTTTTGAATAATATAGTTCAAAAGTTGAAGAATTTATTTAAAAATGGAATTTTAAATAATTTGGAAAGAACAAAGGAATTTATTTAAAAGTGATAAACTTTTAGAAATCAATTTGAAATTGATTTGGTATTGGAAAATGAACCTTTGAGAAATCGATTTGGAAATTTATTTGGAGTTGAAAATAAATTTAGAAATCAAATTTGTAATTAATTTGGTAATGAAAAATAAATCATTAGAGAATTTAATTGAAATTGATTTAGTGTTTGAAAAATGAATTTGGAAGTCGATTTGCAAATAGTTTGTTATTTGGAGATAAACTTAGCAATAAATTGCAGTGTTTTGTTCTATTGAAATAAAACTCAGAAATCAATTTGAAATTGATTTGGTATTGAAATAAAATTAGAAATCAATTTGGAATTTGATTTTGGGATTAAAAGTGAAGATTTGAAAATGTAAATTCAAGTGGAATTTATGAAAGGAAAGGGAAATTTGTTTTAAAAATAAACGTTGATTTATTTTTAAAGTGTGGAAAATATGATTTGGAATCGGTTTTCAAAGTGATGAAGTGTGGAAATAAATTTACAGTTTTGGAATGTAAATTTGAAATAAATCGATAAGGATTTATTTAAGGGGTTTAAATGAATATGATTTGGAAATTGTTTTCAAATGGTTGAAGTATAAACCATATATCGGGAAGGTATTTGAAATTAAATAATTTGGGAAAATTATTTGAATCTGATAATTATTGTGAATATTGTTGATAGTTAAATCACCGACTATCAATATTTGCCTTTGAAATGGCACTTGAATTTGTTTTTAAAACAAACGCTTGTTATTCGGTTTAGCCGGGAAAGGACCTTTGTGTCAGATAACCCATTCCGAATAATGATATGGCGATATGGATCGTATTGAAGACCGGTGGTGAAGACCGGGTATTTGTGAAAATGATAGGATGACATATCGATTGTCTCTGCACCGTTAGCTACGGTATTGAGATTTCCTTTGTGATGGGAAATTTTATCGGGATTGTGAATATCCGGATTTGCAAGGACTTCTTTTGGAAGTGCCTTCGGTTCTGTTCGAACCCGAAACAGACTTGTATGGTTATGTGTCTGACATTACGTTTTGAGATATAAAGCTGATTTCTTTCAAATACATTTATGTTGGTGGCGGAGAATTTATTCCCATAGCTTAACACCCTTCTCTGAGACGTACGAGCTCAGAGGTTATCTAGTTGAAATTATCAGCGATATATTCCCAATTTGGTAATGTGGCATGTTGAGTGTTGCTGTGATGATGATCATTTATTGATCATTTGTGATCAAAGCACGGCTTTGTGAAAAAGCGTAGCTTTGTGGACGAGACTTCGTCAGGGCCTCAACAACCCGGAAATGGTCGAAACAGGAATGTTGCGGCAAGGTTATGAGGGTCGCGCCCTTTAGGGTATGTCATTTCCTTCTGGAAAGGGGTGGTATCATGGTATGGAGCCCAGATACTTACTCATGTGGACACACCTTATTTATTATGTGTGATGTTGGTTACCGAGCGCTCGGATAAAGGTCCCAAAGGACCGAGGGATGACATATTCGTGAGTTACCTAGTTACAGGGGTAACTCGGCCTTGTTTGGCAAAGAGCAGTTTGTCTCTCGGGACGTCCAGCCAGAGGCGATCCCATTCGGCAGTAGGAAAGGAAGTTCCTTAGCCTGACCATTTGTTGGAAATCCATTTCCCAATACGGAACTTGTACGGTTTTAGTTGTAGAACCTGCCATTTACTTATGGTGGCGCCCCACTGTTTAGATGGTAGCTATAGTAGGCATAGTTCGAAATGTCTATGCTGGCTAAGATTAATATTATACTTTCGAAATATTTTCTACACTAGACATTAATAATAATATCCAATGATTGGCGTAGTAAGCATCTTTGACTATCATAAGAAGAAATCTCCTCCAATTCTACGTTTGCATTGTGTGTGTGGTGGGAGGTCTTATGGTAGTTTCATTTTCCAAAAGCATTGCGAACTAATTTTCTTCTTTTTGAAAATAACTGTTTTATGATCTTACACCAGTCACCATGACTGACTCGGAGTTTATTGTTCCCTTCTAAACTCTGGGTGCCCATAATTTTCCACACGGGCAGCCTAGAGTTATTTTTATCAGGATATTCTGGATATTCTGGAGCTTTGGGGATAAGCTGGATGGCGAAGCGTACTACCGTACTTGTTTATTTTATTCCGCTGTGTATTCTGTATGAGGACAGGTTTATATAACTGTCCATTGTTGTATCGAGTTGTATATTGACTCTGATTGATGTATGTATAAACTGATATAGTCTTCTGTTTAAAAATTATTGATTTATCTATTGTATATTATTCCGCTGCGAAATGTGAGATTCTGATATTGTTTCTGTTTTTCTGTTCTTTCTTTTCTTCTGTCTTCTTCTACCTCTTCTTTTTAACCCTAATGGTTTGGTTTTCCGGCATTCGATTGCGCGGCATTTGATACAGTGGACGTATTAATGTCGACTTTCGAGCGTCGAAAAATTGTGATCGTTACATTTGGTATCAGAGCATCCGGTTAAGCGATAACCCTTGGCTCTGTTGGGTGTTACTCATTAGAGATAGAGTCAGTAGTACTCTAGAATGAGTGTGAGTGTAATAATAGATATGAGCGCGTATTTGTTAGTGAATACAAATTTGTTTTGTATTGTGTTGACTTATCGGTTGATTGTTTATAGATTCTGGTCGGTGCAGGGTGGCCAACTGTAATCGATAAGGGTTTCTAAACTCTTAAACAAGATAAACTGACATAGTATTATTTTAAAATAGGGTAAATGAAATAATTTTGCCCAAAACTATTTTTGTATAGAAAAGAAATGATTTTCTATGAATTATCATAGTATATGGATGCTTGGTTGTTAGGAAAAGATAATATTGAATTATTATCACTGTTATATGAAAAACAAATAAGAAATAAAATGATATAACCAAAGATTTGAAGATAAATTCATTTAACAAATGAAATTTATAAATACGAATTGAAAAAAAAGGAATTGAATTCATATACAAATGAGATTTGTAAATATAAATTGTAAATGAGATTTATAATTGGAAATAGAATCCCAGAAGAATATTTGAGAATAAATTCATTAATCTAATGAAATGGTAATGTGAATTTATAAACGAGTTCTCTAAATTAAAAATAAAGTGCCAGAGTAATTGTTTAAAAGACTCTGGGATTTCTTTATGGGGGAATTAATTTAAAGGACAAAGATTTGTATATTTTTTGCCTCAAGGACACAACCTCAATATTTTTACCATAAGGACAAACATTCTCCTAAAAATTATTCATAAGGACAAACATTTTCCAAAATTATTTATAAGGACAACAAAACTGCTACCAAGCTAAAAACTGATACCTAAAAACTGTTACCGATAACTACAAACTGATACCTAAAAACTGATACCTAACGAAAGTTGTCCTTCAGGATAAAATATTGAAGGCCTGTCCTTGAGGCAAAAACGCTGAGAAATTTTGTCCTTGACAATAATTTCCTGTTTCTTTAAATTGTTTTGGAATGTAAATAAGTTGATAACTTATAAAATATTTGAAATCTGATTGGAATGAGATTCAAAGTGAAAATGAATGAATTTGTGAATGAACAAATGAGTTTACATTTGTAAATAAACAAATTAAAGAAATGGAATGAAATTTGATTTGAATAAAGTTGAATTAAAATCCAAACTTGGAAGAAAATAAAATAAATAAGATAAAGTGGATTGAATTCAAGTAAACTAACTTGATAAATTGTTAATTCATAAGTAATGAATTGGAAGTTAGTTAAATTAAAGTTGAGTTGTGAACTAAATTTAAAATGGGTTGAATTTGCAAATAAATTCAAGTAAGTAGTAAAAATAAATTGAAAATTTCCTTGTTATTAATTAAGTAAATTTGAGATGAATTGAATATAGAAATTGAAATTGAAATTGTAATGGGAATCTAGGAATTGAACTAGAAAAGGTAAATAAGATTCAACCTTCGAAGTTAAAGATGAATCGAATTCAAGAAAAATTTGAAATAAAAATCTGAATGAAAATTTAAAAATAAAAAGAATTCAAATTGAATTGAAATTGTAAATTGAATTCAATGGAATTGAAAACACAAAGTTAAAAGGAAATGAATATATAACTTTGTTTGTGAAGTGAAAATAAATATAAGAAGTATGTAAACACTTATATTGAACTTAAGAAATGAATTGAGGAAAATTCTTAAGTAAATTGGTTTTGGGAATCCATTTAGTAAAATTGGACATTGTTGTTAAGTGAATTATACAGGAGGTATAAAGGAAAATGGAATTGGATTTTGATTTTTGAAGATAAAATTAGTTTGCTCGGCAAAGGTATGTATTTAAAATTTCAGTATGAAATTTGATGAGATTCTGGTTTTGCCACTTGGCATTTTGTTTTCTATTGGGATTTGAGAGTCCATAGGGACGTTTTGTAGTCGTACCGTGTTAGCCGCGCAAAGGAGACGCTGGCAAAAATTTTCAAAAATTTCGAGAGTTAGAAAATTTTTGAGAAATTTTTGACAATTTAAAATTTGAATTCGAATTCGAATTTAAATTTGAATTGTGAAGTAAAATGAAGTTGTTTGAAAACTATGAAAGTGTTTGGACAGTTAGTTGAAATGATAATCTTTAATAACAAGATTTGTTTTGAAAATTTGAGAAAACTGTTTGGTTTGGTAAAATGATAAACGGGTATTGAATCATTCTTCTTTATTTGTAATTTTGGAACGAAATTCTTTTAAGGGGGGAAGATTGTAACGACCCTGAAATTTTGATATTTGAAAAGTGAATATTTAATTGAGTTTAAATATTCGAATGACAATTTAATTTGAAATTCAAATATCAGAGTAAATTTGGCGATTTAAATAATTGAATTTAATAATTGAAAATTGAATAAATTGCTGAATTGCTAATGTCGGACCTGTTAAAAATATTTTCAAGGCTTTGAAAATTCATATTGATAATACTGAAGATAACGGAAGCTTCAGAATTGGATTTGAAACTGTTTTGTTCAGTTTTGAATTTTATCGTTTAATTCGATATTTGAAAATAGCGTTCCGGAGCACAGTCTCGGAATTCGACGAAATCAGTTCCATTGGATCCGTAATATTGTTTTATTATCGGATTTCGATTTTCGTGGTGATTGGAGCTGTCGTGTGATCGTACGATAAGCAAACGCGCTGATATAATATAACGGGATATTTTTGAATATAAAAATATAAATTTTTAATCAACTTTTCAATACCGACTTACTTTTTCTTTGCTTAATCACGTTCTCTTGTCTCCTCTCTTTTCGTTCAAAAAAATAAATCAAGGCAGAACGAAACCAAATTCTCATTTCCCTCTAATTAAAATCGAAAACAAATAAAAAATGGCCGAACGACTTCAGCCTTGCCCTTTCAAACCTCGTTTGCAAAAAGAAAAAAAAAAGGGATTTCGAGATTAAATTGCTTCAGCCGATTAAAAGAGGGGGGAAGGGCGAATTCGATTCAAAGCAAATCGCGAGCTCTTCTTCATACTCTCCGAGTTCGAAGGCAAGATTTGCAGAGGTGGTAGCGGGGTCTAGCGCGTACGCATGGAAGGGGAGACAATGTCGACGCGCGTGGAGTTGGGGTGGTCGCAATCGAACTGGAAATCGACTTTGTATGGAGGCAACGGCAGCAGTTTTGGGTTCGCAAGTGTCCAGGCGTGTGGCATATGGTAGCGACATCGGTAGTGATTTCGTGGTCGAGTCCACTGAGGGTTTTGTCTCGAGGCGCGATGACTCGGGGGTCCAGATCATGAAGTGATTTAGGGGTTCGTCGACGAAGAAGAAGAGGCGGTTGGGTCGTTCGAACTGGGTATCAACGGTTGAACTCGAGCTAGGGTTCTTGATGATGGCAGTGAGGTAATTAACTAATGATTTAGTTTCTTCAGATAACAATAGTAAAGTTATTTTACTTTATTAAATCACGTATAGGAAACAGAAATTATATTTACAGTAAAGTATAGACATATATATGTTTTCGTTTAAAAATATAAACAGGAATATATTTTCATTCAAAAGAATATTGATCATTTTTGTAAGCAGTTGGAAATGTAAAATAAAGTAAATATATTTATTTACATTTCATGTACATATAGTGAAGATTTATTTGTTAATTAAATATAAATTTTGTCTTATTTAATATATAGGAATTTTTAAAGTGTTTGGAAGTTTATTCAAAATTAGATTTTTAAAATCTATACAGAGTATTTTTATAAATATATATGTGATTTCGAAATGAGAAATAAATATACCTCGACACATTTTATTTTAGAATAATGTATTACGGTAATTAATTTGGTTAATTAACTTGTTTAATTATTTTTGTTACTAAAGATAATTTATCTAATAGAAAATTGATCAATAGATTTGTTCTAATTAAAAGTGTTAATTAATTAAATCTGTTAAAAAGGAACATTTGATTTAGTCCAAATATTAATAAAATTGTATAAATTGCTTTATACAAGGTTAAAAGCGAGAAACAAACGGAAAGTGGAAATGGATTGCAAAATAAAAATCAAAGGTGAGATCTTCTCACTCAAATGAAAAGTGGAATTTTCAGTTATTGATTGATTGATTGATATTTGGATGTGATATTAGATATAGTAGGATATATCTATATATATAGCAATATATATATATATATTGGCATATGTATATATTGCAGTTGTGATTTCCCGCATTATATAGCGGATGAGACCCTATTGCGCCGCATAATAGCGGATGATATTTTTATAAATCCCATATACCGCGATATTCCACCTCGAAGTGGAATTGGTATTGTGCTAACATCTATGGATGCAGGGAAACAGGTTGGAGGGATCCAACTGGATTCCTCAAATTGTTTGAATATTATTTCATATGTGAATAACGTGATTTATTGATAATCTGTGAATGATTTATTGATAATTGAAACTGTTGAAGGCTAAAATTTAGCCGAATGTACTTTTGGTATCGTTGGATACCAGAAATGAATATAAATTGGATTTTGAAATTTAAGTGGAAAACTTTAAATGAATTTGTTTTTAAGGATTGGATTTATTTGAAAGAAGGGATTTTAAAGTATTAAAAATTGATTTTCGAAATCTTACCAAATAAATTCCAAAATATGGGAAAAAATAAGTTTTGAATAATATAGTTCAAAAGTTGAAGAATTTATTTAAAAATGGAATTTTAAATAATTTGGAAAGAACAAAGGAATTTATTTAAAAGTGATAAACTTTTAGAAATCAATTTGAAATTGATTTGGTATTGGAAAATGAACCTTTGAGAAATCGATTTGGAAATTTATTTGGAGTTGAAAATAAATTTAGAAATCAAATTTGTAATTAATTTGGTAATGAAAAATAAATCATTAGAGAATTTAATTGAAATTGATTTAGTGTTTGAAAAATGAATTTGGAAGTCGATTTGCAAATAGTTTGTTATTTGGAGATAAATTTAGCAATAAATTGCAGTGTTTTGTTCTATTGAAATAAAACTCAGAAATCAATTTGAAATTGATTTGGTATTGAAATAAAATTAGAAATCAATTTGGAATTTGATTTTGGGATTAAAAGTGAAGATTTGAAAATGTAAATTCAAGTGGAATTTATGAAAGGAAAGGGAAATTTGTTTTAAAAATAAACGTTGATTTATTTTTAAAGTGTGGAAAATATGATTTGGAATCGGTTTTCAAAGTGATGAAGTGTGGAAATAAATTTACAGTTTTGGAATGTAAATTTGAAATAAATCGATATGGATTTATTTAAGGGGTTTAAATGAATATGATTTGGAAATTGTTTTCAAATGATTGAAGTATAAACCATATATCGGGAAGGTATTTGAAATTAAATAATTTGGGAAAATTATTTGAATCTGATAATTGTTGTGAATATTGTTGATAGTTAAATCACCGACTATCAATATTTGCCTTTGAAATGGCACTTGAATTTGTTTTTAAAACAAACGCTTGTTATTCGGTTTAGCCGGGAAAGGACCTTTGTGTCAGATAACCCATTCCGAATAATGATACGGCGATATGGATCGTATTGAAGACCGGTGGTGAAGACCGGGTATTTGTGAAAATGATAGGATGACATATCGATTGTCTCTGCACCGTTTGCTACGGTATTGAGATTTCCTTTGTGATGGGAAATTTTATCGGGATTGTGAATATCCGGATTTGCAAGGACTTCTTTTGGAAGTGCCTTCGGTTCTGTTCGAACCCGGAACAGACTTGTATGGTTATGTGTCTGACATTACGTTTTGAGATATAAAGCTGATTTCTTTCAAATACATTTCTGTTGGTGGCGGAGAATTTATTCCCTTAGCTTAACACCCTTCTCTGAGACGTACGAGCTCAGAGGTTATGTAGTTGAAATTATCAGCGATATATTCCCAATTTGGTAATGTGGCATGCTGAGTGTTGCTGTGATGATGATCATTTATTGATCATTTGTGATCAAAGCACGGCTTTGTGAAAAAGCGTAGCTTTGTGGACGAGACTTCGTCAGGGCCTCAACAACCCGGAAATGGTCGAAACAGGAATGTTGCGGCAAGGTTATGAGGGTCGCGCCCTTTAGGGTATGTCATTTCCTTCTGGAAAGGGGTGGTATCATGGTATGGAGCCCAGATACTTACTCATGTGGACACACCTTATTTATTATGTGTGATGTTGGTTACCGAGCGCTCGGATAAAGGTCCCAAAGGACCGGGGGATGACATATTCGTGAGTTACCTAGTTACAGGGGTAACCCGGCTTTGTTTGGCAAAGAGCAGTTTGTCTCTCGGGACGTCCAGCCAGAGGCGATCCCATTCGGCAGTAGGAAAGGAAGTTCCTTAGCCTGACCATTTGTTGGAAATCCATTTCCCAATACGGAACTTGTACGGTTTTAGTTGTAGAACCTGCCATTTACTTATGGTGGCGCCCCACTGTTTAGATGGTAGCTATAGTAGGCATAGTTCGAAATGTCTATGTTGGCTAAGATTAATATTATACTTTCGAAATATTTTCTACACTAGACATTAATAATATCCAATGATTGGCGTAGTAAGCATCTTTGACTATCATAAGAAGAAATCTCCTCCAATTCTACGTTTGCATTGTGTGTGTGGTGGGAGGTCTTATGGTAGTTTCATTTTCCACAAGCATTGCGAACTAATTTTATCTTCTTTGTGAAAATAACTGTTTTACGATCTCACACCAGTCACCATGACTGACTCGGAGTTTATTGTTCCCTTCTAAACTCTGGGTGCCCATAATTTTCCACACGGGCAGCCTAGAGTTATTTTTATCAGGATATTTCTGGATATTCTGGAGCTTTGGGGATAAGCCAGATGGCGAAGCGTACTACCGTACTTGTTTATTTTATTCCGTTGTGTATTCTGTATGAGGACAGGTTTATATAACTGTCCATTGTTGTATCGAGTTGTATATTGACTCTGATTGATGTATGTATAAACTGATATAGTCTTCTGTTTAAAAATTATTGATTTATCTATTGTATATTATTCCTCTGCGAAATGTGAGATTCTGATATTGTTTCTGTTTTTCTGTTCTTTCTTCTTCTGTCTTCTTCTTCCTCTTCTTTTTAACCCTAATGGTTCGATTTTCCAGCATTCGATTGCACGGCATTTGATACAGTGGACGTATTAATGTCGACTTTCGAGCATCGAAAAATCGTGATCGTTACACATTCCTCTAGAAATGTATTGTAGGAGAGGTAGTCCCTTACCACGCTATTCATTGGAAATTCATATCTCCAATAAGTGCCTTCAGTTTTAGTTGTAAACCTATTATGCCATCAAATTTAACCAATATAACAATTTCGGCTTTTTCTGAATATGTTTATTTAAAAGGTTTTCAAAGAATGTCATGAAAGTAATATCACTGGATTTTAAATAAAATTGATTTGGTTATCATAAGGTAAAAAACCGTTCCATGTTCATGTGTGGCGTGGTCTTATAAGATATCCTTTGTTTTGAAATACTTGTATTTTGCGTTTCTCACACCAGTCCCATGACTGACCCGGAGTTTATTTTCCTTTTTCCTTAAACTCTGATTGCCCTATTTTTCCGGGCAGCGAAGTAGTCAGGTAGCTTGGAGCATTTTGGAAGGAGCATGGAGCATAAAGCTGGAGGTTCCTTCTGTCAATAGTGATCTATTTTAAATTTTCGCTATATCATGTAGTATGTATTTAGTATCCACCACCCTTTGTAAGGATAGACAATTATAACTGTCCCTGGCTAGGTTAGTAGTTATCGTCACTCTGATGAATCACTGGTAATGATTATAATTACCATCCATGTGTATAACGAATGAAAATGTGGGATTTCTGTTTTATTTTATCTTATATCTTTATTTCTTCAAAAAACCCTGATTATTTGCCTCTCCAGCACTTGAATTTGCGACACGTGAATACCAAGAATGTATTAATGTCGATCTTCGAGGGTCATAAGGCGGGCCATCATATTTGGTATTAGAGCTTAGGTTGAGCGAACACCTATGCCTTGATAGGATCGACTCATTAGAGATAGGGTTAGTAATGCCCTAGAATAAGTTTAGTCAAAGAGAGAGCGTATTTGTAATTTTATACAAATAAATCCATCCATGTCATTTTATGCTTGATACTCATTCCCTAAGATAATTTCGTCTATAATTCTAAAGATGTTTCCTTACTATATGTAGATAGTAGGAGACGAGTAATAGAAGAGGATAGAGGGGAGGTAGCAATACTACGGCCACCAATGGTCGATCAAATTCTATAATAATTGAGGAAGTGGTAATCCCTTTGCAACCTCAAATTAACTTTGCAACTCTTTACAAGAATTACACTAGCTTAGGAGGGAAACCATTCCAAGGAATCGAGTCTATTATTAAAGTGCAAGCATGGCTCCACTCGTGTGAAAGAATATTCAAAGGATTGAACATAGAGGATGATCAAAAGAGGTTCTTAGCTTCCTGACAATTGCAGAAAGGAGCTCTAGCATGGTGGAAATCCATCACTTTGAATGATTCTGAAGACAATTTCTCATGGACCAGATTTAATGAAGTATTCGAAGAGTAGTATATACATGCAGTCGGAAAATACAGTCTTTGTAGAAATTTTATGGACTTGAAACAAGAAGATATGTCTATGGAGGAATACTCAAATAAGTTTACTAAGTTATCTCGTTTTGGGCTTGGACTAATAGAGACACCCTGAAAGAAGAATGAGATGTTTATTGCGGGAATGAAAAGCAATATCAGGACTGAATGACCGCACACGTGAAGGGTACTTTTATGAACCTATTAGATATGGGTTTCCGATATGAAGTATTGGATAAAATGAATCCGATGATAGCCCAAGTAAATAGCAACAATCAGAACAAAAGAAAGAAGCCGTGGCAGAGAAAGAATGGTGGAGGATCTCAAGGGAACCATTATAAGGATGTTGTTTGTTATAATTGCTGGAAGAAAGGACATCTTGCCACACTATAGGAGTCCCAAGGTGCAAAAGCTCCAGCAAGGAACCGTCTCTCTTATGGTTCAAATGAGTATTTTTACAATAGCCATCGGCTGGGACATCGGAAAAACAAGTGCCCATTAATGAAGAAGGGAGAACAGATCAAGGTTTATGTTATAAAGAATGAGCCCTCAACCTCTGAAGGTGTGAAGGGCAAGGGAGTCCTAGGAGGTAATTTATGTGTTAATGATATTTTAGTTAGAGTATTATTTGATACCAGGGCTTCCCATAGTTTTATTGTTAAGAAATTGGTTGATAAGTTAAACCTTACCCCAGAAATAGTAGAAACCCCTATTCGTGTATCTAATCTCATAGGCGGTAAGACCAATCTTAGTATGATCTGTGTAAATGTACAAGTTACCTATCAAACTCACCAATTCTTATGTGACCTATTTATCCTTGATTTCATTGGGTTTGATATTTTACTCGGAATGGATTGGCTATCTAAGTATAGAGCTATTCTATACTGCAACAATCAAATGATTATATTAAAAGCCACGCCGGAAGGGTATTAGGCCGAATAATATGTAAAGTACTTAGTCTAGTAAGGGACAGCTTCATGTATGCATTAGATTCATCTCAAATGAACTTTGAAAGAATATCGATTATTAAAGAATTTCAAGATGTTTTCATGGAAATTAAAAAATTTCCCCCGCATCGTGAAATTGAATTCCATATCGACTTCATCCCTGATGTCAGACCCATTATTCACCTTTTTCGTAGGACGGCTCCAAAATAAAAGATTGAGTTGGCAAATCAAATCGATGAATTATTAAAAAAAAGGGCTATTTAGACCTAGTCGCTTGAGTTAGGGGACAACTATGGTTTTTGTGGCAAAGTCCAATGGCTCCCTTAGACTGTGTGTAGACTACCGAGACCTAAATAAGCAAACGATTAATAAACAAGTATCCTCTACCCCGCATAGGCGACTTGTTTGATCAATTACATGGTGCTCGGATATTCTCAAAAATGGATCTAGCTATCGGATTCCATCAGTTGAGAATAGCAGAAAATTGCATTCCCTTGATTACATTCTGAGGGCAAGGTAGTTTCTATGAATGGTTGGTTATGCCATTTGGGCTAACCAATGCACTCGCCTATTTCGTGGACCTTATGAGTAGAGTATTGAGAGACTGAAGTGACCCACTTCTTCATGATTTATTTTTAGTGAATTTTCTGTTGAGTTTTTTTTTTTCACACTGTATATACATATATATACATGTCAATGGATCACTATCCTTAATTTAATTCTTCCCAAGATCCTGAATTTTACTAATATAAATATATCAGTATTTAAAATAAATCCTATCATTTATATATGTGAAGATATATAAAGGGTTCTTTGCTTATCAGAGTGATTAAAATAGCAAAGCAACTCATTCCTACCTTATTTCTCATATTTAAGAGATTTGGTGTCACATAGCCATTCCTATATATTATATTATATTATTTTTTTTTTCAAACAATCCACTGGGAACAAACACATTAATCTGTTTATACTAACTAAGAAGTGATCAAGAAATAATCAGTAGTAAACAAGCTTTTAATATAGATGTTTGTGTTAAGTTCTGAATAGTGTCAAAATCAGTATAAAATAAAGTGGATCCTAAGGAAACACAAGCAACATCTAGGCGTAATGGAAACGCGCCTAACTTATACATACAAGGTCACGAGTTCGAGTGCTATGCTGGTCGGTTCAAACACAATTTTTGTTTTTCATTTTTTTTTTCTTTTTAGAACTCAAGCCTGATTAACCTTAGGATTAGATACCACTAGTTCTCTTATTTTCTTATCCTATCTCACCTATTAATTGATCCCTGAATCTATAAGCCATACAATTTAATCCTGGGATTTTGTAATATGATACTTATTGTTCTATATTAAGTAAAAAGTGTTCAACCTAACCCATGCTTATTAGTTTAGCTTGTGTTACTCATTTCAACTTCAAACAATTTTTTATATCAGATGAAATACCCATGCTTTAATTTATTAAGTTGCAATAATCAGGTGAACACTGAAATTACAAACTGATTTAAAGGCTAAGCAGAGGAAAACAATACAGTCAGACTAGAGTGCTAACTCAAACTATCATGCTAAATGGAGACTAAGAACATGTGTGCAGACAGTGTGTCTAAAGGCAAAATGACCTGACAAAATGCAAGACTTCCCGGTGAACTTATAATGAAAACAACTGATGATTTTCTAGGAAAGATAACAAATGTTAGTGGTCATTATTCTATTGAATGGTGGAGATGCTTATTACAAACAAGACCACATGCCTCTACAAATTACTACTGGTTTTGACTATGACTCAATATTACCAGATTTGAATTAAGTATCCAGATAACAAGAATTGGATAAGTCTAATTTGCAGTGATGCCTACAAGTATCTAGCATACATATGAGCTCATTACACCAAGCAATACAAGTTTTTGCTGGGGAAAAATCAAATGCCCAAAACCAGATTACAGGCTATGCCTTCCAGCCTTTGCATGGACCTATATCAATTATAAGTCATGGTCAAGCCTTACTGGTTAGCCAGGACCAGATTCAACCTATCCACTTAACAAAATTCATAGCATACTTTTCAATAACAGCCTTATCTTTATAATTTTAAATCACTTAAACCTTGCCAAGGGATGTATGTCCACATATCATATTATATGGCATACTTCCTTCATCACTTTTCCACCAGAAGTCATATAAATAAGTTGCTTAAATCAGTAACTCACAAACCCCACAGAATACTTAAGTTTTTACATGTTCTTTTCAAGTGAACAAAATAAGCATCATTGCTGAGAATACACAAAATAAAAGGAAGTTTGCCTAGATTATCTATTACAGATTATACTGCTACTTCCTTAAGCATTTATTTTTCCTTAATTCATGAAGATCTTCAAGTATCCATGCAAGCAAGCCACTTAAACATCTTTTCCTGCAGCAATATTTTGGACTGCCTCCATAAAAATGAGACACCCCAATTATTGCAAGGCAACAAATAGGGTCAGAATAAAATTCTGGTATGAGTGAAATCAAAATATAATAACTTGACATTTAAATTATTGTGCAGAGAATTTATGTGCTTGATACTTATTTGGATTCATAATGTAAACTGGGTATATGAACATGTATAAGCCCCTACTAACACATATGCACACAAGCATCCATTCATCCATCCCATACAGTATACATGTACACATACTCCTATGGAATTAACTCATTTTAATTTCCATAGCTCAGCTCTCAATCTCAATTTAAAAATTTAATTTGGTCTTAACTCTTTGCCATTGAACACCATGTGTGCATTGCAAGGGACTCAATTCTGTTAACCCTTGCACAAAGGCCTATAGGACTTAAACAAGTCATGCACATACCCATCATCCCCCTTATGATGGATAGATCAAGGCTTTACTCCTAGATTAGTTTTTATAATCTAGAGACCATTCTCATTTTCTTTCAGAAAAATTTATTAACTCTTGAAATGCTGCTATATTCTTTTCTTCTTTTTTTTTTAATCAGAGAGGGTTAACTCACTCAGGAATTTCAGCTAACCATAGTAAACATTCATGAAAAGAATACCACATCTCATTTTCCAGTTGTTTTATTCAAAATTTGTTTTAACACTGCATATCTTCTATATTCAAGAATATCATGATCACTTAAACAAATCCTGTAAAATCATATAGAAATTCTTATACTCGATTCTACTGTGAACATAGGGTAAGGTTTTTGAGAAAAACCCATAAAACATTTTTAGCTTAAGATCTGAACAAATCAGCACATAAATGATTTATTGCATTGTTCACCTTAAGTTTAAAACAATCCAGACATGAGCATGAACCTCCTTTATTCACACTGCCTAGTTCATTTTTCAGTAATACCCTACTTCACAATAAAAAATGTATTTATCTTACTAACCATATTTATAAACTGGTGTTTTAAGGTGCTGGATCTATATCAGTGATCATGGTATCTTTTTCTTATCAAACAATCAAACAAAGCAAACCAAAGCATCAACCAAAGATTTATCAAAACACCTACCATTTTCAGCATTCATTTATACTGAAAAATAGATCAAGCACAAACATGATATGGTTTTTATAAAATAATATGGCTGCCCTTAACTTGGGTCTTAATGCCTTAAGCCTCATAGATTGATTAATCACTCACCTTCCTGCCTCTTTTCCCTGAGAATTCTTTAACTTGAACAATGGCTTTGGATTGCTCTCTTTTCTTTTCTTAATATTTTCTGTTTTTCTGCAGTGAGACTGCTGCTTCCCCTTTAATTTTTAAAACATTGTTTAGGGTTTTAGTAGAGTGAAAAGCCCATCTTATCCCCATACAGTTGAGAGAATTTTACATATAATGTCATGGCTAGAAATGCCATTTTCTTTCTGATTTCCAATTCGGGTATTTTCAGTTGCTTTAACTTTTCTTTTCTTTTTTTGATTTGCATGCTATTTGCATGTTTCATACACACACCTTATTCTCATGTGACTTTCTTGCATTGTTTATTTTCTTTATGCTAAACTGTAATGTATACATGTATATCCTTTTATGAATTGATTCCTTGTTAATGCTTCAAGCTATTTATTTTCTCTTGATGTACAAATGTATTCCATATATTTAATTACCATTTTCATTTTTGTTTTACTGAAAACAACTATTCCCTTCATTATATTTTTAACTTATTCTCACTATTTATTTTCAGGCTGTATTATTTCTTTCTTCCTTGAAAATTCTCCTTTTTCTGACTTTATTTAAATTATTCTTATCTCAATAATTTTGGGTCTTCACATACTCTCCTCCTAAAAGGAATTGTGTCCCACAATTATTCTCTCATACATTTCCATCCAAATGTATACAAAGCATAATTTCAATTGAATGAATTTTCAGAAACTCATTCATTTTAAATCAATCAAACACACATAAAAAAAATTTTTAAGGTTTCATCATAGTTTTAAACATACCTTTTAAGCAGAAAATAGATTAGGATATTTATCCCTCATTCTATCTTCAGCCTCCCATGTACAATCATTCTCATCCAGACTCCACTGAATTTTTACCAATTTAATTATTTTGTTTCTTAATTTCCTCTCTTCTCTAGCCACTATGCCCACTGGTTCCTTTGTATAAACCAGGTTTTCTTGAATTTCAACATGTGTAGGGGATTCAAGAATAGTTTTCTTATCATGCACCCACTTTCTTAATTGAGATACATGAAATACATCATGTATTTTGCTCAATTCCTCTGGTAACTTCAACCTATAAGCTAAAGTCCCTATTCTTTGGACAATTTCATATGGTCCTACATACCTTGGTGACAGTTTCCCCGCTTTTCCAAATCTCAATATTTTCCTCATTGGTGAAACTTTGAGAAACACATAGTCTCCCACCTCAAACTCTACTGGCCTTCTCTTTTTATCTGCATAAGCTTTCTGTCTCTCTTGAGCCACTCTCATTCTTTGCCTCACTAATTCAATTCTTGCAGAAGTTTCTTTTACCTGGTCTGGTCCAAGCAACACCCTTTCACCAGCCTCCATCCAACATGCAGGAGATAAACAAGGCTTCCCATATAAAGCCTCAAATGGAGCCATTCCTATAGTGGACTGGTAGCTATTATTATAAGCAAACTCAGCTAAATAAATATGATCTTCCCAGTTGCCTCCAAAATCAAGTATGCATGCTCTCAACAAATCCTCTAAAACTTTATTAACAATCTCAGTTTGCCCATCAGTTTGTGGATGGTAGGATGTGCTTAAGCTTAATTCTGTCCCCATAGCTTCTTGAAAGCTACTCCAAAACCTTGAAGTAAACAAAGTGTCTCTATCACTAATGATAGTCTTGGGGATGCCATGCAATCTTACTATCTCCTTTACAAACAATTGAGCTAGCTTGTGAGCATTTCTGTTTGAACTTATTGGGATGAAGTGTGCTGTTTTTGTGAGTCTATCAACCACTACCCAAATACTATCATTTCCCCTTCTTGTTCTTGGCAAACCATCCACAAAATCCATTGATATACTCTCCCATTTCCAGGTAGGCACTTCCAAAGGCTGCAATAGGCCTGAGGGTCTTTGATAGTCTGCCTTTACTTGTTGGCATGTTAAGCAATTTGCCACATATTTTGCTACTGCCCCTTTCATTCCTGGCCACCAATAATTTCTCTTGAGATCATGGTACATTTTTGTACCACCAGGATGGATAGTATACTTTGTTTTGTGATGCTCATCCATAACTTCTTGCTTTAGTTCCTCTACATTTGGTATGCAGAGTTTCCCCTTTTTCCTTAAGTATCCTTTACCATCTACCTCATAGTTTTCCACTGTCATGCCTTGGGATATCATGTTCTTTTTCTCCTTCAAATTTATATCTTGATTCTGCATTTGTCCTATTTTATCAACCAGTGTTGAATTTAAGGATATGAGGCTTAATTTACCATATTCAATCATCTTACTGTGTGTCTTATCTGATACACTAGTTTCTTCTTTCACTTCCACCTCACTAAGAATTGTCAAATCCTTGAACTCTGCCATCATTAAGCTTGCCAATTTAGCTTGATGTCTACTTAATGCATCTGCTACTTTATTAGCTTTTCCAGGGGTATACAATATATCAAGATCATAGGCAGCTAGAAATTCTACCCACCTATGTTGCCTCATGTTCAAGTCTTTTTGGGAAAACAAATATTTAAGTGACTTGTGATCAGTAAACAATTCAAACTTAGCACCCAATAAATAATGTCTCCATAGTTTCAATGCATACACCACAGCAGCTAGTTCTAAGTCATGTGTAGCATACCTAGTTTCATTTGGCTTGAGTTGCCTTGATGCATAAGCTATGACTCTACCATGTTGCATAAGCACTGCCCCCAATCCAGATCCACTAGCATCTGTGTAAACTACTAATTCTTCATTGCCTTCTGGCACTTGTAAAACTGGAGCTTCTACCAGTGCCTTCTTTAGTGATATGAAAGCTTGTTCACACTTCTCTGTCCACACATAGGGTTGCTCCTTTTTAGTTAGCTTGGTCAATGGGATAGCTATCCTTGCAAAATCCTTTATAAATCTCCTATAATAGCCTGCCATTCCCAAAAATGACCTCACCTCAGTTACTGATTTGGGTCTGCTCCAAGATTGCACTGCCATCACCTTATTTGGGTCTACACTAACCCCTTGTTGTGATACTATGTGCCCCAAAAATTTTACTTCCTTCTGCCAAAATGTGCACTTAGAGAATTTGGCTTTTAAATCATGTGCCCTCAGTCTAGACAAAACCAGATGCAAGTGTTTTGCATGTTCTTCTTCTGATTTTGAATACACTAATATGTCATCAATAAAGACAACCACAAATTTATCTAGAAAATCTCTAAATGTTCTATTCATTAAATCTACAAAATATGATGGTGCATTTGTCAATCCAAAAGGCATTACTAAATATTCATATAGCCCATACCTTGTGTTGAATGCTGTGTATTTAATACTTTCCTCTTCAACCTTCATTTGGTGAAATCCAGAGGCTAAGTCTAGCCTTGAGAAAATCCTTGCTCCATTTAATTGATCAAACAAATCATCAATTCTGGGAAGTGGATATTTATTTTTAATGGTGACTTTGTTTAATTCCCTATAATCTATGCACATTCTCAAAGTACCATCATGCTTTTTCACAAATACAACTGGAGAACCCCAGTTTGAACTACTAGGCCTTATGAAGCCTTTCTGCTCCAGTTCTTCCAACTGATGTTTCAATTCCACTAATTCTTTAGGACCCATCCTAGTAGGCTTCTTGATGATTGGGCTTGCTCCTGGGATTAGCCTTATTTGAAATTCTACTTGCCTATTTTCTGGAACACCTATGACTTCACCAAAGACATCTGGGTATTCATTTATAATTTTTATGTCTTCAAGTGTTAATTCTTTCTCAGTCATGCTACATATTTGGTTAAGGTAATTGATTTTAGCAATTTCACTCATGACTATAATATTTTTACCATTTTCTGTTTTCAGAGAAATAGTAAAATTTTCCAAATTCAAAATTGCTTTGAATTTGCTCAACCAATCTACCCCTAAAATAATTCCTATTCCAGGGTATTTTAATACAAACAAATCAGATTTAAACACATTTCCTCCTATGTTTAATTCTACTCCCAAACATTTCAATCCTAGCAAACAAGAGCTACCCAGGGGACTTTGGATAGACAAGGGATTATCAACTAAATAGCATGTGAGAGTTAATTTATTCACTATGTCTTGGGATATTAGTGAATGTGTTGCTCCAGTGTCATATATAACTGAGATGGGATGATCTTTAATTAGAAGTATACCTTCCAATTGTCCAGAACTTCCTACTGCAGTTGCTTTTCCCTCAAGTGCTCCTACCTTTGCTCCCTTTTTGAATTCTGGGCAATTCTTTTTAATATGACCCTCTTTCCCACAGTTGTAGCAACTGAATGGGGTTTTCTTAGCTGCCTGACACCTATTACTCATGTGTCCTTCTTTACCACAATTGTAGCAAATAATCTTCTTCTTGACTTCTCCACTGGTTGCTCCTTCAATCTTCTGATTTGAATTTCTCTTATCATAAGGGTGAGTTCTATTTTTCCCTTTTTTATTGTTGTTGTTAGCCCTCATGCTCCTGAATTTTTCTCTGGCATTATCATGTTGTTCAAAAGAGAGAGTAAGATCTATGACTTGATCAAAGGTTTTGTCTTTGTAGGGTAGCATTGCTCTACTTAAATTAGCATTAAGTCCTTGAATAAATCTGGAATTCTTTAATTCTTCATTCCCTATGAGCATGGTTCCATACTTGGATAAGCTCTCAAATTTTTGTGTGTATTCAGTTACACTCATTGGCCCTTGCCTCAGCCTTATAAATTCCTCCAGCAGTGTTGCCTTGGCTGTTGCTGGGACAAATCTTGCCTCAAGCATCTCCTTGAATTGATCCCATGTTATCTCATTTTCTGGCCTCCCTGTGATAATGACCTCCCACCAATCAAGTGCTGCTCCCTTGAGTCTTCTGGAAGCAATTTGCCTCTTCCTTTGATCATTTATTTGCATATCTGCAAATATCCTATCCAAAGTTCTCAACCATGTCTGCACTCCCATAACTCCCTCAGTGCCTTCAAAATCCTTGCCTCCTAAATTTGAAAATGTCTTCAATAGCTTAGATAATTCCTCATGAGGATTTTCTTCTCTATGCACTGCTCCTTCTCTAAATGCCCTCACCAAATCTTGCAAATTGACCATTGGTGTTGCATTGGAGGGTCCTGCTCCATGACTTGGTGGTCTTCCTACCATGATTCACTATTCAATTGCATAGCTAATTAGTCATATTTCTAATTCAATTATTTTCTGCAATTTATTTCTACTGGGAATATTTATTTCTATCATTACTATATATTTATGCTATGTTTTAACAACATAGCTCTGATACCAACTGAAGTGACCCACTTCTTCATGATTTATTTTTAGTGAATTTTCTGTTGAGTTTTTTTTTTCACACTGTATATACATATATATACATGTCAATGGATCACTATCCTTAATTTAATTCTTCCCAAGATCCTGAATTTTACTAATATAAATATATCAGTATTTAAAATAAATCCTATCATTTATATATGTGAAGATATATAAAGGGTTCTTTGCTTATCAGAGTGATTAAAATAGCAAAGCAACTCATTCCTACCTTATTTCTCATATTTAAGAGATTTGGTGTCACATAGCCATTCCTATATATTATATTATATTTTTTTTTTTCAAACAATCCACTGGGAACAAACACATTAATCTGTTTATACTAACTAAGAAGTGATCAAGAAATAATCAGTAGTAAACAAGCTTTTAATATAGATGTTTGTGTTAAGTTCTGAATAGTGTCAAAATCAGTATAAAATAAAGTGGATCCTAAGGAAACACAAGCAACATCTAGGCGTAATGGAAACGCGCCTAACTTATACATACAAGGTCACGAGTTCGAGTGCTATGCTGGTCGGTTCAAACACAATTTTTGTTTTTCATTTTTTTTTTCTTTTTAGAACTCAAGCCTGATTAACCTTAGGATTAGATACCACTAGTTCTCTTATTTTCTTATCCTATCTCACCTATTAATTGATCCCTGAATCTATAAGCCATACAATTTAATCCTGGGATTTTGTAATATGATACTTATTGTTCTATATTAAGTAAAAAGTGTTCAACCTAACCCATGCTTATTAGTTTAGCTTGTGTTACTCATTTCAACTTCAAACAATTTTTTATATCAGATGAAATACCCATGCTTTAATTTATTAAGTTGCAATAATCAGGTGAACACTGAAATTACAAACTGATTTAAAGGCTAAGCAGAGGAAAACAATACAGTCAGACTAGAGTGCTAACTCAAACTATCATGCTAAATGGAGACTAAGAACATGTGTGCAGACAGTGTGTCTAAAGGCAAAATGACCTGACAAAATGCAAGACTTCCCGGTGAACTTATAATGAAAACAACTGATGATTTTCTAGGAAAGATAACAAATGTTAGTGGTCATTATTCTATTGAATGGTGGAGATGCTTATTACAAACAAGACCACATGCCTCTACAAATTACTACTGGTTTTGACTATGACTCAATATTACCAGATTTGAATTAAGTATCCAGATAACAAGAATTGGATAAGTCTAATTTGCAGTGATGCCTACAAGTATCTAGCATACATATGAGCTCATTACACCAAGCAATACAAGTTTTTGCTGGGGAAAAATCAAATGCCCAAAACCAGATTACAGGCTATGCCTTCCAGCCTTTGCATGGACCTATATCAATTATAAGTCATGGTCAAGCCTTACTGGTTAGCCAGGACCAGATTCAACCTAT
This sequence comes from Allium fistulosum, assembly GCA_030737815.1. NCBI lineage: Eukaryota > Viridiplantae > Streptophyta > Magnoliopsida > Asparagales > Amaryllidaceae > Allium > Allium fistulosum. The sequence continues at coordinate 1,064,651,883 of CM060906.1, forward strand.
CCACTTAACAAAATTCATAGCATACTTTTCAATAACAGCCTTATCTTTATAATTTTAAATCACTTAAACCTTGCCAAGGGATGTATGTCCACATATCATATTATATGGCATACTTCCTTCATCACTTTTCCACCAGAAGTCATATAAATAAGTTGCTTAAATCAGTAACTCACAAACCCCACAGAATACTTAAGTTTTTACATGTTCTTTTCAAGTGAACAAAATAAGCATCATTGCTGAGAATACACAAAATAAAAGGAAGTTTGCCTAGATTATCTATTACAGATTATACTGCTACTTCCTTAAGCATTTATTTTTCCTTAATTCATGAAGATCTTCAAGTATCCATGCAAGCAAGCCACTTAAACATCTTTTCCTGCAGCAATATTTTGGACTGCCTCCATAAAAATGAGACACCCCAATTATTGCAAGGCAACAAATAGGGTCAGAATAAAATTCTGGTATGAGTGAAATCAAAATATAATAACTTGACATTTAAATTATTGTGCAGAGAATTTATGTGCTTGATACTTATTTGGATTCATAATGTAAACTGGGTATATGAACATGTATAAGCCCCTACTAACACATATGCACACAAGCATCCATTCATCCATCCCATACAGTATACATGTACACATACTCCTATGGAATTAACTCATTTTAATTTCCATAGCTCAGCTCTCAATCTCAATTTAAAAATTTAATTTGGTCTTAACTCTTTGCCATTGAACACCATGTGTGCATTGCAAGGGACTCAATTCTGTTAACCCTTGCACAAAGGCCTATAGGACTTAAACAAGTCATGCACATACCCATCATCCCCCTTATGATGGATAGATCAAGGCTTTACTCCTAGATTAGTTTTTATAATCTAGAGACCATTCTCATTTTCTTTCAGAAAAATTTATTAACTCTTGAAATGCTGCTATATTCTTTTCTTCTTTTTTTTTTAATCAGAGAGGGTTAACTCACTCAGGAATTTCAGCTAACCATAGTAAACATTCATGAAAAGAATACCACATCTCATTTTCCAGTTGTTTTATTCAAAATTTGTTTTAACACTGCATATCTTCTATATTCAGGAATATCATGATCACTTAAACAAATCCTGTAAAATCATATAGAAATTCTTATACTCGATTCTACTGTGAACATAGGGTAAGGTTTTTGAGAAAAACCCATAAAACATTTTTAGCTTAAGATCTGAACAAATCAGCACATAAATGATTTATTGCATTGTTCACCTTAAGTTTAAAACAATCCAGACATGAGCATGAACCTCCTTTATTCACACTGCCTAGTTCATTTTTCAGTAATACCCTACTTCACAATAAAAAATGTATTTATCTTACTAACCATATTTATAAACTGGTGTTTTAAGGTGCTGGATCTATATCAGTGATCATGGTATCTTTTTCTTATCAAACAATCAAACAAAGCAAACCAAAGCATCAACCAAAGATTTATCAAAACACCTACCATTTTCAGCATTCATTTATACTGAAAAATAGATCAAGCACAAACATGATATGGTTTTTATAAAATAATATGGCTGCCCTTAACTTGGGTCTTAATGCCTTAAGCCTCATAGATTGATTAATCACTCACCTTCCTGCCTCTTTTCCCTGAGAATTCTTTAACTTGAACAATGGCTTTGGATTGCTCTCTTTTCTTTTCTTAATATTTTCTGTTTTTCTGCAGTGAGACTGCTGCTTCCCCTTTAATTTTTAAAACATTGTTTAGGGTTTTAGTAGAGTGAAAAGCCCATCTTATCCCCATACAGTTGAGAGAATTTTACATATGATGTCATGGCTAGAAATGCCATTTTCTTTCTGATTTCCAATTCGGGTATTTTCAGTTGCTTTAACTTTTCTTTTCTTTTCTGATTTGCATGCTATTTGCATGTTTCATACACACACCTTATTCTCATGTGACTTTCTTGCATTGTTTATTTTCTTTATGCTAAACTGTAATGTATACATGTATATCCTTTTATGAATTGATTCCTTGTTAATGCTTCAAGCTATTTATTTTCTCTTGATGTACAAATGTATTCCATATATTTAATTACCATTTTCATTTTTGTTTTACTGAAAACAACTATTCCCTTCATTATATTTTTAACTTATTCTCACTATTTATTTTCAGGCTGTATTATTTCTTTCTTCCTTGAAAATTCTCCTTTTTCTGACTTTATTTAAATTATTCTTATCTCAATAATTTTGGGTCTTCACAGAGACATACTCAACAAATTGATGTTGGTCTTTATTGATGATATTCTCGTATATTCAAAGGGTGAAGAAGAGCAAAAAAGACATTTGGAGATTGTATTAGAGATATTGAGAAGGAATATGCTTAAAGTAAAATTTTCAAAATGCCATTTCTGGGAAAACGAGGTAAGATTACTGGGACATATTGTGTCAGGGGATGGAGTTTCAGTAGTCCCAAGAAAAATCTCAACTATACAAGATTGGAGACAACTATAGACTTCAAAGGACGTCTGTAGCTTCTTAGGATTAGCTGGATATTACCCGAGGTTTATTCAAGACTTCTACAAAATTTCCTCTCACTTAACAAAGCTGAGAATGAAAGATGCTAAGTTTGAGTGGACACAGAAATTTAAAGAAGCATTTCAGGAACTCAAGAAAAAGGTTAACTGCTGCTCCCGTATTAGCTATTACTGATGAAATAGCGGTTTAACCGTGTATACTGATGCTTGTGGGGAAGGAATAGGTGCAGTTCTGATGTAGCATGGAAAGGTCATCGCATATGCAAGCATATAATCGAATATCCATGAAAGGAATTACACGACACATGACTTAGAGCTATTAGCCTGGTGTTTGCATTAAAAATACGGAGACATTATTTGCTGGGTAAGAATTCTGTAGGGTTTATTTTAGTAAACTTTAGTTTACCTTGATAAATAATATTCCTTCTTTAAATAGGTGAAATGTTTGATCTCCTCACGGAGCAAAAACCTTTGAAATACCTTTTCACTCAGAAGGACTTGAATATGAGGCAGCAACGTTGGCTAGAATTCCTCGCATCGTATGACTTAGATATTCTATATACACTGGGAAAAGCCAATGTTGTAGCAGATGCGCTAAGCAGAAAGCATGCATTATAACTCATTTAGTGGTGTATCCAACATTGATTTGTCATATAAAGGAGAATTAGCTCAAGGATCTAATTATTTTAAGGATAGCCAGGAAAGTAGAGGAGGATGTGATACCAGGAAGATGGATAGGATTCGAAGTGGATAAGTAAGGAATTCTAAGAATGAATGGAAGGATATTTGTTACCATTGTTGATGGGATTAGACATGAAGCTTTAATCGAATGTCATAATTCTTCATGTGCAATACATTCCGGAGCTACCAAGATATATAGGGATATGAAAACACTTTCTGGTGGGGTGGTATAAAGAGAGACATTTCCATCCATGTGAGTAGATGCGCAAATTGTCAGCAGATCAAGAGTGATCAGCAAAAGGTTGCCGGACTACTCCAACCACTCGATATTCCAAAGTGGAAATGGGACCAAATATCCATGGATTTCATCGATGGCTTGCCTCGGTCAAGGAAAAGGAATGAAGGCGTATGAGTTATCATTGATAGATTGAATAAAAGTGCATACTTCATCCTAGTAAAGCCCACAAGAACAACCTAAAGCTTAGCTGAGATGTATATGAGGGAGATTGTTTGACTACATGGAGTTCCAACCAGCATGGTGCGAACATTAGTAACTCGACAATATGGTGCGAACATAGGAATAGATAATCCCAAATCTATCTCTTTCCTACCAAGAAAGTCAATATAGAGTTGGATGTTGAAATATTTTAGAGGACATGTATGCAGAATAAATCTGCAGCTTGTTGTTTCTATGTATCCATGAAACATAGTATTGTTATCTCCCTAAACTTCGCTAGAGGATAGTCGTATAATTTCTTATGTATGGAAGCTATTCTATTACATATCATCTCCTTCCACATAGTTTCTTTCTGCCTTCTAAGCACCTCATCTCAAACTTGTAACAACTAATTCCAAGGAAATCAGGAGCAATTCAAGTTGAGTTATTTATTCTTCATATGGATAGCAATAAAACTTACGTCATGTTGCTCGTTGAAAGAATCTATTGGTTCATGATACCGTATTCTAACTCATCGGTTGCAAGTTTTTGTCATAACACATGTCGATAAATGTAAATGTGCATTGAGGAATCTAGTCGGTAGTAATGCTGGTCCTATAAGTTTTGGTATCTAATACCAATTATAAACCAACACCCTTATACACATACTAATAAGATATTAAAAAATCAAAATATTTTATGTAGATTATCAATTATAGATAAAAGAATAAAAACCAATATTCTTCGTAATAATAAGAATTTAAATTATATAGCAAAGTTAACTTTAATTGCATATGAAATTTTTTTCTAGGATTTTAACTTTTAAAGCTACAAATAATATTTTAATATTCAAGTTGTTTGACGATATCTTGATCAATCGATAGTATCACCAAACCGTTTGGGCTTTCTTGTGACAAGACCGAAGATAAAACATTATCAGCTTTAGATTTGAAAAGCTTCCTTCGGCTAAGGCAACTATAATTGGTATATTCAGAATAATCCTATAAGCATAAGCATTCGAAAAATTTAACTCCCTTGAACATGAAATATGTAATTAAGTAATTCAGTTACTTCTGTTTTTTTCCTTTGGCAAAATGGCTTTGAATGTTCTTAACTTTGAAAATGACTCTCTTCCATCAATATTAGGGTGCATATCAAGAAGGAACGGGGCCAGTCGAAAGCGGGTAAAATAAGTAGATTTCAAAATTTAAAAAAAAAATCATATTTTGGATCTATTGGCCTATGAAGTCTAAAGAGTATATTAGATCTAAGCTAATATAGTTTTTCATTTAATTTGTTTAGAAAGGAATTTTGATTAAATATATATTATAATGAGCATATCTAATACACTCATATGTGTATAGTGCAAGAGCAACATATAAACAGTGTGTATAGCCCATGTGTACATTTATAGGTGTTGGCACTTAGATCGCAATATACATATTTGCCCTGTATATATATACACCTTTGTTGTCGATAGTTTTATTTTAAAAAATATAAAATAATATATATATATATATATCTGTATGTAGTTTACTTATACTTATACATAATATGTTATAAAATATTTTTAACAAATTGTCAATAGAAAACTTATATGTTTAATATGACAATTGATGAGTTTGAGTATGCATTTAAGATGAGGAAAAGGTGAAGGACTTTTCTTCTTCCTTTCCTCATTCATTCAATGCCATTTCAATTCAACATTTGAACATTTAAACCTTTATACATATTAAAAATTAACTATGACAAGTTGTATGTGTTTTGACATTTAAAATTAACATTTTGAAATCTAGTTTTGAGTTAGGAAGGATTCAACATTAGATTAATGATTTTAGGCAAAGTCCTTTAAAATTTGATTCTCTACCATGGAAGGTTGGGAGGAGAAGAGAAAAGTGAATAAAATGAATGTCTATAGGAAATGAATTAGTGGATTTGTTTTTATTGAAAGAATGAAATCTTTCTTATTCTTTTAATTAAAACATCCTCTTAATTCCATCTCTCCACTCCTCCCTCTTTACGTGTTTGGCTGAAAATACTTCCCATCAAATGGCACAAAATTTTCATAAATCCCTTCATACAATTATCTTTTATTTAGACCCGTTTAAAGTTACACCGATATTGTACATCATTGCACGCAAGTATAACTTTTATAAACGCATTCAAATAATTGCAAAAAACACTAAAACATCAAATAAATTAAATAATAGCTAATATTTATCAAATATGAATTAATTTAGTTAATTTACAACAGTTTATAAATTAATTACATCGTGTGGTTTTTCAGAGAATTCATCATTACGATTGTGCGATTCAAATGTGTAAATTCAATCAGCAATTAATATTGAACAATTCGAATATTAGTGTACACACGTCACATTTGCTAGTGATGTGATAATTCGGTGGAATTATCACTTAAAAATCTTTTTAGTATAACCCAATTTTACTATTTTAAGCAGTATCTGATAGTAACGATTATTTACAACAACTCTCTTAGGCAAGACTGTATCACTTTAGGACTTGATGAATTTAGTTTTGGTCAAAACTCTGATATTATCCACATTGAACTTAGTTAGTCGAAACACAAAGTCTTTGATTTAATAATAACAATTATTATTAACCGTACTACTCTAGCCAAAGAATTTGACTTTGAGTTGGCTATATTTATTAACCTCGTATAACTAAGAAGACGAATTTTCTATTGAATAATGTTTTCACTTCCAATGCTTCAACTCAAACTCAACTATAGGCGTTCGGTGGACCTCATGCCACGATTTAACTATAATCAAAGTGGAGTGTCCACATTAAAGTTCGACGGTATTCTCAAGTTAAAAGAACCATGTATATCGTCATTTCGAGATTCTTTATTTGAGCTTAGTTATATTAACCACAAAAAACTCTCGACTGAGTCATTTGATAGCTATCCAATAACTATCGGTACTTAACCCTTTGGTGCCCCTAACAGCATGAGTAGTACACTGCCCAATATTTGAAAAGTGTTATGTCCTCTAGTCTCAACGGATGAATCTATATCCTTTCTCGAAATAGATTGACTTGGAATATTCAAAATAATAAATTATTTTAATGTGATAAAATTTTCATGATGATAACACATTGTAATTATTATCACATAACATATCATTTAAGGATTTTCTATTTAATATAATTTAAATTAATTGTCCAACTAATTATATCAAAATATAGCAAAGTATATTATAGAAATCAAGAACCTTTGTTATGAACAAGATTGGTTATCGAGTTAGATATATGTAACAAATTACATAATTGCACTAAGGCATACCCCCAACTCTATCGGTCTACTACTTGCACTTGGGGTCTATTATGTAGTCTTGTTTTAACTCCTTCGATTGATTTTCTTAAAAATAATTGTGTCAGTCCCTTAGTGAACATGTATGTTATTTAGTTTTAATTATCCACTTTGTCAATTAACCCATTCCAAAGTTGATAAACTGTCTTTGTCATGTGGAACCTTTCAAAGTTTTTTTTACTTCTAATGAGCTTTAATTTCTTTTACAAACTGTATCGCGACACTATTATCATATAACAATGTCATGTGATTCTCAACATTTGAAATGATCCCATCTCAGTTATAAATTTGTGCATTTATTTATAATTCTTTTATTCCAGTACTATTTAAGGCGATGTACTTAGCCATTGGTTAATTCAACCACACTTATTGTTTGGAACATTTCCAACTCAAGTTCTTAACTTAAGATTGAATATGTTTTTAGGATTGACATGCTATACTCGATATCACTTATGAAGTTCGAGCATGTGCAATCCTTTATAAGGAGTTCATTGTTTTCATAAACAATTCTCTAGTATTTCATAATACCCGAGAACACTCTAAACAATCATTTTGTGAAATTAACTCAAATTTGATACTTGCCCCATGCATCAAATACATAATCAAAATCGATAATGTTGTAAATACAACATGTATGATAATTCTTATTGTCAATGCATGAGAAACCCATCTTACATGCTCCATAATAAACATTTTAATACGATGTCTATGTATATCATTTTGGAAAAATCCCAACATCCTATTATATTGATTATAAAAAAATGTCAATTTCAAATCTAATATTGAAAATTAAGCAACCAAACTAAAATGGTTATATTGTTTACTTATAGTTTTGAAATATTTTAGTACCTTCATAGTGCTTTCTTATAGACATACGCTTCCTCTGCACTTTTACTAAATTTCAAACTGTTTGATCTTTCTATCAAAATATTTGCTCAAATCTAATACTTGTTAAACCATGCTTTCGTACTAGTTCTTGGATTCTATCCAAAAACCCGCAAATCAGAATCGCTCTTACTGACTTCGAGGCTCTTTGGTTATTAAGCGCAAACAACATATTCTAAATCATTATTTTGAATTTTTGTTTGAACATACATATCCAAAACTCGAAATCATATGCAACGATAATTTTGCGAGTAAAATCCAAATTAACTTAAAAACGCTGAATGATGAATTTGTTACATTAATTTTAACAATTGAAATCTACGATATTATTCTATCAATGTAGCTTACCATATTCCAACTGCATTAATCCTCTTTTTGGATACACTTTTGCAGTCAATCGATCATATTCCCTTTGGTACAATCATCAAAATCATATTTTGATAATATACTTGGAATCCATTCCAGATTTTAACATCATGCCATATGATAGAGTTTATAATCTTAAAGGCTTATTGATAACTGAGGGAATTCTTTTCTCGACATCGATAAGAAAATCACAGTTTCTTTTAATGTGCAAGAGTTCCTATTATACATTCTAATTGTTTGTGTCCATTTAGGCTTGGTCGATTTCATTTCATCATTTGTAATCGGTTTTATATTAGGGTCATATTTAAATCCATTTTATTATCAATAATTTCTAAAAGAAGTTCCTTTGATAGTGTTTCTTAAAACAATAATTATTTCTCAGTGCAACGGAATATGTACTTATAAACATTCTATGAATTGCCTATATATATGTAGAAAACTGGTTTGGTTTTCAAGTTTACGAAACTTATATTCATAGCATAAATTGGTCAATCAATATTGATCGGTTCCAAACTCATTTGAGGTAGTCCACGCAAGTTCCCTTACCATGAGTATTATGTGCAGTCTCTCGACTCACACGACCTGTCAACCCCTTATCCTAGAACATGTATAGGTTTTTTCATCAACTCTTATCTTGTATGATTTTGTAAACTTTATTTTAGATGAAATTAAATTTATTCTTATGTACTTACTCTGAAGTATGTATTCTTACAAAAAGAGGTTAACTCAACTTCGCTCATCATCTATTGTACTTTGTTCAACAAAGTTCGGTTACTTCTTATTGATACATTATTGTAACGACCTGAAATTTTCAACCATTCGCATCCGCACATGTCGGACTTGAATTGCTCAAAATATCAGATTGTTAATTTAAATTTGGCAAAACTCAGCATATACAGTAAATAAATAATCACAGAATCACATACACAGAGTAATACAACAATAATGCAGCGGAAACAAAAGAATAGTAGTTCATGAAGCTACTATATATATATAATAGAGTTAAACAAGATACAATAGAAGTCATGAATAAAATAGTCAAATACAAGATCAGAATACATCACTGGAATCAACTGAATATTTGAAAGCTGGATAGATAGTTGGATCTCCAAGCGAAGCTCCAACTCCAAAGGTGAGCCTCGAATACTGGTACACTCAGTCTGACTCGAGCGTAAAGCAAAACACAAAACACTCGAGTCAGGATTAACATTCTTATATCAATAAATCTAACTCAAGTGAAATAACAACTGAAAATACAAGTAACTCAAAGGATGTTTGGGATAACCATCCTCTAAGGATCCGTTAAACTATTTATATACAGTAGTGTACGCTAAGTAGATATGCCTATCAGTAATATAAAGTATCAAAATAGCGTTAAGGCGTTACCATTATCCCCCTTAACACATTTTATATAAGCGTCATAGTCTATACAGCACTGTAAACTCCACCGTAAACTAGTGGGCTATCAGGGAGAACTCCATAGGTATAACACGAAACAAATCGTAGTGGTCATGCATAGGGATACGAGTATGACAAGGCACATGAGGCAATACCCAAGGTAGTGAAACTACCATTTGCCTGATCCGTACTGGTGAGAACGCATGTTGCAACGATCGCAACACCGCGAAACAACACTCCCAATTCAAGGGTGCGCACCAATCAAAAACAAGTAATGAGTAGTTTACGAAGAAGTGTGTCCGCTAGAGGTAGCTAACCTCACTGGCCCGGCACGACTCCTGTTTAAGTCATTTCCAATTTGACACAAGTGTCAAGGTCATCCATTATCGTTTTCTTTCTTCAGATCCAGCAACGTCATCATTCCAACCACTTCATTCTGGATCACACTCCGCGTATAATAGTTATTAAAGTGGTTTTCGGTTTAGACAGAGAGTATGTCCCTAACCGATCCCGGACTCTTTAATAACTACTAATTATTACACCGATTGGTCATTTAATAAACTTTCAAAATAGTTTATATTTCAAAACCAAAATATCATTGCCATTTCAAAACCATATCAATACGATATCACTTCCATTTCAAAACCAAATACGATATCATTTCCATTTCAAATATATCCATCTCAAATATATCCATTTACAAATCTTAGTACTTCAAAGTTATAACACTTTCTAAATCAAACACTTTGGAAATCATAATTCTTTGGAAATCAAAATTTAGAAATCATAATGCTTTGGAATCATAACACTTCCCACTTAACCGTTTAAATATAAATAATAGTATATATAATAAAATAGTTTATAATTTAAAATAGTTTATATAAAAATAGTTATAATTTAAAATAGTTTTTTATTTATTTATATTAAAATAGTTTATATGAAATAAATTTATAAAGTAACATATATAAATAGTTTTGAATATAATTTAAAAATACTTTATATAATAAAATAGCTTCCTCAAATTTCACAAATCAATTCCAAATCAACACCAATCCCAAAATTTCAAATTTAGTCAAATCTCAAATCATCAATTTCAATTCAATTCAGCTCTCAATAAATTATTATATCGATTTCAAATACAGATTTGAACCACAAATAAACCATTTAAATTTCGATATATTCCAAAGCTTTAAATATTTCACAATCTCAAAACTAAATTTGATAATTTCATATATATCTTAATTTAACTTTATTATTATTTAGTTTTGAAATATTCCCTTAATAAATCCAATATTATTTAAACAAAACCCCAAATTTACAAATAAACTAAATATTTCCTTCAACTTATTTAAACTTGAAAAATTCATTTAAATCACCTTAACCAAAAATCAAGTTATAAAATTATATCCTTTACAAATCTCAATTTCAATAAGTTCTAAATCGATTTCTAATTAAATATATTTCTTAATTAAATACAATTTCAAATCAATTTCAAATCTATCTTCTCAACCTTAATTCATTAAATCATTTTAAACTCTATATTAAAATATAATTTAAATAAATACTTAACCATATTATAATTTAATATAATCAAACTTTATTATTAAGCTTATTTTATATTAAAACAAATTTATGCATAGCTTAAAATTCAATAATTTAACTATATATAAAATAACATTTATATAATATCTAAAATCAATATTTATATAAAACCATATATTTCCTTCCAAAACCATAGTAATCATTTCAAATTATTTATATATAGACCAATGGTGTCTGTATATAATTTTCTATCCTATGGTCAAGTGATATGGATATTTATTATTTCAATCCGCAATTTAAATATATACGGGTATATATCATTTCAACCCGCAATCCCAAATTCAATTCAGTGAAAATCGCTTGGGTTTATCATTTCAACCCATAACGATTTTCTCATATTCTATATATCGTTCGGGTATGTATCATTTCAACCCATAGGGAATTCTATACTAACAGGGAACTTGCAGAGTGATAACATATATAATAATAATATAACAGGCATGTATCATTAATATAAATAACAGATAATGGTATCAGATGTCACAGGTGAACAGATACAGGCAATAGCATATATATAACAATGTAAATAACTAACAGCAGCATATTTCAATTGTCGTTTCAATTGAAATCAAATTTAATATATATAAGAACGTAAATCGTGAGTGATTGCTCACCTTTAGAGGCTAGAGATATCCGACAAATGAGTTACGAATCCCAAAGCAAAACTAGATGGACACTATTCGATGAAAAACAGGCACGACGGACAAAGCTGATAAATAGGAGTTAACAAAGTCAATCAGAACGGCATCGATGAAGATAGATGGTATAAATGAACTTATATGTAACTATATATACTATTTATATACAAATCAAATTTAAATTTCAAACACATAATAAATTAAATACGTATATGCATTCAAAATTATTATTTTAAATTAAACACATATCAAAACCACTTATACAAAATATAGTAACCTTTATATTCATAAAACAAGTAGATCCTATACAAATCTAGCTTTATAATAATAACAAAAACCCAACAGTATATATATACTTCATACAGAGCCCATTACAAAATCAACACATATTATAAAATAATACAACTTGTATAACCTGATATAAAAATAGATAACTTGTCATACTTTATAATATATAACAGCTTGATTTGTATAAATTGTATACCCTTTATAAAACCAACATAACACTAATATATAACTTATTCACACAGTTCAGATATATACAATACTATATTTATTATATAAATATTTAAGTTCTCTCAGTTAAAATAGCAAGTTTACACTATACATACCTTCAAATATAACGTAACCATATTGTATATAATGTATACAACCAAACATGTGCATATATATATATATACTTTTAAAACTGTACTACAATAATATAAACTAGAATAATATAACTTATATACATGCAGCACAAAATAAGCTTATTGAATGAACTTTACATGCGAATATACCATAGGATATATATTACTGTAACTTTATATGAAATATATTTTAGCAACAATACTATAAACGGTGAATATATACCTCTATGATGCAATATGCGGTACAATATGTATAGTCAAGAAGTCAAAAAAAATCATTACAGAGAAAAAAACCCTTTATAATATATAACTGTATCGCTTATAAAATGTAAAGTAGCAGGATATAAACTTAGATAATATAACCTTAAATCAACACTTATATATATGTATGTATATTCTTAAATACAATCTCAAGATACTTTATAAACTTTATAAACCGCGGCATACCATATAACAATATATATAATCTAATATATAAGGTGATATATACGAAATTATGTAAGCCCATGCATATACAACAAACAAATAACTTCCATAAGTTTTTACATACCTGCGGCTATGGACCATATGCAGGCTTACTTTATCTACTAACCTATATATATATATATATTTGCCAAATATATTTCACAACAGAGCAGGTTTATGCCATTCAAAATGCAAGCAAACTTGTTTATGCAACTGATATGAACAACACTCACGAACTTATATATTTACCCGCTGACATGCCTAAAACTTTCAATGACCAGACTATTATATATACCATGTATAACCCAGGTATATAACTATTAACCGTATAAATATATATAATATTAACAATACAATACTTGTAAACAACATATGAAATCATTTTATACAAATAAATTTTTCACAAACCAATATATATCATAATAGAGAAACAAGATCTAATATATATAATAAATACTTCATTTAAAAATATACATATTTTAACATCATACGAACATATATCTTACACAACCTCATATATAATATAAAGTTTAAACTCAACTCGGTATATTCAACTTGCAATATATATATATATATAGTAAAAGAAACAAGTACAACTATATATACCTATGCAAATTTTATATAAACCTTTAAAATGAAAACGTCAAATGTATATCCAGTACTTATATATACAATAAACTATAGTTTTTATTTTCTTATACTATTATATACTTACAAAAGAAGATGAAGAGGCTCGGCAAGGCACAGGAGGAGGAGGGTGGATGAAGGCTTGGTGTCGAGGCCAGAGCAGGCGGGTTGGTGGCCGAGGCATCGAAGGTTTGATGTGGATCCATGGCATGGGCTGTTGAGAAATGGGGCGGAGGCAAGTGGAAGAAACATGGTGCTCGGCCTTGGGTTTAAGAGAGGAAATGTTACAACAAAGAAATGAGAAGAAAGAGTAGGCTCTGGATTCCAGGCAATTATTTCAAAAGAAATAGTCCAAAGAAAACGAATGGTCATAGAAAAATGAACCGGTTAATAATTATTGGAACCAGGGGAAAACAACGTCAAGCACGAGAATTTAGGAAATATAAATGAAACAGCTGTTGGTATTGTACAAGTTGAGAAATGAAAGGACGGATGGAAACCAAAACATTTTAAAAATCTGGTACCGATACGAAATCGTTTTTATCGATTTCACAGTGTATCAGACATCGAAACACACAAAGGAATATACTGTGGAGATCAGCCCGATGAGACGATCAAAACGGTATACAGATATCAGTGATACGATCATCCGATCAAAAGTCGATACAGATAGTGATATACGTTGCTATTCCGTACGAAAAAAATCCAAACGGAGCTAGAAACGTCTGAATTTCGCGAAACGGATTACGCAGTCTTATTCAGAATGTTCTAAATAAATTTTCTCATGTTGACATATTTAGGTTTCGAAACACTTTTAACATCATCAATTTTAACTGATATAAATTGAAATAAAATTACACTAGAAAATAAACTTCCATACTATCTGATGAAAATTTACCAGTTGCTATGTTTAACTAGACGCATTTCAAATATTGAATTTTTATTTCAAATTTTTATTGTTTAAAATTTCACAAATATCCAATTAATTAAATAAATAAAACCACTGAAATTTACGGGTCATTACAATTATTATGTATCATAGGAAGAAGTGACTTTTAAGATTGAATCTTATTCATTTAGGGACATTTGGAACTCTTTTCCAATACACTCATTCGATTAAATCAAATCTAATCGTTTTATTTTATTTTGCATGCCGTGTTATTTGTTTCCATTTTATATGTCCATGAACTTATCATGGACATACTAAATTTGTATTAAATACACATATTCATGTTTGGAATAATTTATAGGTAAATTTAACGAAGTATGTGGATCCATTTTGGTTTTATTAGACCTACGATTGCATATATCTACACGTATCAATCCTAAGAGTTCACCAACTCTTATGTCGCTCTCACTGAATGAGCGTTTTTCCCTTAATCGTTCGAGATGTAATTCACCGGTACTATATGATTCATAATCATATGACTAAAGAAATATTTCTAAAAGCTGTAACCTAATCCATGATTCAAAGATAATAGTAAAATTTCAGATGCTTCTGTATCATCTAATGCATAATTTTTTTATTATATCAAATATCATCACCTTAGTTTTATCTTATAATGAACATTCATCATAAACTGTCAATTTTCAATCAATACTGAAAACAATTATTACTTTACAAATAATATTTTATGTGCTTACGAAAACAAAATTTCACAGCTTGATGCATCCACTAAGAAGTGTTATATGGTATGATCCCACTATTTCTACCATTGTTATAATAGCCAATGAAATACGAAGATCCATTCAACTACTTATTATGAGATTTTATTTCATTTACTTTAACTAGTTTACAGTCATAAATTTTAGATTGATCATCTTTAACTCGAAGAAATTACTTTTATAAAAAAATTATATTTGAAAATATATTTGGAACAGGAATCACATTTCTCATTCCATATTTTGTATCTTTTAGTGCTTTATACAATTCTCGTTTCTAATGTCTCTTTATGAAGTAGAGGTGATCATCCACTCTCTTAATCCCACCACACCAAAGTTACATCCACTATCATACATTCTCTTTCCTTTCCAAATGGTCAAAGAATTCAAAAGGAAACCCTTACTACATGACCGCAATAAACTCTTTACAAAAATGCATTCGGTCATCCTTAATATTTAAGGATATCAAATAAGTTGCACTTTATGCAGATCGATCAAACTGATATTTCAACGATCGAATTCCTAAGTATGTCTTGTAGCTCTTGTTTAGTTCTACGTCCAACACAACAAGGTCCTTATTCTAATCAACCATATTGAATACATGATCACACAATATTTTTTACTTGCTTACTTTAACCGAACTAATTTCATCAGAAATTTCATACATTACGAGTCACGACTATTCACTTTATGACATTTATGCATTACCGAATATGGATTAAATATTCATATTCTTATATTTCTTAAGAGTTCAAAACTCATAAAAGATAATATGCAATCTTAGACAAATAAACTCGTAAGTGACCAAGGTACATGGGTCTTGAATTGACAACATGGCAAAAGATTTATTGGTAAGTGTGTGTGTGTGTCTATATATATATATATATATATATTTCTTTTGTCTTCTTGATTCGGTTCATTTATATACTTTAATTGATAAATCAACTTATAATAGTTGCATAATTTTATCGATGTAGATAATTTTAGCTTTACATAGCATATGTGCTACAATATTAGAAAAGTTAAATGTTACCATTTAAGATAAACCTCTGATCAGTCAGTCATCCTTAAACTCTTCACTGACTATTACCGAAATATTCTAGGCAACCATCACCCCACTCTTCCCCCAATTGGTTGGAACCTGCTCTACCCAGAGTATCACCCCATCCCCATTGACCATCCCTTCACTGAAACAGAAATTTGGGCAGCGCTTAAAAGCATGTCCGATGACAAGGCTCCTGGCCCAGATGGTTTCGGGCCCCTATTCTTCAAACACTACTGGGATACAGTAAAATTCGACATCATCGAAATTTGCTCCGAATTTCATGCCAACCCATCATCCGTGGCCCGCATCAACTACGCAAATATCATCCTACTCCCAAAATCCCCCGGCCCCACCTCCCTCCCGTCCTTTCGTCCCATTAGTCTCCTTAACACAACCTTTAAGATCATAACCAAGGTCCTGGCCAACCGCCTTCAAGCCTTCATAGCCCCTCTAATTGGAATTGAGCAATCCGCATTCATCTTGGGCCATAACATCATGGACTGCGTAGCAATGACCGAGGAGGTCATATCCTTCTGCCACTCTACTTCAACTCCAGGAATGCTTCTCAAACTAGACTACTCAAAAGCTTTTGACTCAGTTAACTGGCAATTCATCTTGGAGCTAATGGAACACAGAGGCTTCCCCACAAAATGGTGCAACTGGATATACTCTATTCTCAACTCAAGCATGTCCTCGATAGTCATTAATGGGGTCTCGGGGGGTCTAATCAAATTAGCCCGTGGACTGCGACAAGGAGACCCACTTTCTCCCTTACTTTTCGTTATGGTAGCCGATGTGTTCAACCGCATGATCAAGTTAGCAATTTCGAATAACATCTTTCAGGGCATCAATCTCCCCAATTCTAACCTAGTCATTTCCAACCTTCAATTCGCTGACGACACCATTCTATTCGCTTCACCCATGCTCAACCACATCCATTGCCTCAAAGTAGCTCTATATTCATTCGAACTCATATCCGGCCTTTCCATCAACTTCAGCAAAAGCTCCATCATCATGCTCGGAGGCGCTGACCATCTCGGGCAAATCTGTTCCAGCCTGCTCAACTGCAAGATCGCTCACTTCCCCATCTCCTACCTCGGAGTCCCAATCCGTCCAACCAAACTACACAGATCAGATTGGTTCCCCCTCATCGCCAAAATCGAAAACAGACTCCTTTCATGGAAATCTCACTCCTTGTCCTCAGCAGGGCGTCTTGTCCTTGTTAAATCCGTTCTATCAGCAATTCCCACATATTGGATGTCACTGTACAAACTCCCATCCTGGGTAATCAAAAAAATTGATGCGATCAGAAGCTCCTTTCTTTGGAATGGTAGTAATATAAAGAGACTCGTAAACTGGCAGACCGCCTGCCTCCCCCCGAAAAACGGCGGCCTTGGAATCGTTAATCTTCATGACTTCAACATCGCGCTCCTCGCCAAATGGCTCTGGCGGTTCCTTACCCCTGGCTCCTTCCTTTGGAAATCTTGGATTACCTCTCTCCACTATCACTCAAACCCTCACCTTGTCCTCCATGCCTCCACCGGAATCAAACCATCCCCTTTTTGGTCTGGGGTCGTATCAACCCTACCACGTGTCAAACGGCTCTTTCACGTCAACCTGGGCAATGGGGCTAATTGCCTCTTCTGGTTAGATACATGGCACAAACAGCTTCCCCTCTCCTCCACCCTCCCCAACCTCTTCGCTCATACAACCAACTTCTTCGCCTCCTCCCTTGACATTTCTATTTCGGGCCCCGACCAGCTTCTTCCTACCTCCTACTTTGACCTCGCCACCCTCTCCGAGCTTCACCTTGTCACCTCTATTCTCCGTAACATCCACCTAAACCCCCGGCCAGACTCCTTCACCTGGGCCCCCAACCCATCAACTGGCTTCTCCGTTGCCTCCTGCTATGCTCACCTAAACAATCCCGGACGTCTCTTCACCTTCCCCAGACTTTGGAAGTGCAAGATCCAACCCCGCTTCGCTTTCCTGCAATGGTGCCTTATTCACGAGCGAATCAACACAAGAGACAGGCTCCTTCGCCATAACATCGACGTCGACCCCAGCTGTGCCTTATGCTCTACCTCACCAGAAAGTTTACAACATCTATTCTTTGAATGCGATTTTGCTGTCAGGGTCTGGGCGGCTTCGACGGTTCACATTCTTGGACATATCCCCACGTTCAACTCGTTTTTCGACCACTGGCAGAACAACCCCCCCAACTATCACTTTGATCTAATTGTAGCTATTTTCAGTTGGTGCATCTGGGCCGAGCGTAATGCACGTGTATTCTGCAAGCCCACATCCAACTTCGAAGGAACTTGTAGACGTATTATTCACTATTTCTCATCTATTTCAGGTCGAAGCTTCTCCGCACCATTCAGACTGAGATTACCATACCCCAGCTCTCCACCAGCCGAATCCTCGGGCAGCACTTCAGCAATTCCTCCTGGCAGGCATTGAGGACATCACCAACTGCTATATAGCTCTAGTCTTTTTTCTATTCTGTTGTTCACAATATGTATTTTGTATATAACACTCTGTCTCTCATCGACTAGCTTGCGGTTTCTTACTACATTTTGGCCAGTGATCAGGCTTGTTGATCGCACTACTTACCTATTTATATGATATTTAATCGGCTGTGTAGTTCCACGCTACACAACCGTGTCGCTCCAAAAAGAAAAACATAGAAATTGTAACGGCCCGAAAGATTTTCGACCCCGAAAATTGATACTAATACGTTCACTGTATAGAGTGTCGAGCAATCGAGTGTCGGAAAACCCAGACTGTTAGGGTTAAGAAGAAAAAGGGGTAGAAGAAGAAATAGAAAGCAACAGCACATAATCCCACAATCGCAGTGGAACAAAATATAATATGAAATAACAACATTTTATACAAAGAAAAGCTGTAACTATCAATATACATACAAGATATCAGAGTATACAAATCTGAACAGTTGTAATAACTTGTCCTCGACTATTGTCTATACAGTCCATAATACACAGCGAAATCTCATCAATACGTCTCTGCCATCCAGCTCGTCTCCTATGCTCCAAACGTCCTAACCTGAAAATCTGTAATGCTCGGTCTGACCCGAGCATTACAATAAAGTAACACCCGAGTCAGGCTGGAAACCAGCGTGAGTAAACCCATCCAATATGAAATACTTAAGTTATAAAACTTCTTTGGAAAACCAAGGTAACTCGTACAACATTACGAGTTTTATCTGGTTATAGCTAACCACTTATTACATAATTCCATTGATATTTACGATAACATCTAAGGACCGCTACTTAATTTTTGTGGTCAGATTTACTCAATTTTACTCAATTCCAACCTGTAAGACCCTGTAATCAAATCCGTAAAGAATTTTAGCATTTACTAAATCGAAGTGGTTCCGGATATCGCTGATATCTGATCCCCGTCTCTTTGAATCCAAATGACAAATTTAAAGAGGGTAAATTGTTTAAAATAAACAATTTATCATTTAAGGTGGCAACATTCAATTATAGGAATTTAATGCAGATTTTATTTCAAATAAAACGTATCATTACTTTAATCCATCTATTTAATTTGTCCGGCCATTCGTTGCCACAGACAGGAATGATTTAGAAATAACATCCAATAGAATTAAGCCAAGGTATAGATCGTTAACCAAATTAACGATCTATAACCATATCAAACAACTCATATTCGAACTTAAATAACTTTAATTAACCGAGTCCATTTATATTTTAAATCCAAATAAGTTACACATCCAAGAGATTATAAAATAATCTATTTAATTAATTAAGATTTTTGTTAATTACTTATCTCAATTATAATAAAATAATTTAAACTATTCAAAACAATTCAGGTTTAAAATATCAGGAAATAGAATTTCGATGTGCAGGGTTTATGTTGGTTGGATCTAAATGTTAATCAAATTTTAGTTTTTAACATTTAAGTTATAAAACATATAAATTCCTCTTTTCTTATTTTCCTTTTCCTTTGCTTATTATTTTCTTTTCTTTTCTTTTCCCTTCTTTCTTTTATTTCTTCCTTTTACTCTCTTTCTTTTGCTTTTCTTTCTTTACCTTTTTTTTTCTTATTTACTTTTTATTTTACTCCAGGCCAGAATTTTCCCTTTGGCCCAAAACTTTCCTTCCTCCCTTCTTTCCCTTCCTTTCTTGCCACTACTTCCTTCCTCTGTGATACGACGTGCACCTGAACCAAATCATGCACGTGCACGCATTGACGAGCCATCGTCGTCCCCCTCTGACCACCATCCCGTATCATCTCCGACCTACGAAATCCATTGGCCTTCTGAAAACTCCACGACATCATCAAAATCGAAAATCAAACAACACCATCACTTGGAAAAACGACCCACCCCTTCCCTTGCCTCGTGCCGCCGCCTCCGATCAACGGAGTCCACCCCGCTACGCCAGAAGCTCCGCCGCCCTACTCTCCCGTTATTCCCCCTACATCGCAGCCTTAAATCCCCACCACGACACCACAGTTCACCCACGACTGACACTCTCCTTAAACCCTATTTCTTCCCCGATCGGCCACCACGACGATCATCAAGCCACCTTTCCATTTTTCCCAAGTGTCGCACCGCCTGCTCCTCCTCCTCGTCCAACGCCACACCCCAACCCTCGCCATGACGCCAGAATTTGCCCAAAACCCGATTTCTGTTTATCTTAATATTTCCCTTCCTATGCTTAACTAAAATTTCCCAAACCAAGACTAAAATTCATGTCTTTCCATAACAAACAGGCCTATATAACTCAAACATTAATTCGTGCTATTTGAATTTTTACCAAACCTAAACTACTCACTGTAAATTATGATTTTCTTCCCCTATACTTGATGAAATGGAATGAAACAAATTTTAATACATTCTACACTCAAAAACTAATAACTCTTGTTTTGGGATTAAGTTTAAAAGCTTAGGGAATTTCGAGTTACTGATTTTAGAGGGAAGACTCACCCTGTTTTATTTGGACAGAGGCTATTGTAATATTTTTCCTGGTTACAGGCTCCTAAAAAATTTGCATATATAAAATTATATATATATATATATATATATATCTAGCTTGGCTACACATATATAGATTCATGAGTAAAGTCTTGTAATCAAAATACAGATTGGTTATACTCACAGTTTTTAAAGGATGGAAGAACTGCTGCCTTGATTTGTTGTTGAACTTCCTGATAACTTGAGTTGTTTTGATTACTTAAAGTTTTTAAATTGCAGCTGGTGTTTTCTTTTGTTTATTACCTTGCTGGAATGAAAAATGAACAAGGGTAGAGGTATTTGAAATGGAGGATAATATGCTGTAGCCTCTTATCAGGTACAATAAATCTATCTTTACCCTTTTCTTTTGTATTTACTTTGATCTGAGGTTTTTATGACTTGATTTGAAAATTTGAAAAAAGTGTGTTGATTTTGATTTCTCATGTGACTTGAGTTGATAGGCATTAATGATGTTGTCTCCCTTTTTTGATTACATATACATTCATATGAATTGAAATATATCTATGTATATACTTGCCCTTTTCCACTGTATAAATACATATATGCCTCACATATATATTCACTTATATATCTTCCATCATATATATACAATTTACATTCTTACTTATATAAAGTTATATATATCTATGTTTACATTTATTTGTATACCCATCTATTTGCATGAACTTGTCACCTACATATTTTCTATACACATAGTTCTTATGGCATAAATATACTACTTATCTTATGTCTGTTTATTTATTTTTATTTTCCCATCATAAATCTTTTATATGTACTATTTTACCTAATATATATTATATGCACTATTTTACCTAATATATAAGAAGATGTATGTAGTAGCATATGTTTGTCTTCATATATATTTTCACACTACACATATTTTCAAGTATATTACTTTCCCATGGTCATATATACTCATATATATATATATATTATCAACAATTTAAAGCTTTTATATACTTTATCTATGTATATTTATGGTTATTTTTTCTTAATTTAGATGGTGGGGTTTATATATATTTTTTCCCTATAAAATTTATCATACTCAGAGATTTTATAATTCAATATTTGTTATAGTTTTCAACTCAATTTATATATATATTCAGATACTTTAATTGTTAGAATCTTATTCGTTCGACTTATAAAAATCAATTTTTTTCAAAAATTAAAATTAGTTAATTACCCAATTAACCGCCGTAAAAAACCCGGGTCGTCACATTCCTCCCCTTTTTAAAACTTTTCGTCCTCGAAAAGAAACGAGGCAAGAATTTTAATTATAATGTTTTTTATCAGTTAAATCATTCTTTAAACATTTTAGCTTTTTACTCTTTTATTTCAAAAAATTTAAAATACTTTTAAATAAAAATAACATTATATTACCAAACTAGCTTTTATATAAAAATACTTTTTATAACTCGATGTCTAAACGAGTCCATCCTTGTTCTTACAGAAATTCAGTTCATACGTTGATCAGGCGTAGGACTGAAAATCTATAAATACTTAGTAAACCCGTTTTCAACACCCAGTGAAAATACTTGAAAAAAAAAGACTTTTGTGAGAATGCTCTGGAAATCATCACCCCCTCCATGGATCGCAGTTAGCACGATGATTACGTCGCCATCCCGGCGAAAACCATAGAAAATTGTAGGCATCCATACCCCTCGACTTTCGCCATGGAAACTGCACAGATCGCAGCTACACTCAGGGTTACATTGCTATCGCAGCGAAAAACTATGTAACTGTAGGTATCAGCACCCCTCGAATTACGCTGCCAAATGAAACTTCACCACATAGATCGTAGACTACACAAAGTGATGTCATTGTTCCAGTGGAACTAGTGTAGACTGTAGGCACTCACTGCCACACGAATTTCGCTATGGAACCAAACCACATAGATCGCAATCTACCGATGTTACGTCGCTATCCCAGCGAAATCAAACGTAGATTGTAGGCAATCACTGCCACTCGACTTACGCTATGGAACGGCGATAGATCGCAGTTACACCAGAGTTACACTGTTGTCACAACATAACCCCAATATATTTGTAGGCATCAGCACCCCACAAATTACGCTACCCCAAACACAATCCTCAGGAACTAGTTTTGTCCGGACGTCCTCTGGGATCCAAATTTAGAACCCCCCTTAGGGCTCAAGGCAGAACCACCCAGTGGATCTCCTACTATAAGTTTCAACTCTAAATGGGAGCGCCTTTTTCCCCATAGCATTCTCAAAACATTTTATACTATACACTTATAGTATCTTTCAAATCATGCTCTTTTTATATATATATATATATATATATATATATCACATATAAATCCCATTTACACAAAATCGATATCTTCCAAAATCGATAATTCTCAAACTTGGCTTTCCAAATTCCCAAAATTGATTTTTCCCCAAAATTAAAGTCCTTTAAAAATCGATTGGTTCCACTCTGACTAGTTTGAAATTTAGAAAATAGTTTGAATAGTTTAAAATAGTTAAGTAGTGGTAAAATAGTTAAATAGTTGAAAGATAGTTGTATAGTTGTAAAATAGTGTTAAAATAGTTGTAAAATAGTTAAATAGTGGAAAAATAGTTATATAGTTGAAAAATAGTTGTATAGTTGTAAAATAGTGTTAAAATAGTTAAATAGTGGAAAAATAGTTAAATAGTTGAAAAATAGTTGTATAGTTGTAAAATAGTGTTAAAATAGTTGTAAAATAGTAAATAGTGGAAAAATAGTTAAATAGTTGAAAAATAGTTGTAAAATAGTGTTAAAATAGTTGTAAAATAGTGGAAAATAGTTAAATAGTTGAAAAATAGTTGTATGGTTGTAAAATAGTGTTAAAATAGTTGTAAAATAGTTAAATAGTGGAAAAATAGTTAAATAGTTGAAAAATAGTTTTATAGTTGTAAAATAGTGTTAAAATAGTTGTAAAATAGTGGAAAAATAGTTAAATAGTTGAAAAATAGTTGTATAGTTGTAAAATAGTGTTAAAATAGTTGTAAAATAGTTAAATAGTGGAAAAATAGTTAAATAGTGGAAAAATAGTTAAATAGTTAAATAGTTAAG
This sequence comes from Allium fistulosum, assembly GCA_030737815.1. Lineage (NCBI taxonomy): Eukaryota > Viridiplantae > Streptophyta > Magnoliopsida > Asparagales > Amaryllidaceae > Allium > Allium fistulosum. The sequence continues at coordinate 1,064,676,239 of CM060906.1, forward strand.
ATAAGACAGTTTGAGTTTTTAAAAAAGAAATGTTTGTATAGTAAATAGCTTGGAAAAATAGATTTAAGACAGCTTATATTAAAACAATTTATTTGAAAATAGTTTCAAGGTCAAACTGATTCAGTTCCCAAACTACACTTCAACTAATTTCAATTTCTATCCCCTTTTAAACCGATTCAATCCAGATTCCAATTCGAATTAACTTCAATTCTCATTTTAATTCAAATCAATTCCCATTTGATTTCAAATTTATTCAACTCCGATTACAATTTTCAATTCAATTTTGAATTAATTTCAACTTCGATTACAATTTCAATTATTTCAATTTAATTTCACCTTTGAATTAATTCCAATTCCATTCTCAATTTTTAAACCATCTTGATTTATATAAATTCGAGTTCGGTTTTCAAATGTTGATTTAATCACTTAAATCAATTTAACCCTTAATAGTTTATTTTAACAACCCAAGCCCTTAAAATAGTTTAAATTCTGAGCCCAAATTCCATATATTCTCTTTAAATTGTTGTTACTTAAACTTATTTCAAAGTTCGAGTGAGAGTTCAAATCTTTTTAAACAATTTAACCTTCGGAATCCAACTAATTTCCAATTATAACCTCAACTTTTTAACCCAACTCTTGTAAATAATTCCGGTTGATAATCCATTTTTAACATTTCGAACTTAAGTTCAAAATGATCCCATTTCTATAAATTAAATTTTATTTTAGAGAATCAAAATCATTTATACAAATTTCAGGGTAAGGTTTTTCTTCTATGTAAATTTAGGGATGGATGTATATCATTTCAATCCACTCCTTAATTTATTCGAGAGAATCCAATGCACCGTTTTATATATACTATCAATAACAAATAGGGTTAAAGCAAAATATATCAAAGCAAATAAACATTCAAATCATCTAAACATCAATCAATAGCATCCACCCAATTTTTAGAATTTGAAACTCGTTTTATTTGAGATCGTTTCTGAAATCATTCATACATATCCTCTTATCAATCCCCTACCTTCCTTCTCAATTTAATCCATTTAACTTCCCTAAGTTAAATTCCAATTTCACCTTGAAATTTTCCATTTCAGATTATGAGCTCAAAACTTATTTAACTTGCTCTGAGTTAAATTTCAATCCATTCAATCCATTTAAGCCTACTCAATTTAAATTTACATCCCAAATTTAAATTCTTATTAATATCCCTTCCCACATATAAGTTCAAAACTTATTTTTCTTTGAGTTATACTCCTCATTTAAAAGGGGAATTCCAGAATTCAAAACATCAATATTTATTTCAAATCAACTTTGAATCATATATATCCACATATATATGCATATTTACCCTCTCACATATCAAACCACACTTTACATTTTAAACCATTCTTTGTTTTTACTTCACAACAAATTCCTCCAGAATTTCAAGACAAATTCATCTTCCAACCACCCTTGTTTTTAAAACAAAGATTTTTATCCTCAAAAATATTCTAAATAATATTATCTATTATTGTTTCCTTAAACTCTTTGAAACAATTTCAAAACCTTTTTCTGGCTTAGATTTAAAACTTCACAATTTAAATCCATTTTGATTTATAAGTCACATTTATAAATTCAACTTAGATAATTTCACATCCTTAAACATTTCATAATGTTTTATCATTGTTTATTATGTGATAAACATCCTTTACAATAACCAATTTTTCGATAAAAATCAATATTATCATATTCAGGGGCCAAACACACCATAGATCCGATAATAACTTCCCGATTAATGAAACCAGGGTAAATTTATTTTCATTTCAAAACACTTTGAAAAATTCTTTTGAATCTCCAGGACTTAAATTCAGGTTTGAATCCATTTCTAGCTTAACTTATTTGTATAGTTAATCCTTGTCCAAATTTCTATTTGGTTATATATGTTTTAACACTTAAGTCTTATAACCTTATTTAATTTTAATAACAACAACCAATTTCCTTAATATACTATAATAATTCAGGAAAAAATTATTTCTTTATATACCAAAATATAAGCTTACATAAAAATCATTTTTAAAACCGTTTTTAAAATCATTATATAAGAAAATAACAAGTACGCCCTCATATAATACTCTCAACTCATTCTAGGGTACTACTGTCCCTATCTCTAATGAGTAATCCCCACCAGAGCCAAGGTTCTCGCTTAACCTTCAGCTCTGATACCAAATGTAACGGCCCGAAAGATTTTCGACCCCGAAAATCGACATAATACGTTCTGTATAGAGTGCCGAGCAATCGAATGCCGGAAAACCCAGACTGTTAGGGTTAAGAAGAAAAAGGGGTAGAAGAAGAAATACAAAACAACAGCACATAATCTCACAATCGCAGCGAAACAAAATATAATATAAAATAACAGCATTTTATACAAAGAAAAGCTGTAACTATCGATATACATACAAGATATCAAAGTACACAAATCTGGACAGTTATAATAACTTATCCTCGACTACTGTCTATACAGTCCATAATACACAGCGGAATCTCATCAATACGTCTCTGCCATCCAGCTCATCTCCTAAGCTCTAGAGGTCCTAACCTGAAAATCTGTAATGCTCGGTCTGACCCGAGCATTACAATAAAGTAACACCCGAGTCAGGCTGGAAATCAGCGTGAGTAAACCCATCCAATATGAAATACTTAAGTTATAAAACTTCTTTGGAAAACCAAGGTAACTTGTACAACATTACGAGTTTTATCTGGTTATAGCTAACCACTTATTACATAATTCCATTGATATTTACGATAACATCTAAGTACCGCTACATAATTTTAGTGGTCAGATTTACTCAATTTTACTCAATTCCAGCCTGTAAGACCCTGTAATCAAATCCATAAAGAATTTTAGCATTTACTAAATCGAAGTGGTTCCGGATATCGCTGATATCCGATCCCGGTCTCTTTGAATCCAAATGACAAATTTAAAGAGGGTAAATTGTTTAAAATAAACAGTTTATCATTTAAGGTAGCAACATTCAATTATAGGAATTTAATGTAGATTTTATTTCAAATAAAACGTATCATTACTTTAATCCATCTATTTAATTTGTCCGGCCATTCGTTGCCACAAACAGGAATAATTAAGAAATAGCATCCAATAGAATTAAGCCAAGGTATAGACCGTTAACCAAATTAACAACCATATCAAACAACTCATATTCAAACTTAAATAACTTTAATTAACCGAGTCCATTTATATTTTAAATCCAAATAAGTTACAAATCCAAGAGATTATAAAATAATCTATTTAATTAATTAAGATTTTTGTTAATTACTTATCTCAATTATAATAAAATAATTTAAACTTTTCAAAACAATTCAGGTTTAAAATATAAGGAAATAGGATTTCGATGTGCAGGGTTTATGTTGGTTGGATCTAAATGTTAATCAAATTTTAGTTTTTAACATTTAAGTTATAAAACATATAAATTCCTCTTTTCTTATTTTCCTTTTCCTTTGCTTGTTATTTTCTTTTCTTTTCTTTTCCCTTCTTTCTTTTTATTTCTTCCTTTTACTCTCTTTCTTTTGCTTTTCTTTCTTTACCTTTTTTTCTTATTTACTTTTTATTTTACTCCGGCCCAGAATTTTCCCTTTGGCCTAAAACTTTCCTTCCTCCCTTCTTTCCCTTTCTTTCCTGCCATTACTTCCTTCCTCTGTGATACGACGTGCACCCGAACCAAATCGTGCACGTGCACGCATTGACGAGCCATCGCCATCCACCTCTGACCACCATCCCGTATCATCTTCGACCTACGAAATCCCTTGGCCTTCTCAAAACTCCACGACATCATCAAAATCGAAAATCGAACAACAACACCATCACCTGGAAAAATGACCCACCCCTTCCCTTGCCTCGTGTCGCCGCCTCCGACCAACGGAGTCCACCCCGCTACGCCAGAAGCTCCGCCGCCATACTCTCCCCCTATTCCCCCTACACTGCAGCCTTAAATCCCCACCACGACGCCACAGTTCACCCACGACTGACACTCGCCTTAAACCCTATTTCTTCCCCTATCGGCCACCATGACGATCATCAAGCCACCTCTCCATTTTTCCCAAGTGTCGCACCGCCTGCTCCTCCTACTCGTCCAACGCCACACCCCAACCCTCGCCGTGACGCCGGAATTTGCCCAAAACTCGATTTCTGTTCATCTCAATATTGCCCTTCCTATGCTTAACTAAAATTTCCCAAACCAATACTAAAATTCATGTCTTTCCATAACAAACAGGCCTATATAACTCAAACATTAAGTCGTGCTATTTGAATTTTTACCAAACCTAAACTACTCACTGTAAATTATGATTTCCTTCCCCTATACTTGATGAAATGGAATGAAACAAATTTTAATACATTCTACACTCAAAAACTAATAACTCTTGTTTTGGGATTAAGTTTAAAAGCTTAGGGAATTTCGAGTTACTGATTTTAGAGGGAAGACTCACCCTGTTTTATTTGGACAGAGGCTATTGTAATATTTTTCCTGGTTACAGGCTCCTCAAAAATTTGCATATATAAAATTATATATATATATATATATATATATATATATCTAGCTTTGCTATACATATATAGATTCATGAGTAAAGTCCTGTAATCAAAATACAGATTGGTTATACTCACAGTTTTTAAAGGATGGAAGAACTGCTGCCTTGCTTTGTTGTTGAACTTCCTGATAACTTGAGTTGTTTTGATTACTTAAAGTTTTTAAATTGCAGCTGGTGTTTTCTTTTGTTTATTACCTTGCTGGAATGAAAAATGAACAAGGGTAGAGGTATTTAAAATGGAGGAGAATATGTTGTAGCCTCTTATGAGGTACAGTAAATCTATCTTTAACCTTTTCTTTTGTATTTACTTTGATCTGAGGTTTTTATGACTTGATTTGAAAATTTGAAAAAAAGTATGTTGATTTTGATTTCTCATGTGATTTGAGTTGATAGGCATTCATGATGTTGTCTCCCTTTTTTGATTACATATACATTCATATGAGTTGAAATATATCTATGTATATATGTCCTTATGTATATACTTGCCCTTTTCCATTGTATAAATACATATATGCCTCACATATATATTCACTTATATATATCTTCCATCATATATATACAGTTTACATTCTTACTTATATAAAGTTATATATATCTATGTTTACATTTATTTGTATACCCTTCTATTTGCATGAACTTGTCACCATATATGTATATATATTTACATTTATACATATTTTCTATACACATAGTTCTTATGGCATAAATATACTACTTATCTTATGTTTGTTTATTTATTTTTATTTTCCCATCATAAATCTTTTATATGTACTATTTTACCTAATATATATTATATGCACTATTTTACCTAATATATAAGAAGATGTATGTAGTAGCATATGTCTGTCTTCATGTATATTTTCACACTACACATATTTTCAAGTATATTACTTTCCCATGGTCATATATACTCATATATATATATATATATATTATCAACAATTTAAAGCTTTTATATACTTTATCTATGTATATTTATGGTTATTTTTTCTTAATTTAGATGGTGGGGTTTATATATATTTTTTCCCTATAAAATTTATCATACTCAGAGATTTTATAATTCAATATTTGTCATAGTTTTCAACTCAATTTATATATATATATTCAGATACTTTAATTGTCAGAATCTTATTCGTTCGACTTATAAAAATCAATTTTTTTCAAAAATTAAAATTATTTAATTACCCAATTAACCGCCGTCAAAAACCTAGTCCTTTACTTCGGAATCTGAAAACAAATCACCTTTTAGAAATGATATCAATATACAAGCATACAAAATTATATGCTACCTGATCGGGAGGTTTCTAGCCATAACAAGGCAACTAGGTCCCAGCCTTCCAAAAATAAATATAGATATGTATATCCCTCTACTACGAGAGCGGACTATACTGAGACTACAGAACATCTGTACCTCCCTTGGCCACTTTTCAGTTTTGGGTTACCCGATCCATCGGTAACATAACAAATCACTTTATATCTCGAAGTGGCAAAATCATTTGCACTAATAATTACAAATACTTCAAATCTATAATAATTTCTATTTCCAAATCCTTTAAAAAATCATCTTAAAACCATCAGGTTTAGTCCTCAAAATTCTTTCCATTTTATAGAACATTTTCATAAAACCATTTTTTATATACAAACCACTTTTATATAAAATCACTTCAAAATATTTATTCTCAAATATCTCTTTTTTTCTCTTAAAGGAAAACATTTCATAACATTTCAACTTTAAAAACAATTTTCAAAACAATTCATTAAATTGAAGTGAACCAAATATTACCGCTAAACACCTTATAGTCAAATCATGAAATAAATCATAAGGTATTAGCTACAATTATTTTCTACCCAGCCCATGCATATGGATAATTAATTGCTCATAAAATGGTCGAGCAAAGTCAACAATCAATAAATAATAATCAGTGCTCATAAACTGGCCGAGCCTAATTCAATCAATGAAATGAACACAACAATAAATGATAATCAATGCTTCATTCTATCAAATATTTATAACACCTTTTATTTTATCTTAGGTTTAAACGGTTTGATATTTATTTTGGAGCATCTGGCTTTCCTTCCGACATGTTCCATCCCTCGCCCAAGTCTCCTTGGATCCCACAGATGAAACACATGTACTAATCATTTCCGCATACCCCATTAAGTATTTAACTTCAAAATTTTAAAATACTTAATTAACCATCCAAATAGTCAAACAAGGAAATAAAACCATTGTTTTAGCAAACAAAGTAAACAAGCACTCAACAAGGGTTTTCAAACAACACTTAACACTTAAATTTCCTTCAACTTAACAATGATTTTAATGACCTTAAAGGAAGAAATAACCCACTTTGGATTCCACTCCGTCAAACATTAAGGCAAAGAACTCCAAATCTAAACCATACTTTCTACCAATTTTGCTAACTTTGTCACTACGGATTTGACTATAGCTTTGCTACTATTTCCCAAAACTTCTTGAAATCCGGCTATAGCTCCACTATCCTTGAAATTGAGATGAAAAGAGGTGGAGATGGGTTATAGGTGGGTATGGCCTTGGGTGGATGGATGGAACTTACTAGCTTGAACATGACTTAAGTGGTATACTTTTTTATCGATTATTTTTGCTATAACTTTGTTACGCTTTTGGAATTTTTTAAGAGAGGAATGGAAGCCATTAAAGAGTGAAGAAGAGCTTGAAAAATGGAGAAGAAAGGTGTGAAAAAAGTGATAAAGTGTGTTGGTATTTATAGAAAAAAATTTGGATTAAAATAATATTTTGTAAAAAGACCAAAATACCTTTGCTTATACTTTTGGCAAACTAATTTTTTCAATACTTAGTGTTAATCCGCCTTTTGGCAAGGCCGTAGATTGGCGGAATTAACTAAATTGACTACTCGTTCGCCAAGGTTGGTTCATGAAGGATTTAGTCAACCGGATGGATAGACAGTCAGTCAGGGATGGTTCAATATGCATGGATCGGCCTAGGTAGGTTGGCTGATGTCGCTCGGCATTGGGTGGTTCGGCAACTGATGGTGGCCCAACATTTGGATGGTTCGGTCGTAGGGGGCTCGGCATTGGTGGGATGGTTCGGCGTTAGAGACGGCTCGGCATGGTTTGGGTTGGCAAGGTGATGTGGGTCGGCAACGTACCTCGTTCGGCATCGGAAGTCGCTCGGCATTGGACGTCGTTCGGCATTGCACATCGCTCGGCATCGGAGGTCGTTCGGCATTGGACGTCGTTCGGCATTGCACATCGCTCGGCATTGGAAGTCGCTCGGCATTGGAGGTCGTTCGGCATTGGTGGTCCTTCGGCATCAGGGAGGTATAGGTCGTTCGGCATCAGGGAGTTATGGGTCGTTCGGCATTGGTGATCGTTCGGCATCAGGGAGGTATAGGTCGTTCGACATTGTTGGTCGTTCGGCATCAGGGTGTTATGGGTCGTTCGGCATCAGCGAGGTATAGGTCATTCGGCATTGGTGGTCGTTCGGCATCAGGGAGGTATAGGTCGTTCGGCATCAGCGAGGTATAGGTCGTTCGGCATTGGTGGTCGTTCGGCATCAGGGAGGTATAGGTCGTTCGACACTTGGGTGAGTGTTACTTCAACTGGAGTTTGGCCTAGGCTTTAGGTCATGTTACTTCGAGTCGCGGAGCATTTCACTTTGGGTCATTACCATGGTTACTTTGGGTCGGCCGATGGATGACTTGGGGTTGGTCGAGGTGAAGGGGAACTCGGCCGAAGTCTTAATGGGCCTGTATCACTTGAGAAGCCCAATTACCTAGTTTTGCCTATAAATACAGCATGTGAGGGTTCAGAAAAGGGATCTTCTTTCTGCTCTCTTACTTTCTCTTTTCTAAGGCTAAGGTAACTCTGCCATTTTGTAACTATAATCGACTATTACAACAATAAAAAGCAAACTTCTAAGTGGACGTAGGCCGGAGTTAGCCGAACCACTATAAAATCTATTGTTCTTTACTGCTTTCATTTTAATTTTTACTGTTCTTCACGTTATTACTCTCTACATACATTCTGTCTGTGAGCTGTGAATGGTATTTGGTGCTTTCAACTACATTTGGGTGTTAGTGACCAATTTTGGCGCTAACACTTAACATCACATTTCAAATCATTACTTTATGCCATTTTCACTTAAGTGTTAAGTAAAGAATATAATAATTATGTTTGTTTGATTTAATGTTTACTTTTTGACTTTTATAACACTTTTTGTCTTTTTATGCTTACTTTTTGCTAATTACATTCTAGAATTTTCTAAGTATGTTTAGTAAAAGTAAACTTGATTAGTAAACTAATTAATACTTATACTATTTGAATATATGTTCATATATAAGAAAATAAGGTGCAACAACGTTGCGACAACTATATTGAACAAAACGTTGATTTTCGACAAAACGTTTTACGGTCATATTTTAATGTTTTAGTTAAACTATTTTTTTATGTAAACCAAATTTAAAAATAAATTTGTATAATTTTATTTAAAAATATAAACACTCATAAATTAATTAAAATAATTTATTTAACCATTGAAACTTACTTTTCTGAAATCGGGATTTTGTCACTTTTGTCGATATAAGTAATTATTCCTTTTTTGTGTATATTTCTCTTTTCAAATCCTATCTGATATTATTTAAATCATAAAATTTTATATATTTTATATTTAAAATCACTTTAAATAGTATATTTTAAAGTGGTCAAATTCTGGATTGTTACACCTATGAAATCAAAAAGGTATATTATATCCAATCTAATATAGTTTTACATAAAATATTAGTTTCTTTAATTTGTCTAAAAAGGAGTTTTAATTTAAACTAAATGTATATTATAATGGGCATATCAAATAAACTCATATGTGTATTATGCAAGTGCAATATACAAAAATACATGGTCAATGGGCACATTTATAGGTGGTGAGATTTATATAACAACAGACACATTCGCCCTTTATATATGCCTTCGTTGTCCATAGTTTTATTTTGAAAACATATAAAACAACGTATATATATACACACACACACACACACACATAGTAGAGTTATACTTGTACATAATATGTTATAAAATATTTTTTAACTAGTTTACAATAGTTTATGCATAGTATGATAATTAATAGGTTTAAGTAAGCATTTAAGAGTAGGAAAAGGTGGATAAATTTATCATATTTTTACTCATTCATTCAATGTCATTTCAGATCAACATTTGAACACTCAAACATTTATACAATTAAAATTAATTATGATAAGTTTTGTGTGTTTAAATTTAAATTAACATCTTGAAATCTAGTTTTGACTGAGGGAGAATTCAATTTATAATTTTAAACAAAAGTCATTTAAAATTTTTGAATTGGAATAATGTATATACACACATATATATAAATAATAACAAACTATATCTTAAATTCAAAATAACACGCATAAACATATAACATATAACTTTATATGTTTCGAAACTTAAAATAAATAATTTGAGAATTAGCTTTGATTTGGAAAGAATCCAAAATTAGGTTTATAATTTTATACAAAATTCCTCTATAGATTTTGAGTTGAAAATATATATATATATATTTGTAAATAATAACCAAATCTATTTTATATTTTAAAAATAACATCATACATGAAACTTACATTCAATTTCATAAAATGATTTCAAGTAAATAATATATATATATAGTTTAATTATATTTGTATATGTAATATGATACAAAATTATTTCAAATGATTAAAATTAGTTTTAAATCCAGAAATTTCTTCATCATTATCGTTACTAAACATTAATTGGAAAAAAATAGTAAATAATAGATTAGACAATATAAACATATATAAATTTGTTGTATAAGACATATAATTTAAACTATATAAACATGATGAAACATATAATCAAAAGAGATGTATAAGATATGGAATCCAAGCTATACCATCATAATGTAACATATAATCAAACCAAGATTAGGTAATTATCTTATGATGTAGCCTAAAATTCACACCTTAAATGAAGAATTCTCCTCAGATCTTCAAGATCCACACTCAATCCTTGTAAGAGATGGATGAATTACTTGTATTTCATTTTATGATGTTTGTATTTGATTTGGAGTTGATAAAATTTTGGAACTACTTATCTGATATTCTATCATGGAAGGTTAGGAAGAAGAAAAGAAAAGTGAATAAAAATGAATGTGAAATGAATTAGTTGATTTATTTTTATTGAAAGAACGAGACAGTTCCCATCCTTTTAATTAAACTTCCCTAATCAATTCCCTTAATCTTTCTCTCCCTCCCCACTTCTCTCTCTTCTTGCTATCAAATGACCTAAAATTTTCATAAATCCCTTCATGTAATTATCTTATGTTTAAACCCATTTAAAGTTACACCGATATCGTATATCGATGCGTACAAATATAACTTTTATAATTGCATTCAAATAATCACAAAGAACTCCAAACCATTAAATAAATTAAATAATAATTCATATTTCTCAATATCAGTTAATTTATAATATTTGGTAAATTAACTAAATCACGTAGTTTTTCGAAGAATTCATCATTACGGTTGTGTGACTCAAAGATGTAAATTCAGTTAACGATTAATATCGACTAATTCGAATATTGATGTTCTTAGACATTGGTGTGACAGTTTGGCTAAATTTAGCCCTTACGTACCTTTTAAATAAAATATAATTTATTATTTTCAATAGTACCTAGTAGTAATGATTATTACACCATTCTCTTTGTCAAACTATATCACTTTAGGACTTTTCGAATTTGGTTTTGGTCGAAACTCCAAAACTGTCTACATCGAACTTTATTAGTCCAAACATAAAGTCTTTGGTTCAATAATAACAATTACTATTAACCATACCACTTTACCAGAGACTTTGACTTGGTTGACTATAGTTGACTGTGATACTAATTTAGTATAACTTCATGAGACGAATTATCTATTGAATAGTGTTTAACTTTCAATACTTCAACTCAAACCCAACTATATTCATTTAATGGACGCCATGCCACGATTTAATTAAATTAAAGTGGAGTGCCCATACTGAAATTCAATGGTATTCTCAAATTGAAAAAACTGTGTAATATCGTTACTTTGAGATTCTCTGATTGACCTTAGTTATTAACCAACAAAAAAATTTCTGGGTAAGTTATTCCATGGTTTTCCAATAACCGTCTAACCCTTGCTGCCCCTTGTAGCCATAATTAACACATTGCCCTACATTTGAAGAGCGTTACGTACTCTAGTCTCAACGGATGAATCTATATTCTTTCTTGAAACATCTTAACTAAATATATTTAAAATATTATGTTATTTTAATGTGATAAATTTCTCATGATTACAATACACTGTAACTATTATCACATAACATACCATTTAAGTATTTTCTATAATATACTTTAAATTAATTCTTAATTATTATATTGCAATAAACAAAGTATATTATAGAAATCAAACATTATTATGAAGAAGATTGGTTATCGAGTTTGTAACGACCCAATATTTAATCACTTTAATTATGGATATTAAAATATATTATTAATAAGTAATTAATGGGTTCTATAACTTAAAAAACTCTTTTAAATAATAACTAATGATGTTGAAATAGTTTTCAAAAATAATTAGTTTAAAGAAAAATAGAAAATGTGACTGGAAATCGTTTCCCCAATTTTCGAATTTTCGGTATCTAAAAGTTATCGAAAAACATTGTGCACATTTGAGTTAACATATTCACACATTTATAAATGAGTTAGAATTTTATAGTGTGTGTGTATGTATACACACACACATTTGTACTTAAGAAATATAATAAGTTATGTTGTGACTTATTATGTAAATTTGAAAACAAATTTAAAATGTATAATAAAGTGACATAAATGACATTTCCTTAGAAACACAAAGCACTTAAGTCATAAATGTATGCTGGCTCATCAAGAAGAAGGGGGGAGGACCTAGTCACATAAGCAACAAGAGGAGGAGGGGACAAGGTGTTGAGGTGGCAAGTATGTAGTGGAGGTTATGTACCTAAGGTCATTTTGGTAATTTTATTTTATCCATTTGTATATATACAAATTTTGAATTTTCATTTCATTTTTATCATTCATTTTCATATTTTAAATCTCTCCAAAGCTTCGTAAAACTTTCATGGCTTCCAAGTTTTAAGAATTTCATTTATTTTCTACTTTAAATTTTTAAATCCTTGTTTAAAGCCTTTCCCTTTCATTTTAATACTCCTCTTCTATAAAACAAGCCTATATACGCCTATATCTCCTCTTAGCCTAGCACTTTCACCCCCTAGTCGAACCCTTTGGATTGCTAAAGCCCACAAAAACTCCATTTTTCCAAAGACGAAGCGAAGATTTAGGCCGTGTACAAATTATAGCATGAGTTCGCTTAGTTTCGTCGAATTTTGGTGAGTAAACTTTTAAACCTTAACTTGGTTTTCTAAACTTAAAATATATGCTTGACTTGTTGTAATATATGATGTTTGTTTGGATTTTAATTGTATTGACTTCGATATATGTGTATGTGTTGTGATTAAATGACGTATGGTGGAATATTGAAGTTAAATAGCTAAGTTAGTTTGCAAGCTATAATCTTGCTTGTATATATGGGTTATAGCATGCTTATATGTGATTGTGTTTTAATTATGTATGTTGTGAACACGAATACATGATTGTACGCTAAGAAGTTAGCACCTTTACTTGTTGAAGCGACTTAGAATCCTTTATGTAAAATTTTGATCTTTAATTTCTAAAATTGCAAATGTTTTAAAGTTTAAAAATTTGTTTAGTTTTCAAAAACATACCTTTATGTTTTAATAAAGTTTTCCAATGGTTAAAGTCGAAGAAAAGACTTAGAAAACAAAATTTCAACTTTGGAAATTACGAATCGTGTAGCGATAGTTGCTATAAGTGCAGTTCGTGAAAGCGAACTCTTTTCGAAATCTAAAAATGTTTTCGAACATAATCTTAGTTTTAAAAAGCAATTATTTGTTTAGTTAATTTTTTATTTAATTAATGATTAATTAATTAATTAATTGAGGTAATTAGTACTTAATCATTAATTAATAAAGGTAATTAATACTTAAGTGTTAATCACATAAGAGAATTCTAATTAGATTATTAATTAAAATTTGATTATTATTTAATTATTAATTAGGTATTAATTACCATTGTATATTTAAGGTTAATTATTAATTATTTATTTATTTAAAAAGGGGTTAATTATTAATTAATTACTAATTAAGTCAAATTTAATTAAGATTTTAATTAGGACTTAATTAAGATTTAATTATTATTTAATAAGAGTTTAATTTATTATTTAATTAATTAATAAGGGTTTAAATTTTAAAAACCGCTTTATTTTCTAAAATATTGGTTTGTTTAAAACTGTTTTATTTTGCAAAGATGTTTTAAATCAAGGGATTTCTTTGTCTATTAACCTTAAGTAACCTTACAATATAAAACCAATGTTAATGTAGTGACACATTTATGGAAAGTATGCCATCTCATAGTTAGCACTAAAAGCCGATGAGTAGTTGACCCTCTATTTGTGAGATCTAGAATTTATCTTCTAGGTGAGGGATAGAGTAAGGCTGAAATATCAGATACGTGATAGATATGGGAGGATAATTCCTATTAATGGGTCATGTTTAAATTAAATATATGGTTATCCATATGCGAAGTCTATATGATTATGCTAAGTAGCGGATTGTTCGCTATTTATAACTTAACCTGTTTTAACTTAGGAAGTATGCTGTGTATATTTGAGTTTCCCGGTAAGGACTTGAATACTGGCTGCATACTTCCAAAAGAACCGGAATTGAGTCAGTCAAGAATTATCGCTTAGTTTGGAGACACCGATTTAAGATAAGTATGATTTATTCGAACCACTCCAAACTAATAATGTTCATGACGGATCGTTATGAAGTATGCTATAGAGCTGTACTATTCTTCCTGAGGTTGATTTCAAAGTGGAAGATAACTAATGTTGAATGTTTGTTCGATCTCGTAACAACTTATAGATGAATGCTATCGTTGCATTGGATGCCTGGAGGGCAATGCTAGCATTCCAAGATAGTTTGCTAAGAGGAAGGGTAAATGCGTAGCCTCAAGCCTCACACCCTGGAGGTAGCTAAAACATGGTAGATGTAGTAGGGCTATGTGGGTCGCGCCCATTAGGGTATGATCATCACCTAATCTAGAGCGATATATATGGTTTATGTATACTTCAGGATCCCTTTATGGTTGTTGATCGCAACCAAGGGGTAGTCATACTCGATACTATCCAATTTCAGGGGTTGGTCGGTTCTGTGTTAGCAGGGGTAGGCCAAGTTTAGGGTCTGACCCCAAGTACATTTTATCAAGAAGTGTACTATACAGAAGGTAGTCCCTTACCTTGTCACTGTTGGAATCCATTTTTCAATATGAGCCATCGGACTTGATTGTATACCTATTATGCTAGAATTTAATTAACGTAACAATTTTGACTATGATTCCCTATTTATTTTAAACCTAGACATTATGATAATTGTTGAATATGCGACTATATGATTTTTGTTTGATGATAATAAACATATATATATTCATTTAAATGTATTTTTTAATGTACTATTTTATTTTTCACATAATTAAATAAATATTTGCTGAATAAAATAAATAACACAACATATAAATTCAAACGAATATTTTAATCAAACAAATATTTATTACAATTTTGAATAGTACAAATTTGAGCTCTCACTATATATATATATACAATTTTCAGTTACAATACAAGTTGTCACTATAAAATTATCATTTACATTTGGACCTCACTACATTTCACTCATTCACTCGTATTTATCTTCAACTCCAGTCCAGATTGGATCCAGCATCTGAGCAATCTGCAAAAATATACACTGGCGCAGTAAAATTGAAAATAAAATATTTTTGCAATATAAAATAAAATGTAATTTTAAAAATATTATTTGCCTCAGTTATTTGGGTTGTTCGTCATCATTTAATTTTGAATTCATTAAACACGAACAGCTTGTGACATGCACAGTGTATCACTATACATGCCACAAGGCCATGCACACCTATATACACTTGATAAAATTGCAGAGACAAGTGAGCACAGGTCAAACCTAAATGAAAAGCCAGGTTCAACTCAAGTGTAATACAAATAACATCACGACACGAGCACAAGGTCAACCGAGTTTTGAAACTGGATTCAACTCAAGTACAATTTCAAAAATCAACCTGAAATGATTAAGAACCAACAAAACAGCTCAAATCAATACTCAAGCAAATACACAAACCAACAAAGGCAAGGCAATGCACTTCAATGATCAGTTCAGGTCAGTATATATGAATATGAGAGCAAAGAATAGAAGGAACAGCAAAAGCAACAGTGTGCAATGAAAATGTTAAGGAGACAGCATGCACACATGAATACAGCAAATTCGATGTGCACAGAGAAATGTACATAGTGGGGTACAACATCAATGACCATGTTCAAAACCAACTCCAACCAAACTAGCTCATGTGGTCAGGGAAACCAAGTACACAAGATAATGGCACAATACAGTGAACTACAATGAACCAGACAAGCTACTTGAACACCAGCATCAATGGAACAGCCTCAGTTGAAAACAGAGAAACCCAGACTAATGTCACACAGGTAAACACATATGAATGCACAAGTACATTATAGGTATGAACACACTTGACTACATGATAAACAAAGCTCCAAGTCCAATATTAAACTGCAACTGGTCTCAACATCAAATAGCAAACTAATATGAACATCAACACAGCAGTTTGAAACTGCAGAAGTGACTCAAAGCAACTTAAACAAGCATGGTCAAACCAGACTCCAATGATAATGTACAAAATGTATACAAAGACTCCAAGCCTGCAAGCATTTCAGACTCGAAGAAAAAGAACTCAAGATGAATGCATATATATCAACGGTAAATAAAATGAACAAGTCAGAGTCAAGCCATAGCAGTATCAACTTGTCGATGTCAACAGAGTGAAGAACAGAATTAATATCAAGTTACCAAAGTCAACAAAATGTTATCACAAATCAAAATTGTCAAAAATCCCAAAATGGCCGAGCATTAAAAATGTTATAGTAAATTTATCAGTTTGCAATTCAAGTCAAAAGAAGAAATATTTTTGCAGAGCAATAATCAAAGTCAGGTAATAGCAAATCTAAACCGAAGTCAAAGGGAATAAAGAACAGAATCAAATAGTTCGAAATCAATACTGTGATAACCAAGTCAGAAATCAATGCCGTGGAAATCAAGTAAACAAATTATACGAATTGAACAAGTCAGTGCAAATCATCACCATTCAAACATAATCAAGTGGCCGAAGAAGATTATCAAACGAACGAAAATATAGGGGATCGAACCCTATATAAACCATAACTTCATCGGCAATTAAAATCATGAATTCGAGTTCGAGCTAAACAGAGAACAATAATCATTCAACTCGAATCATCGATTGAGTTCAAGCAAGCTAAAACAGTAAAGCAAAAGTAACAAATTACATACCGAAGTAAGCTCGAACTCGATCTAAATTGAAAGAGCCTTGTGCAAAGAGAAGAGAGCATCGATCGACAAATCAAGGATGAAAATCATCATTCGATCGAGCTAAAGTCGACATCTTCAATTTATTCAAAAGCCCTAATTTCAGAGCGAACGGAAGAGAAAACGAGCAGCCATTTAAAAGATCGAAGAACAGAAGAGCCGGTCGAATTATACAAAGAAAAGGGATTTAATTTCTATCATTTTTTTATTTGGGCCAGCATACATATTTGGGCTTAGTTTTAAAAATTAGGGTTTTTGTTTTATAATTGTTTTTTAAATTTGTATTTTTCCTTTTAAACCACTGTAATTTCTAGTCGTGTGACTAGGGAACAAACTACGTGGCGTAGTTTGAGAATTCGCAACTCAGTGGCTGAGTTGTGGCAGGGTTTTGAGCGTAGAGTTAGGATTAGTCGATAGCGGGTGTCGTGAGTTTACGTGTGTAAGCGTATGACTATATAATTTCTAGTAGAAACCTTGGGGGCAGCACGTAGGCAGGGTTTTACCGAAGCTGGGTAAATTTGTGTGTTCTGTTTTTATATTCTGCTATATCTGTGCTGCTATTATTCTGCTGTGATCTGTGTTGAGATTATTTTATAAAAACTTTCGCAATAATTTTTATAATCAATAGTATCACCCTATTCACCCCCCCCTCTAGGGTGAAATCGATCCTACTAGTGGTATCAGAGCTAGGTACAAAAGCCATTTTTGTTTTTAAAAAGTTTGTTTTTTCAAAGACCAATTTTTTTATAAATTTGAATTTTTTAAATGGCTTCTTTTAATAATGCTTTTAATGAGGGTCGGTCCAGTATTATCCCTCATATTTTTGATGGAACAGATTTTTTGAATTGGCAATTAAAAATGGAATTTTATTTAAAATCTGTTAATTCTAAATGTTGGGATATTATTGAAAATGGGTGTGATATAACAGACGAGAAAATTACTTCGATTAATGCTCTTACTATGCATATACTATATTCTTATATTAATCAAGATAATTTTTACTACATCTCTCATTGTGAAAATGCACGGGAAATCTGGAATACTTTTGGTGCAATATATGGTGCAAAATTCAACAGCAATGAGAAATCCTCCACAATCGATTCAGTTAAAGAAACGTGCTTAACAGGATTGGTAAAAGGTGGTAGTGATGAGGATGATGATGATGGAGCAACTGAGCTGGGGCTACTAATGAAGAGATTCAAAAAGTGGAACCGCAAATACAGAAATCCAGCTCTAAATCAAGAATTGAATAGCAGAATAGTTAAAACACTAGACAACCCAGAAGAGAAGGAAATCATCTGCCATAAGTGCAGTAAACCTAGCCACATCAAGCCTAATTATCCTCGAAATCAACACGGCCAAGAAAAGAAATAAAAAAGAAAGAGTTTTGCAGCCACGTGGAACAAAAGTGATGATGATTATAAAAGTTCTAGCAGTGAGAGTGAGAAAACAGATATGTGCCTACGAGGTGATATAACTGATAGCGATGATGACAAACAAAGCGAGGTATCAAAACTTACTCACTCAGAATTACTTATATATTTACACGAAGTAAATGGCTGTTTCGAACGACTTAGGGAGAAATACACTAAAATTGAATCACAAAGAGATACTTTGATAGATTTAAATAAACAGCTTGATCAATTAGTTAAAAATTATCAAAGTAAGATCCCTATGTGTGATAAGTGTCCATCACTCGAAGAAGAGATTAAAAAATCAGAAATTAAAATTAAATCGCTTGAAAATGAAATTCTGATTCTGAAAAAGAGTGAAAATAATAGGAGAGAGAATTCTATTAAAAAATGCACACAATTGTTGAACGAAAATGAATCATTGAAAACACAAGTCCAACAACTGTCAACGACTTTAGGAAAATTTTCCAAAAGTGAAAATCGTTGAATATGCTATTAGGAAAACAAACTATTAATACAGTTAGACAAGGACTTGGATATAATCAATCTGAAAATGTTAGAAATGAAATTAATCAAGTCAATTCAATGTGCACAATTTGTAGAAAATTTGGACACAATCAAAATAATTGTTGGTATAGACCCAAACACGTGAAAACTATATCAATTTGGGATCCAAAAGGCATGAATATAAAATCCCTCAAAGTTAAACGAATTGGGTGCCGAAAGGAACATATGTAAATAGTTTTGGGTCTTCACAAACATATTTTTCAAAATATATTGCCACTAACAACCATGGACCTATAAAAACAAATAGGTCACAAAAATCTTTTATCGTGTAGGTGTAGTGGCAGGCTAAGGAACATCAACTGTGTTACTTGGATTCTGGCTACTCCAGGAACACAACGGACGACAAATCACAGTTCCTTAGCCTAGTACAGAGGTGACAGAATCGCAATGGACAACAACGAAAAAATATCGTAAAGGTAAAAGAGGTAACGGTATATTCATTTTAAACGATATATTTAATGTGAAAATCTACACCGTAATCTAATCAACCAATTATGTGATTATAAAATATATGTTGATATTGATTCTGACTTATTCATATGTTCTTATTTGACTTGTTCTTATTTATTACTTTGATTTGTGCTTAAATGTTGACCAATCATCTTTTCATCTTTGAACTAATTCATATAAATTTGTTTGGTTAAATGATGGTGTTTTATTGACTTCCGATTGCTCATGTTACATTTGGTGATTATGTTCACTGATTTGTTTATTTGCACAGCTTCAAATTCAAATTCAATAGAATTCCATTTAAAAGCTGTTAAAAATGATTTCAAGATATTTTGTTGCACACTTCATGATCTGGTCTATAACGTTCAATTAATGATAATCTTGAGTTGAAGGAAAATTCAGATGCAGATTACACTGGTAATCTAGTTGATAAACAAATTACTAGTGGAACGTGATTTATGTTGAGACATTCAGTAGCTGCATCGTTTTTCAAAGAAAATATCTGCATATTTTTCACTTGAAATAATTTTCAATTAGCAGACATTTTTTTTAAAAACTCCTTCTAGAAAATCATTTTTGTTGACCTTGTTTCAGATTAGTCATTTTGAAAATTTTGATAATTATCTTTGATTTAGATTTTAAATCACTACATTAACTAATCTGACCCCTACTAGTTATCGAAAAGGTAAATAGTGATTGAAAAAGCGATGAGTGTTGATATTAATCATATATTATAACTCGAGACGGTATAATTAGTAAATTTCTTTAGAAATTTAAACAAGAGTTATAAAAACTTTTTGTTGGTAAAAATTTCATGACCATCTCTAATTCTATCATATTTCTATCAACCATCACTCATCAAAATCCAATATAGAATGTCAATATGTGGTATTTTAAACAGGAATCATTTGTTTTTTTTCATTTTATTATTTTTTTAAAAATGAAAACATCCAAAGTATTCACTCTCATTTAAAAGTCCTCACGGTTATGCATGGGTGAATTACTTGGAAATTTTTATGTGCTTCCACGCTCATTTAAAAGTCCTCACGGTTATGCATGTAAGGAACGTATATCAAAATTGATTAATTAAATAGAAAAGTTGATTCTAATCCCATTTAAAAGTCCTCACGGTTATGCGTGGTTAGAAGATACTTGAATTCATTTATTTTTTAAAATTTTAGAATACTACTAATCTCATTTAAAAGCCCTAACGGTTATGCCTGGTTAGTAGATATTCAAATTCCTGATATAAATATACCACAAATAGACACAACTATATGGTTTTATATGATGACATTATCCATATCATTCTAAAGTGGAATATGCATCAAACAGAGTATTTATGATTTTTGTTTGATTTTTGTTTGATTTTATATTGAAATTTAATATTTATACTCAATTGAGTATTAATGTTGTATTAATGTCTATCACTTTATCTCTATTTTTCTAACACTATTATTCTTTTGATGATAACAAAAGGGGGAGAGAAAAGTTAAGATTTTGGCAAATAAAGGTCAAATATTTTCAATTTGCATCTAGGCTCATTTGCATATTTTTTACATGCATATATGAAGGGGGAGCATGTGTAGAGAGGGAGCATTCAAATAGGGGGAGCAAATTGAATGATCAAATATCAAATACATTTAATAAATTCAAAATCTTAAATATATGTTTGTTATCATCAAAAGGGGAAGATTGTTGAATATGCGACTATATGATTTTTGTTTGATGATAATAAACATATATATATTCATTTAAATGTATTTGTTAATGTACTATTTTATTTTTCACATAATTAAATAAATATTTGCTGAATAAAATAAATAACACAGAATATAAATTCAAACGAATATTTTATTCAAACAAATATTTATTACAATTTGGAGTAGTACAAATTTGAGCTCTCACTATATATATATATATATATACAATTTTCAGTTACAATGCAAGTTGTCACTATACAATTATCATTTACATTTGGACCTCACTACATTTCACTCATTCACTCGTATTTATCTTTAACTCCAGTCCAGATTGGATCCAGCATCTGAGCAATCTGCAAAAATATACACTGGCGCAGTAAAATTGAAAATAAAATATTTTTGCAATATAAAATAAAATGTAATTTTAAAAATATTATTTGCCTCGTTATTTGGGTTGTTCATCATCATTTAATTTTGAATTCATTAAACACGAACAGCTTGTGACATGCACAGTGTATCACTATACATGCCACAAGGCCATGCACACCTATATACACTTGATAAAATTGCAGAGACAAGTGAGCACAGGTCAAACCTAAATGAAAAGCTGGGTTCAACTCAAGTGTAATACAAATAACATCACGACACGAGCACAACGTCAAACCCGAGTTTTGAAACTGGATTCAACTCAAGTACAATTTCAAAAATCAACCTGAAATGATTAAGAACCAACAAAACATCTCAAATCAATACTCAAGCAAATACACAAACCAACAAAGGCAAGGCAATGCACTTCAATGATCAGTTCAGGTTAGTATATATGAATATGAGAGCAAAGAATAGAAGGAACAGCAAAAGCAACAGTGTGCAATGAAGATGTCAAGGAGACAGCATGCACACATGAATACAGCAAATTCGATGTGCACAGAGAAATGTACACAGTGGGGTACAACATCAATGACCATGTTCAAAACCAACTCCAACCAAACTAGCTCATGTGGTCAGGGAAACCAAGTACACAAGATAATGGCACAATACAGTGAACTACAATGAACCAGACAAGCTACTTGAACACCAGCATCAATGGAACAGCCTCAGTTGAAAACAGAGCAACCCAGACTAATGTCACACAGGTAAACACATATGAATGCACAAGTACATTATAGGTATGAACACACTTGACTACATGATAAACAAAGCTCCAAGTCCAATATTAAACTGCAACTGGTCTCAACATCAAATAGAAAACTAATATGAACATCAACACAACAGTTTGAAACTGCACAAGTGACTCAAAGCAACTTAAACAAGCATGGTCAAACCAGACTCCAATGATAATGTACAAAATGTATACAAAGACTCCAAGCCTGCAAGCATTTCAGACTTGAAGAAAAAGAACTCAAGATGAATGCATATATATCAACGGTAAATAAAATGAACAAGTCAGAGTCAAGCCATAGCAGTATCAACTTGCCGATGTCAACAGAGTGAAGAACAGAATTAATATCAAGTGACCAAAGTCAACAAAATGCTATCACAAATCAAAATTGTCAAAAATCCCAAAATAGCCGAGCATTGGTAATGTTACAGTAAATTTATCAGTTTGCAATTCAAGTCAAAAGAAGAAACATTTTTGCAGAGCAATAATCAAAGTCGGGTAATAGCAAATCAAAATAGAAGTCAAAGGGAATAAAGAACGGAATCAAATAGTTCGAAATCAATACCGTGATAACCAAGTCAGAAATCAATGCCGTGGAAATCAAGTAAACAAATTATACGAATTGAACAAGTTAGTCCAAATCATCACCATTCAAACATAATCAAGTGGCCGAAGAAGATTATCAGACGAACGAAAATATAGGGGATCGAACCCTATATAAACCATAACATCATCGGCAATTAAAATCATGAATTCGAGTTCGAGCTAAACAGAGAACAATAATCATTCAACTCGAATCATCGATCGAGTTCAAGCAAGCTAAAACAGTAAAGCAAAAGTAACAAATTACATACCGAAGTAAGTTCGAACTCGATCTAAATTGAAGGAGCCTTGTGCAAAGAGAAGAGAGCATCGATCGACAAAGCAAGGATGAAAATCATCATTCGATCGAGCTAAAGTCGGCATCTTCAATTTATTCAAAACCCTAATTTCAGAGCGAACGGAAGAGAAAACGAGCAGCCATTTAAAAGATCGAAGAACAGAAGAGCCGGCCGAATTATACAAAGAAAAGGGATTTAATTTCTATCATTTTTTTATTTGGGCCGGCATACATATTTGGGCTTAGTTTTAAAAATTAGGGTTTTTGTTTTATAATTGTTTTTTAAATTTGTATTTTTCCTTTTAAACCATTGTAATTTCTAGTCGTGTGACTAGGGGACAAACTACATGGCGTAGTTTGAGAATTCACAACTCAGTGGCTGAGTTGTGGCAGGGTTTTGAGCATAGAGTTAGGATTAGTCGATAGCGGGTGTCGCGAGTTTACG
This sequence comes from Allium fistulosum, assembly GCA_030737815.1. NCBI lineage: Eukaryota > Viridiplantae > Streptophyta > Magnoliopsida > Asparagales > Amaryllidaceae > Allium > Allium fistulosum. The sequence goes on from CM060906.1 coordinate 1,064,700,018, forward strand.
TATGTAAGCGTATGACAATCTAATTTCTAGTAGAAACCTTGGGGGTAGCACGTAGGTAGGGTTTTGCCGAAGTTGGGTAAATTTGTGTGTTCTGTTTTTATATTCTGCTATATTTGTGCTGCTATTATTCTGCTGTGATCTGTGTTGAGATTATTTTATAAAAACTTCCGCAATAATTTTTATAATCAATAGTATCACCCTATTCACCCACCCTCTAGGGTGAAATCGTTCCTACAATAATATCATATGATTTTATATAGAAATGTTTTATTTATCATAAGGTAAAAACTCATCCGTATTTATGTGCAGCGTGGTCTTGCAAGATACCTTTGGTTTGAAGGTTTTTATAAAGTTAAACTTATGCTTTACTCACACCAGACCCACGTCTGACCCGGAGTTTTATTTTTTTCCCTTAAACTCTTGGGTACTCAAATTTTTATGAGTAACCAAGTAGTAATGTTTCTTTTGAGTATTTTGGGGAAGTAGTATGGAGTAGGAGCTTTCATTATCATCTTGTAGTTTCTATATTTCCACTGTGACTGAATATTATGTATTTGTAGTTTGGGCAGGTGGATGTAGCTGTCCTTATTGGAATAGTACTTGTTGTAACTTTGATGTAACATTTTGAAGTGACCATATGTACTATTATGTGATGATTTTTATGTAACTCTGACGTTGTGAGTAAAGTCTATGTCCGTTTTTCCTTGTCTTTTATTTTTCTTTACCTTATAACCTGCCTTTCGGATACTTAAATAATCGACACATGAATACCGATGATGTATTAGGTGTCATCTTTGAGTGTTAAATAGGTAGATTGTCACACTTGGTATGAGAGCTTAGGTTGAGTGAACACCTAGGCCTTGGTTGGGGTCAACTCATTAGAGATAGGGTTAGTAGTACCTTAGAATGAGTTCAGTCTTTGAGAGTGCGTTTCCATGTTGTTCTAATTAGCATTTATATTTTGGTTTTATTCTCTTTTCCCGAAGATAATCTCGTATGTTATTCTAAGATGTCTTACTTTATTCAGGTAGTAAGAATGAATACGGGAAGAGGAAGAGGAAGGGGAAATAGTAGCACAACAACCATAAATGGTAGAACCCTGAATGTTAGAAGGGTTTGGATAATTTACGAAGTAGCCCCAGTGCAGCCTCAAGTAAACTTCGCAGCTCTGTGCAAGGATTTGTCAAAGCTAGGAGGAAAACCTTTCAAGGGTACAAAATCTATCATTGAAGTACAAGCTTGGCTATGGTCACGTGAGAAGATTTTCAAAGGTTTGGACATTTCTGATGATAAAAAATGCTTCTTAGCATCATGGCAAATTGCAAGAAGGGGCAGAGGCATGGTGGGATCCTGTTACCACAAATGTTTTAGAAGATGAGTTCTCATGGGCTAGATTCAAAGAAGTATTTGAAGACCAATACATGCCAGCTGCAAGAAAAACTCGCTTATATAGAAGTTTCATGAATCTCAAGCAGGAAGACATATCGGTAGCTGAATACGACTCAACGTTTAATGAAACATCTTGTTTCGACCCTGGACTTATTGATACACCATTAAAGAAAAACGAGATGTTCATATCGGTATGAGAGAAGAGTTCCATGAAAAGATAATGGCTCATGTCAAGGAATTTTTTATGGATTTAGTTGATATGGCCTTAAGGTATGAAGTGCTTTTAAAGAAAAAGCCAGCAGCAACATCACCCAGTGGAGGTACAATTAATCCACATAAAAAGAAGTTTAATCCGAACTAGAAGAAGAAGCAGGGAAAGGGAAAACTTGCATAAGGAGATCAAGGAAACCGTTTCAAAGATATTGAATGTTTTAACTACAAGCAAAAGGGTCATACTTCTGAAGTTTATCGACAGGCAGGACCTATCTCTCCAATGGTTCAGAAGATGTTGTTAAAATTGTGAACAGCTAGGGCACATGATTAAGGACTGTCCACTGTTGAAGAAAGGACCACATGCCAAAGTTTATGCAATCAAGGACAAACCCTCAACTTCAGGAGATATGAAAGGGAAGGGAGTCTTTGTAGATACTTTAATTATTAATGGTATTTTTGTTAGAGTTTTATTTGATACCAGGGCTTCCCATAGTTTTCTTTCTCTTGATTTGGTTAGAAAATTTTCAACTTTCCCCTAAAATCGTAGAAAATCCTCTTTATGTGTCAAACCCCATAAGAGGTGTAACTAATCTATGTATGGTTTGTGAAGATGTGCGAGCTTCTTACCTTACCCGCTACTTTTCATGTGACATGTTTGTTCTAAGGGATTTAATATTTTACTTGGTATGGATTGGATAGCAGAGAATAGAGCCATTGTGGATTGTGTTAGAAGAATGATATCTTTGGTAATCAGACTAGGAAGTTTGGTGGTGGTGCCTTGCGATGGGACTAGAAAATTATTTCATAGTTTCTTGTATACCTTAGATCATCCGAGGAAGAGCTAGGATCGATTGAAGTTGTTAAAGATTTCCCTGATATTTTTGAGCCAAATAGTAGTTTGCCTCACCAACGGGAAACTGAATTTCGTATTGATTTAGTCTCTGGTGCTAGACCTACTATTCAAGCCCTGCATAAAATGGCCCCGAAAGAAAAGCGGGAGTTAGTAAGTCAAATCGATGATTTGTTAAGAATAGGATTGATTAGACAAAGCCTTTCGAGTTGGGGGTCAACAGCAGTTTTTATAGCTAAGTTCGATGGTTCATGTAACGACCCACTATTTTGGACCATTCAAATCGACAATAAATCCACACATGTCGGACTTGAATAATTCAAAACAATAGATTGTAAATATAAATTTGGCAAAACTCAGAATACACAGTAAATAAATCACAGATCACAGACACAGAGTAATATAACAATGCAGCGGAAGCAAAGAAATAGTAGTTCATGAAGCTACTATATATATAACAGAGTTAAACAAGATACAACAGAATTTACGAATACAAAGATGTCTCAATACAATAGTCAAATACAAGATCTGAATACATCACTGGAATCAACTGAATGACTGAAAGCAGAATCAATGGATGGATCCAAGCGAAGCACCAACTCCAAAGGTGAGTCTGGAATGCTGTATCACTCAGTCTGACCCGAGTGTAAAGCAAAACACAAAACACTCGAGTCAGGACATACATACTTATACAATGTAAACCAACTCAAGTGAACTGTAATAGAAAAGTACAAGTAACTTACAGAATGCTTGGGATCGTCCATTCTTTAAGGATCCGTTAAACTATCTACTATGTAGTAATATTCGCTATTATAATAATGTCTATAATAAAATAAACTTACTTTTAAATAGCGTTAAGGAGTGACCCAATATTCCCCTTAACACATAATAGTCATAGTAATCTATCCAGTATCAGCGTACCCCCAGATCGGGAGCTACCCTCAATACTCCACAGGCTACGACACAAATCCAAACTTGTAATAAAGCTCGCTATAGTAGGTGACACGACACAACAAGGCAATGCCAGGGTAGATATACCAATTACGCATCTGGGCTGGTGGAAACGCATAGCAGCCACTACCGCCCACCTCGGAACACACTCCCAAATCAAAAATCGAAGGGTGGCCACCAAATAAATCACAAAGTAATAGAATGGTATCGAAGAAATGCGTCCGATCAGAGGTGCTACCTCATTGGCCCGAGAATCGCTCCTGTTTTAGCCACCTTATGCCAACTCACGGGAGTCGGGTCCACGTTCATACCTCAATAGGATCATCGCCACCATCCTACTTCATTATGGAATCTCCACCGCGTACACGGTTGTCAAAGTGGTTTTCAGTATCGACATAGAGTATGCCCATATCCGATCCCGGTCTCTTTGCCAACCAATCATTATTATAACCCATGGATATTTATTTCAAAATAATTTATACCTTAAAACAAAATATCATATCCATTTCAAAACTAGTTTATACTTCAAAACCAAAATATCATATTCAACTAGTTTATACTTCAAAACCAAAATATCATTTGAATAAACCCAAATTTCCAATCACTGGATATTTCTTTCAATTTATTTAAACTTGAAATATTCCTTTTTAAATCATCTTAAACCAAAACCACTTTATAAAGCCATATTCTTAAATCTTCAATTGCAAATCAATATATTCAAAACAATTCTTAATTAAATACTATTTCAAATAAATTCATTTCCAAAAGTCATAGTACTTTCAAAGTTATAACAATTTCGACATCAAAACATTTTGAAACCGTAATACTTTGAAATCATAACCCTTTTTGAACTATTATCATTTGGAAATCCAAATACTCAGAAAAATCATAACACTTGGGAATGTTATCCTTTGAAAATCATAATACTTTTAAAAATAAATTTCACTACCAAAGTTGTAGCATTTCAAAGATCATTCATTTAATTATAAAATTTCCAAAACATTGTATTTTCAGCTAACAACAGCACTTATAAAGTGTTACAGTAGATATATTATTAATATTTCAAAACATTGTCAAATTCAGAAACAGCAGCACTTATAAAGTGCTGTAATAGATATTTAGTTATTTCCAAACAGCTTAGTTTCAGAAACAGCAGCACTTATAAAGTGTTGTAATAGATATTTAGTTATTTTCAACCAGCTTAGTTTCCGAAACAGCAGCACTTATAAAGTGCGGTAATAGGTATTTAGTTATTTTCAAACAGCTTAGTTTCAGAAACAGCAGCACTTATAAAGTGTTGTAATAGGTATTTAGTTGTTTCAAAACATAGTTAAATTTCAGAACAGCATCACTTATAAAGTGCTGTAATAGATATTTAGTTATTTCAGAACTTAGTTAAATTTCAGAAAGGATAGCACTTAGCAAATGCCATCTTAAGACCATAGCATTTTATAAATGCTACCAATAAAATTCCAGATTTTATTATAACTTTTCAAAAACATTAAGACTTCAATTTTAGCAATTTTTGACTTATAAAAATCATATTTCATGCTTCAAAAACATTCATTTGGATATCATTTAACTTATGATTTAATAAAATAAAATTTTTATAAATAAATATCCAATTTAAACCATAATTCATTTATTAAGTCAAAATACACTATTTTACTTAACTTTTATTTTTAACCACTAACCGAACACTTTATTTTAAAATACCCCTTTCATGAATAAAACTAAATTTCTATTTATTTACTTAACTTAAAATTTCCATTTGAAAAACCAAATTCCCAATTATCAAGTTAGGTCATAATTAAAGTTACCCTTTTCCATTTAAAATCATAACTATTTATTTTCCAAAACATAACATTTCACAAAAGAATATTTTATCATAGTTAATATAACAATCAAATTTTTCCTTTAGATCTATTCATTTAGACATCAATTAACTATGATTTTCTAGTTAAATAAATTTTATTACAAAATGTCCAATTAAAACTGTATTCCGTTTTATCAGTTCAAAATACATTATGTATTACACAAAACATGTCCATTTCATAAAGTAAAGTTCATAACAATTACTAGGTTAGATTTAAAATTCCATATTAAGTCCAATTATATTATTAAGTTATTTAACATCAATAAATGTCTTTAAATTCTATTTAAAACCAACACATCTTTATAATTTCAATTAAAGCCACTTATAGACTTATAAAATCTTAACTTATAGAAAACCAACATCTTCTTATATTTAAGTCATTTAAATCAAATCTTTTAGCTCAAATTTCATATATTTAAAACATTCAAAATATTAATAATTTTTAGGAAAATATTATTTAAAAATATAACCATGGGCCTGTATAATATTTTCTAACCTAAGTCAAGTGATACAGATATGTATCATTTCAATCCGTAATTTAAAAAGGAAAAATCCAGGTTCTATCATTTCAAACCCGTAATCCCAAGTAAAACAAATACAATAAAATCACTCGAGCCTCTCATTTCAGCTCATAATGATTTTTCCTTATTCTAATGTCTGTTCGGGTATGTATCATTTCAACCCATAATGATAGGGAACTTGCAGTATGAGAATCAATAAATAAATGAACAGTAGAACATAAAATCATATCAGATGATGTAACAAATATATAAACAGAATTTAACATCATATAATCATATCACAGGCATATATGAACATATTAACATAACATAAAAATTTCTACAATTCACATGTCATTGTTTCACAATTATATAAGTATGAATGTCTAGAGTGAATAACTCACCTTTTAAAGCTGTAGATCAAATTCAAACACAAAGAACAAAATTCCAAAAAGCACGACAAGCACGATTCAAACTTGAGTGATGGAGAGTCAAGATCCACATCTTGTAAACAGCACAATACATAACATATATAAGCAATGATTCAATACAAAAGGATATAGATTAAACAATGAGAAAGATAAGGGTTTAAATGACATAACTTGCCTTAACCATCACAAATGGCTCGGCCACATCACTATTGGGTTAGACCACATCATGATATGCTCGGCCTTGATTGGATTGTGGCAACATAGGCTCGGCCATGATGAGCAAAGGCACGGCTATGGACAAAGGAAGGTGAAAAGATGGGAGTTATAACTTGTGGAAGGCAAAAAGGTCAAGGTAATGAAGTATTTTGGTTCGGCCATGACTACTATGTGCTCGGCCATGGTGGGATCTTGGGTCAAGGCACACGGCAAGGGTTGTTTGTGGTCATGGCATGGCATAGGGTGGTGGCACAAGGGGTGGCCGAGGCTAGTGGATAGGGTTTTGGTGATGTAGAGGCTTCGCTAGGGTTTGCTTGCAATTTTGGTGAAGGGTTTTTGGAGCCATGGATTCATGGCAACAAGGAGATAGTGGTGATGTGAGGGAGGCCGAACTAAGGTGGTGGTGGTCGGCTATAGGGTGATGGCCGAGCTTGCAAGGAGAAGCAACAAAAGAGAAAAGAGAAAAAAAATGAAAAAGAAGGAGAAGAAGCCATGAAAACTTACTGTATATTTTTGTTTTCAGGAACGCAAATGATGGGGTGAGAACTTTTTTTTTACGTGAATTACATAGATAAGTGGCGGCTAGGGTTTGAGGAAGGGGTGGACGGCTAAGATGTGGAGGGTAGTGAATGGCTAAGATGCAAATAAAAAGGTTTGCTTGATTTCCAAGAAAAGAACCTAAGTCTCTTAGAATTTCCAATCCAAAAATCAAATAAAAATAAAATAAAATAATCACATTAAAGTCAACAAAATAGAAAATAGAAAATAAAATATAAAATAGAAATGAACATAGGAAAATAGAAAATAGAATACAGAAAATCATTGCATGTAAAACGCTGTATTTTATCCAATTTAAAAAGTATAAAACGAAATTTTACGAAACGAAAAGCAGCACGAACATCAGAATCAAATATAGTTTCCAAGAAAAAAAATTAGAAATTAAAAATTCAAATTTATATTTTCAACTGTGGTCAAACTTTGACTTTCAGTTGACCAAAATATAAAATTTTCAAAAATGTTTCTTTTATTATATTTGGAAAATAAATTACAAACAAATCCCAAACTTACATTGGAAAATTATAAAAATTCAATTTTAAATGATTTAAAAATCAAAGTTTTTAAATTAAAAATATTTAATAAAAATATTTACAAAATTATGGGTTGTTACAGTTTATTAAGATTGTGCGTGGATTATAGGGAATTAAACATACAAACTATTTGAAATAAATATCAATTACCCTGAATAAATGATATAATTTATCAACTTCATGAGGATATAGTATATTCCCAAATGGGCCTTGCTACGGGTTCCATTAGTTAAGGGCAGCGGAGGATAGTATACCCTTAACTGCTTTTAGAGGACCAGATTTTTCTATGAGTGGTTGGTTATGCGTTTTGGGCTAACCAATGCACCTACATTTTTCATTGATCTTATGGATCGCATTTTTAGGGATGTGTTGAATAAGTTCATGTTGGTTTTCATCAACGACATTTTTATCTACTCAAGGACTGAGGAAGAGCACAAACACCATTTGAAAGTGGTGTTGGAAACGTTAAGGAAAAACATTCTTAAGGAAAAAATTTCTAAGTGCCACTTTTGGAAATCAGAAGTGAGATACCTAGGAGATATTAGGTCGGAAGATGGCATTTCAGTTAAGGTAGCGATCACGCAAGATTTCAAGAGACCCCAAACTCCTACAGAAGTGAGAAGATTTTTAGGAATGGCAGGTTATTATAGGAAGTTCATAAAGGATTACTCTAAGATCGCTTCTTACCTTACCAAGATGACAAAGAAGGATGTTAAATTCGAGTTAACTCCAAAGTGCGAGAGTGCATTTCTCGAATTAAAAAAGAGATTGAACAGTGCCCCTGTTTTGGCTATTATAGATGGAGGAGAGGGGTTGACTGTTACCGATGCTTGTAGGGTTGGTTTGGGTGCAGTGTTGATGCAACATGTGAAGGTTATAGCCTATGCAAGTAGACAGTTAAAGCCTCACGATAAGAATTATGCAACATATGACTTGGAGTTATTAGCCGCAGTATTTGCGTTAAAGATGTAGAGGCATTACTTGCTAGGTAAGAATCCTTCTTTTCCTCTTTTGTTTATTTCTAATCTTTAAGGATCCTAATGAGCAATTTCCTTCTTTAAATAGGTGAAAAGTTCGAGTTCTTCATGGATCATAAGTCCCTAAAGTATCTTTTCACTCAGAAGGATCTGAACCAAAGGCAACACCGATGATTGGAGTTCCTGGCAGCTTATGACTTGGATATTATCTATACGCTAGGAAAAGCAAATGCGGTGGCAGATCCTTTAAGTATGAATGCAGTTTTGAACCTCTTGGAAGTTACACGACACTATTGGAAAGGATTGCTATCAAGGATGTTGAGGAGGGGTGGTGTGCAAGTTTTAAGATGGATAACCAAGGCATTTTATGTATGAATGAGAGGATCTGCGTCCCTAATGTTGATGCCTTAGAGAAGAAGTTTTATCAGAATGTCGTCGATCCAAATTGAATAACCATCCAGGTGTTTCTAAGATGCATTGAGATATGGTGTTTTGGTGGAAAGAGATGACGAGGGATGTCTCAATATATGTCAATAGATGTTTGATCTGTCAGCAGATAAAAGGCGATCACCAGAAGACGGCTGGTTTACTTCAACCCTTGGAAATCCCAAATTTGAAATGGGAGATGATATCAATGGATTTTATAGATGGTTTACCCAGAACCAGGAAAAGGAATGAAAGTGTGTGGGTCATTGTAGATCAGCTAACGAAGAGTACTCATTTTATTCTGGTAAAGCTAACAAGAACTGCAGCTTCTTTGGCAAAAATTTATAAGAGGAAGATTGTTCGATTGCATGGGGTCCCAATAAGCATTATAAGTGATCGAGATCCCATCTTTACAAGTTAGTTTTGGGAGGCATTGCAAGTAGCTTTATAAGCAATGCTAAGCTTGAGCATAACATATCATCCCCAAACGGATGGAAAAACGGAGAGAGTGAACCAGATTTTAGAAGATCTCTTGAGAGCATGTATTCTGGATTTTGGAGGATCATGGGAAGATCACCTGCACTTGGTAAAATTCTCATATAATAGTTATCAAGCAAGCATAGGCAGGGCACCTTACGAAGCTCTTTATGGACGTCCATGTAAGTCACCGGCATGTTGGGTTGAGACTGGAGATCGGCTAGTTCTTGGACTGGATATGATTCAGGAAAAAGTTGCGGTGATCAAGAGAAGGATGAAGGAAGCTCAAGGTTGCCAAAAGAATCGTGCTGATAAAAGGCGAAGAGATTTGGAATTTGAAGTCGGAGACTCCGTATTTGTGAAGATTGCCCTAATCAGAGGAGTTGTTTGATTCGGAAAAACTGGGAAGTTAGCACCAAGGTATATTGGATCTTTTAAAGTTATTGAAAGGATTGGACTGCTCGCCGACAAAGTTGAGTTGCTGAAAGGTTATCAGGGATCCATAATGTTTTCCATGTGTCCTATTTGAGAAAGTATATGCATGATCCATCATGATAGTGGGGTCATCTATCCAAAAAGACTTAGAGATAGAGCAGATCTTGATAGTGATCAGACATCCAGTTCATATTATAGATAGACTGAGAAGACATTGCGAAATAAGGTGGTGAAATTAGTAAAGCTTCGGTGGAGTGAGGATCCTAGAGATTGTATTGGGGAGACGGTGGATCAAATGAGGGAAACCTATCCAGAATTGATGTAAGGATAGTCATTGTTTGTTGTATGTATAGTGTATGCATTGTTTTGCTATGGATGCTTAGTTTGTTGTATGAGTTTTATGATATAATATATGTCCTTTTGAATTATATCCTTGTTTGCTAAATTTTGGGACGAAATTCTTTTAAGGTAGGGAGAGTGTAATGACCTAATATTTAATCACTTTAATTATGGATATTTAAATATATTTTTAATAAGTAATTAATAAGTTTTATAACTTAAAATAAAACTCTTTAAATAATAACCAATGATAGTGAAATATTTTTTAAATTTTTTTACAAAAATAATTATTCAAAGAAAAAAAGAAAATGTGACCGGAAATCATTTACCGAATTTTCGGTGTCTAAAAGTTGTCAGAAAACGTTGTACACATTTGAGTTAACATATTCACACATTTATTAATGAGTTACATTTTTGTAATGTATATACATATATACACATTTTAACTTAAGAAATATAATAAGTTATGATGTGACTTATTATGTAAATTTGAAGAAAAAATTGAAATGTATAATAAAGTGACATTAAATGACATTTCCTTAGAAACACAAAACACTTAAGTTTTTGGAAAATGTTTTCAAACATAATTTAAGTTTTAAAAAGGAATTATTTATTTATTTAATTATTTATTTAATTAATGTTTATTTAATTAATTAAGTAAGGTAATTAGTACTTAATCATTAGTTAATAAAGGTAATTAATACTTAAGTGTTAATCAAATAAGGTAATTTTAATTAGATTATTAATTAAAAGTTAATTACTATTTAATTATTAATTAGGAATTAATTAATATTGAATTATTTTTAAGGTTGATTATTAATTAATTAATTAAAATTGGGTTAATTAACTACTAATTAAGTCAAATTTAATTAAGATTTTAATTAGGACTTAATTAAGATTTAATTATTATTTAATAAGGGTTTAATTTAATCTTTAATTAATTAATAAGGGTTTTAATTTTAAAAATTAACTTTGATTTCTAAAATATTGGTTTATTTAAAATTGTTTTCTTTTGCAAAAATGTTTTAAATCAAGGGATTTCTGTGTCGATTACCCTTAGGCAATCTCAAACAAATATGAAACCAATGTTAATATGGCGACACATTTTTGGAAAGTAAGTCATCCTATAGTTAGCACTAAAAGCCGATTAGTGGGCTGATCCTCTGTTTGTGAGATTTAGAATTTATCTTCTAGGCGAGGGATAAAGTAAGGCTGAAATATCGGAAACGTGATAGATATGAGAGGATTAATTCCTATTAATGGGTCATGTTTAAATTAAGTATATGGTTATCCATATGCGAATTCTGTATAATTACGCTATGTAGCGGATTATCCGCTATTTATAACTTGACCTGTTTTAACTCATGAAGTATACTGTGTTTATTTGAATTCCTTGGTGACCTGTTTTAACTCATGAAGTATGAGTTATCTGAAACACTCCAAACTAATAACGTTCACGATGGATTGTTATGAAGTATGCTATGGAGCTATACTGTTCTTCTTGAGGCTGATTCCAAAATGGAAGATAGTAAATGTTGAATGTTTGTTCAATCCTGGAACAACTTGTATGGATGAATGCTATCATTGCATTGAATGTCTAGGGGACAGTGTTAGCATTCCAAGACGGTCTGCTAGGAGGAAGGATAAACGTGTAGCCTCACGCCCCAGAGGTGGCTAAAACAAGGTAGATGCAGTAGGGATATGTAAGTTACGCACGTTAGGGTATGGTCATCGTCTAATCTAGAGTGATATATATGGTTTATTTAGGCTTCGAGACCCTTTTATGGTTGTTGATCGCAACCAAGGGATGGACATATTCGGTACTATCCAAGTTCAGGGGTAGGCCAGTTCTGGGTTGGCAAGGGTTGGCCAAGTTCAGGGTCTGACCCCATGTACATTTTATCTTTAGGTGTACTATATGGAGGGTTGTCCCCTACCTTGTCACTATTGGAATCCATTTTCCAATACGAGCCTTCGGCTTGATTATATACCTATCATGCTGGAATTTAATCAATCTAACAAGTTTGGCTATGATTCTATATTTATTTTAAACCTATTATAATAATATCATAGGATTTTATATATAAATGTTTTGATTATCGTAAGGTAAAAATCCATCCGTGTTTGTGCAGCGTGATCTTACGAGATACCTCTGGTTTGAAGGTTTTTATAAAGTTATACTTACGCTTTACTCACATCAAACCCATGTCTAACCTGGAGTTTTATTTCTTTCGCTTAAATTCTTAGGTACTCAAATTTTTATGAGTAGCCAAGTAGTCAAGTTTCTTTGGAGCATTTTGGGGAAGCATATGGAGTAGGATCTTTCATCATCACCTTGTAGTTGTTTATATTTCTACTGTGACTGTATATTATGTATTTGTAGCTTGGGCAGGCTGATATAGCTATCCTTGTTGGAATAGTACTTGTTGTAACTTTGATGTAACATTTTGCAGTAACCAATGTACTATTCTGTAATGATGTTTATGTAACTCTGACGTTGTGAGTAAAATCCGTGTGTGTTTTTCCTTGTCTTTTATTTTTCTTTACCCCACGGTCTACCTTTTGGACACTTAAATGATCGACATATGAATACCGATGATGTATTAAGTATTGTCTTTGGGTGTAAGAAAGGCAGATCGTCACAGAATCAGACATATGTATCAAATTACATAATTACCTTTAGGGCATATCCTTGCTCTATCATATCATATTTCAAATGTCTCTCAAGCTTTAAACAATGATCTTTCATTTTCTCATCATCTACATAAGTGAACTTTTTTAAATCAAATAAGAAGCCAAATCTATCACTATATTACTTAAATTGCTTAAATCAAGTCTTCAATGAAACACTAGTTTTATCCATAATTTGAGAAAAGTAATTGATTCGAAAAGACTTTTATAGTGTTTGCATCGTACTTCAATATTTACATCTTCGTCGAATTGTTTCTTTCTATGAATAATTAATTTTTGAGGAAAAACATAGTCAAAAACTAATAATCAAGCAGTCTCCTTTGTTTTAGTCATTGTAGAATTGAAACCAGTGTTCTAGAATCGTAAAAAGAAAATCAATTAGCTCTTATAGTCGAGTTATAACAACATTAATCTACATATATTCAATTTGAAGAATTTTACTGATAATGTTAACATATTTCAATATTTCATACCAAATGCATAAGCCGAACAACAATTCAAATTTTTCAATCTCATCTGTTACAATGCTTCCAGCTTCACTTTTGCCATCAGATCTTCAGTGCTATTTAATAAGGAAACTAGAGCATCTCTTATCTCTATGTTTTGATATTTTATAGACTTTACTATTTCAATATGACTTTCCTAATGTGAATCTGATAATGGTTCAATAGGGTAACCCTATAAATGGTCATCAAAAACCCGACATCGCTACACAAATGATGAAAATAATGTAAATATTCGTTGGATCATTCCAAAAAAGTTAGATGCTTTAGGACATGATTTAGCCATATCGGAAGTACAAGATTAAGATTATGATAACCATATGTAAAAAACTTTTGGATTAATTTCTAAAAGTCTTTGTTGCACATCTTTGTTTTTATTCCTTTTACATTCGATCTATTATCGTAACATTTTCTTCTATTATCATAAATATCAAGTTTGATATTTTCTAATATTTCTTTAAGCTTGTTTAATAGTCCATGTCATAAGGTATCATCCTACCTTTTGAAATTCAATAAAAAAACTCTTTCACCTTTGTTGGAGTAGTTACACATCTTATTACCAGAGACATTTGCTCAAGGCGACTAACATCTGGAGTGCAATCTAATATAAATGAGAAATACTTAGTCTTCTTTATTCTCTTAAAAATTTCATTCTTAATTTCGTCTACCAATGTGAGTATTGTCTCATCTTAAATCTTGTGTCCAAGGTTGTAACGACCCAGAATTTTGGTTATTTGAAATTGGAATATTTAATTGATTTTAAATATTTAAAAGTTAATTTTTAACTTGAATTTCAAATATATTGATTTATTGGATAATTTAATAATTGGAATTTACTCAAATAATTGAATCTTGAGTTTTAAGCTTGATAAAAATAATTTAATGGCTTATTAAATTTATATTAATAAAAATGAAGATAATAAAACTTTTTAAATTGAATTAAAAGTGTTTTGTTCGATTTTAAAAATAGCTCGTTTGAATTAACATATAAAAATAGCCTTCCGAGGCACAGTCTCAGAATTTGACGAAAATAGTTCCATTGGATCTGTAATAGTGTATTAATATCGGATTTCAAGTTTCGTAGCGTTTTGAAAGAGAATTCTTGGTTCAGTTCTCCACCTTAATGACAGAAAAAAGGATTGATCAAATTCTATTGAGTCTGAGCTGCCTCGAGCTACCGCTAATAAATCGAGCAAGCACTTCCTAATTGAGCAACGTCGGTTCTTTTTCCCGAATTTTACTTTTTGCAATCCCGATGTTAGAAACAATATGTTGGAGTTATCGTTTGGTCGTACAGAACATAAACGCGTTGAATTTAATATCGAAAATTCAATATAATAATTGGGTCCAAAATTCTTTCTTCTCCATACGATCGAATTAGGACTTGAAAACTTTTCCATTGCATTCAGAATAGGGGAATAACATTATGAACGTCTAGCAACACGGCTCGATAGGGGTTAGATATTTTAAGTTACGTAATCGAGATGGTTTGAAAATTTAAATAACATATATATTTGATTGACTTGACTATATTTTCACATCAGCTCATTTATCTCACTTCAAGCCAGTGTAGCTATTCCCCAATACGCAAGGCATCTTTTTTCTCCTTTTTAAAGAGCATGGCCGAGCATCAGTAAGAGAAAAAAAATCAAACTTCAAAAAAAAATATCTCACAAAATATTCAACGAAAAATGGCAAAACTAATTTTAAAATTCTTGTTTGGGGAAGGGTTATGCACGACCGAGGCTCTGGGTTGTTCGGTGGTGAACATGGGGTAGCGGCAACAAGTTGAATGGTGGTTTTAGACTAGGGTTCCATGTTTTAAGGGATTGGCTTGTCAATTAGAGAAATGGAGCTCGTTTTCGAACTCGTGGGGTGAAGGCGCATCGGTGGTGAAGCTTTGGTGGCATGCAGCTCTCTTTGGAAGGTCGCGACATGGCCGTACGGCCTGGGAAAGTTGGGTTTGGTCGCGTTTTGATCGGTGATGGCGGGATGGTCGACAAGGGCATAGGCGAGTCGAGCGGGGTGAGGAAAGTGTGTTGGCGATGGTGGTTTGGCCGTAGGTGGTCGTTGGGGGTGTGTCGGTGATATCGCGTGCATATTTGGAAATGGGATTTGAATTTGGGAAGAAGCTTCTTTTTGGGCCGGTCGTGTACAGGGTTATGGGCTTTGTTTTTAAAAAAAAAAGAAGTTGTAAATTTTATATTTAAATTCGTGTAAACTTAAAAATTGTATAACTTCTGCATGCGAGGTCGAAATTGGACGAAACTTTTTCGTTGCGATCGTGATGACGAGAGCTTCGAAATGAAACTAGTTTGGATGGATTTAGAGACAATCAAAATTGGGCTAAAATCGAGCGTCGTCCAGTTTTAGTCCCAAAATGGAACGTCTCGGCGACAACTGAAAATCAATGTGAGTAAATCTCACTCATTTTTGGATTGCTAGTTTAATTTAGAATGTTGAAATTTTAAATTATTGGTTGATTGGATGATTTGATAATTATTATTATCACTTGGATGTTATAATATATATAGTAGTATATATTAGTAGTTGGACTGATTATTCCCGCATATTGGAGCGGATGAGACCCTATGCGCCCCGCATAATAGCGGATGACCCTATATTACCGCGACCTTGAAGTGGGATTGGTATTTTTATGTTGTATTAACATCTGTGGATGCAGGAAAACAGGTTGGAGGGATCCAACTGGATTCCTCAAAAATGTTGAATTTAATTTCATATATAGTGATATATGATTTGTTTGAATAATATGTGATAGATTATCATGTGATTCGCAGTTATTGGATGTTATGGTATTACTGGCCTAGATTTTGATATTTTAAATACCATAAATATATACGAGTACATATGCACGCCTAGGTGGGCCTGCATTTAACCAAAATGTGCATGCATTTTTATTTGTACCCGTGGAAGTAGATTTGATAGTAGCATCCCCACATTTGAACGCCGCCTAGGCAGAAACCGCTTTTTTTTGTTCAGACTGCAATAACTTCTTCATACTAACTCAGAATCAGGCAAAACTTCGGCCGATGAACTCCTACCTAAATTACAGACAATATGGTACACTCGGATACTTCATATTGTGAACACACACTGTAGTTCTCCAAGGGGACTGACAGTTTACTTAGAAAATAACATGGCACAACATCCTCTTATTTGAACTCCGCCTAGTGCAGAAGCCGCTATTTTTTTATTCAAACTGCTATATTTTCTTCATACTAACTCGGAATCCGGCGAGACTTCGACAGATTAACTCCCACCTAAATTACGGACAATATGGAACACTCAGATACTTCATCTTATGAACGCACACTGTAGTTCTCCATGGGGACTGACAATTGTACTTAGAAAATAACAGGCTACCACATCCCCATATTTCAACTCCGTCTAGTGCAGAAGCCGCTATTTTTTTGTTCAGATTGCAATAACTTCTTCATACTAACTCGGAATTAGGCGATACTTCGACCGATGAACTCCCACCTAAATTACGGACAATACGGTATAGTTGGATACTTCATCTTGTGAACGCACACTGTAGTTCTCCATGGTGACTGACAGTTGTACTTAGAAAATAACAGGTCATATTCCCACTTCAACGCTCACTGTAGTTCTCCATGGTGACTAATAGTTGTACTTAGAAAATAACAGGCTACATCCTCATATTTGAACTCTGCCTAGGAAAAAGCCGCTATTTTTTTGTTCAGACTGCAATAACTTCTTCCTACTAATTTGGAATCCGGCGAGACTTCGACCGGTTAACTCCCACCTAAATTACGGACAATATGAAACACTCGGATACTTCATCCTGTGAACGCACACTGTAGTTCTCCATGGGGACTGACAGTTGTACTTAGAAAATAACAGGCTACCACATCCCCGTATTTGAACTCCGCCTAGTGCAGAAGCCGCTATTTTTTTTGTTCATACTGCTATATTTTCTTCATACTAACTCGGAATCCGGCGATTCTTCGACAGATTAACTCCCACCTAAATTACGGACAATATGGAACACTCGGATACTTCATCTTCTGAACGCACACTGTAGTTCTCCATGGGGACTGAGAGTTGTACTTGGAAAATAACAGGCTACCACATCCCCATATTTGAACTCCTCCTAGTGCAGAAGCCACTATTTTTTTTGTTCAAACTGCAATAACTTCTTCATACTAATTCAGAATCCGGTGAGACTTCGACCAATTAACTCCCACCTAAATTACGAACAATATGGAACACTCGGATACTTCATCTTGTGAACGCACACTATAGTTCTCCATGGGCACTGACAGTTGTACTTAGAAAATAACAGGATACCACATCCCCACATTTGAACTCCGCCTAGTGTAGAAGCCACTATTTTTTTTGTTCAGACTGCAATATTTTCTTCATACTAACTTGGAATCCAACGAGACTTCGACCGATTAACTCCCACCTAAATTACGGACAATATGAAACACTCGGATACTTCATTTTGTGAACGTACATTGTAGTTCTCCACCGCCTAGTGTAGAAGCCGCTATTTTTTTTGTTCAGACTGTAATAACTTCATACTAACTTGGAATCTGACAAAACTTCAACCGATGAACTCCCACCTAAATTACGGACAATATGGTACACTCGAATACTTCATCTTATGAACGCACACTGTAGTTCTCCATGGTGACTAATAGTTGTACTTAGAAATTAACAGGCTATATTCCTATATTTGAATACTATATCTCCATGAGATGTAAAAGGGTATATTTGGAATTTCAAAAAGACACCGAGTAAATCTATTCAATGAATTCTCTTTATTAGTAGTAAAGATATTGAATTTGAAAAAAAATTAAAATGGGCTTTTGGAAGTGAAGTATTTATATTGAAATTTGGATTAATTAAAGAAATTTATTGGGATAAAATAAATGGTTTGACTTTGTACTTGACTATTCCGTGATATTTAAAATAGAGATTTTGGAAGGGTCTATATAAAGAATTTTAAATAATAATTCTTAAGTGATACTTATTTAAATATAAAAGATTGTAAAAATCGAGATTTAAAATAGATTGGGAGAATAGAAGGGAATTTGGAAATAAATATAAAATTGGTTATACTGGATCTTAAATAAGATTTCTAAATTACGAAATAGAAGTAGAATCGAGATTTGGTTGGTTTTGGAATATAGTTTGGTTTATTTAAGAAATTGGTTTATAAATGGGAATTAATTTAGAAATCAAATTATAAAGAATTTAGGTGATGTGAAACTAGAAATGAGACTATAGGATTTATAAACAATGTTTATAAATAAAGTGAAATGATTATCCTTTGGTAAATTGAAGATATAAATTCACGGTGAGAATTTATAGTGAGATGGGTAAATCGGTTTTAAAAGAAATGATAGATTTACTTTTAGAAATGTGAAAAGGGGATTTACGAAATTGGGACGTAAATCGATTGATGATAAATCGAGAGAGATTTATGAATATTAGATTGGTTATATTGGAATTGAAAAATATGATTTTATCGAGGAGTTGAGTTTGTTTTAAAAAGAGGGTTTTGATTATTAAATTAGGTAATTTAAAAATGTTTTAGCATAAGGATATTTTAGAAAGTTAGTTATTTAAATATTGTATATTGTCAAAAATGAATCATAAGTTTTATAAACGAACCTTGTAAATAGATTAGAATCTTATTAATAAATCAGAATTAATCATTGTTCAAAGTTATGTAGTTATTTTAAATTTGTTTAAAGTATGTTTAATTATTAATTTAAGTGACATTATATGGTTTATTTTAAAGTTAATTTTTTAAGAGTTAATCGGTATTTTTTTAAAGGATAAATTATTTAATATTAATATTGTTTATTATAATAACTTTTATTAAAGAGTATTTGCCTAAATTAAACTTGGAAAACTATTATAGAAGCCTTATAGGCATTATTCTGAGATAATTACTAAGTAATGTTTTCAGAAAGTAATGGTATACTTTCATGGCGAAATCGGGAGGCAAAGAGTGCCTACAGTTAAGTTTGGATTTCTCTGGGACAGAGACGTAATCATTGAGCTGCGAATCCATGGTTGATACCGCGTGGTGCTTTCCAAATTTATTTTAAAAAGTTTTCAAATATTATTGAAGAAAATGGTTTGTGAACATACTTATTTCGATAAGTTAAGTATATACCTTTCGATAAAGAGATTTAATTTATTAAAATATAAATTAAATAAGACTTAGTGATTTCAGTAGGAAATGAACTCTTTGGTTGAATGATTGTTTATTTGATAGTTAAATAACCGACTATCAAATCTGGACCAAAATCTAACTTTGGAAATATCTAGAAGAAACACGAGGATTATGTGGTACAATTATCGTTCGAGGTGCTATACGTACATATAAACTCGTTTCGTTCTTCAAGGATGATGATAAGGAAATCCGTCCACTAGCGATTAGGAGATGATCTCCGATCTTATTTTCGACTGTTTATTTCCTAGAGAACCAGGATTGAGTTTACCGGAAATATCAGATGTTGTTTCGAAGAAACCGAGGTCATATAAGTTATCTGAAAACCACTTCGATCCAATGAATACTTTTTCGACGTGAAGACAAGAGCGCGTAATTGAAGATGGACATTGAAGTGCAAGGGCTAATCGCTACTAATCCTGAGGATGATTCCAAAAATGGATGTAGTAGGAATAGTGCCTTTGGTTTCGTTCAGACCCAGAACGGACTTGTATGGATGAATGTTTTCAACACATTCTCATTTGAGGACAATGAACATTCTAAGTGAAAATTCCTTAGAAAGGTAATTGTAGCCTCAAGCCTCATCAACCGGAATGACTGAAAATCAGGGGAGATGCAGCAAGGCTAAGTGGGTCGTGCCAAGTAGGGTATGTTATCACCTTTCTAGATACCCTTGGATATTATAAATACAGTGCATGGAAAGAGAGCTCGATAAGGGTGGGAATACCCGGGGTGGTAACATATTCGGTTCTATCCAGGTTAGGGGTAGGCCGGTCTTGTATTGTAGGGAATCTCGACAAGGTCCTCGGTACATTTTTCTAGATGTGTACCGTGATAGGTGGTACCCCAGTGCCTAGTCATTGTATGGAATCCATTTTCCAATAGGTGCCTTTACGGTTTTGGTTATAGAGCCTAGTATGTTGGAATTTAATTAATGTAACAATTTCGGCTATTTGAATAAGTATTTGTACTTAGACACTATTATAATATCAGATGATTTTGATATAAAATGTTTTGGTTATCGTAAGGTAAAAACCGGTCGTGTTTATGTGTGGCATGGTCTTATGAGATACCTTTGCGTTTCAAAGGATTCTGATAACTTTAATAATTCAAATTAAGTGTGTTTTCTCACGTTGGTTTTTCAGACCGACTCGGGTGTTATTTTATTATAATGCTCGGGTCAGACCAAGTATTACAGATTCAGGATAGGATCCTATGGAGCTCAGGAGATGAGTTGGATGACAGAGACGTATTCCACGTACTTGGTTATATTCCGCTGTGTGTGTCAGGTTGTATAGTCAGCGCTGGTGAGGACAAGTTATTATAACTGTACAGTATTGGGTTGTTGATTTGTTGTACTCTGATGATGTTATGTATAAATAACAGTTATAGATCTTTTTGTATAAAGATATGTTATTATCTATTATATATTGTTCTGCTGCAATTGTGAGATTCTGTGTTGTTATTTTTCTGATTCTTCTTCTACCTCTTCTTTTCTTTTCCCCTAACTATCGGGTTTTCCGGCACTCGATTTCTCAGCATGTAATACAGTGGACGTATTGATGTCGATTTTCGAGCATCGAAAATCCCAGCCGTTACAAAGGTAATGTATATGAATTTTTTTTTGTTTAACTCGTTGAACATGTTCCTGCATCATTGGATCAAATCCTACTGCCTTTTTTTATGGCACCAGCTAAGCATGATAAGGATGCAACCAATACACAACAAACTAGTACAAATATTGCTAAGGAATGTGCAAGGAGAATCATTAAATTGCCAAGACTTTTGCAGGATCAAGAATAACAATCTATATTAATAGGTTATGCATGCTATAAGCAACAGAACTAGTTACAAAAGATTCCCTTTATTTCATTTCTTTTACTTTATTTGTTACAAGCATGTAACCATTAATGAATTAAAAAATGTAGCCACTGAAATATGTACAGCTGGCATAGTGTATGAATGATTATAAATATGGATGTATTGAAATGATTTAGTAGGCTAGTACATTTTTTTCTTTCTGTTATGCTTTTTCTCCTTACTTCCTCTACAAGCATTCACTCTCTTCCTCTTAATCTTCTTCACCTCTCTTTTCTCCTCTAAAATCTCCCGAAAAGTAATCACACATTTCAACCAAATTACAAACAAAAAGGAAATCCATTTTTGGTTCATAAAGTTTTCCGTTCTTTTCACGAAATGCTAAATTATTGGCAACAAGTGTTTTCACAACAACAATTATTCTTACCAACACTTTCTTCCAACATGTGTTATCCTTATTAATTTGATCTTATACACTTAGGTCCATGGTTGCTTCGGCTTTCAATCTTGTTTCCAATTCAATCCAACTACTCGTATTTAAGTAAAGATCCCTCCTACTTTCATGTAGTTTCAACTTAGAACTAAAATTGTTCCAATCATCAATTTCTTCATTAGAAAGACGATTAGGCATTGTTTGATTTGTGAATAATCACAATAGAAACACAATACTTTATCTAGTGAATTTGAATATTCCAACCATTTTCTGTTTTGTTTAACCCATTAGGTAAATGTCTTGTATACAACAAGGAGTAAAAATGCATATTTATAGCATTTTGGAAATACAAAATCATTATTTTTTAGTACTCTAGAAGGACCTCTATCAACTAAAAAAATCTATCAATGGTTGATTAACTTTTTCCATGTTCTTCGATCGTTTGACACTTCACCAACATTCTCCACATGTGGTGATGAATTAGTGTTTGCACCCACTTTGCTAATGTTTTTATCGTGGAGCTCGTTCATTAAATTATCATCTTCAACATTATTATTTGTAACTTTAGCAACATTTTCCATTTCACTATTGATATGAGCATTCTCAACTTCTACATCGGTAATATTATCTTTGATTTCTTCATTCTCATCAATAAGAGCAATATTATCTACATTCAAAATCGAACTTCCTATTTGATTATTTTAACAAAAAATCTATTAAGAGCGCCCTTCGGTGAATTAGTGAGTTCGTCTAACCTTCTTTTTGTACCCTTTTAGTGTGTCTAGATTCTTGTTCTGTGCATCTCGAAATACTATAAAACAATACAAATAATAATATATTACTAACAATAATTAACCAAAATTTAAGACAATGCCTAATTTTTTATTACATATATTTCAAAAGACACTAAATAAATTATCATAAACAATCATTTACATAACTAACACAAATATTAAAATTTTCTTAATTATTATCTGGCCTTTTGACCCGGCTATATCCAGGTTGATTGGACAAGTTAGACTCGACAGTAGATAAGGCAAGTATCCCAAAGGGATGATCATAGAGTCCAGAGATCAAACACAGACAGTGGTATGAAGTAACGATCAAGCGAGATCAAGAGAGACTCTCTGGAATATTCTAAGTATGGTTTAGTGCCTCTCCTAGGCAGGGGATTAGTACATATCCCTTCCCCTGGGTAGAGGATTGGATCAGATCACTTTGGCTACGAACAATTTCAACCAGCAATTATACTCAATAGAAATCAATCGATATCTCCACAAAATTTATAGGCAACTTGAAAAACAATTTTGAAAACACGAAGCTAGCAAGAAGAACACCATAAGAGGGATCGCATAGGCCCATAAGGCCATCTTGACCGATTGGAACCGATCGTCTATCCTTAGAAGTTGGGCTATGAAACTTTTTGGGTAACCTCGTCTACATCGTGAGAGCCTGTCCGTGAAATTTCAAGAAGATATTCAGCTGTCTACACCTATAAATATAGAGTTCATTGTTCATTTTAAGGATCTTTACGCTACTGTTTTACTTCAACTCTATTGTAATCAAGGATCTATTATGATCTGATCCCTCTGTAACTAGAAAAGCAAGTATTTAATAAAGTAATTCCTTTAAGTGGACATAGGCAATCAACACCGAACGGTATAAATTTGTTTGTTTTTGTTTTGTGCTTGTTTACTCTCCGTTTTAAGTTTAATTTTGTACTTTATTTCTCTACTTTCAACCTATTAGGTGTTTTTGCCAACTTTTGGTGCAAACATTTTGGTGCTTTCACTGAGAAACAATTCTCAGCTTGATTGGATCTCACCATCAACTTGTGGATTCCCATATCCGTGAGATAAATCCAAATTTTTGCCGACAAGTTTCTGTTTCTACTCAGATTTGAAGAAGATCATGAAGGAAGCTACTAAGCATGGCCAGGGGAAACAAGTCCACTACTTCCTGTACTGTTGGAAGTAATGAAGATACCGGTATTCAATAGGTTGACCAGAATGTGCAACTGGTGGTTACTGATGCCCTAAATCCAACTGATTACATCACCAAAGCTGACTTTAAAGTCCTGATGAAAGAATTGTTAAATAGCCGTCTGCAGTTTCAATCAGCAAATCCAGGCCAATATCGACCTGATGAACCTGTTGAAAGACCAACATGGGAAGACGAGGAGGGAGCCTACTACATACTCAGGATCAAAGAACTTCTCTTCATCTGACGACTATCACAGGAGCAGACAATGCAAGATAGATGCGTTTGATGCTGGAACATCGAGGGGGAACTATGCAATGGACTATCGCTATACTACATAGATCGGCACCAAACCCTCCAAGGGGATCGACACCAAACCTTCCAGCCTAGGGGGAACCTTCATGATGGTGGAGGAGCCAACTTCGGACGCATCATGATCGACCAAGGCACTGAAACCCAGGCGAATGCGATTGACTCACAACCGAGAGACGATGATAGGATGCTGCTCAGGTGGTACATGAGGAGCATGTTGAGCTAAGGCAACGTGGTACTGCTCGAAGGCATGGATCGGGTCATTCACGTGAGTGGAACACGACCACTGCCAGACACCAGCTCTCCAAACGCCAGTCCTAACGGCTATGGTGAGACAATTTGTGAAAGAAAGTCAAGTCCTGACCAATGATGATTGGGGACTCTCCAGAAGTCATAATCCATTTACTGAAAACATCCTACACACAGAGTATCTATAGAGGTTTAATATGCTTACGATGCCTGCTTATGCAGGAAAAACCGACCCTAGGCAGCATCTCATGAAGTACGAGTGGCACATGGACTCCGCATGAGCTATTGATGCAGTTAAGTACATATGTTTTCCCATTTTTCTAGAAGGGGTTGCGACCATGTGGTTCACCTAGCTACCACCGCGGTCAATTTATTTGTTTGATGAGTTAGCAAGGAAGTTCGTGGAGCAGTTCCACATGCACGTGGCTCGCCACAAAGATGTCATGTCCCTCTCCAACTTGATCCAGGCTCTGGGGAAGTCACTGAAAGATTATTTGGAAAGGTTTAATATTGTTGTTACAGAAGTCAGTAATCTAAAAAATGATGCGATACTAATGGCACTAACTAAGGGAGTCGACCTTGATTCTGATTTTGGCGATTGGTTGGCAGGAAAACCTCCTTCTACGTTTGACCGTTTTTACATGAAGGCAGCTCAGTACCCAAGGAAGGAGGAGGCGAAGTAGACCAGGAAGAGAGATGTTGCAAGATAGAGTGCCGAGGGAGTACAAAGTATCGTGGCGGTGAAACAGTCTGGAGATAGTTTTAGGAAAGTTAAATTAATGTTCAAAACAAAGCAAATGAGCAAAAGAGAGGCGGTGATAGAAACTGCGATCAAGATTGGATTCTAGGAGAGGAAAGCCAAGGATCCCGACATTTGAAACCTATACACCATTGAACACGTCGTTAGAGAACATCTATCTATCGACTTGTAATACTATGTAGTACAAAAAACCACCTCTGAAAGAACCGACGGAGAAGCATAAACAAAAAGGGAAGTACTGTAGATTCCATGAAAGTTATTGTCATACCACGGATGAGTGCCGCTACATCTGTGATGTCGTTGAAAAGTTTATTCATGAAAGAAAGTTGCAGCAGTTCGTTAAAGCCCTGTAGGATAGTGGGCATGGGACATCTGACGCCAGTAGAGGACAAGCCCCACCTAGTGCTGAGGAACCTAGACTGGTGGGAGGAAGGTTAGTTATTAACACTATTATTGAAGGACAACATCCAACTGACAAAAGCTGGAATGAGATGGAGCGTTACGTGGACGATATAAGACATGTTAATATGGAGTGGTGCTCGAACACGGAGGATGGTGCTTCAGCAAAGCGGCAAAGAATTATAACTAACGATATCGTATTTCGGAGTAGAGATGCGGACAGGGTGGAGGCCCCTACAATAGATCCAATGGTGATCTCGGCTATGATTGGCCCCACCTTGGTAAGAAAAATTCTGATTGACTGTGGAAGTTCAGTCAATATCCTTTTTCAGAAGGCCTACGACCAGATGTTACTGGAGGCTAAAGATTTGAAACTATGTAAAGCCTATATTTATGGCTTTAACGGTATTGCTACTGAAGCGGTAGGCTACATCGAGCTACTGGTGGAGTTGGGAAACAAAATCGTAGGAGAGTGCGAGTGTTGTCGTTTGTTGTGATGGATGTGAACTCTCCATACAATGCTTTCTTGGGCCGACCGACCCTTGTTGATTTCAGGACAACTATCGCCCCTTAGTGCTTAATACTAAAATTCCCGACAGAGAATGGTGTAGGAATTATTCATGGAGATCAGGTGACCGGTCATGCCTGCTATTTTTCCGAGTTAAGGGATGCTCAGCGAAAGGAAAATGAAAAGGTTAAGGAGAAGCCTCTCTGCATCAAAACTAATGAAGCCTAACAGTCAATGTTTGAGCCTTGGCTTGGGCACCACAGTTGGTTCTATAAAAATATAGATCCGAGAGATGAGGAAGAGAAGCCCAAAGAACCCAAGGTTACACCCGCTAAGTTGACGATTGACATCACAGTCATCCACAATGACCCATTGCAGGTCCTAAAGATAAGATCACAGCTCAGTGCAATGATGATGAAGGAATTCACCGGCTTTATCTAGGTGAATCTTGATGTGTTATCCTGGACCTATTCTGACATGTGTGGGATCTCACCAACCATCGTGGGCTATCATTGAATATCGACCCGCAGCATGTCCCAATGAAAAAGAAATGACGTAGCATGTACCCGAAGAGATCTGTTACACTTAAGGAGGAGGTGGATAAACCCAAGAACAATGGGTTTATCCATGATACCCTCTATCCAAAATAGTAATCCAATCCTGTACTCGTAAGAAAGGCTAATGGAAGTGGAGGACATGCATCGATTACTCATACTAAATAAAGCATGCCTAAAGGATAGCTTTCCACTTCCAAGGATCAACCAGCTGGTAGACTCGATCGTTGGATATGAAATATTTCATTTATGGATGCGTACTCTAGGTACAATCAGATCCTAATGCACGTCCCTGACCAGGAACACACCAGCTTCATTACCAACATAGGTTATATTGCTACATTATGATGCCTTTTGGGTTGAAAAATGCTGTAGCTACTTATCAGAGACTGGTCAACCAGATTTTTAAAGATCAGATCAAACGATCAATGGAAGTATATATGGATGATACGCTCATGAATTCACGACGATCAAACGACCGCATCGGTGATTTGGTGGAGAAGTTCAGTGTTCTTCGGTAATACAGAATGAAACTCAACCTCTTGAAATGCTCTTTCGCGTTATGTCAGGGAAATTCTTGGGTTTCATCGTCAACTCTCGTGGGATTGGAGCCAATCCCGAGAAGATTCAGGTGACAAGAGATATCCGAGCACCGAAGATGATTAAGCAGATGCAAATCCTGAATTGGAAGGTCGCCTCCCTGAGTCGATTCATCACCAGGGCCACAGATAAGCACATTCCCTTCGTTGACTTGATCAGAAGAGGGAAGAGGAACTTTGCATGGATGTAGGATTGTATTGATGCATTCCAAACTCTGGTACATCACTTAGAGAGACCCCTTATCTTGTCTAAGCCACTGGATTGGGAAGACTTGTATATCTATTTTGCAATGTCGTTACATGCCATAAGTTCCGCACTGCTGCGTGAAGAGAGTCGGATCCAGAGGCCAGTATACTATGTTAGCAAACAGTTGACAGGTGCTGAAAGAAACCATCCAAAGCTGGAGAAGCTCCCATATTGCCTGTTGATTGCATCAAGGAAGCTCCACCCTTATTTTCAGGATCACCCCATCAATGTCTTGAACGACCTGAGACGTCTAGGAGGTTACTAAAATGGAACATCGAACTGAGCTAGTTCGATATCACTTATCTCCCTTAGTGAGCTATCCAAGGACAAGCGTTGGCGGACTTCATAGTTGGATTCACCGCACAAGATGACTCTCCCGATAGTAGTGAAGAACCTACCATTCAATGGAAGATGCACATGGATGGAGCATCTAATGATCGGTGTTCTAGCGCCAGAGTCGTATTAGTAACTCCTGAGGAATGCTCGATCTGCTACTTCCTAAAACTCGAATTCCCGGCGACGAATAATGAAGCTGAATATGGAGCCTTGATCGTCGGGCTAAAACTTGCTAAAGAGCTGGGAGTAAAGGCTTTGCAATTTTTCAATGATTCCCAATTAGTAGTTGCCAAGTCAGGGGAGAATATCAGGCCAAGGGAGCACGACTTACTCCTTACCTAAACCGGGTCAAAGAGCTTGAGCATTACACTATTACACATATCCCTAGAGAACATAATGAGAAAGCCGACTCATTGGCCAAACTTGCCAGTTTCGGGGATGCACAACTTATGGGCTTGGTTATAGTTGAATACTTAATGCTTCGAGCATTAACCGGATGGAGATTGATTGGGTCTTAGAGATAGATATCGAGAAGGAGTCGTGGATGACTCCGATAAAAGATTATTTGCAAAGGGGAATCCTTCCTAAACGGAAGAATGAAAAATGACAGGCCCTTCATCAGGCTTCATGATACATCCTTCAAGTAGGGGTCATGTACAAGAAGGGTTTTTCCATCCCTCTGCTTCGGTGTATTGCCAACGATAAAGTCAAACAAATATTAAGAGAAGTGCATGAAGGAGAATGTGGCAATCACACCGGGGGGCAAACCTTGGCGAAGAAAATACTTCTCTATGGATATTACTGGCCAACTGTCAATGGAGACACATCCAATTACACTAGACGATGTGAAAAATGTTAGAGATACACAAAGATTCTGAGAGCCCTGCCGATGGAGATTACTCAGATGTCAGTCCATGGCCATTTGCTACATAGAGTGTTAACATCATCGGCGCCCTACCAATTTCCATAGGTGGCGCGAAGTACGCCATCGCAGAAGTCGATTACTTTATTAAATAGGCTGAACCCAAACCTTTTGCCATAATCACTATGAAGAAAGTAATCAACTTTGTTGTACAAAATATCATCCGTCATTTTGGTCTCCCCCGAACAATCATAACTGACAACAGGACCTAATTCGACAGTGCTAAATTCAAAGACTTCTGCTGCCGGCATCGTATTGAGAAAAGATTTGTGACAGGTGCTCACCCTCAAGCTAATGGACACGTCAAAGTAGTTAATAAAACCATAAAGTCCATCTTGAAGAAGTTTTTGGAAAAGGCCAGAGGCAAGTGAGTCGATGAACTCCCATTAGCACTATGGGCATACAGAACCACCCACAAGTCCACGACTGGTCACACTCTGTTCGCCCTTGTTTATGGGCTCTGAACCCATGATTCCCGTAGAAATTGAAGTCCCTTCTCATTGAGTGACTTACTATGACCCCAGAACGAACAGAGATCTCCTTTTGGGATCTCTAGATATATGAGAAGCACAAAAAGGCTGACTTGAGGGCAGCTGCACCCCGACACTGAGCCG
The DNA here is from genome assembly GCA_030737815.1 of Allium fistulosum. Taxonomy (NCBI): domain Eukaryota; kingdom Viridiplantae; phylum Streptophyta; class Magnoliopsida; order Asparagales; family Amaryllidaceae; genus Allium; species Allium fistulosum. The sequence goes on from CM060906.1 coordinate 1,064,729,343, forward strand.
CCCAATACTACAACATTAAAGTCCGAACTAGGACCTTTGAAATTGGTGATCTTGTTCTGAAACAGATCCTTTCTAGCTCCGCTAACATGGGTCTGAGATGGGAAGGACCATATGTCATCGATCAAAAACTTAAAGATGACACTTTCAAACTAATGACTATCGATGGCATTGCACTACCTAGGGCATGGAACAGTGAGCATTTACGGTGCTACTTCACTTAATTTTGTTTCATTTAGTTGTATTTCATTTATAATTTATTTTTGCATTTTAGCTTAAAGCCATGTAATAAGACAATCTCTGTCACTTTCTCTTTCAGCTTGCAATAAAATTTGAAGTTTTTTCCATATCTATGAATTGTTTCTACATAGTATAATAGTTATGATATGTGACCGACTTACATCTACGTAAGCCTAATATAGACGAACGAGTACCCAGAGTTTGGTGCCAACCAAGCTCTCACGTCTATGATCGAATCGATCAAAATGAAAGTGGCTTGACCGTTCATCCGACAATTCTTGCCTACGATACGATGGGCTGACTATAAAACATAGAACATATGCGACTTGACCATCCAATAACTAACTCCATCCCACGAATTGATGAGTGGGATATAAGTAAAAGTGGACGTGATACGACCAACCACTCTTCAACTTTTTCCCCTGACTGGGGGGCAAAAGAATTAACCGAGGAAATTGTGATTCGACCATTTACCAGAATAACTCCAATCCCTAGAGTGTGAACCAGAGTATAAACATCAAACGCGTATGATTAACTACCCGTCAACTAACTCTGACTCTCAGAGTATGGATGAAAGTATAAACAAACGAATGAGTGCAACTTGACCATTCATTCGCCAGCTCTGACCTGAACCCAACAGATGGAGTATAAACTCATAATGGATGGGATTCGACCGTCCACGAACTAGCTCAGCCAACCCGAGACCGAGGATAGGAGTATAATCACTTCACCACTAAATAGGATGGTGCAATACCATGGCTCGTACCCAATGCTTAATGCGACTTAAGGCCATGATCGAAAGGAGGCCTTGAGATAGACTTATCGGATCGACGCCCGAAGTAATGGCCGAATGACATTACAACTTAAACGATGAGCAAAAAATTACAAGTACATTGAATGGAAAACATAATAGCTCGAACACTTAATCGAATTCGTACAAAAGTTAAACTAAAACAAAGAATTTTTTATTCATACACTAAAACTTGGAAAGCTAAGTACAAGTTTATTTCAGAAACTAGAAACCAAAAGCGGGGGCCATAACCACACAATCATGGCCAACAAAAAAACTACCTAGCTATCCATAACCCAAGCTAATTCAAAGGCTATTTCTTGTCCTTCTTGGGCTTCTTTGGGATAGATTCACTGGAGATCGCCTTTATCCCTCCTCTTCGATTTTCCTCCGCTCTTGTGATCCTTGGGCAAAATGTTTTTAGAAATAGAAATGGAAGAAGTGTCACTCTGGGAAATGGAAATGTCGACCTTCTTAGGGATGATACCGCCGGGTAGTATGGTTTGGAGTGGAGTGACATCCACCTCAGCATGCTCCATCTTGATCTTCTTATCCAGCTCCTCCTTCACGATGCGCTCTTTCAATCGGAGCTAATCCATATGCTTAGAGGCATGAGTCACCATGACATCTTCTTTTTCATTTTGGGCCTACCGATCGTCGGTTTTTTCTACATTTAAAGCCTCTTGACTTCAACGTTCGGGCCGGGAGTCTCAATGGATTAGACGGTTGGGACTGTCTGTGCAGTAATGATTATTATGGACTCCATGGTCAGTGCCTGCCATCCTAGGATGACATCACAACCAGGAGCATAGACTGATGCAGACAGACCTGCAATTTCATAAGGTTCAATAGGTAAGCCTATGACTTTCTTGCATAAGATGTAAACCTTCTCGAACGTCGGGGAGGTGAGAGATATACCTTTGTCGGATTGTCCTTCGATTTGAACTAGAGTGCCGCCTTCAAGAATCGGAGATAGCTTAAATGACCTGTGCATATCAGGCTGATCCGGATTGTAGCCTGTATCCTATTCAAGGGCATGAGAAGCTGAGGCACTAGTTGCCCGACTTGTAAGAGGGTCTTGAGAGCCAGACCTAGAGGCTTCACCACTTTTTTTCTCCTGCTCGGTGGTCGTTGGGTCACAAAATAGACTAAGCCAAGCAGCCTTGAGTTCATCAAGTTCTTCATCCCATAAGATTTCATGCATAAGCTGCTCCTCATCAACCTCAGCGCCACCAAGAGATTTATTCTTCAGCTTCATGATATAGTCCCAATCCTGGACTAACGACTCAGGGCATCCCTCTTCGAGAAATCAGAGATTGCGGTTAAGGAGGACACTTGCATTGTAATTTATCAACACGGGTTCAAAATCATTCTTTATCTCTGTCCTATTGGCCTCCTTAGCCTCCTCTTTGAGGGTCTCTATTTACTTAAGTTGTTTCTCAGCCTCCTCCTTAGTCATGCGAGCCTCGGCGATTTTCTCTCGATATTCTTAAGACTCTTGTTGAGCTTCAATCTTCTCCTTTTTTCCCTTTCAAGCTCGTACTCAAGCTGTTGAATACGGAGAGCCAAAGCGTCGTTATCTTTTTTCAAAGCATCCTTGTCTTTCTGCAAAGCATCCTTCTCGAGAGCTAACGTACAGCTGCGACGAAGGGTAGCGTCCATTTTAATTTGGTTTACTTTCTTTATACACTCAGCTAATTTAGAAGATTCGTTGGCTCTCTTCTCGGCGTCAACCAGCTTTGTGTTTAACCCCTTAAATTCCTAGTCCAGGTGTTTGATGGTGTCTTTATCGTGGACCACCTTGAGAGTTAAGCAATCGATCTCATGCTTCCTTTTCCTCAACACTTCAGAGATTCGCTCAGCCATATGTAGAGTTGTGCTATGCTAGTCATAGACATCATTAACATAAGAAAGCACTATATCATTGGCCACTGAAGGAGTTGGGTGCATAGCAGGGATGAGTTTGAACTCATCAAAGCATATTTTTGGAAATATGGCCTTAAGTGCGGCCATCCTTTCTACAGTAGTAGCATCAAGCATCGTTGGAAGTTTAACTGGAGTAGTTGAAGCTATGAGGGTCTGTTTTCCATGCCATGAAATGATGCATCGAGGCTTCCTATGCTAGACTGGCTTTCAGAGGATCGTCAAGTGTCGGAAGAACCCGAATGTTGCTCGGGTACTGTAGCCGAAGTGGGTACGTGAGGTAATGATTCGCCATCGATATATACGGTGGGATGTGGATCGACGTCCTTATGATGAGAAGACTGAGATTTTGACTTGTGTCTAGATGATGAGTCCTTGGAATGGTAGCTCCTATCCTGATTATCCCCTCTATCACGACCTTCCCTCTCTTGGCAAGATTGTCAAGGCCAGTGTCCGGACCTCGACTGGGCTCGAAATAAGAAAGCTTGGAGCACGATGACTTCTTTAAGCGATCGAAGTTACAAGAGCGCCCCATGGAACCAACAAATAAAACAAAGAAGTATCAACATCATTAGAATTAAAGATGGACATGTGTCATGCGGTGCAGTGCGCATGGATATGAGTGTCCTAACGTGCCCCCAATGGATCAAGTGTTAGAGCTTTACTAGCCGGAGTGAGCTCTCCTATGCTAGTGAGAGGAATGTCAGGATCAATTCGGATAGGAGAATCAAACCCCTCAAAGCTCATATTGGCAAAATCATAACCCCCGACATCCCCTATTATAGGGATGTTTTCCAATCCCTCAAATACATCCTCTGATGGTAAGGAAGTGGATTGATCAACAACAGTAGTGGTTGGCTTTGGGCTGCTTGGCAATTTGCCCTTTACGAAGCTTGTAGACAAACTTCTTCCCTTTTCTCTCCTTTGAAGGAGAAGCTATATGTATTGAGACGACCCGACAACATGCTTATGGCTTGAACCCACGCTTTCACGACCAGGCTTATTAGCATCGCCCCTTATTTCGCCTTCTTCGGCATCATCCTGAGCCTCTTCGACTAAAGGCACGACAGGATTAACATCGCCACCTCCCTGTTGAGCAGTGCCTCTTCCTCTTACCACTTCCTCCTGAATGTTCGCTGATAACCCGGTGCTATGGCCCTATTCTAGCAAGCCGAAAGCAAAGAGGCACTCATCGATAATAAGGGATTTAACATCTCTATTTTCCATCGGTATATTCCTCAACTCTAAAATTGCCTCTGAATACCTATTACCACTGGGATGTGGATAGTTACCTACAAGGTTCAAAGAACTACTTTGTTCAAGTTATGACTTGAATAAAAGCACCCAAGATTGAGTTTGAAATGACACTTACATCCTTCCAACCATCATCCTGCGAAACCAGGTGGGCGACACACATAAAACCATTTGTTCTTAAAAGCACTCGGCTTGTTCCAAGCATCGATTACAACCTAGCAGTTATTGTTTGACTCAAGAAAAGTGTACGAGAGGCTCCCCTTTCATCACTTGAAATTGCAAATGAACTTAATGTCCCTTGGGGTCGGTTCAAGATATAAGAACCGAGGAATATCATATATGTTTAATGTATAAATGCGTAGCCGTTTGGATGCAACTAGACCGGAGACAATCTCAAATAATGTAGCATCTTCTAGATGAATAGATTAAAAGGTGGAACGCATCCTGGCCAACACATATACTTGTTACAGGCAGTGTACCCTTCCAGAGGCAAGTGAGCTCTATCAATACGAGACGGGGCTCGTACATCCTCATACGGGATTCCGTGCTTAACACAAATTCTGTGAAGAGAAGCCTCGTCGACTTTCGAAGCCATAGAGTCTTACAGATTCTCTAAAAAGATGACATCTTCCAGAGTGTCAGGGGCTGGCACATTTTCTGCTTCTGGACTTTGATGGATTTCAAGAACTCGATGCGAGCTTTTAGGTTGTTCTGGTTGTTGACCCGGAGAATAGCAAGCAGAGACTATTGCAGAGCTTGATTTAGCATCAGATCCATCACGTGCAGCAGCTTGCTTAGCAACCATAGCAGCCAAACGCCCGAGCATTTAGGACCCATAAACTATCACATAACATATAGTTGCAGTTAGAGAAAGAAACATGTTCCCTCCCTGTGTAGAGTATAAACTAGTGCGGTGTGATGCAGTATTGTGCAATGCGGTGATGAACAATTCAGTATTAAACGATAGTTGTGACAAGACTCTAAAATTCGACTGGAGTGACTGCCATCACTAACCGTCTCTACCGGCCTTCATGTCAATGACTGTGGATTTCATGTAAGATCCAGGATCAGTTATCAGCATGCTGGAATATGATGATTGCATTCAAGTTCAAGTTCCTATCCAAACTCCATGTACTCATGTCATATGTGTTCAAGTCTTAAGTCATGTCCCATTGTTTGAGTTCACATTCATATGGTCAAGTACGCAAGTGTTCAAGTTCAAATGTGCTCATGTCAAGCTAAAATTGCCTAAGTCTTGCTTGGGCAAGGGATCAGTACCAATCCTATTGCCTAGTTGAACCCACTTAAGCATATTCAGACTCAACTTAATCATCTCCAACATGCCTGTACCGATCCCTACCATGCCGATCCCCTAGACTTCGCCACTCCACTTTGTCTCCTCCAACTTAGCACCAAACCCTTCGCTAATCCCTACTCTACTCCATCCCATATCCATACCGTTCCACTCCTACACAACCACAAAAGCAAATTAAGCTCGTCTCCACCGCTATAACCCAACTCGTCCTCTCTAAATCTGATTCAAACTGTACTCTCACTCACAAGCTAATAGAGATTAATAGTCCACCTTTAACGCAAATGAATCAAACACGAATTGGGGTTCGACCTTAGTTACATCCCAAGGCTCGAACTTGAGTTCGATCCAAACAAAAATTAGTGGGATTTGGTTGGAATTTGGTGGGAGAAGGGGCGACACAAGGTGGAGGATGGGATGCTGACCGACGTAGTGATGGTTTGTTGAGGAGATTGTTAGATTGCTCGAGCTTGAGCTCGTTAATGGCAGATGCGAGAAGGAAAGGGGAATCGGGTCGGTTGTAAGACAAATGAAGAAGTGGAAAGAAGAAAAGCTAAGTCATTGGCTTATATATGGATGTGGCCTAATTCCTAAAAGTCCAAAGTGGCTAAGTATTTGCAAATAAGTGATCGGTACCGATCCCCCGCCTAGGGGATTGGTACCGAACTCCTATTTTTTTTTAAATGGAAAATTGCATTGCAATTGCACTTGAACTACGTGGAATCGGCGATGACCCATCAACATGTAAGCGTGCCTGGGAGCCAATGACAAAAATGTGTACATGAATGAACGTGGACGTGTACAAACTCAACATTCGATTTCTTGAATTGACAGAAATTGGACGTATTCTCACTTGGAATTTTCAAATATGAATCCAGTTCAGATAATCGAGGCCTATTAGCTCAATTAACTAGCCCAATGGAACCGATCGTAGACAAAGACTGAGGATTACATTCCGGATTTATACTGACTAATATTGACCAATCGTCACAACAAACAGAACAGAATATGGCTCTTTGGAGAGAAGACACGACAGAAGCATAACGACTGTTCAGAAAACCGGATGGAATCCTTTTCGGCGATTCTAACTTGCTTCGGCTTAAAGCATGTCGTGTTTGAAACAAGATGTACTTTGGGGGCAAGTGTTATCCGACCTTTTGATCCGGCTATATCCATGCTGATTGGACAAGTTAGACTCGACAGTGGATAAGGCAAGTAGCCCAGAGGGATGATCATGGAGTCCAGAGATCAAACACAGACAGTGGTATGAAACAACGATTAAGCGAGATCAAGAGAGATTCTCTAGAATATTCTAAGTATAAATTAGTGCCTCCCCTAGGCAGAGGATCAGTACCTATCCCTTCCACTAGGTAGGGGATTAGATCGGGTCACTTTAGCTATGACCAACTTAAACCAACACTTAACTCAATGAAAATCAATCGATATCTCCATAAAACATGTAGATGACTATGCAAAACAACTTTGAAAACATGAAGCTAGCATGGAGGGGGACCCACATGAGGGATCGCATGGGCCCACAAGGTCATCTAGACCGATCAACACCGATAGCCCATCCTTGGGAGTTGGGCCATGAAACTTTTTGGATGACATCGTCTACATCATGAGAGTCTGTCGGCGAAATTTCAGGAAGATATTCGACTGTCTACATCTATAAATATATAGTTTATTGTTCATTTTAAAGATCTTTACGCTGCTGTTTTACTTCAACTCTATTGTAATCAAGGATTATTATGATCCGATCCCTTTGTAACCAGAAAAGCAAGTATTTAATAAAACAATTCCTTTAAGTGGACATAGGCAACCAATGCCGAACCACTATAAATTTGTTTGTTCTCGTTTCTGCTTATTTACTCTCTGTTTCAAGTTTAATTCTTCATTTTATTTCTCTACTTTCGATCTATTGGGTGTTTGTGCCAATATTTGATGCAAACATTAATCAATTGACAAAAGTATATTTTTTAATCCACAAACAACAAAAATACCTACAAATGACACTACAAAATAAATCCGAAGTGAAAATTATCTATATAGAACAAAACAAATTTGTCATGATAATTGACAATTCAAAAATTAATATTTGAATAAACTGAAATGAATTAGTCATCTATAAACAATAATTTATCAAAAATATATACATACAACAGTCAGAAGCAAAAATCATTTTCTAGTATATCAATTTTAGAAAAAAAATCAACTATTAACTTTCTAACCAAACAATCTTGTTTGGCCGCTTTGGGTAAGAGCCAACGCTGATCGGCAATTGAGTTGGACGATGATGGGGATCAAATATGTGGAAAAAGAACGTCGGTTGGACAATAGCCGTTGATGGATCAATTTCTTTTTGTGTGTAGTCACCATTTGCTGCGTTGGACGCGGTAACAAAATTTTGTATTTTGTGCGCACCTTACGCGTTGAAGTAAACATGATGGTGTGCCCAGTTTGATCTTCCGCCGACGGGCCCACTAAGATGAAGGATATTGTAATTTTATCCCTACAACTTATCAGGTCTTTCTTCATATCCAGATTTGCAAATCCATTCCCAAACTAGCGAGATCTTCTGTTTATTCCTCTTCTACTTTATTTCCCAATCTTGTGAATCAGAACCCAACTAAATTTTAATTGCTTCAAATCGATTTTGATGGCCGCCTCCAACATCAAAGATCTCACAGGCAAGTTATTATTATTTTTCTTCTTATATTTATTTTTAAAATTCACAGCAAAAAATCTTTTTTTTTTTTTTTTCAAAATCGATTTTGAATCGCTTGCTTTGTTTATATCCAAATTCGAATCGAGTGGCTTTGTATTTTTTTTACATTAAAAGTTGAGTTAACTTTGTTTATATCCAAAATCGCTTGCTTTGTTTATATCAAGCATTGATCACTTTTGTAAACTTGTTGGTTTGATATAAATGCAACCGGAAACTTTCACTTTTGCACACAAATTCGATAAAAAAAAGCTTTTTTTTTATCAACTATAGCTTACGTATATCGGTATTAATATTATTTTGAAGACAAAAAAGGCAACTTTATTATTTTATAATGATTTTTCAGCGAGGCTTAACGGAGTTACAATCAGCAACAGCAAAAGTAATTCATGGAATTCACCATCAGCGAATCGTCTTTTTCGCTCATATGGATCTCCTACTCAGAGCAATGGCAGCAATGGATCTCCTACTCAGAGCAATGACAGCAATGGATCAGTGAATTCATTTAAAGAAGAAGAGAGTGGGAGTTCAACAAACAAAGGAAACGTGTTAGCCGCAATGTCAAGAGTGAGGAGGAAGAAGGATTTCAAGTGTATGGAAAGAGTCAATGGGCAGTTAGTTAATGTGTTGCAAGGATTAGAGCTTCATACTGGTGTATTTAATGATGCAGAGCAGAAAAAGATTGTTGATTATGTGTATGCCCTTCAAGAGCAAGGGAGAAATGGGAAGCTCAGAGGTAGTTTTATTCAGAATTTTTGATGAATTTGATTTATTTTGATAGTCGTTATATTTGGACATGATTGCATGCAGATTTGAAACACTATCTCATTAGATGGAATTTTGGATGACAAGGTCTACTTACATGGTTCTGCCTCCTTGGGCTTGGAGGAAAAAATAAAATGTAGCAATAACTATGCACTTCAATTTTCAATATAGTTATATTTAGAAACAACTGAAACTACATTATGAAGTAGGACTAAGAATAAAATTCAAAACAAAAATAGAAAGTCCTGATAAATTCAGAGCAAAAAATACAGTAAAGGTAATTATAACATTTTGATTTTGTAAAAGCTTTTAACAGATCAACACCGAAGAGGCCCAAAAAAAAAAAAATTCAAGAATTTAGGCTTCGAATATGTCATCTCTTGCAAAGGTTGTAACACTGGATACATTATAACATCGAATTTGTATCACAAAAGTAACATTTAATGTAAACTTATACATGCGAAAAGAAAACACGGAGATGATCATCCTTTGGGTCCCCTTTCAGGATGGCTTTGTTTACGTATGTTTTCATCAACGTATTTAGGTATTAAAGTGTGAAATGATGTGTGTTATTATTGTTCCTAGTGTAATGGTTATAACATTCGTGGAATTATATTGAAATGCTGACCATAATTCTAACTATGAAACCCCCATGTTGTCTTGTGAACACATAAGAATTGTGAAGTAGAATATGTCATATTGAGCGACTAATATAATGTGTTCTGGATGCAGAAAGGACGTACTCAGAGCCAAGGAAGTGGATGCGGGGTAAAGGGCGTGTGACTCTTCAATTCGGGTGCTGTTACAATTATGCCACGGTACATTTTAATTTTGCTATCACCTACTTCAGTTTCTCTAAACCTACAAACGTCTACTTAGTACTTACAAAATTTACAATTTCAGGATAAGGATGGAAACCCTCCGGGCATCTTACGTGATGAAGAAGTGGATCCCTTGCCGCCTCTGTTAAAGTCGATGATAAAGAGAATGGTGGAATGGAGGGTACTACCCCCCACATGCATCCCTAACAGTTGTATTATCAATATATATGACAAAGATGACTGCATCCCTCCTCACATCGACCACCATGATTTTGTTCGACCATTTTGCACCGTCTCTTTTTTGTCCGAGTGCAACATATTGTTTGGAGCAGAGCTCAAAATCCTTGGCCCTGGAGAATTTTCGGGTTCTACAGCCATTCCTCTACCACTAGGGTATGTAGTAAGACCACCCATTGCTTTTTTGATGTTGTTCTTGCATGAGGAATCTCTCTTAATTGTACTATATTTTTCTGTAGGTCGGTGCTCATCTTAAATGGTAATGGTGCTGATGTTGCAAAACACTGTGTTCCAGCCGTGCCTTCAAAAAGGTACCATTTTTTATATTCCTTTTTTCTAAGAGCACCCTTGGTATTTTATAGTAATATTCCACTTGATCCCAACCATAGTATCGAAATCTTTTGTATAGAGTCCATCAACCATTGTTTTGAAGACCAAACCGTACTGATCCATGGTTGAGGCTCTGATGGTTTGACTGGTCAAACAGTCATAACCACGTTGGTTATAGTTTCTTGTATAATATTAATGTATAGTTGTGGATTTCTATTTACGAAAACATATTAAAAGAATTTAATGAACTAATTATATTTTCAATTTTTTTAGTTTTAACTTTCAAGTAACAATTAATACATCAATGGCTGATGTTATTATCTCTATAATTATCCAATTTCAATTTTTTAATGCACAATCAATGACACATATGCTGTAGAATTGTTTGCAAAAGCGTAAAAAATGCTCATGTTGGCAATAATGCTGTTCTCATGCAAGCATAATAGCTAGTGACACCCATGAACAACTCTTGGCAGTTAATGCAGTGCATTCAATTTAATGGTTTGTTTTGTTTTGGGATGCGCGCTTGTACGCGTACACAGATACCATATCGCTTACATGTTATGAACAATCAAACTTCTATATACAAGTAGTTTACTTTCCACATTTAGCAATCAAACCAGTCTACGGTCTTCAGTGTTTTAACATAGACTTGTATGAAAAATTATTTTAACATAGGACACCATATCGCTTACATGTTATGAACAATCAAGCTTCTATATACAAGTGGTTTACTTTCCACATTTAGCAATCAAACCAGTCTACGGTCTTCAGTGTTTTAACATAGGCTTGTATGAAAAATTATTTTATCTTTAATCTCTTGGTTGAAAAGCTTAATATTAATTAGGGTTCAGTACCAAGCTCCCATGAAAAACTAAGGCACCATTTGGTTTGCCATTTTTAGTTTTGTGTTTTCGTCCAAAAAAGGGACACGACACATGTCTTTTTTGAAAACAAACAATTTAAAGAATGAAGCTAACATAAAAAATAGAAAACAAATTTATTTTGTTTATCATGTTTTGAGAAATGACAAAAGAATAAAAGCAATCCATCCCCTCAGCCGTTCTTCTATCCCCTCAGCCGTTTTTCCATTATCGTCGTCTCTCAGTTATTTTTCATTGAAAACGCAAAATACAAAATACAAAACACAAAATGAAACCAAACAGATCCTAATTTGCTGACTTGTTATTTTTCATTGGAAAGCTCTATTTCAAGTGCGATACTTGACATTTAAAAATATAACCTGTGCAGAATATCAATCACCTTCAGAAAAATGGATGTCAGCAAAATGCCATTCAAATTCACTCCAGATCCGGAACTGCAAAATCTCAGAACGCTCCCACTAACTCCAAACAAATCACCAGTCCAGAATCCAGCCACTCCTCCTTCAGTTCAAAATGATAACGAAGCATCCACTTCACCAGCTCAGCAACTGCAAAATGGTGGTCGAGTTGTAGCTTCACCAGTCCAGACTCTATACCATACTCCACAGACCAGACAGTTCAGTTCTTTCAGTAAAGCTATGAGCTCAGGAGACAACACCAAAGTCAATAATAATAATAATAATAAGTCTCCAGTTAATGGGCAGAAAACTGTTGGTTCATTTCAACTCGGTGATGATGATTTTCCTACCTTGGGTTCCAGTTCTCTCAGTAAACCTGTGAAAAAGCCTGGTCGATTCACAAGATAATATATGTATTACTAGGATCATAATGATAGTTATGTGAAATTTGTATAAGGATTTTTTTTTTGTTTTTGTTTGTGATTTTCTATAGCAGTAGTTATTATGTATTTGTTTGCTTAGGTCATAATGTTGCATGTCTAGGGCCGAACCTATGACATTTGGTAGCATATTGATTATTTATTTGTTGTGTATGGAGCTAAGCACAATGTATAATTATTTTGCAGCAAGTACGAAAATTTTTGAGTATGAATTTTTTTTCTTCTCATTTTTTATGGCATATTTTATTTTGTATGGAACCCAAGCACAATATTAAATATATATGCAACGTATATGATTATATGGTTGTAAGGTGGTAGATTTTATTTGTGGGTCTGTTAGTTTTGTGCTATAGTAAGTTAATACAGATTTTGTATGTGTTTATTAATAACAACAGCATGCACAAACAATGTTTTGTTGACTGTGACATATGTGGAAAAATAAAAAATGTGCACGCTGAACAAAGATTAAATAACAAGCTCTAAACAATGTAAACTTGGTACAAATTTCACAAAACTAGCAAACTTAAAAACAACAAAACAAAATCATTGTTTTAATTAAATTAATGAGCAAACCTGATGCCAATTCCTTAAAAATGCTTTATAGTTAATACATAGGAAATTGTAGATTAATTTGATGCCAACAATGTTTGAATAAGGAAATATCTTAAATTTGAAATAGTTTGGGGAATATGAAATATTTTTATCCCAAAATTAAGAAGCAAAGTTCGTTTGGTTATTTGAAATTTAACTATGTAGGCATCAACTTATCAAACTCATAATTCAATTTGGGTGGCTTTTTATTGAAATCCAAAGTAGAAGAATGTTCATTGGATATTACTTTGAGACAACAAATTTGAGAGAGAGAAGCAACTTAGGTAAGCCAAATTTGAACATATCTACACGAATAATTAATGATCATTGCAATCAATTAAAATTACTGCAAACCCATGCTACGCACACGACATTCACCACATAATTTATTTAATAGTATATTTTTGAATTTGTTGTTATATGAAGGTGAAAGCGTATGCTTTTGAATTGTAATTTTTTCACATCCTTTTATTAAACACCATTAATAAACTTTTGTTAATAAATCTACTTAGATAATCTCAAACGCAAAAGGTATAACTAATAATTTTAGACCATAGCGACTTTATAAAACAAATGTTAACATCAAGAATTTGTTATTCTGAACTTGGTAAGCATACATTACTAAGATTGACTTGTAAAGACTAAAGGGCATAAGTTCAATATGGATTAATCATATGTTTAACATATAAATTTTAATATGTACACTGTTCGCTACAAAATAACGCTTTAAACCTAGAATATATAAAATGTGCTCTAAGTGAAATGATGTTCCGAATTTGGTTTAAAAAACTGAAATTCCAACAATTCCATAACTATTTTATTTTTTTGAAATTGGGTACTTAAGTGGTAGTATATAGTTGCATTCTCTAATGTTTTTATAAGACAACATCAACTAAATTAGAAAAATATCACAATAGCTAGGAAACGCCATATATTCTAACTCATATAACGTAATATGACATACATAATATTTTATCAAAGACCGCAATTAGATTAAATGATGATAGAAAACACAATCAACGAAACAAACTATTAAAAGTAGGTTATTATTACTAGAATAGGTTATAGTGGATGCTTATATTACAAGAACAAAGTATTTTATAAAATAGGCACCAACATATGCATAGAAGAAACAATTATTAAAATGAAAGTAAAAATGTTGTGTGGTAAAATAACGATTTTATAAAATGCAAGAATTGTGAACTAAAATCCGTACAATCTATTTTTTACTTGGAGATAAACTATTCTTTTTTTTTCTACAAAATGATAAATAAAACTTGCATTTTTATTATGTACATTAAATACCTTTGTTAGTTTCCTTATAATTCTTTATATTAATTTATTGAATATAAACACCTATCATATCCATTCTCCTTCAACAAACCAGTGTCACTTAATACCTAACTCTATATTCAAACATATTTTTCATTTAATTTTAATTTTTTTATTCAATAGTTTCTCAATTTCACATTATCTTTTTTTTCTTCGTGACTGCAAGCATTGAGCATAAGTTTTCATCGGAGATTCAATCAGAAATTGACATGAACTCTTTCTAGAGTATTAATCCAACATCGATACTAATGCTTTTAATATTATTCATTTGCACATCAGATTATTAACATGATATATGTAATTTATAACACAATCAGATTGTTATTCATGTCAGGTAAAATATATAATCATGTTCCATAATATATTGAATATATAATATTTCCTTCAAGCATAAACAAAAAATGTAAATATAATATTGCTTTTAAAACAATAAAGATATATTAGCCTGCTGTAATATTAATTGCCAATTAAACTTAAAAAATAAACATGTTAGGTAAATTATGCATGCTATCAATAAATATTATAAGAATTAAAATTTTAAACTAAACATGTTTTTGATAGATAAAATTGGTTTTAAAGTACGAAGCATCATCATTTTGACATTCGTGCATTTTGAGAAAGAAGCATCTATGGCATGGAAACTTTTTAGTTTGCAAACAGTTAATGAAAATGTTGTTCATTAAAGTGTTATAAAAAAGAATATCACATCCATACATTATTCCAATGTATAAATATGGGAATAGATAACACATGAGATTAAATTTATATTTAATTTCATATAGAGTTGTGAGTAGAAGTAAATTATGGTAAAGATATTTACTAATTCAAACTAATTTAGAATAATCTACAGTATGAATTTATGATACATTTGATTCCAAATTAAGTTAGAGAATAGATTACACATTGATTTTTGAGTCAACTACCCTTAATGTTCGTAAAATGAAGCCATTAATTTGGGATTCAATTACATTTAATTAATTGAGAATTAAAGATAAAATAATATGAAAGCATATGTCATAATTGAAACATAGGCTAAAATCTTAATAATATCAATAATCAACTGAATCCCAAAAAAATGTAAAGTTTTAAATAAACTAAATTCCATAGATTATCTAATAATTTTTTTTATTAAAAAAACCTAAGTGTACTTTTCTATGCTTTAAGATTTGACTAGAGTTGAAAGTAAGAATTTCAGAAAATTAAATCATTGAGAAAACCAAAAGTAAACATTATATTTAAACAGAAAGCATAGATAATTTATGCTTTCACCGATTAACATTTTCACTTTTGAATCAAATGTTTAATTTAAGTTTGCAGATGTTGTAATAAACTCAATGTGCACCCATATAATAAAATAAAGAAATAAATTATATAAAACTTATTTTAATTTATTGACGATTATATCGTATAGAGAAATTTCACATAGAAATAAATATAAAAATGGATATATTTATTGTTACACATAAATATAAAATTGTATATACAAATAAACGAATATATATTTATTGATACATGCAACAGAAAGTTGAATCGACTATGATAAATACATTTACTACTTTATATATTCTAATTTAAACTAAATAAAGAATTATTATTTTTTTCTGACTTATTTCTCTTTGTCCAGATTCAAATTATTAATTTGAGAACTAAATACATACTGATGCAAAATTAATGAATTCATTATCACTGATAGGCATATTCATTCAATTATAATTAAATAACCGAATAGTAAAAAACAGAAAATATATACATACTCATTTTAAATATTAACAACTAAATTAAATAATAAACATGTTATTGAATTTTCAAATTATCTAATATAACACATATACTTTAGTGAATTTATAAAAAATATTCTATTTTTTAAAGCTAAGCATTTAAGTTAAAACTAAAAGCGTAAAAAAAAACTAAACCTAACATCGTTTTCTGAAATTTAAAGCATAAATGAGAAATAATAGGTTTTTTTTCTTCTTTTTTGAAGACCTAGAGAGCAAAGCTTTGCTTGTAAACTCTAAGGAAGTGATGCAGCCCAGCCTAAGGATGAAGCAGAGCAGTTCACCAGTTCAGTGGTTTTGAGTCGTTCGTGTATCATAGGTCGCTCACGACCTAGTGTGAGTAGTAGCTTGCAAGCCCAATCTGCTGTGAAGATAGGCCGGCAGCGACCTAGTATGTTGGAAGGTCGTTCAAGCGACCTAGCGAGGCAAGTTAATGAGTTACGACCTAACAAGATTCTTAGGTCGCGTGGAGAGTTAGGTCGCTCAAACAAAACCCAATGACCTAACGATGAGCGAGCTAACGAGATAGATCAAGCATTGGAGAGAATTACGGCAAGATATGAGAAGAATGACCAGCGATCTAACAAAGCTATGTTGCTCAGGATAAACGACCTAACTGAGTTCGACCTATCGAGCTACGACTTACCAAACTAATGGATTTTCAGTGTTGCTGTTTCCTTAGGTCGCCAACGACCTAACTTAAGTCACTACCGAGCTTTCTTCAGTAGGTCGCGTGATTTTAGGTCGTTTGTGGATAGGTCGCGCGTTGCTATTTCCTTAGGTCGTCAACGACCTAACTTAAGTCGCTGCCGAGCTTTCCTCAGTAGGTCGTAAGATCTTAGGTCGCGTGAAGATTTCCAAAAGCCTTAGTCTTAGGTCGCTGCTGCTATGTTCTTAGATCGTTGCTTCCATATGTTCTTAAGTCGCTCAAGTACTAGGTCGTTAACGACCTAGGCTAGGTCGCTGATGGAGGCTGATGTTTTGAGTCATATTGTATATAAATTGATGTACTTTTTATTTGTTATGTCGTTATGTTTGTAACTCATATAAGTTGTAAATCTGTTAAGTCGGAGTAACTGTTTGTTTTAGGTCGTGAAGGCCTTGTAATGTGTTGTATTGAAACTGTTTATTTTAGGTCGTCAGTCTTGAGTCGTAGGTCGCTGATCTATGGTAGGTCGTTGCCGACCTAAGTGTTGTCCAGAATTTTGTGTGTGTTGCGTTGTAGCCTATAAATAGGCAGGTTATGTCATTTGTAATAGTTGTTGATTTTGAAATAAAATTTGTTTGTTAGCTTTGTGCTTTCATAAAAATTGGTAGTTGAGTGTAATCTTCTATCTCCACTTTCGGTTAATCGAGTGCGCTCGATTCAACGATTGTTGAAGCCAATTCGCGGAATCAAGTGCGCTTGATCAACGCTCGAAGAATTGTAGATCTTCCTTCACGGTATCGTGCGCGATCAACGTGACGAAGGTAGCTAGAATTCGGTATCTTCGGATCAACGAATTTGGGCATTTCAGTATTCTTCATTCCATCGATTGCTATTATCTCAGAATTATCATTTTGTTATTTCCGCTGCTGCATCAGGAAGTATGCACCGAACCCGCAACACATACTTCAGGTAATTCACAACTTTTACATCTACTATATCATTAAAATTAATAAATCATTCTATAGAATATTAGCTTTTGAATGAAAATTGACTTGTGAACTATGCATTTTCCACGTATGGTGATTCCAACCGGTTGAACAGAATCCTAATTAGTTAGAAAATGTGCAAATAATATGAATAGGAACAACGCAATATGATTTCATAAAGGTAACTTTGAAGAATGTGGAAATAAATAGAATTAAAAAGCTAATATGGTAGTAAAATTATGATTATGCATGAATGTTGAAGATGGAAATAAGAATGTTGCAAGGAGAAACATGCAAAATAAAGAGCTGATCATAATTTTGACATTACTTAATACTAATTGAATTAGAAAAATATTACCGTAGCTTAAAATGTCATATTTTTTAATACATACAACATAACAGAACATGTGAAATACCTGTAGAACATATTTTTTTTGGAACAACCACATAATTTTGCTTTTACTTCAAATATACATGTGGATATTATAACTGAAATAGTACAAAAATTAATATATTCAAAATGAAATAGTGTATCATCATAAAATGTCCAGCACCACTTTTCCAGTGGTTAGACAATTTGACTTTGGTCGATGATGCCACATGTTCAAATCTACATAGCATGTAATTCGAAACACCGAAACATAAAATATATTAATTTTAAAATTGCATTATAATAATATTCAATATTATCCTACATATTTAAAAATAGTTTGCTTATAGTGACTATAAATATCTTCATCTTTAATATATATAATTACAACCACCTAAGTACTCAATTTCAAAAAAACTACATATGGAGGATATACATAAAATATATTAATTTTAAGGAATAACTTGTGGAAATAATTAGAAAAAATTAATTGATTGTATTTTAATTCTATAATTGGTTAGCATTCAAGAGAATATGTTTGTAATTATTTTTCTCATTAATCGAATTATAATTAAAATAGAATTTAGTAGAATTGATTTTTTAATTACTTTGAATTCAAACAGCTAAAAATTTAAAGCAACTAATTTGTTTTAACAATTACATGGTAATAATATTCGATATATCATACCCATTTAAAAATAGTTCGCTTATAATCACTACCATAAATAACTTCATCTTCAATTATAGTTATCTATGAACATTTCCGTCTACATAAAAATTACTGTAACATAAATAATATTTCACAAAAAATCACAAATAATTACCTCACTGTTTCGTAATATCACTGAGAATTTGGTGAAAACCATAAATATGAATTTTTTTATGAATATTTCATAGTATATTAAATAACACAATAGAAAGATATATAAAGTGTAGATTATTTAAAACGATAATACCCAAGTTTACAAATTATAAGTTTAAGTGACTAAGATGACAAAATGAGTTTAAAATAATGAGTTTGTAGTATATGTATTTAAAACTAAAATTTTCACTAAATTTAAAATTTGCATACCGAAGATGGAATAAAAATGTTTTTTGTGCATTTATATTTTTTCCCTTGACTATTTTATTAAAAAATAATTTATATATATACTTTTGCTTTAGATATAATTTTATTCTCCAAACTTGATTTTTCTTATACATTTATGTTTGAGAATGAAAAAAAGACCAACTTGATCTCTATTTAATTATGTATAACAATTTAAGGTTTTTTTTGGTATCTATATGTTAATAGATACAATAATTTTCTACTGAATAAGTGAAAAAAACCAAATTCGTAGTTTTTTACAATAATTCTCTATAGAAAAATATTACCGTAGCATAAATTGTCATGTTTTTTTAACACATATAACAAAACATGAGAAATATACATAGAACATAAACCATGTGCAGACTAATTTTTGGAATAACCAAATAACTTTTGTTTTACTTCAAATATAAATGCAGACATTATAACTGAAATGGTACAAAAATGAATATAATTCAAAGTAAAACAATGTGTCACAATAAAATGTCCAACGTTAATGTCCTAGTGGTTAGGCACTTTGGCTTTAGCCAATAATGTCACATGTTCGAATCCTGTATAGTACGTGGTTCGAACCACTGAACATATATTGACATAAACTATGTTATTTACTACTTGGGACTTGTATTACATCTATGTACTACCAACTAAGTACTTAATTTTAAATAACCACTTGTGGATACACATAAAAAAATATTAATTTTTGTGTTTTCTTTTACTTTAGATATAATTTTTTCTCCCAACTTTATTTTTTTCTCTTTATTTCGAGAATAAGAGTGGTCTTTATCTAAGCAGATTACTTATTTTGATATCTCGAGAACTTGAACTCGTGATCTCTAGAACCTTAGTCTAAGGTACCATATCTCTAGCCACTTGAGCTATAGGTTCTCAACTTGATTTTTCTTATACACTTCTGTTTAAGAATGAAAAAAGCTAACTTTACCTCTGTTAATTATATAGAACTTAAGGTTTTGTGTGTGTGTGTGTGTGTGTGTTAATTAACACAATAATTCTCTACAGATTAAGTGAAAGAAACCAAATTCATAATCTTCAACAAAAATAAAAAATAAATTGAAAATAAATTTTTACGCAAAACGCGATGACAAAAAATAGTTCAACTTTACCTATAACATTTTTTAGAACAACCAAAGATTCTAAAATGCTTGTATATAAATCCATTAAACTCCTGCAAAATAAATGAAGAAAACCAAATTCATAAGCATTCTACATGAAAAAATATAAGAAGGTATAAATTTGAACACAAAATTTGAATCAAAGTCCGAAGTCTGAAATTTATTACAATTTTTTTTAAATCGAATTTAAAAAAAAGTAATAACATAAAAATCTAATCTTTAAGTCGAGTTCATCGGTGCTCTAAACCAACATTATTGTCAGCTTTCAGATAATTTGTCCATAAAAATCAAACCTAAATGCAGTAGACAGAAAAACAATCATTGCAAAACATGAATAGATTCAAACATAATTAAGGAGAATACAGAGATGAAGGAAAAAACTGAATATCCCACTGAAAAAACCGACGATGTGAAAGAAACAATTGTTAGTGGAGAAAGAAGAAAGTGAAGATGTAAAATTAAAAAAAGAAATAATAAATTTTTTCTTACATTGAACACGTGGAGAATGCCACATGGATTATTTAAGAATAATTATTTTTATACAACATATCACTTGGGATAACATATCATATGTTGATAAGCGTTCGAATCATGCTACATAAGTTTCGAACTTGTGACCTCTCGCATCAAAGCCGAATCACTTAACCATTTGGACAATGGTGCTTGTCATTTAAGAATAATTAATATAGGAAGTGAGGTAGATGTGAAACTTTAACCAAGTTATAATGTTATCTTACAATGAAAATAAATTTGATTTTAAATTAAGCGTGCTGCTAATGGCATCTCATTTTCCTCTTTCTAATACTTTAAAAAATACCATAAAATTTTACACTACACTCTTCATAATACTAGACTTTTAAGGGGCTATCAAAATATCATTTTCAGCTCTTTTTGCGTGGTGAACGACCGCCGACCAATACTATTTTCCATGACAATTAACAATCGAACAACAGTAGTTCGGTGGTTGATGACTGCGAAAAATGGTATTGGTCGGCGGTTGTTCGCCGTGCAAAATGGCTTTACGCGTTGGTTGATTACCGTATGAAATTACTTTGGTATTAGGAAGTACACAAATTTTATTGCGTTTATTATTTTTCTATGGTAGTAGAAAGAGGGAAACGGGACGTTCTTAGCATCACACTAAATTAATGCATTTAATTTTAGAAAGATAAATGAATTTTTTCATCTAAATTGACGAGAGAAAAGTATTTTGAGTGAGAGTGAATGAGGAATGCAGATGTAAAGAGTCTAGTATTCTCTTTTTTATATAATAGAATAAATAAAATAAATAAGAATTTATTTTTTATATAAAAACAAAAGAGTGAGAAGTGAAAACGATATGAATCAATGAGAGAGTTGATAGAAAAACTTCATATTCAAATCAAAAAAATACGTTCATTCCTTTTCTAATTCATTGCCAGGATTTGTGTATTTACGTTCATCCAATATTTGTACAAGAACGTGCATAAAGCAAACATTTTTCTTGAATTCAAACAAGAATTCACCAACCATTTACCCATTTGAGTTTAGTTGAAGAACAATAACAATTCCTAAAGCATTAGACATCAACTCCGATCAAGCTTCAGAACCAGTGTCGACTCTCATGTTGAGCAGGCTGGGCGATAGGCCAATGCCCTGGTTTTAGAAAAGGGGCCCAAATCATTTAGTAGAATATAAAAGTTAAAAATCCTGTTTGAGAAATGTGCCAGCCCAGAAGAATAAAACGAACAAAACTTTTTAACTGCATTCTCCCTTTCCGTGGGTGCGGCGCAGTGGAAAGGAGGCTTGGGTTCTGGTAAAAAGACCCAGGTTCGATTCCTACCATGCGCTTTCCTATCCTATATAAATTTACCCGGAGGTATGGGGGCTTGGATCAGCGGACGGCTTTACTATACCCTCCTCAGATGTTTACCGGCTCGCCGGGTTCTCCTGGGTTTTAAAAAAAAAGATCAAATACTATAATACTCTGAAAACATAATGTATGTGTAACGTTAATATTGCAACATGAGAAGGTTTTGAAATATCACTACGCTACAATATGAAATCGACACTTTTCATATTCTTAAACTTCTTCTATCCTTAAATATAATTTTATCGCATACCAACATAGTACCTACAAACCTACAACACATAAGGCCCATGGACGACAGGATTCCCACATCTCCAAGCAAAGCAACTCTCATCAACCAGTAGGCATTGACAGAGTTAGGGATTTGTTTCGAGGGCATTTTTCTAACTTACTATAAAGTATTAACTTTGTAATAGAATCACGTTTGAAATAAAAGATGTTTTCTTTAATTGTACACTTGTTATAATGTGTTATGTTAATTATTTATTTAATTTAAGTATAATTGCTAGAAAATCCTTCAACGGAATGTTTTGTGATAATAATTACAATGTATTATAATCATGAAAATTTATCACAATAAAAATAACATAATTTTTTAAATATTCATAATCAAGATAGTTCAAGATGAGATATCAATACATCTATTGAGATTAGAGAACGTAACACTTCCCAAACGTTGAACAGTATATTACTCATCGCTGCTGGAGGCAATAAGATGTTACATACTGATAGTATTGGATAACTATGGAATGACTCACCCGATAATTTTCTGTTGGTTAATATAACTAAGATTAAACAGAGAATATCAAAGTGAAGATGTTATACAGTTCTCTCAATTTGAGAATACAGTTAAACTTCAATATGGAAACTCCACTTTGATTATAGTTAAATCATGGCACAACGTCCATCAAACAACCATGGTAGGGTCTAAGTTGAAACACTATTAAATAGAGAATACATCTCCTCGGTTATATGAGGTAACTATCATAGACAATTGTTGTCAACTCAAAATCAGAGTCTTTGGTCAGAGCATCTCAATTAATAATAATTGTTATTATTGAACATGTGACTTATATTTGGATTATACAAGTTGAATGTGGACGATATTAGAATTTTAACCAAAAACCAAATTCCTTTAGTCCTAATGTGATATAGTTTTGATGAAGAGAATTGGTTTAAACAATCACCACCACCAGAGACCACTTAAAATAGTAAAATTAGTTTTTTATCAAAAATGTGTAACGATAAATTCGACCAAACTATCACATCACTAGTTAAGGTGATATGTGAACATTAATATTCGAATTGTTTGGATACTAAACAACGACTGAATTTACACTTATGAGTCGCTCAACCGTAATGTTGAATACTTTGAAATACCATATGATTTAATTAAATTATAATTGTTATAAATTAATCAAGTTAATTAATATTACTTGAAATATAATTTAAAATATTATTTGATCAATTTGAGTCGGTATTTAATAAAATGCGTATATAAAAGTTGTATATGTACGTATCGATATATGATATTGATAAACTTTTAAATTGGATTTAGAATGTATAAATATTGATTGGATTTGGAAATGTTTATGGGTCCATTAGCTCGTAATAGTGGCCGACCATATAAGGAGGGGGTGGTGATATTTGTTTGAAACATGTGTTTTGAATCGGTAATGAGAGGAGATAAACAAAGAGACCTAGACTGCCTCTTTTTACTCTTTCCTTTTGCCTATTTAAACCAACCACCCTTATTCATTTGCATTTCACTTTTGCCTCCTCCTTATCCATCCTTGGCTACCGGTTATAGGATATCTCGCCTCTTCATTTCCAAATAAAAATTTAAATCAATATCAAAGGTGTGGTGCTCTCTTCGGTTATTAGATTCAACATTCAAGGTGCATATCAAGCTTGTAGTAATGGTAATTGCTTATACATTTTGTTATATATATATATATATTTGTAAATTTATGTGTGTAGAATAAATCCTTGTTTGTCACAAATTTATATATTTATTTGTTGTCAGATTTATATACATATACATACACTTTTAAATTGATGAAAAAAATTATGTAAACATAATATATGAACTTATTTTTAGCAATTTTAAAAAAATCAAATATTAAAAATAATTTTAATATCATTTTGAATTAAAATATGAATGTTAAATTAGTACACATACACACATACATAGATATATATATATATATATTTATATACATATATGCACATATATGCATGTATATATAACATATACATATTAATTTATTAATTTGCATTCACACACACACATATATATATATATGTCTAATAAAAAATAATTATATATATTATTGTTAAATCCAAAATAAAAATAAAAATTTATAAATGTATTTTAGGCACTTTTTAAATTATTATGTACTAAATAAAATTATATAAATATATATTTTATGAATAAAACCCATACAAATTTTAAATTTTTTCTAAAAAGTTATATAAAATCTGTACCATTTTTATATTTAAAAAATTATTTTTTTACAAATCTACCCAGAATTGCAAATTAAAAAAATATTAATGTTTTATAAATCTGCATGGATTTGTAAAATAATTTTGTTATGTTAAAAGGCTTCGGCCGAAAGAAAAAAAATAATTTTTAACATATTACTATTTATATTTACAAATAAATGTTTTATAAATAAATTTCTAAAGTTATACATACATACATACATACATACATACATATATATAAGGATAAAATTATATATATAATTAAAATATCAACATTTGAATTTTTAATTTCAAATCGATATTTATTCTTGATCTAGATCTGTATTTAAATTTAGTTCTATCTTAAGATATTTTAGATATTAACTTGAATTATTTTGAATTGGTCAGTATCTTTAAATAAACACTATTAAATATATAAGTGTTATATATGTGTGTGCGTGTGTGCATACACACACACACGCTCACATATATATATATATATGTGTGTGTGTGTGTATGTATATACTAATAAATTAATTATAAACAACAAATATGTATATAAAGTGGAAAATATGTCTGTTGTAGTGTAAATCCCAACAGTTATATACGGGCATATTAAACCATGTATATATCGAGATGTTGCACGTACACTTTACACGTATGTGTGTATTCAGTACACATATACATTTTATACTCTATATGTATATATTATAATAAAATCAAATTTTATATAATTTAATTAAATAAAATAATGATTTTATTTAAAATTGTTTAGATTGAATCTAAATAATTAACTTAGACTTCATAGGCCCAATAAAATCTAAAAAGATTTTTTTTGAAATTCACCCGTTTAACCCGCTGCATGCTAGTCAGTTTCCATCAATGGTATCAGAGCCCAATAGCCTATACGATCTAAATTAGCAATATTGGTGCTAACTTATTAAGTCTACCCATTTAGTAGGATGTCTAGAAATGTAGTGTTTGAGGTTGAGTTTGAATAATCAAGTACACTGCCCTACCTAGCTATTGGCTAGACCCAAAAGGATGAGGTAAGCCCAAAGTTTATCTCTAATATAAAGGCCCAAATTGATTTTAGGTATCATGCTAATTTTCAAAATTTATTTTGAAATTATAAGTTATATTTTAAATTTAAAATATATATATAAGAAATTTTATAAATGTTATAAAATATTTTTCAAAATATTTAAAAATAATTTATTTTCGAAAATAATAATAATAATTAATTAGATTAAATAAATAATTGAAGGTTAATTAATTAAATTATAAACATATATAAAGATATATATATAAATCTATCTTAAAATGCGTAAGGTAATAAATAAACAATTTTTAAAATTAATTAAAATTGTTTTAATTAAATAAATTAATAAACATTAGTAAATAAATAAAATAATATACATGTGTTATACTATATGCGTATTACTATAAATGTTATAGTATATGTATTCAATTTTGAAATGTTTAAAAGGAATAAAATGAAATTAATCAAAATACCATTTAATTACTTAGTTAAAATAATTAAATGAGATTTAATTAACATAAGTAATATAAGATTATACATTAGATTATTATGTAAGTTAATTAAAATTATAAATTGTTATATAAGAATTACACTTATATCATATGAATGTATAATAAAAGGTGGAACTATAATAAACCCAAATTAGATTTAAGGAAGAAATACGTACGTATAGTACATATAATGTGATTTCAGATGTGTCTGACACTTGAATCACGATGGTATTTCATAAGAAATACATTATTCTATAAGTCGATATTACTCAAATAAATATATAAAAGATTATGAATCTTTAATATAAGTGTTTTCCTATACCATTTATATATTAATATATTACTTGCATATTGTTTAGTTGTTGAGCTTTTCTCGAGCTAGAGATGTTATGAATAGTTGTATTAATATACAAACTAAACAAGGTAAGATACATGCACATATTTGTTGAGCTTTCTTCAAAGTATGTGAACTATGGTTAGGCCATTGCAAAATGTAAGTATGAGTGAATAATCTCTCTTTATTTATTGAGCTTTCCTTAAAGTAAAGATGAGATTAGGACAAAAACCGTGGGTCAGGAGTTGTATATAATACAATCGATAAGGTACTATCCATCACATGCGTGACAATGACTTGAGCTTTCCTCAAGGTCAAAATCCCAAGGCATGTGAGTCCTAACACTCAGTAGAAAAATTGAAAGATTTTTATGTTTCCTCTTAGGATTTTAAGAAACATAAAAGTCTAGCAAGAGCTTATTAGTAAAATTACACACACACATATTTGCATACATACATACATATATATATATATATATATATATCCACCACAACAAAATGCACTATCTATAGCACTAATCCATAGCGTTTCTTCATTGTGTGCTACTAAAATCATATGAAATATGATTTTCGATGCTATGTTATGAAAAGACAGGAACAAACTTTTTAGGCGGTCACGTGTTTATTTGTTAACGTTATACATTACCTTCATCCTTTTCCTTTCGTCTCTTGAAAAATGAAAGAAAAGAACGCTCATTTCACTTTGTCTCCCTCTTTTCTCTTCAAAAAACCCTAACCTGCATCACATCGTCGTTTAAATAACCCTAAATCAAATCAAAGCACCCGATGGCCCTCCAATCTGAAGAACTGCCCTAACATTGTCTCCCTAAACCTTAGCAACTCTATCTGAGATAGTGGTAGGAAAGAGATAAGCAATCCTAATAATATTGATAAGCTTGCCAATAAATATGAAGAAAACATGCACATATGCTCCATGAACTCAAGCACCAATTGTACCAACAAACATAAGAAGACAATCCCATGAATCTGCAAAGCAAATTTTTTTAAAAAGGGGGCTTGTTTTTTATTTTTATTCTTGTCATCTTCTATTTTCTTGTTACTTTGAGCATTTTGTTGATCAGCTTCTGCTAAGTCTTCAGGGCTTAGTGCTAAACTCATAATTTGTTTCTTCCTATTAGGGTGACAATAAGGAGAGTGAGAGTTTGTAATAAGTTAGTTAAGCGAATGTTGATATGGAAATGTGGGCAGAAATGAAGATGTAGGGTTTTAATGTAGTGTGTCTGGTAGTGAATGGGTTTTTCTTTTCATTTATGATTTTAAACCATTGGACTAACTAGTTTGCTGGTAGGCTTTTTGTTGGATCTGGGCCAACATGCAGTGGGATAAATGGGTAAATTTTAAAAATTATTATTCCATTTGGATCTTATTGGGCCCATTAAATCTTAATTTATTTAGATCTTATCTAAATTTAATTTAAATAAAATCAATATTTTATTTATTTAGAAATAAAATTTATTTATTGTTATGTTTATAATATATATTATAATATGTGTATCATATACACATATGTGTGTACGTGCATTTGCAACATAAATATTGTACATGTTTTAACAGGCCCATGGATAAGTGTTGGAATTTACACCGCAATGGACATATCAGCCCCTCTATATACATGTGTGTTGTCTAATATATATATATATGCATATGTATATGGTTTTATATTATTACAAAATAGTGTTTGTAAGTGTAACCATTTGTAAATATATCTTTACATTTATACACACACACTTTACATTGTAATATAAAATAATTATAAATTTAATACAAATAACTGTGAATATCACATTCAAATTTAATATTTAGATCTAGATCTATAAAATAAATATCTAGTAATTTCAAATTCAAATTAGTATATTAGTTTTAAATAAATATATAATATATATGTATATATTTCAAAATTATTTTTTCATTTTAAACATACACGTATAATATATATATATATTAGAATAATATTTAAAAACCTACATATATATATAAGATATATATAGATATGTTTTAATGTAAATTAATAATTACACATATGCACACATGTTCGCCATACAAATTCCTTTTTTATTTGTAGTTTTAAAATTATTTTAATAAATTATTTTAATATCAATACAAATTTCATTTTTTATTTTCGAAAACATTTCTAACTTATAAATATTATACTGAATATTTATTTACATATATTTTATGACATATATATATAATCGGTACAATATTTAAATTGAGTAAAACATATATATTATATTTGGATTTTAATATATGTATAGACATATATAATTTATTTTTTATATTTACAAAAACTATAAACATAAATATAAAATATAAAACATTCTTTATATAATAATGTTTATTAAAATAATTTTTATTTTAAAATCATTTTAATATTATTATATTCAAAAAAATTTAGGCTGCAAGCAATATGTATGAAAATAAATATATAAAATTTTAATTTTTTTATTCCTACACCTATATAATTTCATCCAATAAAGACAACATCAATACATATAGATTCGTAATAATTCAAGTTATATCTAAGCATATAATGACTTATAAACAATTACACACACACACAAAGAATTTACCTTATCTGGAGATAGTCCTAAGTTTAAATATTGAATTTACCTTATAAAGAATTTCCCTTATCCGAGTTCTTAGTTTGAAAAGTTTATAAAGGTGATTTGGGATGAAAGGAACAATAGGGTATTTTGCAACAAAACTAAAGGAAATGGTACATTGTGGCATGATATTGTCCATGACATTGGCATTGGGATGGAGGACTCAGGGATTGCATTCGATGTGTCTCTGATTGCAGCATGGAGATAGTCCTATTTTTTCTTTTCTTGTAGTTCCGTCTTGTTTGTCTAAGTGTGTGCGCATGTTTTTGTTCTGTATGTTTGTTTTTGGAGTGTTCTTTTTTGCCTTTTTCTAGGCCCATATCTTGTTATAGCTTCATGTATTTTATTGTATTATAATAAAATCTAGTAGGGGTCCAGAAAACCCTGCTATCCTTGCTAATATAAAAAAATAAAAAAAAGAATTTACCTTATCTATAGCCTATATGAAACATCTTGAAACACTGAATCCAATAACTCCTTGAATCAGTATCTAGAATCTAGAAAGAGCTACCAATCTGAAAATAATACCGATCATGGATTTGTACTTAATTTTGTGTTTTGGAAGCTTGAAATGAAGGAGAGAGGCATGGGTTAGCAAGGGTTATGTTCCGCCTAATTAGATAGTGGGGAGCAAAAACTAAGAGGCTCTAAGGTGAGATTTGAGATGAATATATAGTGTAGATCCTAAGGAACAAAAAGGGGATCCGGATCCTCTTTTTTTTCTTACCTTTTCACCTCAATTTTAAATCACATTCAACCCACCTTTGCCCCTCCTATACCTGGCTACAACATGCCCATTATGAGGCCTCTAAACTGGTTAAAGCCCGATCAAATAAATATGAAAATAAATCCAATTCAAATGCACAACGATATTGTATATTGATACATGTGTGTATAACAATTATATACGCACTATTTAATATCGATCAACAAAATTAAATAAAATTTTATAATTAATATTTCATAAATACTTATTAATTTAATTAATTTATAACAACTATAATTAATTAAATCAGGTGGTAATAGGAGTATTCAACGTTTCAGTTGTGTGACTCTTCGATGTAAATTCGGTCAGTGATTAATATCGAACAACTCGAATATTGACATTCACACATCAATTCTCTTCTTCAAAACTATATAGTCCAAACACAAAGTCATTGATTCAATAATAACAGTTATTATTAACCAAACTACCCTGGTTAGAGATTTTGACTTTAAGTTGACTTCGGTTAACCATGATACTAACCTCATATAACCGAGGAGACGAATCCTCTATGGTGTTTCACTTCCAATGCTTCCACTCGACCCAAATATAGTCGTTCGATAGAGGCCGTGCCACGATTTGACTATAATCAAAGTGGAGTTTCCATATTGAAGGTCAACAGTATTCTCAAGTCAAGAGACTGTGTAATATTATCACATCGATATTTTTTGTTTAACCTTAGTTATATTAATCAACAGAAAACTATCAACCGAAAGAAAACACCTTTTATTACGAACGAGATTTTATTAAAAAGTTAATAATTTATAATAAATTACGAAAGTACCCTTAGGGCATACCCCTAACTCTATCAATCTCCCACTTGCACTTAAGGCCAATTATGGAATCTCAATCCTTGCCCTTCGATCAGCTTAACAAGAACATACCAAGCTAAACCCTTCGTGAATGGACTTGTTATGTCATCCTTGGTATCTACCCTTTGTATCACAATCTCTTTTTTCTTAACGAATTCTCTTATGAGGTGGAACTTTCAAGAATATACCATGATTTCATGTATGCTGTAAGTTCTTTTGTGATCTATATCGCCGTATTGTTGTCATAGAACAATGCTATTGGATTCTCCATATCGGGAATCACTCTGAGCTCACTTAAAAAATTGCACATCCAGACCGCTTCTTTAGCTGCTTTATTGAGGGCAATGTACTCGGTTTTCATCATGAAATCAGCTACCATTTACTATTTGGAGCTTTTCCAACTGACAGCCCCACCGTTAAGCATAAAAACATAACCTGACATTGACTTACTATCATCGACATCACTTCGAAAGCTAGAGTCAGTATACTCATTTATAAGGAGGTCTCCATTCCCATATATTAGGAATAAGTCCCTAATATTTCTCAAATACTTCAGTATACATTTTACAGTCGTCCAATGCATTTCTCCAAAATTAGACTGGTATCGGTTTATGCATCCTAGTGCGTATGCCACATCCGATATGTTACATATCATGCATACATTATAAAATCGATTGCCGACGCATACGGTATTCTCTTCATATGCTCTTTCTCCTTATCAGTATGAGGAGCATCCTTCTTAGAAAAGATGATTCCACATAAGGACATTTCCAAGCTAGGGATTCTCCATACAGAACCTTTTCGATATGGTATCGATATACATGGACTGGGACAATCTTAACAGCCTTTTAGATCTATCTCAATAGATCTTTATAACCCGTATATAGGTTGTTTCTCCAAAATCTTTTATGGAGAAGTTCTTAGAAAGCTAAGCTTTCACTATTGCAGTAACGAAATGTCATTGCCAACCAATAGAAGATCGTCGACATATAGTACTTAAAATACAATAGCGTTGCCATGTTCCTTTTGATATATGTGCGTTTCCTATATGTTCTCATAAAAACCAAACTATTTGATTACCTTATCAAACCACTTGTTCCAACTCTTTGAATCTTGTTTAAGTCCATAAATGGACTTTAACAACTTGCAAACCTTCCCCTCACTCCCACTGACTTCGAAACCCTTGAGCTGTGACATATAGATGTTTTTTCTAAATCACCATTAAGCAACGTCGTCTTTGCATCCATTTTCCATATTTCGTAGTCATTGAATGCAACAATAACCAGCATAATACAAATGGACTTAAGCATGACTACTGGCAAAATGGTCTCACTATAATCAAAACCTTGAATTTAACGGAATCCTTTTGCAACTAACCTAGCTTTATAAGTCTCCACTTATCTATTTGCATTTAACTTTGTCATAAAAATCCATTTGCAACCAATGGGTTTTATACCTTTGGGTATGCCAGTTAAAGTCCACATTTTGTCTTCATACATGGAGTCCATCTCAGATTTCATTGCTCTAAGCCAAAGTATAGAGTCTTTACTCTGCATTGCTTGTTGGAATGATAAAGGAGTGTCATCATCTAAGACACAGTCCTCCTCACCTGTAATAGTCCACTTTTCCGTACCCCTTGAATAGACACTAATCTCCATCGATTAACTCAAGATGAATGGAAAACCGAACCATTAGGGTTAAAAGAAGAGGTAGAAGAAAACAGAAGAAAATGAAAGAAGAAATAACAGGAGAACACAGAACAATACCAGAATCTCACATTCACAGCGGAACAACATATAATAGATAAATGAATAATCTTTAAATCAAAGAACTATATCATTTTATACATTACATCATCATCATCAGAGTTTACAACAACAATATACAACACACTGGATAGTTATATAACTTGTCCTCATACAGAATACACAGCGGAATAATACATAGTATAGATGATACGTCTCGCCATCCAGCTCGCCATTTGAGCTCCATAGCATCTCCTGAATCCAGAATGACCAGATAACCTAACTCTAGACTGCCCGTGTGGAAAATGATGGGCACCCAGAGTTTAGGAAGGAAACAATAAACTCCGAGTCAGTCATGGTGACTGGTGTGAGAACTAAAACAGTTTATCTTTAGAGATAAACAACAATAGAATTTTAACATTGAAACCCGCAATGCTTTTGGAAAATGAAACTACCATAAGACCTCCCACCACACACACAATGTAATCGCAGACTTGGAGGAGATTTCTTCTTATGATAGCCAAAAATGCTTACTACGCAAAACAAATCATTTTGATATTATTACTAGTGCATAGTGTGAAAATCCTTTCGAAAATACAATATTAATCTTAGCCAGCATAGGTACCATTATATTATGCCTGCTATAGCTGCCTCCTGAGGAGACAGGTTATACAATTTTAATCGTAAAGGGTTCGTATTGTTTCTTTGGATTTTCCAACAAATGGTCAGGCTAAGGAACTTCCTTTCCTACTGCCGAATGGGATCGTCTCTGGCTGGACGTCCCGAGAGACAAACTTCTCTCTGCCAAACAAAGCCGGGTTACCCCTATAACTAGGTAATTCACGAATATGTCATCCCCCGGTCCTTTGGGACCTTTATCCGAGCGCTCGGTAACATCATCACACATAATAAATAAGGTGTGTCCACATAAGTAAGTATCTGGGCTCCATACCATGATACCACCTCTTTCTAGAAGGAAATGACATACCCTAAAGGGCGCGACCCTCATAACCTTGCCGCAACATTCCTGTTTCGACCATTTTCGGGTTGTTGAGGCCCTGACGAAGTCTCGTCCACAAAGCTACGCTTTATACAAAAGCTATGCTTTGGGTCAAACAAATGATCAAAGTAATGATCACAAAGATAAATGATCAAACAAATGATCATATCACAAATGATCAAACAATGATCATTTCACAGCAACACTCAGCATGCCACATTACCAAATTGGGAATATATCGCTGATAACCTTCAACTACATAACCTCTGAGCTCGTACGTCTTAGAGAAAGGTGTTAAGCTAAGAGAATAAATTCTCCGCCACCAACAGAAATGTATTTGAAAGAAATCAGCTTTACATCTCAAAATGTAATGTCAGACACGTAACCATACAAGTCTGTTCCAGGTTCGAACAGAACCGAAGGCACTTCCAAAGAAGTCCTTGTAATCCGGATATTCACAATCCCGATAAAACTTCCCATCACAAAGGAAATCTCAATACCGTAGCTAACGGTGCAGAGACAATCGATAGGTCATCCTATCGTTTTCACAAATACCCGGTCTTCACCACCGGTCTTCAATACGATCCATATCATCGTATCACTAATTCGGAATGGGTTATACGACTCAAAGGTCCTTTCCCGGCTAACCCGAATAGTGAGCGCTTATTCAAAAATAAGTGTGGCATTCAAATTCAAGCAAATCACAACAAATACCCATCCAAGGTAATTATTGATAGTCGGTTATTTAACTATCAATAAAGATGCGCAACATCATCAGAATTCCAAATAATTTACCAAATTATTTATCTTTCAAAAATATCTTTACAAGATATATAATTTCCACACTTCAACTATTTGAAAACAATTTCAAATCAATTTCCACATTTTAATTTATCTTTGAAGATAAATCTCAAAACATTTCACTTCATATTGGAAAAGCATTTCCATACTTATTTAATAATAGGTAATTCACAAATCCATTTATTTTCAACATTTGAAAATATTCAATATACTTAAATCAAAATTAAGTATATATTTCATTCTTTAAGGAAATCATTTTCTTAAACACATCTATTTGAGTCAAAACGAATGTTACGTAAAACATCGTTACGACAACTCAAAATCATTAGTATAGGGATTCGAATTTTTAGATAGATATATAAATCCCAATACTATATAAAATATTTCCTTTCGGAAACCAATTTACTATAACAACAGTGTTATAGTCCACCATTTCCTTACTTCTCGAAAAACGTCTTTTTCAACAATAAATGTTGAAATCTATGTTTCGATACTTAACACGTTTTAAAACATCTTTTAAAACAATTACTTCATTTCGTAATATCACTTCACCAAAACATATCCAATTTATCTAATAATATATTCACTGTCCAAAATCGTGAATATACTTTATTTACCCAATTCAATGTTTCTACACATTTATTTAAAGGATTATCCACTGTCAAAAATCGTGGATATAATTCCTTTAATTAACTTCTATAATTCACTTATCAAAATAAGTGATTTCGGATTTATAAACAATGTTTATAAATTCCAATTCTATTTATAAAAACTTCGATTTATAAAAATCCTTGAATTAACAAATTCGATTTATAACTCAATTTTATACCAAAAATCTAATTTATAAGTTAATTACATATAAATCTTTTATTTTACAAAAATCTATTCATTTTATAACTTCACATTATAAATTTATTAATTTCATTCATTTATGAAATCCATTTATACTTCCTTTTAACATTTATAAAAACTCATTTTATAATTCCAATATTTTAATTTATAAAAATCAGTTTTTATAAATCTTTTATATAACCCGTTTATAATTATTCCAAAAATCTCAATTTAAATAAACCAATTCTATAAAACGTATACTTTAAAATCACTTTAAAAATCCCTTTAAAATCAAAATCGTTATCTTAAACTTCAAAAATGGATCTGATGATGCAACAGCACCAAATAGTCAATCACAGCATCCAAACATCATATATCATCATATGATAACAGAATATATCACAATATCTGTAAATAAATCACTACGGTGAGGAATCCAGTCGGATCCCTCCAACCTGTTTCCCTACATCCACAGATGTTAGCACAATACCAATTTCACGTCAATGTGAAATTATCGTGGTATATGGGATTTATAAAATTATCCGCTATTATGCGGCGCGATAGGGTCTCATCCGCTATACAACGCGAGAAATCAACTCCAATATATACATATTCCAATATATATATATATATATTGCTATATACATATATAATACCAATTCCACTTCAATGTGAAATTATCGCAGTATATGTTTTTAATAAATAACCTCCGCTTAATAACGGCGTATAATGTCTATTTATCACAATAAATAGCAATCATCACTCAATCATCACAATCAGCACTATCAACATTTTAAATCTCAATTATTTAAAATTTAAATCGAAACAAAACATTCGATTGAGTGAGGAGTTCTCACCTTTGCTTTTAAAACGGTTGCAGCGTTTTATTTCGAATAAAATTAAACACGCGTTTAATTTCACTCAAAATTTTCACTGACTCCAATCGCTTCCAATTCAGTTCCATCGCGAAGTATTCGACGATACGATTCCAACGCATTTTGTTTCATCAATTTCTGGTCACGCATCAAAAAGATATGCACTTTTAAAGTTACACGAATTAAAATTATAATTTTTTAACTACAATTTCTTTTTATTTTTAAACCTATTCAATCTGGGCCATGCTTTTCGAAACCCTAGGATCTGGACCGCAAATCCCCATCTTCCCCAACGTGAAATCACGTATACGCTTAACCCATGGCCGCCGCATTACTTCGAATTACGGCGCCATCTCCGACGCACTAGCATTCGATCAAGTGATGCCACTCCGACCCCCCACGCGAACTCCTTCCTCGGCCATGAGCTCGGCCAGCTCGGCCCTCCCAGTGCTTGGGAAAACGAGCATAAACGCACGCCGTTTAAACATGTACTGCAGTCAATCTACCACCCCGATTTCGATCATCACCGTATAGATCGATAGATCTTGCGAAGCCCTTCAACTCTCATTTAGGATGTTTCTCGAATTAACGCGTGGATTGTGAGATATTGAGGAAAGAAATTCGATGATTTCTGGCCATTCGTTTTATAGCAGGCGGCCGGCCATTGTTAGGGTTAGGGTTAACATTTTGTTTTTTTTGTGAATAAATGGTCTATTTATAGAAATTTTCTCAACACTATTCATTCCGGAATTTTCGAACTTCGATTTACGCGCGGTGACTGGCGTTTCTGAGTTTATCCCGCATTCCGGACACAATGGAACAGATTTCGAAAGCTAATTCGATCGTATGTGTGAGATATGACAATAAACGATCAATTTAAATTAAACCGATTTAAATCGATTTCGAGGCGTTTTGGCTTGCCCCGGACAAACGGTAAATCCAATTGATACGAAATTTGAAATCATAGAATAATATCACATTACGGATCTGATGAAACTAGTTTCGTCGAAATCCGAGACTATTTGAAAAACGACTATTTTAACTCGTCAAATTAATATTAAAACAATTTCGATGCGTTTCGAGCTGCCACAGTCAAACGACAACTCCGATTGCTACGAAAATTGAAATTCGATAATAACAAACTATTACTGATCCAATGGAATAAGTTTCATCCAATTCTGAGACTGTCCCAAAAATGGCTACTTTCACTAGTCGATTAAATATTAAAATATTCAATTTTCACAATTTAACTCTAAATTCAATTTTAAAAGTTCTATAACATCACTATAACTTCAACATGATTTAATATAACTTTATAAATCATTTTCAATCACATTTAATCCAGATTTCAATTATTTCTGGAATTTCAACTATTAAATTATCGATTTAATTACCCAATTAAATCCAGTTATTCGAAAATAAATTATTTGACTTATTAATTCTACTTGTTAATATTTAAAATTAATTAAATATTCGAATTTCAAATGTCAGAAATTCTGGGTCGTTACAAACTTCCCCCCTTAAAAGAAGTTCGTCCTCGAAATTTCCAAGTAAGAAAGATCCACAAAATCCATTAACTTTTCAGAAATCCATTTTGTGAAAATTTTATATTCACCTTTTTCAAAACCTTTAACTTCAACCAAAACGATGGTTTCCAATTTTCTAGTTCAATTCCTACGGTTTCATTTCAATTTAGAAATTGACTTTTCATTAACAAAAATTTCGAAAATTTCCCAAAAATTTTCTAACGCCTTAAATTTCCAGAAAAATTCGCCAGCTTCTCCTTTGCGCGGTTCGATCGTAGTAGGATCACAATTGACATAAATATATATATACATCGACCCACCTGGTCGGAAAAGCAGAAAAACAGTTCATATTTCCTATTTTTATTGCGTAGGCGTACCTTTTTAGCATTTTTAAGCAAAGCAGTTATTTATTTAGCATTTTAGCGCAACCAAATCAACCGAACGGTAGCCACCGCACCTGTACTTACTCAATTTAGACATGTAAGTGACATATATATAAGGTTATTAACAATTTACTCTTTTAAACAACTACAACACTTGCATATCAAAGAAATGCATACTAAACAAGTTTATAAGCACTTATAAAATTTCAACATCACTTGTAATTGTTTACAACCAATTCATATATAATGACATTCAATTATTCATTTTCAATTAGTTTACATTCACTAATTTACATTCAAGTTGGTTCACTTTCAATTCAAATCAATTTTTATTTAAATTTACTTCACCTTCAATTTAAATCTAATTACATAGCTTCCAATTCCATTTATTCAATTTCATTAGCACTAATGAATTATACTACAATCAACCAACAATCATATAACATCCAATGTATATTCTACACAACCAAATTATTAAATTTTACATTCAATTTGGTTCAACACCTTTAAATCCAATTGGTCGATATTAAATTGACTTCTATTCAATTTATTCAAATTCCAATTACATTTAGCTTTTAATGAATTAACACTTACATCCATTGTTTCATATCAATTCATTTACAATAGATTGATTTACATTCAATCCATTTATTCAATTCAATTGTTACTTCATTTAACAAATAAAGTTGAATTTCATTTATATAACTCAAGTTCACATTCATTTAATAAATTCACTTTATTAATTTACTTTGATATCAAAATCAACTTCATTTAACATTACTTAAGTTATTTTCCATTTCAAACATCATTTGTTCAAATTAACTTAAGTTTTCACTTATTAA
This sequence comes from Allium fistulosum, assembly GCA_030737815.1. Classification (NCBI taxonomy): domain Eukaryota; kingdom Viridiplantae; phylum Streptophyta; class Magnoliopsida; order Asparagales; family Amaryllidaceae; genus Allium; species Allium fistulosum. The sequence goes on from CM060906.1 coordinate 1,064,767,762, forward strand.
TCAAATTCAGATTCCAATTCTATTTTACTTTTACCAAAGTCAAAATTTATTATCTCATATTATACGTTCAAACTTAATTACTTATATTCAACAATTACAACTTGGATTTTATTGATTCGCTTATACTTACTTTAATTTAACTCCATCCTTTAAGTTAAATTTATTCTATCAAAATTCAAATGGTATAAGTTATCAACTCATTATCATTCCCATAAATATTTTAAATAGGATTCCAGAATCTTTTTAACCTTTCAAAATTATTTTGAAATCAATTCAAATTATCTTTTGAATTTCCAAAACCAAATCCAATTTTTCCAACCAACTTCCATTTAATATAATCTGGCAGCAATTCCTCTTTCGGAAACCCGAAAACAAACACCAATGATGTCGCGATCATCATCGGAATTATTTTCCAGCGACCTGAAAAGAGTTTAGAGCTTTCATCTCTCCAAAACAATTTTCCAAAATATCAAATCCTTTCAAAAACCTTTCTTTGGAATTTTATTTTTTTAGATTATAAATCCTTTATAAATCTTTCACTTATATAATTTCACTTCTTATATATATAAGATTATTTTACCATTATAAATCATTTCAATTATAACTTCATACATTATAATTCATTTTCTTATACAATTCATTCTTTTACAATTGTTGTTTTCATTTAACTTATTCAAACAACTTTTATTAACTTATATATATATATTTATATTTTTAACAACCAAACAATCAATCATATACACTTTAATAATTTCAGAAAAATTATTTCTTTATATTCAAAATATAATTGAGGTAAAATTATTTCATTTACCCAATTTAAAACAATATCGTGTCGAATTGTTCTGAACAAGTGTTTAGAGATCCATATCGATAGAGTTGTACAGACTATACCGACCAGAATCCATATACCACTCAACAAATCAATCATCACAATATAAAACAATTTTATATTCACTAACAAATACGCGCTCATATCTATTATTACACCCAACTCATTCTAGAGTACTACTGACTCTATCTATAATGAGTAACACCCAACAGAGCAGGGTTGTCGCTTAACCATATGCTCTGATACCAAATGTAATAGTCCACTTTTCCGTACCCCTTGAATAGACACTAATCTCCATCGATTAACTCAAGATGAACGGAAAACCGAACCATTAGGGTTAAAAGAAGAGGTAGAAGAAAACAGAAGAAAAAGAAAGAAGAAATAACAGGAGAACACAGAACAATACCAGAATCTCACATTCACAGCGGAACAACATATAATAGATAAATGAATAATCTTTAAATCAAAGAACTATATCATTTTATACATTACATCATCATCATCATCAGAGTTTACAACAACAATATACAACACACTGGATAGTTATATAACTTGTCCTCATACAGAATACACAGCGGAATAATACATAGTATAGATGATACGTCTCGCCATCCAGCTCGCCATTTGAGCTCCATAGCATCTCTTGAATCCAGAATGACCTGATAACCTAACTCTAGACTGCCCGTGTGGAAAATGATGGGCACCCAGAGTTTAGGAAGGAAACAATAAACTCCGAGTCAGTCATGGTGACTGGTGTGAGAGCTAAAACAGTTTATCTTTAGAAATAAACAACAATAGAATTTTAACATTGAAACCCGCAATGTTTTTGGAAAATGAAACTACCATAAGACCTCCCACACACACAATGCAATCGCAGAATTGGAGGAGATTTCTTCTTATGATAGCCAAAAATGCTTACTACGCAAAACAAATCATTTTGATATTATTACTAGTGCATAGTGTGAAAATCCTTTCGAAAATACGATATTAATCTTAGCCAGCATAGGTACCATTATATTATGCCTGCTATAGCTGCCTCCTGAGGAGACAGGTTATACAATTTTAATCGTAAAGGGTTCGTATTGTTTCTTTGGATTTTCCAACAAATGGTCAGGCTAAGGAACTTCCTTTCCTACTGCCGAATGGGATCGCCTCTGGCTGGACGTCCCGAGAGACAAACTGCTCTCTGCCAAACAAAGCCGGGTTACCCCTGTACTAGGTAACTCACGAATATGTCATCCCCCGGTCCTTTGGGACCTTTATCCGAGCGCTCGGTAACATCATCACACATAATAAATAAGGTGTGTCCACATGAGTAAGTATCTGGGCTCCATACCATGATACCACCCCTTTCCAGAAGGAAATGACATACCCTAAAGGGCACGACCCTCATAACCTTGCCGCAACATTCCTGTTTCGACCATTTCCGGGTTATTGAGGCCCTGACGAAGTCTCGTCCACAAAGCTACGCTTTATACAAAAGCTATGCTTTGGGTCAAACAAATGATCAAAGTAATGATCACAAAGATAAATGATCAAACAAATGATCATATCACAAATGATCAAACAATGATCATTTCACAGCAACACTCAGCATGCCACATTACCAAATTAGGAATATATCGCTGATAACCTTCAACTACATAACCTCTGAGCTCGTACGTCTCAGAGAAGGGTGTTAAGCTAAGAGAATAAATTCTCCGCCACCAACAGAAATGTATTTGAAAGAAATCAGCTTTACATCTCAAAATGTAATGTCAGACACGTAACCATACAAGTCTGTTCCGGGTTCGAACAGAACCGAAGGCACTTCCAAAGAAGTCCTTGTAATCCGGATATTCACAATCCCGATAAAGCTTCCCATCACAAAGGAAATCTCAATACCGTAGCTAACGGTGCAGAGACAATCGATAGGTCATCCTATCGTTTTCACAAATACCCGGCCTTCACCACCGGTCTTCAATACGATCCATATCATCGTATCACTAATTCGGAATGGGTTATACGACTCAAAGGTCCTTTCCCGGCTAACCCGAATAGTGAGCGCTTATTCAAAAATAAGTGTGGCATTCAAATTCAAGCAAATCACAACAAATACCCATCCAAGGTAATTATTGATAGTCGGTTATTTAACTATCAATAAAGATGCGCAACATCATCAGATTTCCAAATAATTTACCAAATTATTTATCTTTCAAAAATATCTTTACAAGATATATAATTTCCACAACTATTTGAAAACAATTTCAAATCAATTTCCACATTTCAATTTATCTTTGAAGATAAATCTCAAAACATTTCACTTCATATTGGAAAAGCATTTCCATACTTATTTAATAATAGGTAATTCACAAATCCATTTATTTTCAACATTTGAAAATATTCAATATACTTAAATCAAAATTAAGTATATATTTCATTCTTTAAGGAAATCATTTTCTTAAACACATCTATTTGAGTCAAAACGAATGTTACGTAAAACATCGTTACGACAACTCAAAATCATTAGTATAGGGATTCGAATTTTTAGATAGATATATAAATCCCAATACTATATAAAACATTTCCTTTCGGAAACCAATTTACTATAACAACAGTGTTATAGTCCACCATTTCCTTACTTCTCGAAAAACGTCTTTTTCAACAATAAATGTTGAAATCTATGTTTCGATACTTAACACGTTTTAAAACATCTTTTAAAACAATTACTTCATTTCGTAATATCACTTCACCAAAACATATCCAATTTATCTAATAATATATTCACTGTCCAAAATCGTGAATATACTTTATTTACCCAATTCAATGTTTCTACACATTTATTTAAAGGATTATCCACTGTCAAAAATCGTGGATATAATTCCTTTAATTAACTTCTATAATTCACTTATCAAAATAAGTGATTTCGGATTTATAAACAATGTTTATAAATTCCAATTCTATTTATAAAAACTTCGATTTATAAAAATCCTTGAATTAACAAATTCGATTTATAACTCAATTTTATACCAAAAATCTAATTTATAAGTTAATTACATATAAATCTTTTATTTTACAAAAATCTATTCATTTTATAACTTCACATTATAAATCTATTAATTTCATTCATTTATGAAATCCATTTATACTTCCTTTTAACATTTATAAAAACTCATTTTATAATTCCAATATTTTAATTTATAAAAATCAATTTTTATAAATCTTTTATATAACCCGTTTATAATTATTCCAAAAATCTCAATTTAAATAAACCATGTCACGTACAAGAATTTTCGACTTTAGAAAATTCGACATCGATACTCACTTTATCGACTGTCGAGCAATCGAGTGCCGGAAACTCCAATAGTGAGGGTTTAAGAAAGAAGAAAAAGGCAGAAGAAGAAGAAAGAAGAGAAGAGAAGAACAACAGAACAGCAACAGAAACAGAACAATATCAGAATCTTACACATCGCAGCGGAACAATATATATTACATAAACACTAGTCTTTTTAAAACAAAGAACTATATCATTTTATACGTACATCAATCATCAGAGTCAACATACAATAATGAACAGTTAAATAAACTTGTCCTCATACAGAATACACAACGGAATAAATAATATCAGATACAAATACTACGTCTCGTCCTCCAGCTTATCTCCAAAGCTCCAGAATATCCAGAATATCCTGATAATCTAACTCTAGACTGCCCGTGTGGAAATTTGTGGGCACCCAGAGTTTAGAAGGGAAACAATAAACTCCGAGTCAGTCATGGTGACTGGTGTGAGATCGTAAAAACAGTTATTCTTTAAATTAAACAACAGAAATATTTTTAAAGTCAATTCGCAATGCTTTTGGAAAATGAAACTACCATAAGACCTCCCACCACACACACAATGCAAACGCAGACTTGGAGGAGATTTCTTCTTATGATAGTCAAAGATGCTTACTACGCAAAATCAAATCATTTTTGATATTATTATTAGTGCATAGTGGAAAACATTTCGAAAGTATAATATAAATCTTAGCCAGCATAGGTACCATTATATTATGCCTGCTATAGCTGCCTCCTGAGGAGACAGGTTATACAATTGAAATCGTAAAGGATCGTATTGTTTCTTTGGATTTCCAACAAATGGTCAGGCTAAGGAACTTCCTTTTCCACGATGGGTACGTCCCTGGAATAGACGACCCGAGAACCTAACCGGATCTCTGCCAACACAAGGCCGGGTTACCTCTGCAAAAATAGGTAACTACTGACACGCGTATGCCATCCCCCGATCGTAACCGATCTTCCCGAGGATCCCCGATTTCCAACAACCACAAAGTAATAAATTTGCAGCAACCACAGAGGTTAAGTATCTGGGCTCCATACCATGATACCACCTTTATCCAGAAGGAATGACATACACTAAGGGGCGCTACTCCCTAGAACCTTGCCGCATCCTTCCTGTTTCGACCATTTCCGAGGTGTGAGGCTCGACGAAGTCTCGTCCACAAAGCTACGCTTTCTACAAAGCCCTGCTTCGGGTCAAACAAAATGATCAACCTATGATCACAAAGATATCAGATCAAACAAATGATCATATCGCAAATGATCAAACACTGATCATTTCACAGCAACACTCAGTATGCCACGTTACCAAATTGGGATATATCGCTGATAAATTTCAACTACATAACCTCTGAGCTCGTACGTCTCAGAGAAGGGTGTTAAGCTAAGAGAATAAATTCTCCGCCACCAACAGAAATGTATTTGAAAGAAATCAGCTTTATATCTCAAATTGTAACGTCAGACACACAATCCATACAAGTCTGTTCCGGGATCGAACAGAACCGAAGGAACTTCTCACGAAGCCCTTGCATATCCGGATAAATTTCTAATCACGTCCGGACTTCCCGTCACTAAGGGTGATAAAACCTCTAAACCGGAGATCAGCCGATGTAGAGTAACTCGACGGTAATCCTTCCGTTTTCAAAAATATCCGGTCTTCAACACCGGTCTTCGAATGCAATTCATAACGACGTATCACATATTCGGAATGGGTTATACGACCCCATGGTCCTTTCCCGGCTAACCCGAATAGTGAGCGCTTATTTAAAAATAAGTATGGCATTCAAATTCATTCAATTCACAACAAATACCTATCTAAAGGTAATTATTGATAGTCGGTTATTTAACTATCAATAAAGATGCGCAACATCATCAGATTCCAAATAATTTTCCAAATTAGTTCATCTTCAAAAATATCTTTACTAGATATAAAATTTCCACACTTCAAAAATAAAACAACGTTTATTTTTCTAAACAATTTCCCTTTTCTTTATAAATTCCATATTGAATTTATATTTCAAAAGATCATCTGATATACGATTTTCAAATCGATTTCAATATTCAACTTCAATTTATCTTTTCAAAGATAAATTCTCAAAAACATTTCATTTCATTTTTGGAAAAGCAATTCCATACTTATTTAATAATAAGTATTTCACAAATCTATTTATTTTCAACACTTGGAAAATATTCGATATACTTAAATCAAATTAAGTATAATTTCATTCTTTAAGGAAAATATTCTTTTAACACATTTATTTGGGTCAAAACGAATGTTACGTAAAACATCGTTACGACGACTCAAAATCACTAGTATAGGGATTCGAAATTTAGATAGATATATAAATCCCAATACTACATCAAAACATTTCCTTTCGGAAATCATTTACTATAACAACAGTGTTATAGTCCATCATTTCCTTATTTTTCGAAAACGTCTATTTCAACAATAAAATGTTGAAATCTATGTATTCGATACTTAACACGTTTTAAAACACCTTTTAAAACAATTAACTTCATTTTATAATATCGCTTTCCCAAACATAACCATTTTATTCAATAATATATTCACTGTCCAAAATCGTGAATATACTTCACTAACCACATTTCACCATTTTCTACACGTTTTATTTCAATAATAATTCGCTATCCAAAATCGCGAATATATCTCCTTTAACAACCTTCTATATTTAATTTATCAAATTCAATCGATTTCGAATTTATTAACACGGTTATAAATTCTATTTCTATTTTAATAACAACTTCGACTTATAAATTTTCTTTTATTTAACTTCTATATTTTACTTGTCAAAATAAGTGATTCGGATTTATAAACAACTTTTATAAATTCCAATTCTATTTATAAAAACTTCAATACCAAATCAATTTCAATATTGATTTAAAAATTTATTTATCACTACTAAGTAAATTCCTCATTTTTTTCTCAAATGATTCAATATTCTGTTTTAAAATGGATTCTTCAAATTGAAATCATTTTACATTGATTTCCCAATTTATTTCAATTTACCAATTAAATTTCTAGTTGGATTTCCAGCTTATCTTCTTTTAATAAATTCCTTTTTAAGGAAATAAATTTCAAACGTTTCTTTCAATCTATTTAAAAATCCAAATTCTTAAATTAAATTCTTCAATTTATAATCACTGTTTTATGAAATCCATTTATTTAGCATCTTCAGTTGATTCTGGAACTAATTCAATAAGTTTTTAAAAATCAGCCTTTATTCTTTTAAATTCTTTTCTTCAAATTTATTAAATTTCTAAAGTTAATTCACTTAAAAATTCCTACTTGAATTTCAAAAATTCAATTTCGTTTATTTTTGGAATCCAATGACATCAAACATCCATTCAGCTAAATTTTAGTTTTAAAACAATTTCCAGGCATCAATATGATCAATATAATCATTCACAGATTATCACATCACAGTAGAAATAAATTCAATCAATGTGAGGGGTCCAGTTGGATCCCTCCAACCTGTTTCCCTGCATCCAAAGATGTTAGCACAATACCAATTCCGCTCCAGTACGGAATTATCGCGGTATATGGGTTTTATAAAAATCCGCTTACTAACGGCGCAATAGGGTCTCATCCGCTATACGAGGCGGGAAATCAATCAATCCAATATATACATATGCCAATATGTATATATTGCTATATATATAGATATATCCTATCATATCTAATATCACATCCAATAGCAATCATCAATCAATAACTGAAAATTAAAATTTTCCTTCGAGTGAGAAAATCTCACCTTAGCTTTTATTTTGCCGTCCCATTTTCCATTCCAAATTGTTTTCTCGACTTTAACCTTGTATAAATAATTATACGTTTTGTTAATATTCAAAATAAATCGAACAACCAATTTCCGTTTTGATTTTATTTACTCAAATAATTAAATTTTCAAGCTAACTTCCTTTTTCAAACCAAAACTTAGCTTACTGTAAAATTTAAAAAACAGAATTTCTTTTTACATCTCTTAGTACTATTTCCTTCCTGTTTTAAACAGTAAAAATAAAATATTTTATATCTCTCTTTTTTTTCCATAACTCAAAATCTGAAAACAATTTAATTCATATATATGTATATAGTTAAACAAGTTCATTTTCTCTTATTCAAAATTCAATCTGTATATGTATTTCTGCATAACCATATTTTTATTCAATTCCAAATAAAAATCTCTTTCATGTATATATACCTTTAAAGCAGAAATAGTTTTAAAATTTTCTTTTTCAAACTTTATCAATATAAAGTAATCTTCTATTTTACTGTAAAAGGAAAAAAACTATATTTATACTTTACTGTATAAACATAAATAGACTTATTCATTGAAGAAATAAATTGTTTTTAACAACCTAAATGTTAATTTAATCTCCTTAACATAAAAATTTAAATTTTGAAAATAGATTGATAATTATACCTCACTGCTAATCGAGTCAACCCAGGCTCGATCGAACCCTCTACTGTCGCTACTGCCATGAGTACGAATCCACTGCCTCACACTCGACATCGCAGTCCCCCATCGAACGCCGTGACATCGTCGCCATCACTTGATCTCGCGACTACCACCTTCCACCCCCTGAATCGCGACCTTCCCAAGCTTCACGTCGAACAAAGCCACCTTCACCACATCGCTGTCAAAATCTGTACCAACGACTGCCAACATCTCGCTGGCTACAGGAGTTGCCGAGCCTGCCATCGATCGCAACCCAACCCCGCGCGAGCATGCGCCTCCACTAATGGCCACGCGAATCCTCCCATCGCCTCCCCTTCGTTCGCGACTTCCCAGCTCGACTCCCATGGTGCCACCGTACGCGTCGCCTGAACGCGAGTGCCCCCCTTTTACTCGACCACGAAATCAACATCCTCCACAAGTCGCGAAACCCTAGGCATGCCTCGCGATTGAATTGGAGACGTAGGGTAAGGGGTTCGAATTTGATAATAGAGGAGAGGAGGAACGACCATTGATTCGAAAAAAAAAAAAAAATTCTTGTTCGTTTAATTTTCAACTGAGAAAGAAAGGGAGTGCTCGGTTCTATTTTTAAACGGAAAGGGTTGCGTGATTTTTGGCTGAAACAAGGGAGAGTATCGTGCCTGCACGAATTTTTTTCTTTTCCCACGATTCCAGGCGTGATTTTTGGGATGCTGTCTTTTGCTCAAATTTTAAAATTTAACTTTAAATTCATTTTGTTCCGGTACCATTTTCAACGCGTTTTATGTGTCGTATTCTCACCCAACAACTCCGAAAAATACGAAAATTGAAATCCGATAATAATTCGATATTACGGATCCAATGGAACTGGTTTCGTCGAATTCCGAGACTGTGCCTCGGACGGCTATTTTTAAATTCGATTCGAACAATATAATTTCAAACTGAACAATTCACTCCCAAATTCGATTCTGAAGTTTCTGTTATCTTCAGTAATATCAATACGAATTTTAAAGGCTTTTGAAATATTTTTCTTCAACTGTAAATTGAAGATTCAAATTTTTATTCAACTCTCAATCGATTAAATTTTAAAGTTTAATCGCAAATTTTCAAAGTTATATCGGGGATTCAAATTAAATTATCGTTCAAATATTTAAAATTAATTAAATATTTTCAATTTAATTTGTTCAAAATTCTGGGTCGTTACAAACCAATTCTATAAAACGTATACTTTCAAAATCACTTTAAAAATCCCTTTAAAATCAAAATCGTTATCTTAAACTTCAAAAATGGATCTGATGATGCAACAGCACCAAATAGTCAATCACAGCATCCAAACATCATATATCATCATATGATAACAGAATATATCACAATATCTGTAAATAAATCACTACGGTGAGGAATCCAGTCGGATCCCTCCAACCTGTTTCCCTGCATCCACAGATGTTAGCACAATACCAATTTCACGTCAATATGAAATTATCGTGGTATATGGGATTTATAAATATTATCCGCTATTATGCGGCGCGATAGGGTCTCATCCGCTATACAACGCGGGAAATCAACTCCAATATATACATATTCCAATATATATATATATATATATTGCTATATACATATATAATACCAATTCCACTTCAATGTGGAATTATCGCAGTATATGTTTTTAATAAATAACCTCCGCTTAATAACGGCGTATAATGTCTATTTATCACAATAAATAGCAATCATCACTCAATCATCACAATCAGCACTATCAACAATTTTAAATCTCAATTATTTAAAATTTAAATCGAAACAAAACATTCGATTGAGTGAGGAGTTCTCACCTTTGCTTTTAAAACGGTTGCAGCGTTTTATTTCGAATAAAATTAAACACGCGTTTAATTTCACTCAAAATTTTCACTGACTCCAATCGCTTCCAATTCAGTTCCATCGTGAAGTATTCGACGATACGATTCCAACGCATTTTGTTTCGTCAATTTCTGATCACGCATCAAAAAGATATGCACTTTTAAAGTTACACGAATTAAAATTATAATTTTTAACTACAATTTATTTTTATTTTTAAACCTATTCAATCTGGGCCATGCTTTTCGAAACCCTAGGATCTGGACCGCAAATCCCCATCTTCCCCAACGTGAAATCACGTATACGCTTAACCCATGGCCGCCACATTACTTTGAATTACGGCGCCATCTCCGAAGCACTAGCATTCGATCAAGTGATGCCACTCCGACCCCCCACGCGAACTCCTTCCTCGGCCATGAGCTCGGCCAGCTCGGCCCTCCCAGTGCTTGGGAAAACGAGCATAAACGCACGCCGTTTAAACGTGTACTGCAGTCAATCTACCACCCCGATTTCGATCATCACCGTATAGATCGATAGATCTTGCGAAGCCCTTCAACTCTCATTTAGGATGTTTCTCGAATTAACACGTGGATTGTGAGATATTGAGGAAAGAAATTCGATGATTTCTGGCCATTCGTTTTATAGCAGGCGGCCGACCATTGTTAGGGTTAGGGTTAACATTTTGTTTTTTATGTGAATAAATGGTCTATTTGTAGAAATTTTCTCAACACTATTCATTCCGGAATTTTCGAACTTCGATTTACGCGCGGTGACTGGCGTTTCTGAGTTTATCCCGCATTCCGGACACAATGGAACAGGTTTCGAAAGCTAATTCGATCGTATGTGTGAGATATGACAATAAACGATCAATTTAAATTAAACCGATTTAAATCGATTTCGAGGCCTTTTGGCTTGCCCCGGACAAACAGTAAATCCAATTGACACGAAATTTGAAATCATATAATAATATCACATTACGGATCTGATGAAACTGGTTTCGTCGAAATCCGAGACTATTTGAAAAATGACTATTTTAACTCGTCAAATTAATTTTAAAACAATTTCGATGCGTTTCGAGCTGCCACAGTCAAACGACAACTCTGATTGCTACGAAAATTGAAATCCGATAATAACAAACTATTACGGATCCAATGGAACAAGTTTCATCCAATTCTGAGACTGTCCCAAAAATGGCTAATTTCACTAGTCGATTAAATATTAAAATATTCAATTTTCACAATTTAACTCTAAATTCAATTTTAAAAGTTCTATAACATCACTATAACTTCAACATGATTTAATATAACTTTATAAATCATTTTCAATCACATTTAATCCAGATTTCAATTATTTCTGGAATTTCAACTATTAAATTATCGATTTAATTACCCAATTAAATCCAGTTATTCGAAAATAAATTATTCGACTTATTAATTCTACTTGTTAATATTTAAAATTAATTAAATATTCGAATTTCAAATGTCAGAAATTCTGGGTCGTTACATCACCATCCATGAGAAAACTAGTACCTTTCTAGTGCACGAGATTCCATACTAAACCCTCTAATAAGTTGCGTGTTTACTTATATGGGTGAACTTTGTTCACTCACTGGTTCGACCTCAGTGGTAATTTTCTTGGATCTCATCCATGTCCACAACCTTGCTGTAATCTCTTTTGATAATCTAAAAAGACAGCATGTTGAGAAACAATAACCTTTTGTTCCTCGGTATTGTAGAAATATATCCAATCAAGTTTTTAAGATATTCTATAAATTTATACAACACTGACCTTGCCATAAGTTTATTTGGACCAATGTTCCTAGATCGAAAACCCTACACTTTTAAATACCTGAGTTGGGCTTTCTCTCTACACCACATCTCATATGGTGTCTTATGCACGGATTTAATGGGCATCAAATTCAACATATGTGCTACGGTTTCTAACGCATATCCCTAATAGTACATAGGTAACTCAGCCTTACTCATAATTGAATGAACCATATCTAATATGGTTTGATTCCTTCACTCCGAAAAACCATTGTTTTGCGAAGAATATGGTGGAGTAATCTGGGAAATACTCCCATTATCTTTTAAGTACCGTTGGATTGCTTGTCCAACGTACTCACATCCTCGTTCGAATTGAAGTATTTTAATCTTTCAGTTCGTCTGATTTTCAACATCATTCTTATATATTATAAATCTCTCACAGACATCGGATTTTTCCTCATAAGATACACATATCCTAGCCTTGAGATATCATTAGTAAAGGTTACAAAATAAGAACAATTATCTTTAGTAATTACAAGCATTGGGCCATATATGTTACTTGTACAAGACCCAAAGGTTCATCAACTCTTTCATTGCTCCCACCAAAAGGAATGCTTAGTCATCTTACCTTTGAAACAATACTCACATGTATCAAATGATTCAGAATAAAGCGATGGTAGAAATTCCATTTTCAATTTATGTAGTCATTTCCACTTATACGACCTAGCCTATGATGTCAAAAATAATTTTTATTTATATCGTTATTCGAAGAATTACTCACAGAACAGACATAGTTTGTATTGATCACATAAATGCTATTATCTAGATAACATCATAGACTTTATTACCATCTAAAATAATGTACATAACATTATTAGCATAGTGAAAAATATAATAGTCTCAGACAATTTAGACACAAAAATAATCCCACAAATAAAATCTTTTACATAATAGCAATTATTAGTATCGAAACAAATCCACTTGGCAAATTCAAATGAAAATCTCCAGCTACCATTGCATCTACAATAGACCCATTATCAATTTGAAGTCTCATTTCTCCCTTTTCCAAGAAATGCCAGTTTTTAAGCCCCTGTACAGAATTACAGATGTGAGTTCCATATCCAGTATCTAAAACCCAAGATAATTTATTGATTGCATAAAAATTTTGAATCATAAATATACCTGATGAAGCGACATAACCATTCTGCTTCTTTTCTTTAATGATCTTCATGTACTCCAAACAATTCCATTTCCAATGACCCTTCTTGTGACAATTATGCCATTTATCTTTGTTCGCAGCAACGGTCTTCTTATTTTACTTGATAATCCTTTTCTGCTTCTTCGAACCTTTCAGAGATGACAAGTTCCCCTTAACAACAAGCACAACCCTCTTGATCCTTGCACGAAGACTCAGCCGACCTCAATATATTGAGGAGCTCTATGAGGCTTATGTTTAACCAGTTCATATTATAGTTTAATATGAACGGCTTATACTAGGGAGTAAGAGATCCAAGGATCAAGTCTACTTGCATCTCATTGCTTTTCGCTACATCTAACCATGCAAGTCTATCAATATAGCCTTTCATCATTAGAACATAATCATTCACTTTCTATCCCTTAGTCATTTTGGCATCGAACAGTTTCTTCCTAAGTTCGTACCTTGCGGAACGGTACTGTTCAGCAAATAGAGCTTTAAGACTATCAAAAATTCTATGCACAAACATGTTTTCATGCTTCCTTTGCAATAACTTGTCAAACGTAAACAACATGAAAACTGGATGATCTTTAGGTCCGAAACCTATTTATCATAAGCAAGTTTCAGTTCAGGGTCTGCATCATCAGTGGGTTGTTCGTTTGAAGGTACAGTTATCGACGATCAAAGACGTTCATAGGTTAACGCTATCTTAATCGCTTTTAGCCAGTCGACATAGTTAGGTATGGTAAGTTTGTCACTTTCAGAAAACAATTTGGGTGTAGATATTTTTCTTTAGGTTTTAAAATTGGTAGATTGGGAAAATTTCATAGTAGATGTTCTTATAATATTAGTATGGTTAAAATTTATGTCTAATTTGACTAATAAGCTCCCACTACTCTTTTATGTTTCTCCAAACCCTAAGATGAAACATAGAAGTCTTACGACTTCACTAGTCGGTGTTAAGACTCGTATGTCTTGGGATTCTGACCTTGTGTTTCCTCAACAAATCATAACCCCACAAATGATGAATAACTCTTTACGATTGTATCATATACAACTTCTAACCATTGGTTCTTTGTCCTAATCTTATTCCAACCTTGAGTTTGCTCGAAAAATCAAAAGATATTATTCACTCGTACCTACTATTTCATGACGGCCTAAGTATAGTATATGTACCTTGAGTTTGCTCAACAAATACATATAGTTATCTTACCTCATCTATTCTATATATTAATAATACTACATAACATCTCTAGCATAAGTTTGTTCAAGAACTAGAGAGTATGCAAGTAATTTATTAGTACATAAATGGTAGATGACAACTTTATATCAAAGATTCATAATCTTTAATATACTATATTGAGTGATATCGACATGGAATAACGTATTTCTTATGAAATACCCTCATGATTCAAGCAGCGGACACATTATAAATCACGATATACGTATAATACAGATGTATTTATCCTTTAAGTCTATTTAATGTTTCTTTAATGTTCCATCTTTAATTTAGACATTCATATCATAAAAGTTTTAATAATTACATAATTTTTATAATTTAATTAACTCATATAATTGTCTTATGTATAATAAAATATTAATTAAATCTTATTTAATTAATTTAATTAATTAACATTTTAATTAATTTTATACTATTCAGTTAAATATTTTATATTGAACATTTATACTATAACAATTATAGTTATACATATATAACTTTATATATATGTATATAATTATTTATTGATTAACTTTTAATTAATTTATCTAATTAAACAATTATAATTAAATATTTTTAATTTTGAAAATTCTTATTATATATGTACACTTACATTATCTTAAATAATCAAAGTTAATGTAACATATATCATTATATTATATATATGGGTGTGTGTATTTGTGTTTAATAATTAACTATTTAATTAATTTATTTATTTTGTTGATCTTATTAATATATTAAAAAGTTTCGAAATTTATTTATTATTATCTTCAAAACATTTTGAAAATTTATTACAACATTTATAACTAATTTCTTATTTTAAATTTAACTTTAAAATTTAAAATTTTATTTTAATTTCAAAACTATTTTTGAAAATAGCCCAAGGCCCAATTCAAATTGGGCGTTTTCTATTAGTGGCAACCTTTGGGCTTACTTTACCTTTTGAGCCAAGTCTATAACTAGGTAGGACTTGGTACTTGATGACTCATACCTAGCCTAAACACTACTTTTCTAGATCCTCTACTAAATTGATAAGCTTAATAAGTTAATCCTAACATGACTAATTAAGACCCCATATGCTATTGGACTCTGATACTATCGTTGGGCCTGGGCCATTACGCAGTAGGATAAATGGGTGAATTTCAAAAAATATTATTCCATTTGGATCTTATTGAACATATGAAGTCTAAATTTATTTTAAATAATATTACATTATTAATAAATAATGTTTTATCCCTTTTTACATTTATAAAATATATAATAATATGTGTATCATATATACATATGTGTGTATGTGGTTTAACTTGCCCGTGTATAAGCCGGGATTTACACCATAACATACATATTAGCCCCTCTGTATACGTGTTTGTTGTCTAATATATATATATATATATATGTGTGTGTGTGTGTGTGTGTGTGTTTATATTATTACAAAATAGTGTTTGTAAATGTAAGCATTTGTAAATATATATATATATATATATATGTATGTATGTATGTATGTATGTATGTATATGTATATATATTTTAAAAATTACATTTGTAAATATATATTTACATATACACACACTTTACATTGTAATACAAAATATTTATAAACTTAACATAAGTAACTATGAACTTCAAATTCAAATTTAAATTTCACATTTTAAATTTAGATCCAGATCTGTAAAATAAATATCAAGTAATTTCAAATTCAAATTATTATATTAATTTTAAATAAATATATATAATGTATATGTTTTGAAATTAATTTTTTTATTTTAAAACATATACATATAATGTATATATATATATAATATTTTAAAACCTATATATAAACATAAGATATATATATATATGCTTTTAATAATTTTATTTAATATTGATTTCTGTACGAAAATCGGTACAAAAACCTTTTTTGTTTTTTAAAAAATCTATAAACTTATACATATTGTATTAAATATTTATACATATATTTTATGACATATATATATATATATATAGTTGGATACAATATTTAAATTGAATAACATATATATATATATATATATATATACAATTTTTTTTTATGTTTACGAAAATTATAAACATATATACATATGTTAACAAAATATAAAACATACTTCATACAATAATGTTTGTATTAAAATTGTTTTAATATTATTATATTTGAAATTTTTTTAGACCGTTAGCAATATGTTTAAAAAATACTTACTTTTTTATTTTTGTATCTTTACACCTATTTAGTTTCATCCAATGAGTACAACACCAATATATATTGATTGTGATAATTCAAGTACTATATAAGCATGTAACGACCCGTACTTTTTGGCAATTAAAAATATTAAACTGAATAAGAAATTTTGAAATAAAAATGGTTAGAAATGAAAATTTATGAATTATTAATGTGGATTTTATTAGATTGCATGAGAAAATGATGATAACATATGTTAGTGTGTATTTTAACAACATTAGTTTGAATGAAGTAAATGATTGTCTGAATGTAAATTTCCAATTGATTGGAATAATAAATGTTAATAAAGAATAATAAATGTTTCTTTATTAAAGAAGAAATCATATGTTTATTTATTTGAAATGTCTGGTAGCTGAAAGATTGATTACAGAGAGATAAGAATTCAATTATTTAATAAGAAATTAATAACTTTTGGTTTGTATACAATAATTCCAAAATATGTTTAATGACCATAAATAAGGATTACAATTGTTTATGTATTTATTTATTTGTTTCCATCAATTAGGGTTTATTTGGAAGTGTAAGATTTAAATTAATTGGAAATTTATTTATTAAAATCTTTCAATTGAAGAAGGAAAGAGAAATGAACCGCAATTAATAAATTTAAGGTAAGAATGTTTTCATTTGGAATGTACATCATTTTGGAAATATAAGAATGAATTTAATTTTGTATAAGTTGATTATTTTAGAATATAAGAATGTTTCGTTTATGAATGCAAGTAATGAATAAGCATTTTATTGAAAATAAAAGAATGTTTGAGGAAAATAAAGTGAACGTTTCCATTCTAAATACAAGTATAATTTTGTGAAAAGAGAAAATTGAATTTTTAAAACAAAATTTTACGGTCGTTAAATAGCAGGCATAGGTGGTACAAAAGTGATTGTAATGCTAAACTTGAAATTTAAAATAAATTAAATATTTGAGTTCATGATTACACGTTGTGAAAAATGTTGTTTTTAAATTTGAATTTTGAATCACAGTTCATCTTTTATTTTGTGTAGCAGCGGTCCCCGTTACGTAAATTGATGTATTCAAATTTTGTTATCGTATGTTAATTAAATCTTCAATGGATGTCAATTTTGGTATGTTTGGGGTTAACAAAATTAATTGAGTGAACAAATGTTTTTGAAATTTGAATTTCAAATAGTTTGTTTACAGCGTAGAGTTGGTCCGTTCATTCCCTTTCTAATTAATAATTCCCATACTCTTTTCATTGTTTCCTCATCTGTTCCATTGCTCCTTTCCATTTACATTGTTTGAAGATTTTTCATTTCGCAACCATGAACTGCTTTCATATTTTTAATTCTTTCCTTCACCTCTTTCTAATACCTGCCACTTTTAAAAAAGCTGTTCATATTTACTTTATTTCAATACCTAGTTTGTTCATATTTATTTTATTACCTTTTCGTTCATTTTCCAACTTCATTTCCTGAAGCCTCATTTCATTTATTTCTAATTAATAGCAGCCTCTCTTTTCAAATTTCAAAGGCCCTAAACCTAACTCTAACCTTATAAATAAGATATGATGCAAATGAAACCCTAGCCTACATTCTAATCACTTTTTTCTTTTTCTTCTTCAAATCTTCTTCTTCTCTCTCATTTTTTTTTCTTCTTCAAATCTTCTCCTTTTTCAAACTTTCTTCTTCCCTTTCAAATCTTTATCTTCTCTTTCATTTTCAATTCTTCTTGTTTTAATACTTTTCTTTTTCGAATCTTCTTCCTTTTTTCAAACCTTCTAAATAAATATATGTATAACAAGGAGGCAAATTAAAATAAGTCAAACCAAAAGCAAAATTTAGGAACAAAGCTGGCAGTCAACAAGGAGACTAAGGAAACCTAGAGAGGAGCTATTGATTAAAAGTCTATTATTTTCAGATTTGTATAAAGGTGAGTGATTAAACCCACTCACACAATACTAAAATTTTCTGATGTTAGTTAAATTGAAATCATAAAGTGATTAATTATATTAATTGTTGTTGGAAATTTAATTTGACATTTGAATTAATATTGAATTTGAATTGACACCAAAAATTGAATTGATTTTTAATATGAAATTGACAACAAATTGAAATGACCTTTAAATTGATACTGAAATTGAATTGCTAGTTAAACATCCAATATTTGATAACTAGTAACTATTGTGATATATTGGTTGAGTTGGTGTCGATTGCAATTGGATGCCTATTGATTGATATGTTGGATGTGTGGTTGTTTATCTATTTTGACATATCCCTGGTTATCACCCTATATATTATTGACATCATATAAATTGTCATTTGGATTATTTTAAATGAACTAAGAAATAGATTGAAATGATATATACCTACGTCATTTAAATATGGGTTGAAATGATATATATCCATCCATGTAATTAAAATTGAAATAACTGATCACTTGGCCATAGGGTATAAAATTATATACGGACATCGGATTTGGTTAACTTAAATGGTTTAAAAATCTAGAATTTGAATTGGTTTAAACGATATTATTTTATAGGAAATAAAATTGGATTTATATAAATTGAATTATTTTCAAATTCGAACTTTGAAATTTTGGAATGGAGACAGTTTAAATGGAATTGTATTAAGGAATTTAATGTGAAGTTATTAACTTTAAACCTTAAGGTTGAATTTGAAACATAATGTAAATTTATCTGAAATGAATTGTTTTAAGGGTTTATGTATTGAAATTTTAACTTTGAATTTATTTTTAATTAAAGTGGTTAAATTGGTATTTCGAATTTTGGAATTTGAAGTCAATTGAATTAAAAGGTGAAAATTGAATTTGCTTTGATTTGATATTTGGACCCGAGTTCAACTTGCTCGAAGAAAGGAAGAAACAGATTTGATTCAAACTCAATTTTAAATATAAACTATTTTAAATTTTCAAAAAATTATTTTAATATATAAACTATTTCAATCTCAGAACTATTATAATTATCTAAACTATTTCCAATATTCAAACTATTTTAATTATTCAAAACTATTTTCAATATTCAAACTGTTTTAAAATTGGGAACTATTTAGATTTAAATCATTGATTTAAATATGAATGTTTTGGTATGAAAGTATAACCTATTTTTGAACTCGAAATTATTTTGAATTGAATCTGATATTTTGATATGAAGTATGATTCGTTCTTAAAATTTAAAAGAACCAACTGGTGTGTAAAATGACGTTTGGTTGTTAAAGAGACTGGGACCGAATATTGGCATACTCTCTGCCAATACCGAAACCACTTTAATAACTGTGTACGCAGTGGATGTTGTCCAGAATGTAGAGGTCCAATTGGCGGCGTTTACTGGAATGAAGATAGAGAACGATGATGGATGACCCCGACACTTGTGTCAATTTGAAATGACTAAAACAGGAGCCTATGTTTGACAAAGAGGTTAGCTACCTTTAAGGGCCATCACCCATTCGTATTACTATATTGATGTTGACTTGATCGGTGCACCTTGATTTGATTTTGATGGTGATGGACTCGGTCGGCAGTCGTTGCAGCGATGTGTTACGACCAGCTAGAATGGGTAAACTGGTAGAATCCTACCTTGGACATTGCCTCATGTGCCTTGTCATACGATTATCCTTATACGAGCCCACTACGATTTTGTTTTAGTATGGTACCTAAGGGGACTCACTAGCTACCGACGTTACTGGTTGTGTTATAGGACCTGCATAGACTACCTACTTAAAACTGTGTTAAGGGGGATCAATGTAAAGCCTTAATGCTATTTTAATACTTTATTTTACTAGTAGACATTACGTATATAGCATACCTTACTATATATAGATAGTTTAGCAGATTCTTAGAAGATGGAAAATCCCGTAATATCTCTTAAATTATTTGCGCCCATGTTTTCATTGATATTGATTTTACTTACATAAGAATTTTTAGTTCCGACTTGAGTGTTTTGACTTTTCATTACGCTTAGATCAGCCTGAGTATTTCAGCGTTTGAAGACATTTCCTTGAAGATGAAGATGGAGTTTGGTAGACCGTATTTACTATTATTATTCCGCTGTATTATTTGTTATTTTTGTTTATTGTACTCTGATTATGTTGTAAAATGAAAGTTAAATTTATATTGTAAAACAACTTCATGAACTGTTTATGTTATTATTATATTTTGTCATTCCGCTGTGAGATTCTGATTATTGTTTTCTTCCTCTTATTTTCTTATTAAACCACTTTGATAATCTGCCCTTTTAGATGGTTTGAGTTAGACATTCGTGGTTTATTGTCGATTTAAACTGTTCAAAATGGTGGGTCATCACAAAGCATATAATAACATATTAACAATTGCACATACAGACGTACATATATATTTACATATATATATATATGTGTGTGTGTGTGTGTGTGTCTGTAAATAAAGAATTTGCCTTATCTATATCTAAGATGATACACCTTGAAATGTTGAACCTAGTAACTCCTTGAATCAATATCCAAAATCCAAAAAGAGTTACCAATCTGAAAGCAGCAACCATTGATTTTCAATTTGTATTTAATTTTGTGTTTTGCAAGCTTGACATTGAGTAGGGAGGCAAGAGTTATGGACGACCTAATCAGGTACAAGGGAGTAAAAATTAAGAGGTCTAAGGTGGAGTTGAGATGAATATATAGTGTAGGTCTCAAGAAGCAAAAAAGGGATCCAGATCCTCTGTTTTCTCTTACCTTTTCACCTTAACTTTAAATCACATTTAACCCACCTCTGCCCCTCCAACAACTGGCTACAACAGCCCATTTTTAGGCCTCTAAACCACTTCAAGCCCCATCAAATAAATGTACTATTAAATCCAATTCAAATGTACATCGATATCACATATCGATACATGTGTCTATAGCTATTATATACACACTATTTATTACTAATCAACACAAAATAAATAAAATGTATAATAAATATTCCATAAACAATTATTAATTTATAATAATTATAATTAATTAAATCAGGTGGTAATAGGAGCATTAAATATTTTGGTAGTGTGACACTTTGGTTGAAATTCAATCGGCGACTAATATTAAATAATTCGAATATTAACGTTCACGCGTCATTTATTTAGTGGTGTGACATCATGATCAAATTTATTGCTTACATAACTTCGGTAAAATTCAATTTTACTTTATTCAAGCGTTACCCGGTAGTGATAATTATTTACACTAATACTCTTAGTCAAAACTATATCTCATTAGGACTTATGAAATTTGGTAATAGTCAAAATTCCAATATCATCCATATTCAACTTTATAGTCTAAACACAAAGTCCTTGGTTCAACAATAACATTTATTATTAACCGAACTACTATGGCTAGAGATTTTGACTTTGAGTTGACTTCAGTTGATTATGATATTAACCTCATATAACCGACGAGACGAATCCTCTATTGAATAGTGTTTTACTTCCAATGCTTCCACTCAACCCAACTATAGTCATTCGCTGGACATCGTGCTATGATTTGATTATAATCATAGTGGAGTTTCCATATTGAAGATCAATAGTATTCTTAGGTCAAGAGAACTATGTAATATTGTCGCATTGATATTTTCTGTTTGACGTTGGTAATATTAACCAACAGAAAATTATCAAGTGAGTCATTCCATAGTTATCCAATAACTATCAGTACGTAACCTCTAGGTTCCCCCAGCTGTCATGAGTAATACACTGCCCAATATTTGGAGAGTGTAACATACTCTAGTCTCAACGGATGCATCAATATTCAATCTCTATACTTCTTGACTAGGAATATTTAAAATGATGTGTTTAATATTTTATGAAAGTACATGATTACAAAAAATTACAATTACTATCACAAAACACACCATTTATGGTTTTTTAGTTAAATATACTTAAATTAAATAATTAATAATTTTTTTTTGAAAACACAGGAGAACCTGACGGGCCGGTAAACTTCTGAGGAGGGTATAGTAAAGCCGTCTGTTGATCCATACTCATAACTCTATGATTTTTATTTATTACTCCTCCACTGTTTTTTTTCTATTTGATTTTTACACAGCACAGTTGTAAGGTCGATATTAGGCAATGATTTAATTTTTGTGAATCTGGTAATTTTTTTAAAAATCGGTTTGCTTGAATTTTATCCAGGATAAAAATATTAAACAATACTCCTAAAATTTGATTATGATATAAATTCCAAGTAAAAAAGCATAATAAGAAACAAACATAATTCCATAAAAAGTTTACTGTTTATAAGCACGTAAAATAAGCTTACAAACAATAAGTCTAACCTAAGCCATAGGCAAATGTTAAAGTTCAAAACAATAAGAATCATAATCCGCAAGCCTTTGTCACCGATTTATTAACATGCTTTATAAGATAAATAAAGAAATTCTTTGATCAAAGCTTTTTTCTCTAGTATCCAAACTACTAATAAAATTTGTATCGAATAATTATTACTCTCTTTAATCAAGCTTTATTCGATTTATTCTCAAGATAAGTTCTATTTTTTAACAAAGAATTTATTGTTTTGAGGTTTATTATTTGGTTATTCTACTTTTATTTTTTTTGCCTTTCATTTGTTAGAATTGGTATAAATAATGGATTTTGTATAAAGTTGATATGTCACCGATTAATTGGGTAATAGCCAGTTTCCTTTATGTTTGACTTTGAGTTTAAGCAGGTGGTGTTTTTATATGTAAGTGTGTTATTATGACAAAATAGTATGGGATGTAACCCATCTATGTCTTATTCTAGTTGTCCTTATGATGGATTGTTTAGTTTTTTTCGAAAAATGTACTTTATAAAACATAAAAGTCCTCATATACTTACATAATATGCCTTATCAAGACCTTACAACCCTTTTAACCTAGATGAGTGTCTTATAAGAGAAAAAAGTACATATTATTTCTATATATTAATATTACAAGATTAGGAGATAGGAAGAAAAAACTGTAGACTAAGGACCGGTTTATCAAATAGATGAGTATGAAAATAATATAGCCACTTAAAACAATCTATACAAGCAAATGGTTCCCGCTACAAATATAAGGAAGTATCAATAAGTCCAACTAGACTAAACAAGAAATAATGAAAGATACAAAGGCAACTTCAGATTCTAGCGCACTTCATACTTGTCCCATCCATCTAATACTCAAAATCATGCAACACAGATTGTAAAGCCGTATCAGAAAAGAAAATGAAACAACAGATATGTAAATTCTCCCAAATCAATCTACTTCGAGAGAGGAAGTCGATCAAAGAACAAAGCATTCCAGTGATTGTTGGAAGAACCTAAGTGAAGGAAGACCTCCAACCTATAGAAGACAGAGGACAAATTGTTCAGGTCATCTGGGTTTTAGAGTTTAGGTCAAGAGTGATTCCAAACTCCGCAAAGATAAACTCTTTACCTTTTATATCCAAATCTCTGATTTTTGCTTGTAGAATTAGATCTTTATTGTCTTGAAGTAGGAGAGTAGCCCTAACTTGAATTGGTAGTTTAATGCCTTTGAAAATACATGTGTTTCTTTCAAGCCAAATGTGCCAAATCAGGGAAGTGATACTTATATTTGCCAAGTGATTGAAGATTTTTAGCCCTTCTATCTATTTGTTAAGAAGTCAAAAATTTGGGTGATGTCCATTGAATTACAGCAAGAAACATTGAGTTTACCCCATTATAATTTCCAGAAGTTGTTTCAAGTAAGCACAATCAAAAACGATGTGGTCTTTATTCTTATGTTGAGCTGAACATAAAACACATGTTTGATCAACATAGTTAGTCCATTTGATTATCTTGTCCTTAGTATTCAGCTTATTTAATCTAGCCAGTAATGAACATGTCAACATTTTTGGAGCATATTTGTTATCCCAGATAACATTAGTCCACTTGAATTCTGGATATGTGCATCTTATTTGGTTCTAAGCAGAGTTTAGACTGAACTGACCATTCTTGTTGGGTAGCTAAAACTAGAAGTCTTTTTTCATTTGACTATGGATTTTTATTGCATTGACGATTGGCATATATAGTAGGCAAACAGTTATGAGGTTGCATTCCATTCATTTCCAGAAATGAGGGAGGAAACTTTTTTACTGGAGCCACCTGTCACAGTAATGTAATTCCAACCTAGCTTATCCACTAGAGATGAACCATCAAACCATGGGTCAAACCACATACATGTGTCTTCACCATTAACAATTTTTTTATCCACAAGTCCTTTACACCATTATCTAGCCTTTAGAAGAGTTTTCCATGTGCATAATGCATTGTTATCAAAAACTATTGTCCAAAAATTTCTTTTTTTTAGTATTTATTATGCATCCACTTAGCCCAGAGACCGTCCCCTTGGATATATCTATGAACTAATTTAGTAGCTATTGCCTTGGCAGCATCTTCAAGTCTACTTATGCCTAGACCATCTTCACTTTTAGTTTTATAGACATCATCCAAGCTCATTCTGTGTGCTTTTGATTTCCAAACAAAATTAGCACATGTTGATTTTATTCTGTGTATTATATTCACTGGAATTTGAGTAACTTGCATCCAAAATTGTATCATTGGGTGAATAACAATCTTGAAACGTTCAACCCTACCACTAATATTGAGTTGTTTACTGCTCCAATGGTTGAATTTTTTAATGATTTTGTCTATTAATTGCCCAAAATATCTTACTTTAAGTTTGTTATTTGAAAGAGGGATGCCTAGGTAGACTATAGGAAGACTACCCATGTTAACCTTTAAAAGTTCAGAAATAATATTCTTGTTTTTGGCACCATTGCTGAAATATAGATTAGACTTAATTTCATTCAATGACAACCCAGAAAAGCAATGTAATTCTAGAAATGTAGTTTGGATAAGCTTGGTATTATTTTCAATGACTTTTTTTTTCAAAGAAAAATAATATAATATATAAAGAGGAGAAAAAACGCCTTTCTCCGAGGGCTCACAAAAAATAGAAAACAAGAAGGGACGAAATCCTCCGAAAAGAAATTATTTTCAATGACTTTGGTCATGATTAGAATATCATCTTCATATAACAAATGTGTAATAATTGGTTCAACTTGATAGATAGGGGTGAGACATCCTTTTAGATATTCTAAATCTAGCTTAATAGTAAGGAATTCTAGTGCTATGGAGAATAAGTATAGGGAAAAGGTGTAACAACCCGTATTTTGGGTCTTCAAATTTGAATATTTAATTTATTTAAATATTCGGATTTCAATTTAAATTATGATAAATTATCTATTTCAAACTGAGACTTGATTTTCAATGACGTATTTTTAATTTAATTTTTAGGAATTTTCCATAATTTTTTATTTGGAAAATAATTAAATTTTCCATACTTTTGAAACTTCACAGAATTTAGTAACTTGTCTATTTTATTTTTGTTCTGTGATCGTGTAACATCGTTATACGTGATCTTCTTTTGTTTGCTGTCAATCGTGGCTCATAACTGTACGCGGTCTGGTGTGGCAGGGTACCCAAGTTTAATTTAAAATCAAACGCAAGTACCCAGTACACTGCCTCTTTCCACCTTGCTTCTCTTTCACCCAACCGCTGCCTTTTTGTCCCCCTTCACTAGTGTTTTCCAATACACAGGCCAGCCCCCTGTCTCTTGTCCTTCTTGTCTGGTGCTTAGGGATATATATACTCACGTCCACGGCATCTTCTTCCTCTTCACTTGGTTAACCTCTATAAATTTCAAAATCAAGAAAATTAAACAAACCTCTCTACTTCAAAAATCATTTCCTCCAAATCTATACACCTTCAACCAAATGTTCCAACATGAAAAGTGTTTGTCTCGATTCATAGTTTACACTAAAAATAATTTCAGGAATTTTCGTCGTGTATTTGGGAGATATCTGCAAGTAACAACAAGTGGTCGAGAAAACGACCGTTTTCGACGATCACAGATTTGCGAATGGAGTATATGGATGGATCTGTAGTGCCGAATCATGATTTTTAGTGGTCGTTTGGTGATTTTTAGGGTTGTGAATCATCGTGGAGGTAGAGATGATCAGAAAACGTTCGAAAAATAATTTCCAACAAACCGGTGGTCGAGGGTATGATCAAAGATGTTGGGAGGAGCCTGGGGACGAGGCGGAGGTCATGACTATGGCTGATTTTTGATTTGAGCTTTGGATTGGCGTAGATTGTTTGATTTAGGCTTTTGGGTATATTTTTGAAGGCGCTCAGTTTTCCGCGTTTTGCTGGTTGTAGGCGGCATCGAGTGGGGCCGCGATGTGGCCAGATGGTGGAGCTTGGCTGCGGGGTTCCAATGGCTCAACCGACGATGGGTAGCAGCGACTAGAGAGGAGGGACGAGCTCGTTTCATTGATCGGATGCAAACCTGGGCGTGTTCATTTTCTCGGCATAGAGGGGTGTGGGGGGCGCGACGCCATGGACTTGACCGGACATATAGGTGAGGGTGTAGCCATGTCGAGTCAGGGGCGAGCAACCCAATGGTGTAGTCGATTGGGAAATTGGGCGACCGGAGCTTGGTATCAATGGACTCGTGCATGACGTGCACGTTCGTGCATGTGATTTCAGGCAATAGGATGGAAGTAGCTTGATTAGAGAAGAAGGGGGGCTGTAGCTTTGTGGATGCAGGTTTGATTTGTGGGCTCGGCCCGTTTATGTTAGGTGAGAGTTTAAAATATATTGTTTTGTTATAATTATATATATATATATATATATATATAATCATGTTAACTTTGAAAATGCATATCTTGCTCATATTTAACCCGATTGACACAGGAATTTTTGCGTTATACTCGTATGAATGAGTACAACGTTATATTGTAATTTATTGATAGCTTTGGACAAGTATAAATTTATGACATATTTAAACGGGCATGATTTAAATTATGTTATTTTAATTAATAACGTCGTTTAAGTTTATATATCATAGTTATTGATGTTTATTTGGCCAAATAAATTACTGTTGAGTTAAATTGGATTGAATATGGTAATTGGATATTGGTTTAGCTGAATAAAACATCGTTCCGCTAATTAAATTAATTTGGCAATTAATTAGCAGAATAAATTCTCGTTCTGCTATTTTATAGTTTTGGACGTTTGGTTATATATCGTTAATTGATAAACCGCTTTGAATTAGTGATATATTAACTAATGACGGTTAAGTATTGGATTTATTTACATAGTCGTGGATTACGTAAATATCTGTTATAGTTAATTGAATAATATGGTAGCTTATTTAAGTACCATAGTGATCGTTAAGTCTCCTTTAAAACTTGAAAAACAAATTACCGATTTGAAAGTTATTTTAAGTATAATTATTTTATTATAAGATTTAAAGATAACTATTATTTAGTAATAATATTTAAAAAGATAATAACTTAATAATAGTAATAATATTTCAAAAATAATTTATAATGGTTTAATAATGTTTAAGTTAATTATTTTATTAATATGATTCTTAAAGTTTATTCCTTAATGAATGTTAATTATTATTTTAAGGTTATTTAGTTATTATTTTAAAAATGTTTTTAATTTTAATTTAATGAATTATTTAAAATAATTTAACAATACTTTAATTTTTAACTAAAGTTAATTAATTATATTGATTTAAGTTATCTAGTTATATTTAAAGGATAATTAATTTTTATATTAATATTAGTTTAAAGTTAATTAATTATTATTTTAATAACATTTTAAAGTAATAAATTATTATATTAATATTGTTTTGGAGTTAACTTATCAATACAATAATAGTGTTTGAAATTAATTTAATATATTATTAAATAGATCCTAAAGTATTATTTTAAATAAGATTTGATTAAAATGAAATTAAAGGATGTTTAAATAGTAATTTGTTAATTAAAGCTATTTTAAATAACTTATGGTTTATCAAGAGGACCTTATTAACTTAAAGAGTCTATTAATGAGTTGAATTAAATATGGGAAGAGTTTATAAATGGTTTTGGATATTTATAAAAGGATTTATAAATGGGTTTTAAAATCTGAGAGGAGAAGTTTTATAAATGGGGTTTTGAGATTTATAAAGAATGTTTATAATTAGATTGAAGATTTATAAAGAAGCTTTATAAATAGGTTTGGAAATATTTATAAGATAATAGAATTTGGAAAGAGATGGTTGCTATTCGTGGCGTAATTCGAGGGGCAGGGATTGCCTACGGTTTACTATGGATTCGTTGGAATAGCGACGTAACCATTGTGTAAGCTGCGATCCATAGTCGATATTGAACGGTACTTTCCATATCTATTTTTAAGAGTCTTCGAGTTTCTAAGTTTTGAAAGCAAAATGGTTTGTGAATATACTTATACCATTGAGATAACTATATGGATATATTTTCTAAGTATAAATAGTGGTTTGTGAATATACTTATCCTATTGAGATAAGTATATGGGAAGTGATTTTCAAGTATCTGAAATGTGAATTTAAATTAATGAAAGATTAACTTAAGAGGCTAGTGATTTCCGTGGGAAATGCAATCTTTGTTTTGAATGATTGTTATTTGATAGTTAAATAACCGACTATCAAATCTTGGCCTAAATATTTAATCCTTCTTAATTTTGGTGGTATGGAAATATTCCCTACTTAACACCGAAGGATTTTAACTCTGGAAATATCTAGAGGAAACACGGGAATTATATGGTATAGTTACCATCAGTGGTGTTATACTGTACGTATTAACTCGTTTTGTTCTTCTAGGACAAATGATAAGGAGATCCGTCCGCTTAAACGGTTAGGGGGTGATCCCCGCTCTTATGTATTGTCTGATTATTTCCTAAAGAACCGGTATTGAGCATTCCGGAAATCGGCGTTTGGTTTTGTGGAGCACCCGGGAAACGGAAGAGTGTACTCATAAGAGATGACTCGAACCCGTGACCACTCCGAAAACCATATACGGTTCTTTGGAGGAGATTCGTGATATATTGAGATGTTGGGATCCATGTTTGATTCCGAAACCCGTTGGGGTATGGGAATCCGAGTGTGATTCCAAGATCTAATTGAGATATAAGGAATCTATGTGTGATTCCGAGACCCGTTGGGGGTATTGGAATCCATGTGGGATTCCGTGATCTATTTGATGGCGGTGCATAAGCTGGAATGCCGGACGTAGCCTCATCAGCGGGAATGACTAAAACCAGAGATAGGAGGCATGACCAGTAGGGTTGGCAACCCCATAGAGTGTAGTCGGCTCCACCTAAACGTTACCTACAGTTGTTATGCATGCATGAGGCGATGCACTCGGTCTTAGCGAGACCAGCTATGTTTTCCTATGGTACATCACTAGGGATGTATGCTGCTTCAGAAGGACATCTCTGATCCTTGTGCAGAAGGACCGTTCCTCGAAGTACTGGGGGCATCTCCATGGAAATACTACACAATTAGCGAACGTGTTCGATTATATATCTAGTATTGTTGTGATGTACACTCACGAGCATCACAACTATTTGATTATTATTATTTTCGCTCTTAGACATTATTATAATATCACTGGATTTTCTGATATAAAGGTTTTTGTTATCGTAAGGTAAAAACCCTCCGTGGTATGTGCGGCGTGGTCTTACGAGTTGCCTTTGATTTTAAAGGATTTTACAAGTTAAAATAAATAAAATTCCTTGTGATTTGAGTTCTCACACTGGTTTTACCAGACCGACCCGGGTGTTGTTTTCATATAATGCTCGGGTCAGACCGAGCATATTTTCAGGTTTAGATGGATATTTTTGGAGGTTCAGGAGTCGAGCTGGAGGCCCAGAGACGTATTCACGTACATAGTTATTTTTCCGTTGCATTCATAGTTGTATTTATCAGCAATTGTGAGGACATGTTGTTATAACTGTCCGAGCTGAAATAGGTTAGTAAACTCTGATTGATGTCTATATATACATAAATTACAAATTTTTTTGTGTGTAAAGATTTGTTATATATTATAGATCATTCGTTCCACTGTGAGATTCTTTGTTGTTATTTTTCTTCTTGTCTTCTTTCCTCTTTCTTTTCTCAAGCTATCCGCCTTTCCATTCAATTTGGGTTAGACACGTTTAGTTTATTGTCAGCTTGAACTGTACGGAAAAATGGGTCATTACAAAAGGGGTCTCCTTGCCTTACTTCCCTTGTACTTTCAAAAAACCAAAGGGGAACCATCTATTATGATAGAGAATAATGGGGTAGATATACATTCATAAACCAGGTTAGCAAATTTAATTGGGAAACCCATGGATATCAGCATGTGGTGAATAAATCCTCTGACTGTCTTATCATATGCTTTATGCAAATCAATTTTTAAGCATAAATTGTTTGAAATTTTCCTATTAAATCCTCTAACCATTTCATAATCCAATAATTTTTTTTGAAATGACTCTTCCAGATATGAAAGCATTCTAATTAAATGAGTTTAATTCATACATGTAGGCTTTCATTCTATTGCATAATAGGTTGGCAAGGATCTTGTAAGTAACATTACATAAGGATAATGGTCTGAAATCTGAAATATCTAGAGAGTTGGTTTTTTGGAATTAAGCAAATGAAAGTGTGGTTTATTTCTCTAATAATTTTACTTGACTGTAGGATACCATCCATTTCTTTTGAAATGTCTGTTTTAATTTGATCCCAGTGGATTTTGAATTTTTTTGAATTCATAACATCAAGTCCCATGGTACTATTATCATCAATTTGCAAGATTGCATCCTTGATTTCATCTAACTGAAATGGTTTACAAAGAGTTTCTCCTTATCTGAAAGAATCTTCTTGCATGTAATGCTAGGAAATTGATTAGCAGCCCGTGTTGATGTGAACAAATCTAAGCAGTAGTTAATAGCTTCTTGTGCTAACTTTTCTGATGCCGATATCCATGTACCATTTGAATTAAGAATATATCTACTCTTTCTGCTAGGGTTTGGGATAGACATTTTGTTGAAGAAATTTTTTGTAGGACTGTCTCCTTTAATCAACCGGTTTAGTTTCATTTTGATTGTTCTCTATAGCTACTTTCTTCAGCATATTAAATATATGCTTAATTTTATTTGCATATTGTGTTGCCAAATTTGCATCCAAAGGACTTTGAACTAGTTGGTCATACAGTTCATTAGCTTCTTTCTTTAGTTGTTCAGATATATCATGTATATTTCCTTTATTTTTTTGCCATGATCTGAGTGCATTTTTAGCAGCCTTTAATTTACTCAAAAGAATGTGGAGAGGATTTCCTTGCACATTTAAATTTAAAGCATCATGGAGAGTATAATTATAATTAGAGTGTAGATGCCCGGAATTATTATATCTGAAAGGAATTCTTGTATTTACTGAAAATTGGGAATAGAATTTGACAGCAATAGCAGAGTGGTCACTTAATCAATGATTTCCAAAATTAATGCCAAATTGAAGAAATTTGTCTAACCAAGTAGTGTTAACAAACACTCTATCTATCTTGCTGTGAATAGAAAAGTTTGGACCTCCTCTCCAAGTAAATTTTTTTCCAACAAATTCAGGTTCAATGAGGTTAGATGATGAAATTGGTTTAACCCAGAGGATTGAAAACACCATTGGTCATTCTATCTTGGCTTGTTAAAATTTCATTAAAATCACCTAAAAGAGCCATGGTAGATTGAAAGTGGATGACCGTTCTGTTATGTAATTCCATAAGTCAGCACGATGCTCTTCAGTATTAAAACTTTAAAAACATAAACTACAGTGCATAAAACACTAATACCACCCGCATGATGAAGAATACATGACATGAATTAATCATTAGAGTGTAGAATGAGATTAGACGATTGGGTGGAGTCCTACATAATAATAATTCTGCAATTTTGACCATTTTGTATATTGTGCGCATATTTCCACTTATTATAACCATAAAATTTTCCATGTTATCACCGGACAGTTTATTTTCAAGCAGACCTAGAAAGGAGAATCTGTTACTTTTAATTAACTGCATGATTTCCAATTGTTTAGAAGGGGCATTCATACCCCTAATGTTCCATGTAAGGAACTCCATCTATAAAGAAAGATTCTGAATGCTACTTAATTTAGGGGAAGTAGCATCCCTTGATGTCTTCGCTTTTTTTGATTTTTTTTTTACTTTTGAGCTGATTGACCAAAGTGTTCCAAGCAGGGTTTTCTATGACATCTGGGGCCAAGGCAGCTTTGAATTCAAAAGATGCTTCTTCTGGTTTAATTTCCTGGTAGACTTCGATCTAGTTGAATAATGTGGATTTGAGGGATGATCAGGCTTGGATGCAATGGGAGGAAGGTCTGAGCTGGAGTTTGACTGGTCTACTGTGGTTGCATGCTTTGTGTCCTTCTCTTCGTTATTACCATTAGGAACAACTAGGTTGGTTTGTTGTTTTGAGAGTCAGGCTGGTTTGAGTTGCTTTGATGAACTGCCTTATTAGTTTCTGAATTATTAGAGTTTTGAACCGAGTTGTCTTCATTATTGTGCGTGCTGTTTGCTATTGAATTAACTCCGTTGTCTCTTAAGTTGTTCATGTTCACATCTACTTCTATTTCAATATTGTCACTCACTTTGATTATTTTGTTTAGGTACATAGATCTTTGAAAATTGACAAATATTTTCATTGTGACCAAAACTTTGGTAATTTCCACATTTGAGTGGCTTCCATTCATACTCAACATCTTGCATAATAATCTTGTCATTTTCAGCTAGAATGAGGATTTATTTTGGGTAATTAAACGAACTAGAGACTTTGACTAGCACCTTAGCATAAGCAATTTTAATAATACCTTTTGTGAATTTTTCCAATTTAATAGGCATCCCAAGTACAGAGGCTATACGGCTTATACCCTCTTCGGTCCACTAATCAAAGGAAAGATTAGGAAGTCGAATCCAAATAGGTAATGTGTGGAGCAATTCTTTGTTTAGTTGCATACCCAGTGATCATCTTTTTATCATCATCAGTATTTTGTTATAGAAATAAGGACCGCCTTCAAGTACTCTATCATAGTCTTCCTTTTTGTTGAATTTGATAACATAAAAGCCATTTTCTTTGGAATAAATAGTGAATTCGCCACTAGGTTTTCAAACCCTGTGTATATAGTCTTTGAAAAATGGGTAGAGACATTTAGGACCTACCACGTAAACAATTAAAGCATTGTCCCATTGTTTTCTAGCATCTTGAACAACCTCATCAGTCATTTTGGCATATGTGAGTGCATTGAATTCATGTGGGTGATGAAATTTAAGCGGAGTGAAGATTGGTATATTATTACCATTCACAACGTCGTTCCATGCTCTACTAGAAGTGGAGGAGAATTTCCAGGAATTTGGTAGAGGAGAGGGTCGATTAGGGATTGAACCATGGTTAGGGTTAGACAAGTGTAATATCCCCCTACTCGGAGGCCCAAAACTAACGGTTACGGATGCTGCGGTTATCTATAGTTAATCCTCGGCGACCAAATACGACGGTGTTAGATTCATTGATACACATAAACACATGAATATGGAAAAAAATTAAAATAGAAAACAAAGTCCACATTCCATTTCAAAAGATTTCAAATTCATTACATAATCCCAGTACACATACCACGTTCAGATAACATATAAATAATACAAAATACGCCAAGAGCGACATATGAAGATGCCCCCTTGGATGATCAGAGTATATGGTAAGGTACTAAAACAATTTGCCTTTACAAACAAACACACAATGAAAATAAAAGAACTCTAATAACAAACTTGCCTCCTGCACGTCTTCGGAAGCTTTATTTATCTAAAAGAATAGCTAGAAACCTTAACTCTCAATTTATTCAAAATCAATTGAGTACCTGAGAGTTTAAGGGGAAAACAAAAACTTCGAGTCAGACATAAAGCCTGGTATGAATAAAAATTTACCATCTCAAACTATTTAGATATCTAGTGCGACCACGCCGCTTAGCGGAACGATTTTCCTCTCACTAGTATCCTAAAACATTTATAAAACCATATACTGTGCTCCTGCATCCACAATGGTTAAAATGTAGTATTTTAAAACTTTATGATGATATGCAAAACCAGTAAATCAAGTCTGGATTATCCATCCCCATTCATTCTGACTATCTGTTTCAATTATAGTTTCTAGGGTTTCTATTAATCTGTTAAATGTTATGGACTATCTGTCTAATTTCATAGTTTTCATGGGATCACTAAGAACCTATTGGTAACTCCAATGTCTTTTCTATTATCCTAGTTTTCATGGGCTAACTAGGAACATATTGACTAACTGTCAATATCTTAATCCGGATATAGTTTTCATGGGCTAACTATAAATTTATTGCCCCTTGCCAATATCAATCGTAGTTTTCATGGGCTAACTATGAACCTATTGGCCCTTGCTAATATCTTTAATTAAGATTTTAACATCTCTTAAGTTATATTCACTGCTGGGTCAACCTAACTGGTTATTCTGCCATTCCCCAAAATATCTATTATGGGTTAATATCAATGTGAATAAGTATATGAAGAAGTATACATAGCAACAAATAATACCAACACCTGTGATTTATTATCCTTGAATCATATATATATATATATATATATATATATATATATATATATATATATCCTGGTTAAACCCTTTAACCTTTATGATAAATGAAAACTTCTTCATTTCAAAACCTTTTATTTGCTTATGCCATGGTTATTCCTTTAAGTTGAGATTGAGTTTATGTTTTGAAATCTTAAGACATCTCTTTTGAAACCTCTGGATGACTTCCGTCGAAAGCAAAGATCACTCTTTAAAACATAATAAATATACCCTTCGAAGCCCTTGATAAATATTTTCTTTCGAAACCAAACATACATTTTGATGGTATCAAAACGTCCTTTAAAACATAGCTTCGAAACAAATAAAAGTATCCATTTCGAAAGTATTGGGTTTATTCTTTTTAAAACATCATTTCGGTCAAAATGGTTATATACGAAAGTATCTCTTTCGAAACCCTTATAAAGTTGTTTTAGGGAAAGAGTTGAGGGTGTCACAACCATCTATTTGAAAGCATAAACCTTTAAATTAAAACTTTGAAGGATAGGGTCGAAACCCCTTTCGAAAGCTAATATTTTAACATAATAAAGCAACCTTCCCCGAAGGCTATTTATATAAACCCTTTCGAAAGCATATCGTTCTAGTGTGTCGAAAGCTTTTAGAAAAACAAGGCAAGATCTTATCTTTTGAAAACAAAATAGGGTTTCGACCCCATCGGAAGCAATCCTTTCGACACTATGACTTCCGCCTTCCTTCCAATCCACTGCGTACCGTCTAAGTGATACCTTGTGTATTAGTTTCGACTATGTGGGTTTTGACTGGGATAGTACGGAGTCAATGGAGTCGAAAGGTGCTACCATTTGAGGCGGAACCAACTTTTCTGAATTAAAGGCTAAAATTTAGCCGCTTTTAGTAATTGCTTTGTAACTACTTACCTATTTGTAATCTTTGATTGGTTGCCTCAAAAATTTTCAAATACTTCACAAATAAAACTGCCACATTTAATCAGATCTAAATTAAAGAAATTATAACGTTTAAGCCCTTTCATTTAACATAACCAACATTTGCAGAAAAGACCCTTTTTAAAAATAATTTATTTTCCCTAATAAATCAACTAGGAAAAATCCCCAAAAATAACAGAAAATCTCTTTCATCATATGATCAAACATATTAAAATTTCAGACCCAATTCCTTCCTGAAATTCTCAAAATAAATTTTAAATCCAATAATATCGTATTTTCCTTTAGAAATTCACAATAAGTTTTCCATAGCTTGGAAAATTCTGAAAATTAAAACCCATCTCCAAAATCATATTTTACTTAACATAAATTTTTTTCCATGGCATTCTAAAATCAATAATGGTTTTCACCCTACGAATTTTTCATATAAATGAATTGTTTAGATCAAGCAATCAATAACTTAAGCATATCATCATTCAAAATATCATAGAAACGAGATTAAGTCTTAAATCCAAAATCATATGATTATATAAAAAAAAGGAGATGGAATGAATTATTATTCACCTTAAATATGATAAGGAATTTGAGATTTGTTGTTGCTTAATCCTTCCTAGCTTTGATCCTTAACTTTAGATTGAATTCTTCTTCTTTTCCTCCTTGTTAATGACCGGCTCTAATTTAGGTTTATGGTTTTCGTTTGTGAAAGTGAGAAATGAAACGTTAATGGGCAATTACAAAGGAGTATAGCCGTGTATAATAAAGTGGCTATTTACTAATATGTCCATGTGTAAATTTGATTAGCCTATAAACCAATTTAAGTCCATTTAATTATTAAGCATAGCTCTATATACATATAATTTATTCAAATCTTCATCCCCTTATCATCATTATTCTATTTAATTAATCTAATTAAATTTTCTGAGTAATATTATTAAAAATTAGGGATGTTACAACAAAGGGGTCGGTTAGGGTTGACCTAATGATTGGTGATGACCGGACGGATGCATCCTATCACATGGCGAATTGGGGTTGTTGTTGGTGTTTGGAATTGGCTGTAGGGGGTAAATTTTGGTAAACGTCTCCATTTTTTGTGGACAACTAGAACGAATCCATCTGCTTCCATGGTGATCGAGTGGGCAGGGTTAGAGGCGTCGGGAAGGTTGAAACCTAGTGGCAGATTAGGGTTTGGAGGAGGCTGGTGGCCATGGGAGGAGTTGGTAGACATGATTAGGGTTTTAGTATTTGAAACATCGATTGGTTAGTTTTTATGATTGACCGGTTAGTTTTTATGCATTATTATAGTTGTCTTTTAGAATAAGACATTTTCTATTAGCAATATCATTTTACACTTGATTAAAATATTCTTAACCTAGCACATTATGACTAGATAATTTAGGATGTAATTTATCCATCTATATTGGGCCGACCCTGAGATTAGGTAACTCTATCCCAAAATAATTTATTTTTTCATTTTATTTGCATCTAATAAATACACTAAGAGACTTGTGCATTTTATTTGCATTTTAATAAATACCCATGCTGCATTAGATGCTCAGTTTGGGACAACTTTTTTTTGGGTTTATATAATGTATATTACTAGAAAGGTCAATTTACTCAGCTCTTTAGTTAGGCTGGCGACATCATCAATGGAATGACCATCACCCTAATAAGTTAAGATTAACTTTTTACTTTATTAGTTTTAATGTATTTGGATAAGTATTATATAATCTTGGTACTTTTCTCCGTTTGTAATAAATAGTTGTAGTGTCATTTTTTTTATTGATGGTTAATGAGTTTGGAGCCACTTACCACAAAAATATGAGTCCATGAATTATAATATTTTCAGCTAAAATGTTTAAAATTTATAGACTATTTTATTTTAATGTATTATAGGTAACTTTTTTGTAGTCCACCTTACAAGCTTACCAAAATTTTGATTTTTTTAAAGTATTTAATTAATTGTATTCTCTACCTTAGTCTATATAACTTTAAAGACTTGTGTTATATCATGGTACCGACGATAAATCCAGGACGACCAATAAAGCTGGGGTGAATTGGAACCATCAGAAAGGACTCAGGTTTCAAAAATATTACGATCCAAAAAATTTCTTTCTAAATATCCACATATTCATAGTTTGTTAGAATCATGTTAATTTTCCTCCATCCACCTGAAGCACTTGGTACAGATTTTTTGATGTATATATTTTGATTGGTAACTGCTTGGTTTAAGATGTACTACTGTATTGAACTTAGAATGTTAATGAATTATCTTTACTTATAGCATCTCTTATGCAATTCTAGTATTCTTGTTGGTCACGTAACTAGGTACTAAGTATTCTTTATTGCACAACTAAGTCATCCCCTCTGCTGATGAGTTTGAATGCATGAAAGATTCACAATCTTTTGTTGTTGTCCCTATGTCGAGGTCTGCTACTAAACTACATACTTCATGCTTTGGTCCTTGTTTTTCTACCTAGCTTAACCTTGGTTCTCTCACTTCCTTTTGCTTTAACATGCACTTTTCTTTAGACTGCAATTTTCTTATATCTACTTACTATGTTCATATGCTAATATATGTTGCTAAATTGCTTTTTTTGTATGCCTCATAATTTCCTGCATATATATTCTCTCTCACAATAGATGTAACTATGTTGATTATTTATCTAACATATTTGATAATTTATCTAGACTATGTTGATATATTGAAGAGTCTCTAACTTGTATTGGTGTAAATCACAAGTTTTGAAATTTGGAACGTGCATGAGTTGACAAGAGGAAGACTAAGGGAGCATGGTTTTCATGTATTTTTGTGGAACTATGTCTCAACTTTGAAT
The DNA here is from genome assembly GCA_030737815.1 of Allium fistulosum. Lineage (NCBI taxonomy): Eukaryota > Viridiplantae > Streptophyta > Magnoliopsida > Asparagales > Amaryllidaceae > Allium > Allium fistulosum. Next base: position 1,064,806,840 of record CM060906.1, read on the forward strand.
ATTTACTCAAGTATGTAAGAATGGAATCAACTATGCAAGTACATTTTTATGCTTTATATATGATTTTTGTTTTGCTTTCAAATATGTTGTTTGCTATTAGATATGTTTTATGTGCAATTTGTATTTTAAAAATCTACTGTTGTTTGCCTGTTTGATAGATAAAAATGTGTACGGTTCAACTCAGAGAAAAAATAGCATTTACATAACACTATAGATTGAAATAGCGTAGCAAAATTCAAGCGATATATTATAAGTATTAAAACTAATTACGACAAAAATAAATGCCATAGAAAAACATATTACAGCGCTTACACCGAGCTGTAGAAAAATCAATTCGCTATGGAAAAATAATTCATATCAAAGGTAATATCTTTTATAGTCCCTAAACATTATAAATAAAAGTTTAAATGTTATTGAAGAACATGTCAAAAATGTTGTGAAAATATTTTCATACTGAAAACAAAATGCAATGAAATGTTTTATATAATAGCGTTGTTTATAGTGCTACGAAATGCGTATGGGCTATTATAACATGTCGTTATATAGCATCTTCACTAATGCTATGAAAAATTAATTTAGCGTTTTTTGTGCGGCAAATCTGATGTAGTGATTTAACCTTAATAATAATATAAGAACATCTGCTATGTATAAATTAAACTAATCTACATTAATAAAATTGTGCAATTAATATAATTGATAAAATATTTATCAATTAAAATAAACAAATGAACTGAATTAAGATTGACAAACAGAAACATAAAATATACTTGCTAATAAATTTTGCATATTATCAATTCAAAGCCCTTACAAGCGCTTAATTATACGACTACTAAATACATTCGTAACCTGATCGCTTACGTGCTAGATCGTGTATTCAATATGATTGATTATAGTAAAGATCTTGTTGTGTTAGATATAACACTAGACCAAGAGATACAAGATGGATCTACGAATTCAATCACTAAAAAATCAGTTTGATAAATTTATGTAAAGTGCAACTTATCTAATATTCTTAAATGTTAAGGATGACCGAATACATTTTTGTAAAGAGTTCGTTATGATCTTGTAGCAAGGGTTTCCTTTTGAATGGTTTAACCATTTGGACAGAAAAGAAACTATACGAGAGGTGATGTGACTTAAGGCATAATTGAGATGAAGAGAGTGAATGGCCACTTCTGCTTCATGAAGAGATATCGAAACCGAGAATTATATAAAATAATAATAAATACTTAACAAGGAATAAGAAATATGATTTCAATTCCAAAATGCATTTTTATATAGAAAACTATCTTCTATAAGATTTATTTCTATGAGTGTAAGATATTTGATCTGAAACTCTCGATTGTAAACTAGTTACAGTGTATGAAATAAAATTCTGTATCAACTGATTGAATAGAGCTTTATATTTCATATGCTATTATATTAATGGCGGAAATAATACGAGCATACCATACAACATTTCTTAGTGGACGCACAAGTTACAAAAAATTATTTATGAAATAATAATTTATTTTAGTACTGATTGAAAATAGACATAGTTTTATTTTCAACATGAATATTATGAACAACCGTTATAAGATAAAACTATAATAATGGTATTTGTTTTCATAACAACATGATGCATTAGAAAATACAGAAGTATCTAAATTTTACAATTATTTTGGAATTATGGACCAACTCATAGTTTTGAGAAATAATTCTTTAATTTTATGATTATGAATCATATGGTACCGTGAATTGTATCTCAAACGATTAAGAGCAAAGCATCCATTCAGTGGGAGTGACATAATAGTTGGCAAACTATTCGGATTGATACATATAGATATATGCAATCATAAGTCTAATTATATCAAAATGGTTCTACATACTTCGTTAAAATTCACTGATGTATCATCATACAAATGAACACGTGTATTTAATACACATGTAGTATGTCTATAATAAGTTCATAGAATATAAAACGAAAGTAAATAATGTAACATGCAAAAGGAAATAAAACGATTCAATATGATCGAATAGGTAAGTATATTGGAAAGAGTTTCAAATGCACCTATAAATAAATAAAGATTAAATCTAAAAAGTCAATCCTCCTTATGATACACAATGATGTATCAATAAAGAGTAATTGGACTTTGTTAAACAAAGTACGATTGATAATGAGTGAAGTTGAGTAAACTTCTTTCTATAAGGATGCATACAGAAGGTTAAAATTAATTTTATCTAAAGTATAATTTATGATATCATACAAGATAAGGTTTATGAAAAACCACTACATATCCTAGTCAAGGAGTTAACATGTTGTGCAAGTCAAAAGATTGTACGTAACAATTGTACGTGAGGGATCTTGCGTGGAACACACCAAAGGAGTTTTGGACCATTCAATATCAATTGACAATTTTATATTTTGGACATAAGTTACGTAAACTAAAACCAAATCATTTTTATATATAAAGGAAATTCATAAAATGATTATGAATACATATTTCATTGCACTGAGAAACAATTGTTGTTTTTCTTTTAGAAATGATTGATAACAAAATGGATTTGGATACAATCTAAAGATTAAACTGATTATAAAATTAACCAAACTTAATCGGACACAATACATTTTTTTTGAAATGGTACTTTATATACAACATGTCACTGGGACAACATATCACATATCAATAAACGTTCGAATCACACTATGCAAGTTTCGAACTTGTGACCTCTCGCACCAAAGCCGAATCACTTAACCATTTGGACAATGGTGCTTGTCCAGACACAGCACATTAGAGTGTCTAATAAGTATTCTTGCACATTGAAGAGAAACTATGAGTTTCATATCGATGTCGAGAAAAGGACTTCCTATAAGACATTAACTCATTAAGTATATTGACTCTACCATATGGCACAATGTGCAAATCTGAAATGGATTCCAAGAATTTTATAAGAATATGATTTTGATAGTTGTCCCCGAAGGGATATGATCCAATTAGTTGCAAATGTGTTTTTAAGAAGACCAATGCAGGTAGAATATAGTGAGCAATGTTGATAAAATAACAATGTAAATTTCAATTGTTGAAATTAACATAATAGATTCATCGTTCAACATGCTTAAATTTGGATTTTTCTTGAAAATTATCGCCTGATATGACTTTATGTTTTGGTACATATATGTTGAAATAGAAAGTTCTAAATAATAATTTAGAATAGACTGTTTGCACATAACAACCAAAGTGTCTCGAAGTTATTTGGAGCGATACTTATTTTGTGGGTTTTGGACACGATCAAAGAACTGATATGAAAGTATCATTTGATAAGCATCAGAGTTAAACAATTATTTTGACAGAAATATCAAACAGTTTGATTTTCAATCAAAATACAAACAAGTGTGTGTCTGTAAGAAAAGACTATAAAGATACTATAATATTTCTAAAAGGTAAACAACATACTTATGATTATTAATGATGTACGAAAGTTAAAAATCATTATAGTTTGGTTGTTTAATCATCGACATTGGATTAATAAATGATATCCTTTATAATCAGAATAAAAGAATGTTGGAAATGTTTCAAACGATATACACATACACTGTATTAAAATGTTTAATATGGAGCATGTAAGATGGATCCCTTATGCATTGGCAATAGAAATTATCATACACAATGTATTGTCTGCAATATAATATTGCGCTTATGTATTTGATGCATAAAGAAAGTATCAAATTTGAATTAAGATCTATATTGTAGTTAAGTGTATTCTCGAGTATTTGCGAAATACTAGAGAATTGTTTATGGAAACAACAAATTCCTTATGAAGAAGTACTCAAACTTGAACTTCATAAGTGATATCAAGTATAATATGTCAATATTAAATTCTTGTTCAAACCTTAGTTAAGGAGCTTTAAGTTGGAAATATTCCAAATAAAAGGGTGTGGCTGATTCAACAAAAGGCTAAGTGCATCGCTTTAAATAACACCACAATAAAAGCTTTGTATATATAAATATAAATGCACAAATTTATAATTAAGCGAAGACTGATCCCAAGTAGTACGGAGAATCCTATATCATTATTATATGATAACACTGTCGTGATACAAATCACAAAAGAATCTATAGCTCACCAGAAGCTGAGAACCATATTTCGGAAAGTTTCACATGATAAAGATAGTTTAACAGCATCAGAGTAAGTTGATTGACAAAGTAGATTATCAAACAACATAGCAAATCCATTCACGAAGGGACTAACTTGACCGATTCTAAGCAAACTGATCAAAGGGTGAGATTAAGATTCAAAAAATGGCTTAAATGCAAGTGAGAGATTGATAGAGTTAAGGATATCCCTAGGGAAAATTTTGTAATTTATTGTGAATTATTAACTTTGTAGTAAAACCTCATTCAAAATAAAAGGTATTTTTCTTTCTATTATATACTTGTCATAATGTGTTATGTTGATTATTTATTTATTTTAAGTATATTTAATATAAAATCCTTTAATGAGATATTTTGGGATAGTAATTACTATATGTTGTAATCATGAGAAATTTATCACACTGAAAATAACATATTGTTTAAATATTCCTAGTCAAGATGTTTCGAGATGGGATATCGGTACATCGGTTGGGACTAGAGTACGTAAGCTCTTCAAATGTTGGGTAGCATATTACTCATGGCTGCTGGAGGCACCAAGGGTTATGTACTGATAATTACTGGATAAATACGGAATGACTCACTCGATAGTTTTTTGTTGGTTAATATAACTAAGGTCAAACAGAGAATATTAAAGTGATGATATTACACAGTTCCCTCAACTTGAGAATACTTCTAACCCTTAATGTGGAAATTCCACTTTAATTATAGTTAAATCATGGTATGATGCCTATCGAACGACTATAGTAGAGACTAGAGACTCAATTGAAGCATTGGAAGTGAAACACTATTCAATGGAGAATTCATCTCCTTGGTTATATGAGGTTAGTATCATGGTCAATTGTAATCAACTCAAAGTCAAAGTCTTTGGCCAGAGCAGCTCGGTTAATAACAATTGTTATTATTGAACCTAGAACTTTATGTTTGGATTATATAAGTTGATTGTGGACGATATTGGAATTTGATCAAAAACCGAATTCCATTAGTCCCAATGTGATATAGTTTCGAGGATGAGAATCAGTATAAATAATTGTCACTACCAGGGTTGCTTAAAATAGTAAAATTGGATTTTACCAAAAATGTGTAAGCGATAAATTCGACCAAATAGTCGCGCGACTAGCTAAGGTGATGTGTGAACATTGATATTTAATTGTTCGATATTAATCGCCGACTTAATTTAAACATATGAGCCGCACAATCGCAATATTGAATACTCCAAAATACCACACTATTTAATTAAATTATAATCATTATAAATTAACTAATCTGATTAACATTTGCGAAATATTATTTATAAAATTTTATTTGATTTATTTGAATCAGTATTTAATAAAGTGCATATATAAAAGTTAGATATGTATGTATCGATAAACATTTAAATTGGATTTAAAATGTATAAATATCGATTGGATTTGGAACTATATATGTATCCATTAGCCATAATAGCGGTTGTTCGTACAATGAGGGAGGGGTGATATTTGTTTGAAATACATGTTGAGTTCGTAATGAGAGGAGGTAAAAAGAAGATCTAGATTCCCTCTTTTTACTCTTTCCTATTGCCTATTTAAACCAACCTTCCCTATTCAGTTGCACTTCACATTTGACTCCTCCTTATCTATCCTTGGCCTCCAATTACAGGACCTTCCCCTCTTCGTTTCAAAATAAAATTATGAATCGAATTAAATCAATATCAAAGGTGTTGTGCTCTCTTCAGTTAGTTGCTTTTCAGGACGAGAATATATTAGATCGAAGAATTATTGAATCCAACATTCAAGATGCACATTCAAGGCTACTGTATTGGTAATCTCTAATCTATTTTGTTATATATATATATATATTCATTTATCTATGTCAATTTGTATGCATAGATTATGTCCTCGCTTGTCATGAATTTATATATTTATTTGCGGTCAGATTAACATGCATATATATATATATACACCTTTAAATTGATAAACATTTTTGTATAAACATAATACATATGAAATTACTTTCGACAACTTAAAAAGGTCAAAAATGAAAAATAATTTTAATATCATTTTGAATTAAAATATGAATTTTAAATTAGTATACATATGTATACGCATATACATATTAATTTATTAATTTGCATTCACATATATTTATTTATGTTTAATAAAAAACAATTATACATATATATTTCCAAAATAAAAATAAAAATTTATCACCTTTTAAATTATTATGTACTAAATAAATTATATATATATATATATATTTTATGAATAAAACCCATATGGATTTTAAAGTTGTAAAAAAGGAAAAAATGCATACAATGTTTTACAAATCCGCATGGATTTGTAAAACAAAAAAAATGTTTTACAAATCCATACAGATTTGTAAAACAAATTTTTTTAATATTAAAAAGTTTCACTTGAAAGAAAAAATTAAATTTTAACATATTACTACTAATATTTACAAATTTATATTTTATAAATAAAAATTTAAAATTATACATACATTCATACATATACATATATACACACACATATACATATAATTAAGATAAGTGCAACCTATAATTTCTCACCTACTATATGCAGATGATCTCATGCTATTTACAACTACTGATAATAAAAGTGCAACCACTCTTAGAAGAATACTTAACCAGCTAGATGTAAATGCAGGCCTACAAATTAATAGCTTGAAATCTACTATATATTTTAGCAAACACACAATATGCAAGGAAGAAAATTTTCAAATTCTGGAAATAAGTGAAGGCAAATTACCATACTTAGGAGTACCTCTCTCCAATAATTATCTCCATTATGTAGACTGTATGTGTGACAACCACACCTCCCGAAACATCGATCCAAAGCCCAATATGACTTTCAGACCGCGTTATGTCTAACCATTTATAAACCTTTTACGAATTAAAACCACTTGTAAATTTCTTGTATAGAAATACCTTTACAAGATATATCCACTGATTCCTATATTTTCAATAATTAGAAAGTATCTATATACTTATCTCAACAATATAAGTATATTTACAAAACTGAGAAAGATTCTCTTTTCATTCGACTTCAAATCATTTATAAATTTCCTTACAATTCTCCAAACCATTTATAAATCATTTTATAAACCTCCCAAAACCATTTATAATTCCTTTATAAAAATTCAATCCCTTATAAGCTTCTCATGCATTTCAAAAATCACTTATAAACCCTTTATGAATCCATAAACCATTTATAAAAACTTCTTTTATAAATCTATAAACCCGCTTCTACAATTCGTTTATAAATATCTGACCATTTATAAACTTTTTCACCTTGCACGTAACCCTTCCTCAATTCTTCGAACCATTTTACAACTCCTTTATAAAATCTAAGTCTTTCGACTCCATTTTCGGGTCTCGGAAACATTTATAAATAATTTTAATCATTTACCTCAAAACATCACTATATGATAATAATTATTAACAATGAACATTATAAATAAATGGAAATCGTTAACTTTAAATATCCTAAAATAATAATTAACCATTCCAAAATATTGTTTAAGAAATAATAATAATAATTAATCCTTACCATTTTATAAATAATAATAATTTTTAAAACCTTATTAATAATCCTTATTATAAATTTCAAACCATAATTATTCTTAAATAATTAATTTTTCAATTTATTAATCTTTCTATAGATTCTAAAACATATTAACTATAAACAAATAACTTTTAAACAATATTAAAATAAATAAATAACTTTAAAATAATATTAAAATGATTATATATCTTTAAAACAATTTTAATATAATTAAATAACTTACCCGCCGTTCGTAGCTCGGTTGGTTTGGGAGCTGGGAGATGGGAACCAAAGGACTGTGTCCGGGCAGGTTCGAATCCCAACGCCAAACCATCAGTGGGAGTTTCAACGTTAAGCATCCGTGTGCGACGACTAAATAAAAGCGGGGTAGACACACGGCGTGGGGTTTACTTAAGTGAGTATCAATGAATACCATGATCTTAAGGTTCCCCATGATCTCAAAAAAAAATATAATTAAATAACTTTAAAAGAATATTATTATAATTAAATAACCTTAAATTAATATTATAATTAAATAACTTAAAACAATATTAATATATTTAATTAACTTAAAACAATATTAATATATTTAATTAATTTCAATAATCCTTAAACAACATGTTTTCGAAACCCAATTTCGGATTTAAAAATCGTTTCTTGTCTCAAAATCCATGTTTGCGCAAAAAATGGTCACAAACCCCAAGAATAGTGAAAGCACCAATGCTTACACACAAATCCTCAATATCCAAACACAGATCTCAGATCCAGAAAATGTAGAGAATAAAAAATTAAGAAATAACAGAATTAAAATGAAAGAAAACAAGAGAAGACACAAGATTTATAGTGGTTCGGCTATCTCCGGCCTACGTCCACTTTGAATTGATCCTTTTTATTTCTTTTTATGCTATGATTATAGTTACAAGCCTTTGAAATCAATAATTAAAATGGCAGAGTTTCGCCAAAAGAGAAGAAGAACCTCCTTTTTATTTGCCATAGAGTTGCTATTTATAGGAGTAGATTTGGAAATATCTGCCCCAAAGCTCGGAATAACCTTTTCTCACGTGCAGGTGGGCCTACATGATCGATCTAGAGTGGTTTGGGATCGATTCCCGATCATTCCATATGGATTTCGTATCGATCAAGAATCACTCCAAACGAGTTGAGATCGATTATGGTGAAAGATGATAGTGCAAAGTCCTTGCTCTCCAAATTTCATGCAATTCCAGTGTGTAGTTTATGAGATATGATCGATCAAATTTCCGATCTTCCAGTGCTAGCTGATGACTTTGTATCCATGATTCATATCCATCACTTTTGCATCAATCCAAGTCTTCATATCCATCATCCTGTGTCCATAGCTTTCACATCGATCCGCTTCTCATGCTGTGATCCATGTTTCTGCTCCATCTTGACCATTTCCTTCATATCGATCGATACGAACTCGATCGATACGAAAATGGCTCCTGAATCTTCTGTATCCATCCAGAGCTTTGTTCTTCATATCGATCCACACATGCCTTCCTTCGTATCGATCCCTGAATGCCCGCTGCCTTTCGTATCCATCCTCAACACCTATCTTCGTATCGATCCCGAGTGTCCTGGTGAAGCACGTGACTTCGTATCTATCAAGTCTGTATCCATCCAAGTCCTGCTTCCTTCGTATCGATACAAAGCATGCCAACGTGCCTTGTCGTATCCATCCAATCTATGTGCATTGCATCGATACAAAACCCATCGATCCAAAGCAAACGGTCGAGTCTACTTCGATCGATACGAAAGTATCGATACGAACCAATTTTCCAGGAATATTGATCCATCCATATCTTGAGCATACTAACTCCGTTTGACTTGAAATTTGAAATGTAGCCTCCCAGAGCCTTGTTTATCATTCCTTATCGATCCCACCTTGATTGGAGCTTGGTCCAATTTTGACGGTATCGATCATAGCCTTGTTTCCAATCGATCTCCAATCCTGATATCCATCATTTTCAGCCAACTTCTTGATATCCCGGCCTTGTCCAAAAGGCGAGGTAACATTTTCCCTCCAAAACATGCCTTGCGGTAGGAATGCTTCCTTCGTATCGATCCAAGCGTTGATCGATACGAAGCGTGCCAACATGCCTTTCCATATCCATCCAATCGATGCGCATTGCATCGATAAAAACCCATCGATCCAAAGAAAACAACCGAGTCTACTTCGATCGATACGAAAGTACCGATACAAACCGATTTTCCATGAATATTGATCCATCCATATCTTGAGCATATGATCCCCGTTTGACATGAAATTTGAAATGTAGCCTCACCGAGCCTTGTTTATCATTCCCAATCGATCCCACCTTGATTGGAGCTTGGTCCAATTTTGACGGTATCGATCATAGCCTTGTTTCCAATCGATCTCCAATCCTGATATCCATCCTTTTCAGTCAACTTCTTGATATCCCGGCCTTGTCCAAAAGGTGGGGTAACAATCCAATTCCGACTTAACGGCAATTTATAGTAATTTTAAAATACTAATTTGAGACCAATAGCCACCCAACACTTAACAAATATCGATATTGATTTTCTTATCACTACTGGGTTTTTATTTTCAAACATATAATGACGTTATAATCATAGTGTCCACAATCATATTTATTATTCAACCAACCATATAAAAGAAATATGTAACGACCCGTAGATTTTAACTGTTTTAATAACGTAATTAGTTAAATTTTGTGAAATTTTAAAACGATAAAATTTTGAAATATAAATTTGATATTTGGAATGCGTCTAATTAAACATAGCAACTGGTAAATTTTCGTCCGAAAATATGAAAATTTATTTCGCGCGTAAATTTACTTCAATTTAATCAGTTAAAATTGGTGATAATATAATGTTTTCCAAACCTAAATATTTTTATATAGAAAATTTGTAAATCATCTTCTAAGTGAGACGTCATCTTTCGTTTCGTCAAAATTTGGAATTTCTTGCTCCGTTTATCTTATTTCTGTCAAATTTACAGCATTTTCGGTACCGATTATCGACTTTTGATATGATGGTCGTACCACTGATATCTATATGCCATTTTGATCGTCTCATTGTGCTGATCCCTACGGTATGTTCAATTGTCAATTTTGAGATCCGGAAAATGGCGAAATTTACAGAAACGATCTTCGTATCGGTTCCGACTTTTGTTCTCCTCTAACCGTTCATTTTCACCCTATGAAACGAATGTCTCAAATTAATTTTAGTAAGATTTATATACATAATCCTTGACTTATGAATAATTGGTATATAATATAAGACATTAAAATCAATCTTGCAAAATCAAACGAATCATGCGTTATAGAATCAGAAATCCAAAAAGAACAGCATGCTTTATGTCTCAAATTCTGAAGTCTAAATCATTAAGAAAACACACCACAGCATAATCACGTAGTTAAACATGCAATTGTTTTCACGTTGGACGAAGCAAATCACATACTTGTTTTTTTAACTAGTTCTCAAACAATATATAGATCGAACAAGAATACAAACGAATATCTTTTCAGTTCTCAAAATTTATTTTGCCGACTATTTCAATTCCACCATTTCAGTTTAGACCGATTCATCCTTCTTTTTTCTCATTTCTCCATCTCGTGATTCTTCCTTTCCTCCTCAACTCATTTGCCGATTTCCACTGTCTTCCGCCTTCCACCCACTCAGCCTCTTCGAAGACCCACCACCACAAACGTCAGCACACAACCCACCCGAAAGCAAGCATCATCCACTATTTCCTCCATCACTGTCCACCCTCGAAACCACCTTTGCCCTACCGAGCCTACCTCTCCATCCCAGATCCGACTGACCCAGGTAGCCGCGAGCTTCTTCCCACCATAGCAGCGCCGGAGCCTGGCCTTCTTTCTCCTTATCCTAGTAGTGTAGCCGTGCCTATATATATAAGGTATATATATACGTTCCACTTATGATGATTGTTGTAAGCAATTTGCCCTCTTATTTGCATACTGTACTTGTACTGATATACGTATAGGTTTAGAGAATATAAAGTTAATCATATAAAACATGTTGGGATGTTGTTACAAACTATTAAGATCTAAGTTATACGTATAGTGTGTATATGTATATAATTACATATAAGTTTTATATTCTATTGCTTATATATAGATAAACAGAGGTTATAGTTTAACATATAGATTTGATCTACGCTGTTGTATATAATAGATTATGTTGCCGTATAGGTTATACAAATTTCATAGTATATACTGTTTTAATATTCTAGTTATTTCAGTTTATATGTTATAAGTTTAGAATTTACGTTTATGTAAGTATTAAATACTTATTTCAAGTGCTTCCGAACTAGTTTATAATAAGAAGAATTTTGTTCCTGTTGACAGGCCGAAGTCTATGTATATATATTTTGTAAGTCTAATACATATAAGTTTTATAAATATATGCAATATATATGTAGCTAATAAATTAAGCTTACTAAGGCTGTGAATATTTGTTTGGAAAGTTGATTTTGAAAGAAAATGTGGGTTCTGAATCAAAGAAAATTTAGTTCTAATATATTCATATTATATATCTATATTTATGTCAGTTGTATTGATAAGATTTTTACAAGTTATATTAAGTGGTATATAATATGTACATCCCAGTTATATGTTACGTAAGTTATTAGTTCTTGTTACATGCTTGATTTGAAAAGTATGTTACATATATGTTTTACAGTGTTGATTTGGTTTATACTTTTCTCTTTTATAGTAAGTGGTTCCTGAATTATATATCAGTTATATAAGTATATGGATAATATACATATAATATAATAGTTTTAAGAAGTGATTTATTGTACTGTATTGGGTCAAGAGTATATATGTATAGCTATTGTTTTAAATATAACTTATCGTGTGTGTATATCTATGTATAACAGTCTTAAATTTTGGTTTGTCGGCTGATTTCATAAGTTATATAAACATATATGTTAAACTGATTCAAAATTTATCATTATAGATATATGTTTGACTTCGATATTTGAGTTTTAATTTAAAAACAATGGATTTTGAAACGTATATATTTAACTTAATATATGTTTGAAAGTTAAAAAGTATGACTTCATATACCGTTATATATCAGTTCAGTTATACCAATTTATCATCATCGATCCAGTTCTAATTCGGTTTCTTCAATTCCTTGTCATCAGCTTTGATCGTCAAACTCGTGCCATCTTGCTTGCTTTGAAATTTGGGTTTGGATTTGTAACCCGTCGCGTAGTCTATCCTCTCTAGCCTCGAAAGGTGAGCAATCACTCACGATTAATATTCTTATATTTATTAAATTTGATTTCAATTGAAACGTTAATTGAAATATGCTGCTGTTAGTTATTCACATTGTTATATATATGTCATTATCTGTATCTGTTCACCTATGACATCTGACACCTTTATCTGTTATTTATATTGTTGATATATGCTTGTTGCTGTTGTTATTTTATTATCATATATGTTATCACTCTGCAAGTTCCCTATTAGTATAGAATCACTATGGGTTGAAATGATACATACCCGAACGATCTGTAGAATAGGAGAAAATCGTTATGGGTTGAAATGATAAACCCAAGCGATTTTCATTTAATTGAATTTGGGATTGCGGGTTGAAAAGATATATACCCGTATATATATATTTTAAATTGCGGATTGAAATGATAAATATCCGTATCACTTGACCATAGGGTAGAAAATTATATACAGACACCGTTGGTCTATAAATCAATGTTTTGAAAATGATTTCTTTGGTTTTGAAAAGAAATATATGATTTTGATAAATACTGATTTTTAAGATTTATTAAAGTCAATTTAATAAGTTGATGACTAATATGTTTAAGTATTTATTTAATATCTATAATTTCAAATATAGAATTTATAATGATTTGAAATTGATTGAAATTATATTTATTTAAGAATTATACTTAAATAAGTTTGATTTGAAATGTATTGAATTTGAAATTTAAAGAAATGATTTACAACTTGAAATTTTAAAGGTGACTTAAATGGATATTTCAAACGTATAAATATTTAAATGAGATATTTGGTTTATTTAAATTGTAAATTTAAATTGTATTCAAATGTTATGAAAATGTTAAGTTAATATTTCAAACTAAATAATTGTAAAGTGAATTTGATATATATATAAATTTACCGAATTTAGTTTTGAAATGTTGAATATTTAAAGCTTTGAAATGTATTAAAATTGAAATGACTTATTTTATGGGTCAAGATATGTATTTGAAATCGATAATTTGAAACGGTTTATTTAGAAGCTGAATCGAGTTGAAACTGATGATTTGAGATTTGATTAAATAAAATTTTTGGAATTCGAGTTATTTGAATCGATTTGTGAAATTTGAGGAAACTAATTTATTTTATAACGAAATTTTAATATCTAAACTGTTTAAAAGGAAAGTGTTACGATTTCCAAAATACTGTGATTTCCAGACTATGATTTCGAAAGCATTATAACTTTGGAAAGTAATATGATTTTGAAAAGAGATATATTTGAAGTGAAATGATATCGTATTAAATTGGGGTTTGAAATGATAATGATATTTTGGTTTTGAAGTATAAACTATTTTGAAATGACCACGGTGTTATAATAACGATTGGTTGGCAAAGAGACCGGGATCGGATATGGACATACTCTCTGTCGATACCGAAAACCACTTTGACAACCGTGTACGCGGTGGAGATTCCAGAATGAAGTAGGATGGTGGCGACGTTCTTAAGGTATGTTATGTGGACCCAACTCCCGTGAGTTGGCATAAGGTGGCTAAAACAGGAGCGATCTCGGACCAGTGAGGTAGCACCTCTTCTCGAACGCATTTCTTCGATATTATACTCTTATTTGTGATTTGACTAGATGGCCATCCTCCGATTTGGGAATGTTGTTCGAGGTGGACGATAGTGGCTGCTATGCGCTCCATCAGTCCGTGTGCGTAATTGGTATATCTACCCTGGCATTGCCTAGTTGTGCCGTGTCACCTACCATATCGAGCTTTACTACGATTATGATTTTAAGATCCGACCGCGTTAAGGTTCTCCATCCCCTTAACGCTATTTTCCGATATGATTATACTTTACTTATTTAGACACTATTATAATAGCGAATATTACTACATAGTAAATAGTTTAACGGACCCTTAGAGGATGGTTATCCCAAACATCCTTTAAGTTACTTGTATTTCAGTTGATATTTCACTTGAGTTGGATTTATTAATATAAGAATGTTAATCCTGACTCGAGTGTTTTGTGTTTTGCTTTATGCTCGGGTCAGACTGAGTGATACAGCATTTGAGACTCACCTTTGGAGTTGGAGCTTCGCTTGGAGATCCAGCTATCTATCGATCCTACTTTCAGTTATTCCGTCGATCCAGTGATGTATTCAGATCTGGTATTTGATTATTGTACTGAGACATCTATTGTATTCGAGACCTCTGTTGTATCTTGTTTAACTCTGTTATATATATATATAGTATCTTCATGAACTACTATCCTTTGTTTCCGCTGCAGTATTGTTATATTACTCTGTGTCTGTGATATGTAATTATTTTATTTACTGTATATGCTGAGTTTTGCCAAATTTTATTTACAACGTGGTATTTTGAGCAATTCAACTCCGGCATGAGTGTCTACCTATACACTTATAATGGATGCGAATGGTTGAAAATATCGGGTCGTTACATGTGGTATCAGAGCTCTGGTTTTAGGCAAAACTCAGCATATGTAGTAAATTCAATTACTGAATCACTTTTGTTCGAGCTTGAATTCCTTCTTCTTTGACTCGGTTCCTTTGAATTTTTGGAACGTTCATTTCGGTTCCAGGTACATTCGTGTCTACTCATTCGTGTCTTTTGATTTTGGAGTATCCCATAACTCCACTTCGAATGATCTCTATAATAAATCGGCGATCTCGCCAATCTTCGAATAAGTTGTACTGGGTTGAAACTCCTTCACAATCGGTATTGATTCATCGGAGATTTCTGTATCCTCGTTTTACGATGCTGCTATCTTATGCTATACCTGAATTCTACCTCTGGTAATCGAATGTCGATTTGCTTCAGAATTCTACATCGATCTTATCTATGAAGTCACGGTTGACCCGATTAAGGTTGCCCGTGATTTATACAACTTTATCCATCTTCCTGTTTGAAATGCAATCATCTAACCTTCGTTTCGAGCCTATCTATTTTAGATTAGAATTCTCTTTGATTAGAGTCCCTCTATTTGGATCTCCATCCTTGTGTTGAAATCCAATTCTGGAATCATCGTGTGAGGGAGTGTATTTGTAATTAATATAAAATAGTTTATGTTTATAGTGTGTTGTTTGAGTTGTTGATGTTGGTTTGAATTTTCGATCGATTCGTCTGATCAACGCTATCGATAGGATTTCCAAAACACTTGAATAGAGCAAACTGACACAATATAATTTTCAAATCTGATGAATGAAATAAATTTGTATGATTATATTTTTGATATATAAGAAAATTTTCTGGAATTAAAAGTTAAATAATTTGGTTGTTGAAAATGATAATATTTGATTTTCATTTTATTGTTTTGTAAGTCATTGACTATTGCAAAGTGACTGTTGTTTTTAAATTTATTTGGAATTGGAATGAATTTGAATTGAGAATTTAAGAATTAAATTTCTGGTGATTTCAAACTTTGTTTTAAAGTCTTAAAATGTATATTATTTAAAGTATTTTCGAATAAAATGGTTTTTAAAGAATTTTAAAATGTTGAAATCAGTGCTCTTCTCTTTATCGCTGGAAAATAATTTCTGTAACGACCCGTATTTTCACGGATCGGAAAGTTCGTTCGAATCTGGAATTTTCAACTTTTTAGGTTGTTTCAGATTTTGGTAGAGATTTTTCTAAGTCCTAGGTCGCGAACGACCTAAGAGATAAGTCGCAACCGACTTATAGGTTGAACGACTTAAGAGCGTGTGGAAGCTTAAGTCGTATAGGAATCACGTCTGGGCGAGTGAATGACCAAGTGTTTAGGTCGTAGACGACTTAGGAGGGAAGACTTAAGAGTTCTGGACGAGTTGAGGGATGAGTCGTATACCTACTAAGTCTTAAGTCGTAAGCCTAGTTGAGTCGTCTGACCAGTGTTTGTTAAGTCGTTGCCGAGTTAAGAAAGTGGGGTTAACCGACTTAAGGTAGTGACCGACCTAGGTGATAAGTCGCGACCGACTCAAGAGTAGTAGGCGACCTAAGCATTCTGGGGTTAGGTTGTGGGGTAGAGTTAGGTCGGCAACGACCTAAGGAAATGTTGTGAGCAACCTAAGTTTTTGTTAAGTGTTAGGTCGACTGGGAAAGCTAGCGACCTAGTGGTTCCGGGTTAGCGACTTAGTAATTAAGTTGTTAGGTCGGTTGGGACGACCTAAGGAGTTAGCTTGTTAGCGACCTAAGGAGTTGCCGTGTTAGCGACCTAGTGGTTCCTAGTTAGCATGGTTAGGTCGGTAGCGACCTAAGGGGTTTGGAGACAGTAGTTAGCGACCTAGTATAGTGGAGCGACCTATAGGTTAGCGACCTAAGGGTTAGGTCGTGAGTTCTGCTTTTAGTTAGGTCGCGTGTTGGCTTTAGGGTTAGGTCGCTGGGTTTTGCCAAGTGTTAGGTCGCGTAGAAGCCTAAGTGGTTAGGTCGCAACCCAACTAAGTCGTAGGTCGAAGGAAGCGCATTGTCTTAGGTCGTCAACTGTTAGGTCGCTGAGGAGTTAAGTCGTTCATCTGTTAGGTCGGAGAGGCTTAGGTCGGTGAGTGTTAGGTCGGCAAGAGTCGTAAGTCGTAAGTCGGAAGCGACTTAGGGAGATAGCCAGATTTCGACTTAAGGACAGATTTCAGCTATAAATAGGAGGGGTTGTTCTCACTTTTTGGGATCCGGATTTTTGAAGCGACGAAGTGCTGCCATTTTGAGAGCTCGACTTCTACACTTCTTCACTTCTTTTCTCCACTCTAATCTAGTGCTTCCATCCATCCAAATCGAAGATCAAGGTTGAAGATTCAAGAGCTTAGATTGAAGATCTTCATCTTTTCAAGAGAGATTTCTTCGTTTGAAGTGAGATCTTGTCGGATCTAGCTTAGTTCTTCGCTGTCCAGATCTGAAGTTGTTATCTTTTGGATTGTTTAGGAGATTTGGTGAGTGGTGATTATCTCTCACACGGATCCAAAGGAGTATATCGGATTGTTGGCTCGTTATGGTGTTAAAATAGTGATTTCCATGCATTTTCTTCATCCTATGTGTAGATCCATATAGATCCATTGTTCATGATGATGTTACATCCATTTTATCATATGTTAACCTATGCAAGTTCATTCATCAAGTTTGTAGAGATATAATCCATGTTTTCATGCTTATTGGACTTTCAACTCTTTAATTACGAAAATGCCATTATTGTTATAATTGTCTACTTAGATCATTTTTGAATGCTTGATTGCTTAGATTGATGTTTGATTTGATTGATTGTTATGAACTAGATGATTGATGATTAGATTTAGATCGAAGGTGATTCAAAAGCTAAGGGAAAGGCTCTTGAATTGGAAAAGCTGCTCGTGGCATATGTAGCGGGATGATGAAGCTCCTATGCATAGATTTGATGATGTGAAGTTGAGATGAAGCTTTGCGAGGATGTAATGAAGCGAGGCATCATATGATGAAGACTTGGTCTAATCCAGGCGGGATCATTCCAAGCATGTTGATAACTCGGTGATATGATTCGAGTTGAGGATAATGGATGCTCGAGAGGCGCTTGAGCTAGTATGGCAATAGTCGTCGAGGAGGATGACTAGGAGGTTGAGATCTCATCGTTGTTGAAGGTTCTAGCATGCTCTAAGCAAGAGTACATGGGGACGCCCAAAAGACTAAGTTGATGGTCGAGTACTCTGGGTAGATTCGATAATCCTAGGCACGGGTCACGATGACGTGCGGGAGTTATGTCTAGAACCGGGGTTACCATTAGCCCTTGACGGACGGCTGAAAGAATGTGCCGGTCATTCAATTAACGGTGATATCGCAACAATGATAACAGTGATAGCCGAGTCATGGATGTTTGGTTGTATCGTCATTCGGTCTCAAGAGCGGTATTTCCTGGGTGCTTATCTGACCTTGGTTTTAGACCTTGGGATTTGTACTTGGAAAACATCGCTCTTGACTCGAGTGAAAATTGCTTTACTTTAAATTGTATGCTCTGCTATGTTTGCTTCTGCTTAGTGTGTGTCTGGGGGCTATCACTGTAGAATGAGGTTGGAGTGGGAGGGTTGTATTCCTATTCCTTTTCCTTTATGCTCTTTTGGTATGTTGTTAGTTAATTTACTGCTCACTAAGACTGTTGTCTGACTCAAGGCTTTATGTTTTAATTCTTATTGCCTTGGGCTGTTCGTCCATTTTGGGACGGGCAGACTAGGTAGCAGGTGACAGGTGCTGTTCTCTTCTCACGATGCTGATATCGAAGACGAGCTAGAGGGTTGCATATTATCTTCTTATTATATGTACTCGATATTCCGCTGTTTTGTATTCTCTGAGAGATATGTAGTGAGGCTGGATGTATTGACTATGTGGATGCTTGTATTCAACTATTATGGAGTTTTATATGATGTCATTTTGTTCTGTAAAGCTTCACTATACATATGTTCTATTGTATTTTGTCCATGCGCTGTGAGTAATACGATAGATTCTTTCGTTTTAAATCTTACCTTGACAATCGTCCATGGTCGCCTGGCACACTTTACAGCGCACTATCTCTAGATTCGGTGCAGGGGTCATGGGCGGTCGTCACATTTGGTATCAGAGCCTTGGTTAATCGATTTTACCCAACGCTCGCTGAAGTAACTACGTATGAGAGACGTAATTGTATTTTGATGGATGATTACTATATATAATATAGTAGCTTAGTAGAGTTTGAGTCCTTTATGCAGTTGTTTCTCTCGGTATGTTGATCATTCCTTTTTGTAGATATTGAGAATGAGTCAAGGAGGGAGACCAGCTGCTAGGGAAGGCCGTGCTACTGAAGGGGCTGCTGATTATGTTGCTATGTTCGAAACCATGATGACTTCGATCAGGAGAAGGATGACAGCCCCGGGGCCATCAGTAGATGTTGGAGATCAAGTACAGGCTCCAAGATTGATGGATCACTTGGACGATTCATTTAGGAAGCTTGTGGAGGAAGCTCTCAGACATGAGAATCTGTTTCCTAAGGAAGGATCTGTTGTTGCTGTGACCAGGGAAGAGTCTAAACCCCAGCAGGGTAGAAACAAGAAGAGGAAGCAGCAGCAGCAGAAGGGTAAGGATGGTCAGAAGAAGCCGAAAGGCGAAGTGACTTGCTACAACTGTCAGCAGAAAGGCCATCTCTCCAAGGATTGCAAGGATCCGAAGGCGCCGGCGAAGTGCCACAACTGTGACAAGCCAGGGCATTTCAGGAAGAATTGTCCAGAACCGAGTAGGGACAAGCAGATTGTGCAGGCCTATGCTTTGGGAGCTGTTCCGTCATCTTCAAAAGCTCCTACCGCAGAAGAGAAGGGAAAGAGTGTGGTGGTTCAAGGTACTCTTTTCCTATGAGGTGTTCCTGATAGAGTCTTGTTTGATACCGGAGCGTCGCACTCGTTTGTTTGTAGTGATCTAGTAGGCCGGTTAGATTTGAAGTCGGATATTGTTGATAGGCCATTGGTTGTGACTAATCCAGTTGGGGGTTCGTCTTGTTTGTGTATGTTATGACGTGGTCTAGTTGTATCGAGTCATGGTTGCTCTTTTGTTTGTGATTGCTTTGTTCTGAACTTTGCGGGATTCGGAATTATCTTGGGTATGGACTGGCTTAGGAAGTATGCGGCTAAGGTTGATTGTGAGAGGCTGGAGGTGACAGTCGAGAATGTGGAAGGGCGAAAGATTGTGATACGATGTAAGCATGAGGAAGGTGTCTTCATGAGCTTCATGT
Source organism: Allium fistulosum (assembly GCA_030737815.1). Taxonomy (NCBI): domain Eukaryota; kingdom Viridiplantae; phylum Streptophyta; class Magnoliopsida; order Asparagales; family Amaryllidaceae; genus Allium; species Allium fistulosum. The sequence goes on from CM060906.1 coordinate 1,064,827,468, forward strand.
ATTCGCTAGTTGTTCCACGGGATGGACTGTCTTTAGTGCCAATCGCAAATGGATTCGAGGATGTCTTTGACGAAGTCAAAGGGTTGCCGCCGCATAGAGAGATCGAGTTTCGTATAGATCTAGTTGAAGGAGCCAGACCTGTTGTGATGCCTCTTAGGCGGATGGCGCCTAGGGAACAGCAAGAGTTGAGGGTGCAAGTTGATGACCTTTTGCAGAAAGGATTCATTCGGCGTAGTGTGTCCGAGTGGGGTGCACCAGTTGTGTTTGCAACCAAGGCAGATGGGTCGTTGAGATTGTGTGTGGATTATCGTGAGCTGAATAAGGTGACTAAGAAAAACAAGTATCCATTGCCGAGAATAGATGACTTGTTTGATCAGCTTCACGAAGCTAAGGTGTTTTCTCAGATGGATTTGGCAACGGGATTTCACCAATTGAGAGTAGCTAAGGATAGTGTGCCGAAGACTGCTTTTAGGACACCATCCGGTTTCTTTGAGTGGCTGGTAATGCCGTTTGGATTGACTAACGCGCCAGCATATTTTGTGGATCTTATGAATAGAGTGTTCAGAGATCAATTGAACAAGTTCGTACTTGTGTTCGTGGATGATATTCTGATTTATTCCAGAACGGAAGAAGAGCACAAGACGCACTTGCGTATTGTTTTGGATATCTTACGGAAACATCAGCTAAAGGCTAAGTTTTCGAAGTGTCACTTCTGGAAGAGTGAAGTGAGGTTCTTAGGCCATGTGATTTCTGGAAATGGAATAGCGGTTGATCCCGCTAAAGTGGCAGCAATCCAGGATTGGGTTAAACCTAAGAATGCATCTGATGTGAGAAGTTTTCTTGGATTAGCAGGATATTATCGACGGTTTATCAAAGACTTCTCCAAGATAGCTGCACCGTTAACAAGATTGACGAGTGCTCCTGTTTTGACTATTCCTAGTGGGAATGATGAGATGGTGGTTTACACCGACGCATGTGGTACTGGACTTGGAGCAGTGCTGATGCAGAAGGATAAAGTTGTTGCGTATGCCAGTCGACAACTGAAGCCGCATGAAAGGAATTACCCAACTCATGATTTGGAGTTAGCGGCGATTGTATTTGCTCTGAAGATGTGGAGGCATTATCTGTTGGGAGTTCGATTCGAGTTGTTTACGGATCACAAGTCGTTGAAGTATCTTTTCTCCCAAAAGGATTTGAATCTTCGGCAGCAACGTTGGCTAGAGTTTTTGGCATCATATGATTTTGGTATAGCTTATACTCCGGGAAAAGGTAACGCAGTGGCAGATGCGTTAAGTCGAAGACATGCGGGATTGGGAGCCATGTTTTCAGAATGGAAGAGTCTTGAGTATTTAGCTGGATTTGACTTCAGGCCTAGATGCGAATTGGAACCTGAGATTTTGGCAAACTTATCAATAAGACCCACTCTTGTGGAAAGGATTGGTGAGAGCCAAAAGCGAGATGATAAGCTTGTCAAGATTATCCGTGAATTGGAATCTGGATTGGATCCAGAAAAGGATAAAGGATTCGAGGTCGATCGAGAGGGTTGGCTTCGGAAGCAAGGACGACTAGTTGTTCCCGATATAGATGAATTGAGGAGTGAAGTTTTGAGGGAAAGTCATCACTCGAAGTTGACAATTCATCCAGGTGGAAATAAGATGTATCGGGATATGAAGAGAACCTACTACTGGGAAGGTATGAAGAAAGATGTTGGAAATTTTATTTCCAAATGCATGAACTGCCAGTTGGTAAAAGCCGAACAGAAGAAGCCAAGTGGATTGCTTCAGCCATTAAAAGTTCCTACATGGAAGTGGGAGCAGATATCGATGGATTTTATCGATGGATTGCCTAGAACCAGAACAGGGAATGAAGGGATTTGGGTCATTGTAGATCGTTTGACCAAGAGTGCACGATTTATTCCTGTTCGATCGACTAGGACTGCATCAAAGTTGGCTGAATTGTATGTTAAGTGGATAGTTCGATTCCATGGTATTCCGAAGAGTATAGTGAGCGATCGAGACCCATTGTTCACTAGTGGATTTTGGAAGAGCTTCCAGGAAGTTTTGGGAACCGAGTTGTGTTTGAGTACAGCTTATCACCCTCAAACAGATGGTCAGACTGAGAGAGTCAACCGAGTTTTGGAAGATCTCCTCAGAGCTTGTGTTTTGGACTTCGGAGGATCATGGGAAGATCACCTTCATTTGGTGGAGTTTGCGTACAACAACAGTTACCAGTCAAGCATTGGTATGGCACCGTATGAGGCATTGTATGGAAGACCGTGTAACTCTCCGACATGTTGGTTGGAAACTGGAGAAAAGCTGATGCTTGGGCCAGAGATGATTCGTCAGACTTCAGATTGTATAGAGATCATTCGGCAACGAATGAAGGCAGCCCAAGACCGTCAGAAGAGTTATACCGATAAGCGTCGTAAAGATTTGGAATTCGACGTTGGAGATATGGTTTTTGTGAAGATTTCTCCACTGAAGAATGTTATTCGATTCGGGAAGAAAGGAAAATTGACTCCGAGATTTGTTGGACCATTCCCGATTATCGAGCGAATTGGAAAGCTCGCTTACAGATTGGAATTACCAGAGAAAATGTCGAGTGTGCACAATGTTTTTCACGTATCGTATCTACGGAAGTATGTGCACGACTCGAATACGGTGGTTTCTGTTGATAGCTATGAGGATTTCGAAGTTGATCCTGTTGATAGAAGACCTCGTAAGCCGCTTCGTGTTGTTGAAACCGACACGAAACAGCTTAGGAGGAAAGTGGTCAAGTTGCTCAAGGTACAATGGAGTGATGATGATAACGACTGTACGTGGGAGGTGGAAGAGAGGATGAAAGCAGCTCATCCTGAACTCTTCGAGGTATGACCCAAAGGCGTCGTGACATCTCGCGATATTGTAACTTGTTCTAGTTTTAGAATTCTGCATGCTAAGCTAGAATTGGATGCTTGGTTTGTTGATTGCTATGGATGGTAGACATGCAGAATAGCTTTTGATTGCTTTGTTTGTTTGGAATTTCGGGGGCGAAATTCCTAAGGGGGAGAGAATGTAACGACCCGTATTTTCACGGATCGGAAAGTTCGTTCGAATCTGGAATTTTCAACTTTTTAGGTTGTTTCAGATTTTGGTAGAGATTTTTCTAAGTCCTAGGTCGCGAACGACCTAAGAGATAAGTCGCAACCGACTTATAGGTTGAACGACTTAAGAGCGTGTGGAAGCTTAAGTCGTATAGGAATCACGTCTGGGCGAGTGAATGACCAAGTGTTTAGGTCGTAGACGACTTAGGAGGGAAGACTTAAGAGTTCTGGACGAGTTGAGGGATGAGTCGTATACCTACTAAGTCTTAAGTCGTAAGCCTAGTTGAGTCGTCTGACCAGTGTTTGTTAAGTCGTTGCCGAGTTAAGAAAGTGGGGTTAACCGACTTAAGGTAGTGACCGACCTAGGTGATAAGTCGCGACCGACTCAAGAGTAGTAGGCGACCTAAGCATTCTGGGGTTAGGTTGTGGGGTAGAGTTAGGTCGGCAACGACCTAAGGAAATGTTGTGAGCAACCTAAGTTTTTGTTAAGTGTTAGGTCGACTGGGAAAGCTAGCGACCTAGTGGTTCCGGGTTAGCGACTTAGTAATTAAGTTGTTAGGTCGGTTGGGACGACCTAAGGAGTTAGCTTGTTAGCGACCTAAGGAGTTGCCGTGTTAGCGACCTAGTGGTTCCTAGTTAGCATGGTTAGGTCGGTAGCGACCTAAGGGGTTTGGAGACAGTAGTTAGCGACCTAGTATAGTGGAGCGACCTATAGGTTAGCGACCTAAGGGTTAGGTCGTGAGTTCTGCTTTTAGTTAGGTCGCGTGTTGGCTTTAGGGTTAGGTCGCTGGGTTTTGCCAAGTGTTAGGTCGCGTAGAAGCCTAAGTGGTTAGGTCGCAACCCAACTAAGTCGTAGGTCGAAGGAAGCGCATTGTCTTAGGTCGTCAACTGTTAGGTCGCTGAGGAGTTAAGTCGTTCATCTGTTAGGTCGGAGAGGCTTAGGTCGGTGAGTGTTAGGTCGGCAAGAGTCGTAAGTCGTAAGTCGGAAGCGACTTAGGGAGATAGCCAGATTTCGACTTAAGGACAGATTTCAGCTATAAATAGGAGGGGTTGTTCTCACTTTTTGGGATCCGGATTTTTGAAGCGACGAAGTGCTGCCATTTTGAGAGCTCGACTTCTACACTTCTTCACTTCTTTTCTCCACTCTAATCTAGTGCTTCCATCCATCCAAATCGAAGATCAAGGTTGAAGATTCAAGAGCTTAGATTGAAGATCTTCATCTTTTCAAGAGAGATTTCTTCGTTTGAAGTGAGATCTTGTCGGATCTAGCTTAGTTCTTCGCTGTCCAGATCTGAAGTTGTTATCTTTTGGATTGTTTAGGAGATTTGGTGAGTGGTGATTATCTCTCACACGGATCCAAAGGAGTATATCGGATTGTTGGCTCGTTATGGTGTTAAAATAGTGATTTCCATGCATTTTCTTCATCCTATGTGTAGATCCATATAGATCCATTGTTCATGATGATGTTACATCCATTTTATCATATGTTAACCTATGCAAGTTCATTCATCAAGTTTGTAGAGATATAATCCATGTTTTCATGCTTATTGGACTTTCAACTCTTTAATTACGAAAATGCCATTATTGTTATAATTGTCTACTTAGATCATTTTTGAATGCTTGATTGCTTAGATTGATGTTTGATTTGATTGATTGTTATGAACTAGATGATTGATGATTAGATTTAGATCGAAGGTGATTCAAAAGCTAAGGGAAAGGCTCTTGAATTGGAAAAGCTGCTCGTGGCATATGTAGCGGGATGATGAAGCTCCTATGCATAGATTTGATGATGTGAAGTTGAGATGAAGCTTTGCGAGGATGTAATGAAGCGAGGCATCATATGATGAAGACTTGGTCTAATCCAGGCGGGATCATTCCAAGCATGTTGATAACTCGGTGATATGATTCGAGTTGAGGATAATGGATGCTCGAGAGGCGCTTGAGCTAGTATGGCAATAGTCGTCGAGGAGGATGACTAGGAGGTTGAGATCTCATCGTTGTTGAAGGTTCTAGCATGCTCTAAGCAAGAGTACATGGGGACGCCCAAAAGACTAAGTTGATGGTCGAGTACTCTGGGTAGATTCGATAATCCTAGGCACGGGTCACGATGACGTGCGGGAGTTATGTCTAGAACCGGGGTTACCATTAGCCCTTGACGGACGGCTGAAAGAATGTGCCGGTCATTCAATTAACGGTGATATCGCAACAATGATAACAGTGATAGCCGAGTCATGGATGTTTGGTTGTATCGTCATTCGGTCTCAAGAGCGGTATTTCCTGGGTGCTTATCTGACCTTGGTTTTAGACCTTGGGATTTGTACTTGGAAAACATCGCTCTTGACTCGAGTGAAAATTGCTTTACTTTAAATTGTATGCTCTGCTATGTTTGCTTCTGCTTAGTGTGTGTCTGGGGGCTATCACTGTAGAATGAGGTTGGAGTGGGAGGGTTGTATTCCTATTCCTTTTCCTTTATGCTCTTTTGGTATGTTGTTAGTTAATTTACTGCTCACTAAGACTGTTGTCTGACTCAAGGCTTTATGTTTTAATTCTTATTGCCTTGGGCTGTTCGTCCATTTTGGGACGGGCAGACTAGGTAGCAGGTGACAGGTGCTGTTCTCTTCTCACGATGCTGATATCGAAGACGAGCTAGAGGGTTGCATATTATCTTCTTATTATATGTACTCGATATTCCGCTGTTTTGTATTCTCTGAGAGATATGTAGTGAGGCTGGATGTATTGACTATGTGGATGCTTGTATTCAACTATTATGGAGTTTTATATGATGTCATTTTGTTCTGTAAAGCTTCACTATACATATGTTCTATTGTATTTTGTCCATGCGCTGTGAGTAATACGATAGATTCTTTCGTTTTAAATCTTACCTTGACAATCGTCCATGGTCGCCTGGCACACTTTACAGCGCACTATCTCTAGATTCGGTGCAGGGGTCATGGGCGGTCGTCACAATTTCGGTGATGGCGGCCGCATCAACGACATTCATTTTCGAGTTTTGAAGTGGAGAGACTATTCTGTAGCTTTGCTACCGTTTGTTTTGAAAATATATATTTTGATTTGAATTTCTTTAGTATAATTTGATTTATATATATATCTCTAAATTGTTTGAAGTAAATCGGAGGTTTAAATTCTTAAATTTTAGATTAAAGATGATTTCAATTATAGACTAAAGTCAAAAATTTTGGATAAATAGTTAACTGGGAATAACTAAATTGGAAAATCTTATGTGTATAATACTCAATTACATCTTAACATAACTTACCTAAAATTTTCAGAAGTTAAAAATGTAATCGGATAATATACAATATAAAATGACTTTATAAGGAAAGATTTGAGTGTTATAGTAAACGTTATACACTTAAATTTTATTATAAAGATGTTAATAGAGATAAATAGGATAATAAGTTAATTGAATAATAGATGAGACAAATAAATTTGCTTTGAAGGAATTAATAAATTTAAATTAGATCAACTTATGGAAATACCTAGAATTTAAAATCAATTATTGAATATAAATTTATTTAAACTGAATTATATGGTTTAAATTAATTTATATGGTTTAAATATATGTGATAAGACATATTAAGTGGAATAAAACCTAATAATAATTTGGAATATAAGAATTAAATTTGTTGAATAAAATATGAGTATAATAAATGATTATACAAATTGATGATTTAGAAATTTTAATTGAAGATGACTAGATAATACGATAATGAATTGAGAAATAGATAGATTGATTTAACTTAAGTGAACTCAAATGGATTAAACCAAATTGTTGAATATTGATTAGTTTAATTTGAAATTTATATGGTTTTAAATTAATTATTTTGTCCTGTTTAAATCTATTTTGCTTTCTGGTTGTTTCTATTCTCCTACCTCCTTCCTTTTCGGGGACGAAAAGTTTTGAGTGGGGGAGAATGTAACGACCCATAGATTTTAACTGTTTTAATAACGTAATTAGTTAAATTTTGTGAAATTTTAAAACGATAAAATTTTGAAATATAAATTTGATATTTGGAATGCGTCTAATTAAACATAGCAACTGGTAAATTTTCGTCCGAAAATATGAAAATTTATTTCGCGCGTAAATTTACTTCAATTTAATCAGTTAAAATTGGTGATAATAAAATGTTTTCCAAACCTAAATATTTTTACATAGAAAATTTGTAAATCATCTTCTGAGTGAGACGTCATCTTTCGTTTCGTCAAAATTTGGAATTTCTTGCTCCGTTTATCTTATTTCTGTCAAATTTACAGCATTTTCGGTACCGATTATCGACTTTTGATATGATGGTCGTACCACTGATATCTATATGCGTTTTGATCGTCTCATTGTGCTGATCCCTACGGTATGTTCAATTGTCAATTTTGAGATCCGGAAAATGGCGAAATTTACAGAAACGATCTTCGTATCGGTTCCGACTTTTGTTCTCCTCTAACCGTTCATTTTCACCCTATGAAACGAATGTCTCAAATTAATTTTAGTAAGATTTATATACATAATCCTTGACTTATGAATAATTGGTATATAATATAAGACATTAAAATCAATCTTGCAAAATCAAACGAATCATGCGTTATAGAATCAGAAATCCAAAAAGAACAGCATGCTTTATGTCTCAAATTCTGAAGTCTAAATCATTAAGAAAACACACCACAGCATAATCACGTAGTTAAACATGCAATTGTTTTCAAGTTGGACGAAGCAAATCACATACTTGTTTTTTTTAACTAGTTCTCAAACAATATATAGATCGAACAAGAATACAAACGAATATCTTTTCAGTTCTCAAAATTTATTTTGCCGACTATTTCAATTCCACCATTTCAGTTTAGACCGATTCATCCTTCTTTTTTCTCATTTCTCCATCTCGTGATTCTTCCTTTCCTCCTCAACTCATTTGCCGATTTCCACTGTCTTCCGCCTTCCACCCACTCAGCCTCTTCGAAGACCCACCACCACAAACGTCAGCACACAACCCACCCGAAAGCAAGCATCATCCACTATTTCCTCCATCACTGTCCACCCTCGAAACCACCTTTGCCCTACCGAGCCTACCTCTCCATCCCAGATCCGACTGACCCAGGTAGCCGCGAGCTTCTTCCCACCATAGCAGCGCCGGAGCTTGGCCTTCTTTCTCCTTATCCTAGTAGTGTAGCCGTGCCTATATATATAAGGTATATATATACGTTCCACTTATGATGATTGTTGTAAGCAATTTGCCCTCTTATTTGCATACTGTACTTGTACTGATATACGTATAGGTTTAGAGAATATAAAGTTAATCATATAAAACATGTTGGGATGTTGTTACAAACTATTAAGATCTAAGTTATACGTATAGTGTGTATATGTATATAATTACATATAAGTTTTATATTCTATTGCTTATATATAGATAAACAGAGGTTATAGTTTAACATATAGATTTGATCTACGCTAATGTATATAATAGATTATGCTGCCGTATAGGTTATACAAATTTCATAGTATATACTGTTTTAATATTCTAGTTATTTCAGTTTATATGTTATAAGTTTAGAATTTACGTTTATGTAAGTATTAAATACTTATTTCAAGTGCTTCCGAACTAGTTTATAATAAGAAGAATTTTGTTCCTGTTGACAGGCCGAAGTCTATGTATATATATTTTGTAAGTCTAATACATATAAGTTTTATAAATATATGCAATATATATGTAGCTAATAAATTAAGCTTACTAAGGCTGTGAATATTTGTTTGGAAAGTTGATTTTGAAAGAAAATGTGGGTTCTGAATCAAAGAAAATTTAGTTCTAATATATTCATATTATATATCTATATTTATGTCAGTTGTATTGATAAGATTTTTACAAGTTATATTAAGTGGTATATAATATGTACATCCCAGTTATATGTTACGTAAGTTATTAGTTCTTGTTACATGCTTGATTTGAAAAGTATGTTACATATATGTTTTACAGTGTTGATTTGGTTTATACTTTTCTCTTTTATAGTATGTGGTTCCTGAATTATATATCAGTTATATAAGTATATGGATAATATACATATAATATAATAGTTTTAAGAAGTGATTTATTGTACTGTATTGGGTCAAGAGTATATATGTATAGCTATTGTTTTAAATATAACTTATCGTGTGTGTATATCTATGTATAACAGTCTTAAATTTTGGTTTGTCGGCTGATTTCATAAGTTATATAAACATATATGTTAAACTGTTAAGTTTAAATGTATTGATTCAAAATTTATCATTATAGATATATGTTTGACTTCGATATTTGAGTTTTAATTTAAAAACAATGGATTTTGAAACGTATATATTTAACTTAATATATGTTTGAAAGTTAAAAAGTATGACTTCATATACCGTTATATATCAGTTCAGTTATACCAATTTATCATCATCGATCCAGTTCTAATTCGGTTTCTTCAATTCCTTGTCATCAGCTTTGATCGTCAAACTCGTGCCATCTTGCTTGCTTTGAAATTTGGGTTTGGATTTGTAACCCGTCGCGTAGTCTATCCTCTCTAGCCTCGAAAGGTGAGCAATCACTCACGATTAATATTCTTATATTATTAAATTTGATTTCAATTGAAACGTTAATTGAAATATGCTGCTGTTAGTTATTCACATTGTTATATATATGTCATTATCTGTATCTGTTCACCTATGACATCTGACACCTTTATCTGTTATTTATATTGTTGATATATGCTTGTTGCTGTTGTTATTTTATTATCATATATGTTATCACTCTGCAAGTTCCCTATTAGTATAGAATCACTATGGGTTGAAATGATACATACCCGAACGATCTGTAGAATAGGAGAAAATCGTTATGGGTTGAAATGATAAACCCAAGCGATTTTCATTTAATTGAATTTGGGATTGCGGGTTGAAAAGACATATACCCGTATATATATATTTTAAATTGCGGATTGAAATGATAAATATCCGTATCACTTGACCATAGGGTAGAAAATTATATACAGACACCGTTGGTCTATAAATCAATGTTTTGAAAATGATTTCTTTGGTTTTGAAAAGAAATATATGATTTTGATAAATACTGATTTTTAAGATTTATTAAAGTCAATTTAATAAGTTGATGACTAATATGTTTAAGTATTTATTTAATATCTATAATTTCAAATATAGAATTTATAATGATTTGAAATTGATTGAAATTATATTTATTTAAGAATTATACTTAAATAAGTTTGATTTGAAATGTATTGAATTTGAAATTTAAAGAAATGATTTACAACTTGAAATTTTAAAGGTGACTTAAATGGATATTTCAAACGTATAAATATTTAAATGAGATATTTGGTTTATTTAAATTGTAAATTTAAATTGTATTCAAATGTTATGAAAATGTTAAGTTAATATTTCAAACTAAATAATTGTAAAGTGAATTTGATATATATATAAATTTACCGAATTTAGTTTTGAAATGTTGAATATTTAAAGCTTTGAAATGTATTAAAATTGAAATGACTTATTTTATGGGTCGAGATATGTATTTGAAATCGATAATTTGAAACGGTTTATTTAGAAGCTGAATCGAGTTGAAACTGATGATTTGAGATTTGATTAAATAAAATTTTTGGAATTCGAGTTATTTGAATCGATTTGTGAAATTTGAGGAAACTAATTTATTTTATAACGAAATTTTAATATCTAAACTGTTTAAAAGGAAAGTGTTACGATTTCCAAAATACTGTGATTTCCAGACTATGATTTCGAAAGCATTATAACTTTGGAAAGTAATATGATTTTGAAAAGAGATATATTTGAAGTGAAATGATATCGTATTAAATTGGGGTTTGAAATGATAATGATATTTTGGTTTTGAAGTATAAACTATTTTGAAATGACCACGGTGTTATAATAACGATTGGTTGGCAAAGAGACCGGGATCGGATATGGACATACTCTCTGTCGATACCGAAAACCACTTTGACAACCGTGTACGCGGTGGAGATTCCAGAATGAAGTAGGATGGTGGCGACGTTCTTAAGGTATGTTACGTGGACCCAACTCCCGTGAGTTGGCATAAGGTGGCTAAAACAGGAGCGATCTCGGACCAGTGAGGTAGCACCTCTTCTCGAACGCATTTCTTCGATATTATACTCTTATTTGTGATTTGACTAGATGGCCATCCTCCGATTTGGGAATGTTGTTCGAGGTGGACGATAGTGGCTGCTATGCGCTCCATCAGTCCGTGTGCGTAATTGGTATATCTACCCTGGCATTGCCTAGTTGTGCCGTGTCACCTACCATATCGAGCTTTACTACGATTATGATTTTAAGATCCGACCGCGTTAAGGTTCTCCATCCCCTTAACGCTATTTTCCGATATGATTATACTTTACTTATTTAGACACTATTATAATAGCGAATATTACTACATAGTAAATAGTTTAACGGACCCTTAGAGGATGGTTATCCCAAACATCCTTTAAGTTACTTGTATTTCAGTTGATATTTCACTTGAGTTGGATTTATTAATATAAGAATGTTAATCCTGACTCGAGTGTTTTGTGTTTTGCTTTATGCTCGGGTCAGACTGAGTGATACAGCATTTGAGACTCACCTTTGGAGTTGGAGCTTCGCTTGGAGATCCAGCTATCTATCGATCCTGCTTTCAGTAATTCCGTCGATCCAGTGATGTATTCAGATCTGGTATTTGATTATTGTATTGAGACATCTATTGTATTCGAGACCTCTGTTGTATCTTGTTTAACTCTGTTATATATATAGTAGCTTCATGAACTACTATCCTTTGTTTCCGCTGCAGTATTGTTATATTACTCTGTGTCTGTGATCTGTAATTATTTTATTTACCGTATATGCTGAGTTTTGCCAAATTTTATTTACAACGCGGTATTTTGAGCAATTCAACTCCGGCATGAGTGTCTACCTATACACTTATAATGGATGCGAATGGTTGAAAATATCGGGTCGTTACAAAATATCATTGAACAATTTAATAATAGCGAGGAATCCCGTTGGATCCCTCCAACCTGTTTCCCCCCTTCATCACAAATGTTATATAATCATAAAATATAAATCAACCGCTTCGAGGTGGGATTCGTATACAAAGGGTCATCCGCTCTTACACGGGAACGCAATAGGGTCTCATCCACTCCAATAGACGGGAATATATCCAAACCAATTATATATATATATAATAATTCATCCAAACAATCATTCAAAAAAAATTATCAACTATATATCATACTAGTTATCCAAAAAGGTGAGATTAACTCACCGATATTTTCTATTGTCGCCGAGGCATTTCGATTTCGGACAAAAACCGAACGGTCGTCCGATTTTAGCCTAAATTTCAACAGTCTCCAAATTCATCCAAACCATCTCCATCGCGAAGCTTCTGTCATCACGAGCGCAACGCAAAAAGTTTCGTCTCGATCGGACCTCGTATGAAGGAGTTACATGATTTATAAGATATCGACAATTTTAAATTAATATTTTCAACTTAAATATATATTTACAGAATTTCCCCTACCCCTCCTTCTTCTTCCCAAATCAAAATCACCTCACTGTGCCCGTTTTGATTTCGCACGACCAAATGATACATCTAATTGCTACAAAATTTGACGATGTATTATAATTCATTATTACTGATCCAATAAAACTGGTTTCGTCGAAATCCAAGACAGTGCCCTGGAAGGCTATTTTATATGTTAATTAAAACGTGTTATTTTCAAAATCGAGTAAATCACTTTTAAATTCAATTTAAAAGTTTTATTACCTTCATTCTTATTAATAGAATTTAAATAAGCTTTGAAATCATTTTTATCTAACTTAAAACTCAAGATTCCATTATTTAACCAATTTCAATTATTAAATTTAACAATTAAATTATCCAATAAATCACTATTTTTGAAATTCAATTTATTTAATCTATAAAATTAACTTTTCAATATTTAAAATTAATCAAATATTCCAAATTCAAATAACTAAAATTCTGGGTCGTTACATTTCTCAAACTGGTTAAATATATTTCAAAAACCAAAATTTCCAACCATAGTCAAATGCTCAAATCAACAGCCAATAGTCGATGCTCATAAACTGGCCGAGCACGACTCATCAATCAATAAGTGATAATATGCACATCCATATTAATCAAACAATCAATCAATAAAGAGATAACATCCAATCATCATTAACGGTGATGAATGATTTTATTAGTATATAGAATTCATTCTTTTATATTCTATATATAATCCAAGTTAAAATCATTTCATTTGTTTATTTCAAAATATTTTTATATCGCTAACAAATACGTTATCTCATATACATATATACACTCAATGAGCTTATCTTATAGGTTTAGGTATACGCTAAACCAAAGCTCTGATACCAACTGTGACGACCCACCTTTTTGAACAGCTCAAGTCGACAATAAACCACACATGTTCAACTCAAACCATTTAAAAGATAGATTATCAATGGGTTTATTTTAAAGAAATAAAAAGAAAAGAAGAAAACAATAACATAATCTTGCATCAGAACGATAAAATACAATAATCACATAAACAGTTCATGAAGCTGCTACAATATATATACAATTCAATTTTCAACATAAAACAGAGTTACCTAATATTATCAGAGTTATACATTTTTAATAGACCAAATGAAATAATGTAGCGGAATAAATACTAGTAGATATGATATACCAAATCTTCGTCTTCGTCCTTTAGAATGGCTGTCTTCGATAACTGAAAAACTCGGTCTGACCCGAGCATAATGAAAAACAAAACACTCGAGTCAGGACTAAAATCCTCATGTAAGTCAAATCAAAATCAGAAGAAACATAGTTTCAAAATGAACTGCTCCTTTCCATTTCCAACAAATCTAGACTCAGATCTAAATTCCAAATGAATGAATTGAATTTCCAATGTTTCAATTCAAATCCTTCCAAACTCAATTCCATTTGATTACGATTTCGATTTCAATTTAAATCCATTTCAATTTTGATTCAAACGATTTAATTTAGTGGCTCGAGTTTCAATTTAAAACCATTTCAGTTTATATAAATTCGAGTCTAATCTCAATACACCGATTTAAATCACTTAAATCAATTTAACTTCAATGTTCGAATTATACGATTCAAATCTTTAAAATAATCCAATTTCCATAATTCAAATCATATATCGATTATAACTTCGAAATTTCAAATTGAATTCTTTACACAAATTCTTTTAACAAATTTTAATTCCAACATTTCCAAAGCTCGAATTTGAAAATAATCCAATTCAAACGTATCAAGTATCAAAATCATTTAATGGTTGGATTAACATCGGCCTTCTTTTAACATTTCATTTTTATTTATTAAAGTCATAGAAAAATTTGCAAACCCTTTTTATTGCTCTTTTTAGGAAAAAATATATATTATTAAAAAAATTAGAATTTAAATTTTATAAATGAAATTCAAGTTAATTTCAAAAACTAATTTTAATTTGATTTACAAAATTAAATTCTTTATAATATATAAATTTCTAAAGATTAGATTTTAAAGCCTTTTAAAATTCGATAAATATAACTCAATATTCGTCGAACGACGATAGAATCACAAAATCACAATTCTGCCAAAGTAGTCAACTATACATCAAAATTCGCATATTAGATAGGATATCCAAGTCTATGTCAAATTTAAATGTCCAGATGATCAATCATATCAATAGTGATAATAACAGAGTGATAACATGAAAATATCAAAACCACTAGCAACATACAGCCAAACAACAATATCATCCATCACAATATGAGTTAACATCCAAATTAACCAATTCAACCATATCACACGACAATCAATAATTATCAGTGTCGGGGTGTTTAACTAAAAGTGATATGCAATCCAATATTGATATAAATATCAAATTTTAATGTCAATTTAATAAGTGTAATAAATGTCAAAAAAATTCCATCAAATTTAAATGTCACATATTTAACTCTCAGATTTACTATCAATTTCCTATTGTCAATTTTACGGTCAAATTCAACTAACAAATTTAATTATCAATTTAACGGTCAAATTTAAATGTCGATCTAATTTCAGTCAATTCAAATTCAATAATTAAATCTCAGTCAATTAAATTTTCAGATAGAAATCAACATAAATTTATCACTTCGCTAATTGGTTTAACTAAACAGTAGGAATTTAGTACGTCGTGAATGGGTTTAACCACTCACCTTTATTTGAACTGAAAATTTTTCAATGTCAAATAAACTTCAATTCAACTCCATGTCGTAGTCCTCATTGATACGAACCCAACACGACTTGTTTCGCTCGAAACGGACCTCGTATGAAAAAGTTACGCTTTAATTAATATAATGATATAATTAAAATAATAATTAACATAATTAAATAATAATGAAACTTAAACCTTAATCAACACTCTCCCTCCCCATTGTTCCAGTTGAGAAACCCATCTACGCGGTCAAATGCTTCGATGCGCGCGCCAACAGACCCCATCGGACCCCGATCCAAGCCCACCGCCGCAACCACCTCTCCGAGCTCCACCCCCGCCTACTACCATGTCGCCTCCGCAGCCGCCATCTGTGCGCAATTCGAGGAAAAACGCCGGCCCTAAATGTCTCGATTCTGGCAAATTCCAGTGACATCAACACGATCCAACATTTGATCTTGTAGAGGAGATCGAGCTCTATAACTTCCATGTTGAAGCCGAGTCGAGATTGTAAGTGGATTGAGAAAAATTGTGACAGCCTGCAAACCCGTACCCCTTGAATCGACACTATTCTCCACCATATCGACTCAAAGTGAACGGAAATTCGAACCATTAGGGTTAAGAAGAAGGAGGTAGAAGAAGAAGAAACAAAATAACAACAGAATCTAACCATCGCAGCGGAATAAAATATAATAGGTAATAACTGATCTTAACAGAAAGAAACTATATCTATTTATACATACATCACCAAAATACAACATTGGAGTACAATACAAGCAACATTATAATTCAAGACAGTTATAATAACTTGTCCCACACAGAATACACAACATACACAACACAGTGGAATATACATCATATACGAGTGATAAGCCTCACCATCCAGCTCGTCTCCTGAGGTCCACAGTATCCTATCCTGTATCTATAATACTCGGTATGACCCGAGCATTATAGTTAAATAACACCCGAGTCAGTCTGGAATACCAGCGTGAGGAAACCACACTCAAATTGATTATTAAAGTTTCAAAATCCTTTGAAATCAAAAGCATTTCGTAAGACCACGCCACAAATAAACATGTCGGTTTTTTACCTTACGATAGCCAAAACACTTTTTATCAAAATCCTCTGATATTATAATAGTGTCTATATACAAATACTTATTCAAGTAGCCGAAATTGTTACATCTATTAAATTCCAGCTAATAGGTATACAAACAAAACCGTAAAGGCACGTAGGGAGAATGGATTTCCAACTAATGACTAGGCACTGGGGTACCACCTGTCAAAGTACCTGGTCTAGATCAGCGTACCGAGGACCACGCCTGATCCCCTGCAACACAAGACCGGAACTACCCCTACTGGATAATTTCGAGTAAGATCACCCCGCGGTTGGGATCAGCAACTACCCACACAGCCGAAATAAAAGGGACATCTAGATAGGGATGACCTCACCCTAATGGGCGCTAGCCACATAGCCTTGCTGCATAACCCCTGATTTTCAGTCATTCCTGGTTGATGAGGCTCGAGGCTAAGCGTTACCTTTTTAGAACATATCCCTTGGAATGCTCATCGTCCACCTGACCATGTTCTGAAAGCATTCATCCATACAAGTCCGTTCCGGGTTCGAACGGAACCGAAGGCACTATTCCTACTACATCCATTTTGGAATCACCCTCAGGATTAGTAGCGATTAGCCCTTGCACTTCACTGCTCCATCTTCGATTCCAAACTCGTTTTCCCCACGAAAACGTTCAAACCGAATCGAAGTGGTTTTCGAGAAATTAATCTCGATCCCGGTCTCTTCGAAACGATCAACGCATTGCCCAATATTGATAGTCGGTTATTTAACTATCAAATAACATTCACATCTAACCATCAGACCTTTAAATAATTTTCCAAATTATTTATTTATCTCGAAATATTTTCGCAAGATATATTTCCACTTTTTAACCCTTTGAAAACAGTTTCAATCCATCTTTCCCTCACGGAATAAATTCCCCAAATATTTTCTATTTCCACTGAAATCACCAAGTACAAACACTTTAGATTTTAAAATAATTTAAAAACACTTTATTATAAAATATACTTTAAAACATTTAAGTTAAACTACTTAATACTTTATTCAAAAATATATATACTTAAAGAATATTTAAAATAAAACTACTTTATAAAATATAAAACTAACTTTTTATCTTTTAAAACATAATACCCAGTCACCTTTAAATAATTACTACTAAATAAATTTGGAAAATACTTACTTTAAAATTTAAACGTTTAAAAATAATAAATTTTCTAAAACATGCTTTAAAACAATCCTTAAAACTTTTAACTTATACTTAAAAATTTGCTTTGAAAACGTACTTGGCTATCCTGGGAAATACACTTCTCTTTCACATCTTTTAAAAATAAATCACTATTTATTTTTAACCAAATTTACCCATTCCTTTAATAAATTCCCACCGTGAATTTATTCTTCCAAATATCCACCCATATATTACTTCACTTTTATAAACCCAGTTTATAAATTCCATGGTCTCATCCATCTTTTAAACACAATTTCAACCACTTTTTCAATTTTCAAATCGCTTTCCAAATCAACTCCATTTTAAAATAAACTCTTTTATTCACTCAAGTTTATTCTAAATTCCATTAATTCCATTTATCCCAAATTTAACTTCTTAATTAGGATTTAAAATTTTATTTAAATTGAAAATACTAATTTCATAAAATCCCTTTCATTTCTTCCTTTCCCATTTAAATTCTAAATTTAAAAAAAATCTTGTATTCCTTTAACTTAATATCACTTAAGTTTTTAAGATTCATTTATTCTCATTTATCCAAAAATCCCATTTCCCAGACTTGGAATTTGATTTATTAGAATTTAACAATCACTTTTATCCTTTCCCAATTCGTTCTTTAATTTATTTAAATTCTCTATAATTATTTACTTAAAAATTCTCTTATATTTTCTTTTCAAAAATCCAATTCTATAAATTTTGATAACTCGGTATACCGAAAGGTATATTCAATCAAACCATAGCTTCCAATATTCTAATTATCAATATAATTCATCACAGAATATCAAATAATCATAACACAGAATATTAAACCATCTAAATATTTTGAGGAATCCAGTTGGATCCCTCCAACCTGTTTACCTGCATCCACAGATGTTAGCACAATATAATAATACTAATTCCACTTCGAGGTGGAACATCGCGGTATATGGGTTTATAAAATATCATCCGCTATTATGCGGCGCATAGGGTCTCATCCGCTATATAATGCGGGAAATCAATCACTCCAATATATACTATATATACTACTATATATAATATAACACATCAAATCAATTCAATCATTCAACCAATTATTTAAATTTAACCATTTAAATTTAAATTAAACCCAGATGGGTGAGATTAACTCACCTTTCATTTTTTTTTTCAATCCACACCAAACCGGCTTGTTTTCTTTACGATTTCTAGACCTTTATAAACATTTACAGTTTATTAATATTCAAAATAATTAAACAATTAATTTCCATTTAATAAATTAAATTAATAATTAAATTAACTAGTGATTTAGTTCTAAACTGATGATTTAATTTTAAACTAATTTCCTTTTAAAATCCTTTGGTAACTAAAAAAAAAATTAAATAAGTTTATCAAATAAAGTTATCTCCATACTATATTATTTTAAAAATAAATCAGTAAATTTAAAATGTATATCTATCTTTCTTACCGCATTGAAATACATACACATATATAAATCACTGTTTTATAAAATCTACTGTTGTATTATTTTCTTGAGTAAATAACAAAACTGTAGTTTTGTTTACAGTAAAACTTCTTAATGTATATATATATCTTGCTGTTAAATTCAAACATTAGTTTTACAAATTTAAACTTAAGCGACGATAAATTTAAAAATATAAAAAAAAGAAATCACCTTAACTCTGAATAACGCAGATCAAAACAACGAGCCGACCACCATGCTGAGCCTCGACTACAAAACTACACCACCACCGGAATAAATATCGACTTCGAGCCTACCCAACACCTACTCGCAATGCGACACCTCGCAGAACCATGCCAAACGCCAGAACTGACCCACCATCGCTGTTGCTACCCACACGAATGCCATCGCCGATCCCACGCGAGCTAGGTCATGACTAAACGACATGCGTCCCTTCCTCCCTAGTGCCTCACGTGCGCTTTCCTTAATCTTGACTTCGCTTCGTCCCTCAAGATAGTCGCCGCGAGCTTCGATTCGTTTGAAATCGACTGCTAATTGTATTTGGTTTGAATCAATGGGAAAAGAAGGGATGAAGAGCGGCCATTATTTGATTTTTTTTTCTTTTGAAATGTTTGAACTGAAGAAAAGGGGTAAGGTCACGTGATAAAAAGAGGAAGAGGCAAGACGTGATGTTGAATAGAAGGTGGCATGCAGAAGAAGGCAAAAATTTATGACGTGAAAGAAATACAGCTGACAATTGACCAATATATATAAATATATATTTTTAATTAAAGTCAAATTCAAATTGCCTCGATAAATGCAACTCAAAATCTTGACCTCCTATCGAGGCATGCCGCCAGGCGTTCATAATGTTATACCCCTATTCCGAACGCAATGGAAAAGGTTTCGAGTCTTAACTCGATCGTATGGAGAATATAGCTTTTTAATCCCAATTATTATATTAAATTTCGATATAATTTCCAGCGCGTTTACCTATCGTACGCTCACACAACAACTCCAATCACTACGAAAATTGAAATATGATAATAATACACTATTACGGATCCAATGGAACTGGTTTCGTCGAATTCCGAGACTGTGCCTCGGAAGGCTATTTTTAAATATCAATTTAAACGATATATTTTCAAAATTGAACAAAACACTTTTAAACTCAATTTTAAAAGTTCTATCACCTTCAGTATTATTAATGTAAATTTTCCAAGCCTTCGAATTTTTTTAACAGGCTTAAAACTCCCGATTCAACATTTTACCCAACTTCAAATTATTTAATTTAATAATTAAATTACCCAATAAATGGTGATATTTGAAATTCAAGTTAAAAATTAACTTTTAAATATTTAAATCAATTAAATATTTCAATTTCGAATATCCAAAATTTCGGGTCGTCACATTCCTCCCCCCTTAAAAAAATTTCGTCCCCGAAATTACTAGTTAGGAAGAATGATGTAACGACCCTGAATTATGAACAATTTAAATTGAAAATATTTAATTACTTTTAAATATTTGAATGATGATTTGACTTGAATTTCAAATTATCAGAATGAATTGGGCGATTAAATTTTAGAATTTAATCTATTGAAAGTTGAATAAAAATTGAATCTTCAGTTTTAAGCCGATTAAAAATATTTCAAAGGCTTAGAAAATTCACATTGATAATACTGAAGATAATAGAAGCTTCAGAATTTAATTTGAAAACGATTTGTTCAGTTTTGAAATTTTATCGTTTTAAATTTCGTATTTATCGGAATTGTTGTGTGAACATACGACGGATAAACATGTAGAAAATATGAATCGAATTCAATTTAAATTTTGGTAACAATAAAAATCTTCGTCAATTGACGATTTAATATCGGTTGTTAATTTCTGTTAGAATTTTTAGATCGAATTGAAATTCTTTTGAAACTGTGAAGCGTTTGAATTTTTCGAGTTTAATATGAAGAACATATTTGAATTTAAAATTTGAGCTAGGGTTAAGTGGGCTTTGGGAAAAAAAATATACTGGCCCATGTTTCTTTGATGTCGTGATTAAGTAAACCCGTTCCTCCCATATTCGTATTCATTCACAAACCCTATACCTGTTCCCCTTTTTCTCATTCAAAATCCTAGTTCTAAAAATATCGAACGACGAAAAAAATGGCGATTAGGGCTTCGGCGATTCTGGTTTGGGCTTGCGAATCTGGCTCGATCTCTTGTCAATATTTGCTCGACTGAAATTAGGGCTTTGCCCTTGTTCTTTTGCTGGCAAATTGAAGCTTCGGCTTCGTCTTCCTTTGTGGCGACTTTGGAATTATGATCACGGCTTCGACTTCGTGTAGCTTCGCTCGCGACTGCTCCAATTAAATGTGAGTGATTTTATATTCACTCACATCTAATTTAAATTTAGATGATTTCTGTCTTGTTTTAATTCGTGAGTTTCGTTGCTTAATTTCTGGGCTATATTGGGCTTCAGCCGTTCGATTGTTGTTGAATTTTTATCTCGGCCATTTGATTTTTAATCGATGTTGATGTTTTTCTGACTTGAGTGATTTTATATTCACTCACATCTAATTTAAATTTAGATGATTTCTGTCTTGTTTTAATTCGTGAGTTTCGTTGCTTAATTTCTGGGCTATATTGGGCTTCAACCGTTCGATTGTTGTTGAATTTTTATCTCGGCCGTATTTGTATTTTTAATCGATGTTGATGTTTTTCTGACTTGAGTGATTTAAATTTCACTCACATCTAATTCGAGATTTTGGTGATTTTGAACTTGGGTTTTTGTAACTTACTCGGTTTGCTTGAAATTTTCTGATGTTGATTTCGTTTGTCTTGTTGTCTTCGACACTGTCTCTGGTAAGAAAAAATATATATATATATATATACAGATTAAATTTTGTGATATGGTATATGTGATGATGCCTGACTTCGGTCGTGGTTGAACTCTCTACTGTTTTGGTTTTGCAGGTGATTTTTGTTTGTATGATCATCCAGTAGCATAATTGACTTATTTGATTTTTTTCTTATGTCTCTCTTGACTTCGGCATACTTTAATTACACTGCAGTTATCTTGGTTCAAAACTGATAATTGCTCCTGGGCATTGTATTTTGCTTGTTACTGAGTTGCCTTAGTTTGGGTACACATGCCTATTTCATTTTTAGTGGCAGTAGTGATGCAGTCAATAACTTGTACCACTTGCTGTTTCAGTTTGGGATTGCACTGTTACTGTTTGGTGCACTTGTCATTCGAATTGATGATGTTCATTGAATTGTTGTATCGCTTACTCATGTATTTATGTGTTGTGGTGCCATATCTATGGTGCCCTCACCTCCATACTGCTGTGTTCATGTAGTTGTATCCTTTTGTTGGCGATGCTTGAGATTTATCTGACTTTGTTTTGAATTTTTGTTCCTCGGCTCAGGCATTGATATTTGATATTTTTCATTAACCTATAACAAACTGTTTCAATTGTGCGTTCGACATTGCTCTTTATTTTGAGCCTGTTTCTGGTCTGGATGTTGCTTCTTGCTCATGTGTTCATTCATGTGTAAAACTAGTTTGATTCACTTGATCACTGTCTTGCATTCACTCCAGTTCTCTTACTTAAACCCCTGGCCTGATTTAGTTGGATTCACTGTTAAATTCATTTGCATGATGTACGCGAGTTAGTCGTTGTTCCATTTTTGTTGTTGTCTGCACTATGATATCTTGTAGCCTGGTCTGGTGCACCTTGTTGCTGTGACATTGTAGTTTGCATTATTGCTGCTACCTGTACTTGTAGTTGTTCAATTGCCTTCTGTTCACTTGACCATTTGTATACATACATTCATGTATGTATATAGATGTATGTTTCACTGTTGCACATTCATGTGCTTGCTGTCTTATACGCTGGCACTTGACTTATAGTCTATCTTGTTTTAATGATGTATTCATTTGTACATCACTTGTTGGGTTTCATTGCATTGATGCACTGATTTTTATTTGCAGTTTGATTGGTTGTCCCTTGTACTGGCCATTGAATTCAAATGGTGGCTGTAGTACATGTTGCAGTTTACCATTGTATTCAAGTGTTTTGCCTAGTTGATTTTGGTCCTTATTGCACTTGGTCTTGTTTGTGATAAACTTCACTTGATTTATATGTTGCAGACTTAGGTTGCACTGAGTTGCACTGGTTCATGGTTCAACTTGAACCTGTTTCACTACTTCTATGTTGTACAGTTTTGTTTGTATTAATTGCTTGTTACAACTGCAGTTCTATTGTGCAGTTGTTACTTGATTTACTTTGATTTTTGCAGTTTCACTACTGCCATAGTGACTTGAACAGATTTTGTTGTTTTAAGTTACTATTTATGTATATATACATATGTATGCATCGAGGCAGTTGCATGTGTTTTGCAGTTTTCCCCCTGTTGGGATTTGTTTTCGAATTCACTTGAGTTGAATCTGGTACTTTGGGTTTGACCTTGTGTTCGTTTGTGAATTTTCATTGTGTACCCATGTGCACATTGTCCAAGTCTGTTTGCTTTGACCCTGTGCTGATTTCTATCTCTTCACTGTTGTGGCGAGGCAGCGCACGCGTGCGTGTACTGCAGCCACACCGTCTTGATTTTATTGGTATTCCTTTTGTTTCTGATTCATTGATCTTTTGCGTATTTCATGTGTCGTATTGGCGAGGCCGTACACGTTAGCGTGTGCTGCAGCCAATCCAAATATATGTTTTAAAGTGATATTTCAACTGTTTGAATTGATTTTGGTGATTTGATGATTTTGTTGTTTTTTCTAAATTATCCTCATTGAAAATCTGTTTATTTATTTCAGTTGATGATTTGAATCTATTGATTTGTTGTTAACACTGTTAAGTGTTATATTTACTGTTATCCGATTTCTTTGTTTAAAGAGTCGTATAGACGGGAATTATTGTGACTGCCGTCTATTTGATTATTATTACATCTATGCATTAATAACTGAGTTTGAATTAGACTGACCTGTGTATTATTTTCTTTTGAATGTAATACTCGGATCAGACCGAGTATTTTACAGCTTGAAGATTTTCGAGCAGCGAAGTTAGAGAGATGGGGTAAAACGCTCACTTTTGTTTCAGGAAATTTAGTATTTTAAAGATTTTCCGTTGTATAAATTTAATACATTGTATAAACTCTGATATTGTAAAAAGGAAAGAAATAAAATTCATTTGTTTTTGAATTATTATTATTATTCTGTGATTATGTGGCTGATTCTGTTTAGACTCTATAAACTAAATAACAATCCGTCATTTTGAACGTTTCAAGTTGGTTTAATTACCGACTAGGGGCGGTCAGAAGGGCGGGATGTTACAAAGTGGTATCAGAGCTTTGGTTTACACAAAGCTTAGTTTATGGTGTTTAATATGAATAGTTACTAGAACCACTTTAAAGAAAACGTTTTTCAAATTTAAAGAAGTATAAAATCGTTTTTTTATATAAAAGGTATTTTGAAATTCAAATCCTTTACGGAAATATTCCCTCTCTAAATTTAGGTTTACGATAGTTTTCTTCGGTAAGGTCTCCTTAGATTTAACTTCTGATCATTCGAAAACCGTTATCGATTTACTGAGATTTATGGAAAATAAAATATAAGTTAAGTAAATTAATGAATTGGGTTAAATCGAATATTTTCAAATATTGAAAATAAATAAGATTTGTGAATTACTTATTTTTAAATAAGTATGGAAATGTTTTTCCAATTATGAAATGAAATGTTGTGAATATATTCCGTAAGTGATAAATGATTTGAAATTCATTTTCAAAGTCGAAGTTGAAATGTTAAATGAGAAATTTGAACAATTAGTTCAATTTGAAATTTTTCAAAAAAATTGAATCGTTGAGTTAAATTAATTTTAACTTCCACACCAAAGACAATATAAGTTGAGTTTTGAATTTCAGATGATCGGTTTGGATTGTATGTCTAACATTGTGAATTGACGACATAGCAATTGATCTCTATTAAATATATATCTGTTTGGTGGCGGAGAATTTATTCTCTTAGCTTAACACCCTTCTCTGAGACGTACGAGCTCAGAGGTTATATATCGGTAGACATCAATTATTTGTTGTGAATTGACAAGGTAACGTGTGATCCAAATCGAATGTGAAGTCGATAATAAATGGAATTATGAATATGAATTGGGTTTGAGATAACCTAAAATTTCCAAATCGACTTAGAGGAAATTTTTGAAATCCTCTATTTGTTATGGATATAGGATATGTAGGTTTTCAGAACTTATATATATATGAATGCGGTAAAATTTAAAACCCGTCAGTTTGGAAAGTAATTGTTATGGAAAATCTTATGTAAGTTTACATGGGTATGATATGTACGAAATGTGAAATGAAGTACTACATATATATGACATTATGTTTTCTAAACCGAGGATATGGAAAAGTACCTTCCATTTAAAATTTGTGAAGGTGTTGGAACTCGTGATGAGAGTCCACTTGAAATTCGTAGCTACGTAGAATTTCCATTAGTCGGAGTGACTATTTGGATTGAAATCCCTCGTAATGGGATCATGTTGATAGGATCATATTGAGTGATCATGATGAAGGTTAGCGTAATTCGAGAGGTGTGATACCTACAGTTACAAGCGATTCCACTGGGATAGTGGCGCAACCGCCGTGTAAACTGCGATCTAAATGCCAAGCGAAATTTGAGGGGCGTGATGCCTACGGTTACAAGCGATTCTACTGGGATAGTAGCGTAAGCGCCGTGTGAACTGCAATCTATGGCAACAACCATGGCGAAATTTAAGAGATGAGAAATCTACAGATTACAAGCGATTCTACTGGGATAGTAGCGTAACCGCCGGGTAATTGTGATCCATGAGGGAACGTGCTTTCCATATCCATTTTTAAAAGAATTTTTAAGTATTTTCACTGGGAGTTGAAACAAGTATATTTATTACTTGGAGATTTTTAGTCCTGCGCCTGGCCAGCGTATGCCTAATGTCTGTAAGAACGACGATAGACTTGTTAAATTTCGAGTTAGTAAGTATTTTCAAACTTGAAATAGCAAATCAATAGTCTGAAATTAAAATTACATAATTCCAACCTAATAAACTAAGGAAGAAGGTCTTTGAAATGTCTTGAAAGTCCACAGCTTTGGAAAAGATATGATATGCAAATCTCTAACATGAAGAATTTCAAATTCAAATCTGAGTTTTGTAAGTCAAGAAAATTTGGTAAGAGACTTTTGCGTCTTGATTGTAGAAATCAATGAACAAAAGGAGATAATAAACAAAGCTAGTGAGATAAAACAAATGGAATGAATCCTATGTTTATTAATTTTTAATAAGTTTTGAGCTTAGTAAAAACAAAACTGTGTAGGGTATAAATATTGGTGAAATTTTAACAACCTTTCCTTTTCGGGGACGAAAAGTTTTAAGGAGGGAAGATTGTAATGACCCTGAATTTTGAACAATTTAAATTGAAAATATTTAATTAATTTTAAATATTTGAATGATGATTTGACTTGAATTTCAAATTATCAGAATGAATTGGGCGATTAAAATTTAGAATTTAATCTATTGAAAGTTGAATAAAAATTGAATCTTTAGTTTTAAGCCGATTAAAAATATTTCAAAGGCTTAGAAAATTCACATTGATAATACTAAAGATAATAGAAGCTTCAGAATTTAATTTGAAAGCGATTTGTTCAGTTTTGAAATTTTATCGTTTTAAATTTCGTATTTATCGGAATTGTTGTGTGAACATACGACGGATAAACGTGTAGAAAATATGAATCGAATTCAATTTAAATTTTGGTAACAATAAAAATCTTCGTCAATTGACGATTTAATATCGGTTGTTAATTTCTGTTAGAATTTTTAGATCGAATTGAAATTCTTTTGAAACTGTGAAGCGTTTGAATTTTTCGAGTTTAATATGAAGAACATATTTGAATTTAAAATTTGAGCTAGGGTTAAGTGGGCTTTGGGAAAAAAAATATACTGGCCCATGTTTCTTTGATGTCGTGATTAAGTAAACCCGTTCCTCCCATATTCGTATTCATTCACAAACCCTATACCCGTTCCCCTTTTTCTCATTCAAAATCCTAGTTCTAAAAATATCGAACGACGAAAAAAATGGCGATTAGGGCTTCGGCGATTCTGGTTTGGGCTTGCGAATCTGGCTCGATCTCTTGTCAATATTTGCTCGACTGAAATTAGGGCTTTGCCCTTGTTCTTTTGCTGGCAAATTGAAGCTTCGGCTTCGTCTTCCTTTGTGGCGACTTTGGAATTATGATCACGGCTTCGACTTCGTGTAGCTTCGCTCGCGACTGCTCCAATTAAATGTGAGTGATTTTATATTCACTCACATCTAATTTAAATTTAGATGATTTCTGTCTTGTTTTAATTCGTGAGTTTCGTTGCTTAATTTCTGGGCTATATTGGGCTTCAGCCGTTCGATTGTTGTTGAATTTTTATCTCGGCCATTTGATTTTTAATCGATGTTGATGTTTTTCTGACTTGAGTGATTTTATATTCACTCACATCTAATTTAAATTTAGATGATTTCTGTCTTGTTTTAATTCGTGAGTTTCGTTGCTTAATTTCTGGGCTATATTGGGCTTCAGCCGTTCGATTGTTGTTGAATTTTTATCTCGGCCGTATTTGTATTTTTAATCGATGTTGATGTTTTTCTGACTTGAGTGATTTAAATTTCACTCACATCTAATTCGAGATTTTGGTGATTTTGAACTTGGGTTTTTGTAACTTACTCGGTTTGCTTGAAATTTTCTGATGTTGATTTCGTTTGTCTTGTTGTGTTCGACACTGTCTCTGGTAAGAATATATATATATATATATATATATATACATATTAAATTTTGTGATATGGTATATGTGATGATGCCTGACTTCGATCGTGGTTGAACTTGCTACTGTTTTGGTTTTGCAGGTGATTTTTGTTTGTATGATCATCTAGTAGCATAATTGACTTATTTGATTTTTTTCTTATGTCTCTCTTGACATCGGCATACTTTA
Source organism: Allium fistulosum (assembly GCA_030737815.1). Taxonomy (NCBI): domain Eukaryota; kingdom Viridiplantae; phylum Streptophyta; class Magnoliopsida; order Asparagales; family Amaryllidaceae; genus Allium; species Allium fistulosum. The sequence continues at coordinate 1,064,855,541 of CM060906.1, forward strand.
ATTACACTGCAGTTATCTTGGTTCAAAACTGATAATTGCCCCCTAGGCATTGTATTTTGCTTGTTACTGAGTTGCCTTAGTTTGGGTACACATGCCTATTTCATTTTTAGTGGCAGTAGTGATGCAGTCAATAACTTGTACCACTTGCTGTTTCAGTTTGGGATTGCACTGTTACTGTATGGTGCACTTGTCATTCGAATTGATGATGTTCATTGAATTGTTGTATCGCTTACTCATGTATTTATGTGTTGTGGTGCCATATCTATGGTGCCCTCACCTCCATACTGCTGTGTTCATGTAGTTGTATCCTTTTGTTGGCGATGCTTGAGATTTATCTGACTTTGTTTTGAATTTTTGTTCCTCGACTCAGGCATTGATATTTGATATTTTTCATTAACCTATAACAAACTGTTTCAATTGTGCGTTCGACGTTGCTCTTTATTTTGAGCTTGTTTCTGGTCTGGATGTTGCTTCTTGCTCATGTGTTCATTCATGTGTAAAACTAGTTTGATTCACTCGATCACTGTCTTGCATTCACTCCAGTTCTCTGACTTAAACCCCTGGCCTGATTTAGTTGGATTCACTGTTAAATTCATTTGCATGATGTATGTGAGTTAGTCGTTGTTCCATTCTTTTTGTTGTCTGCACTATGATATCTTGTAGCCTGGTCTGGTGCACCTTGTTGCTGTGACATTGTAGTTTGCATTATTGCTGCTACCTGTACTTGTAGTTGTTTAAATGCCTTCTGTTCACTTGACCATTTGTATACATACATTCATGTATGTATATAGATGTATGTTTCACTGTTGCACATTCATGTGCTTGCTGTCTTATACGCTGGCACTTGACTTATAGTCTATCTTGTTTTAATGATGTATTCATTTGTACATCACTTGTTGGGTTTCATTGCATTGATGCACTGATTTTTATTTGCAGTTTGATTGGTTGTCCCTTGTACTGGCCATTGAATTCAAATGGTGGCTGCAGTACATGTTGCAGTTTACCATTGTATTCAAGTGTTTTGCCTAGTTGATTTTGGTCCTTATTGCACTTGGTCTTGTTTGTGATAAACTGCACTTGATTTATATGTTGCAGACTTGGGTTGCACTGAGTTGCACTGGTTCATGGTTCAACTTGAACCTGTTTCACTACTTCTATGTTGTACAGTTTTGTTTGTATTAATTGCTTGTTACAACTGCAGTTCTATTGTGCAGTTGTTACTTGCTTTACTTTGATTTTTGCAGTTTCACTACTACCATAGTGATTTGAACAGGTTTTGTTGTTTTAAGTTACTATTTATGTATATATACATATGTATGCATCGAGGCAGTTGCATGTGTTTTGCAGTTTTCCCCCTATTGGGATTTGTTTTCGAATTCACTTGAGTTGAATCCGGTACTTTGGGTTTGACCTTGTGTTCGTTTGTGAATTTTCATTATGTACCCATGTGCACATTGTCCAAGTCTGTTTGCTTGGACCCTGTGCTGATTTCTATTTCTTCACTGTTGTGGCGAGGCAGCGCACGCGTGCGTGTACTGCAGCCACACCGTCTTGATTTTATTGGTATTCCTTTTGTTTCTGATTCATTGATCTTTTGCGTATTTCATGTGTCGTATTGGCGAGGCCGTACACGTTAGCGTGTGTTGCAGCCAATCCAAATTGATGTTTTAAAGTGATATTTCAACTGTTTGAATTGATTTTGGTGATTTGATGATTTTGTTGTTTTTTCTAAATTATCCTCATTGAAAATCTGTTTATTTATTTCAGTTGATGATTTGAATCTACTGATTTGTTGTTAACACTGTTAAGTGTTATATTTACTGTTATCTGATTTCTTTGTTTAAAGAGTCGGATAGACGGGAATTATTGTGACTGTCGTCTATTTGATTATTATTACATCTATGCATTAATAACTGAGTTTGAATTAGACTGACCTGTGTATTATTTTCTTTTGAATGTAATACTCGGGTCAGACCTAGTATTTTACAGCTTGAAGATTTTCGAGCAGCGAAGTTAGAGAGATGGGGTAAAACGCTCACTTTTGTTTCAGGAAATTTTGTATTTTAAAGATTTTCAGATGTATAAATTTAATACATTGTATAAACTCTGATATTGTAAAAAGGAAAGAAATAAAATTCATTTGTTTTTGAATTATTATTATTATTCTGTGATTCTGTGGATGATTCTGTTTAAACTCTATAAACTAAATAACAATCCGTCATTTTGAACGTTTCAAGTTGGTTTAATTAACGACTAGGGGCGGTCAGAAGGGCGGGATGTTACAAATGATCCATAACCCATTAACCATTTCCTCAACCCAAATAGTTTTAACCACTTCCCAAAACAATCCTTTTTAATAAAGACACAATATCCCTCTTATTAACTTTTCAAACTTATCCACAAGTCCCAAACAATATGATTCACTTATCAATTCAAATTTAAATTTGAAACCAAATTTTTAAATTATCAAAATTTTCTCAAAATTTTCTAGCTCCCTAAATTTCCGAAAGATTTAGCCAGCGTCTCGTTTGCGCGGCTAGCTCGGTACAACTACAAAATGCCTCAACGGCCCCCAAATTTCAAAAGAAAACAAAATGTCAAGTGGCTAGACTAGAAAATGATCAAATTTCACACAGAAATTTAAACACATACCTTTTCCGAGCAAATTTCAATTTATGTTATGAAATCAAAAATCCCAATTTCCTTTTTGCTTTTTAAACACCTGTGTCCTACTTAGCAATAATATCCAATTACAGATTTCAAAATCATTTTATTCACTTCTTTACAAAATTTTCAATACTTATACCATTCAAGTCTGTACGATGTACATATATCATCCGTACGCAATATCCAATCCGATCGCTCGCTCGATCACACAATTCCACTTCCGAACCAGTATCGTTCACCCGACTTCCTAGTGCGGACTCAGATCTGGTTTCTTGATCAGAAACCGTCATTCTCCTTGCATAGTCACAAACTATGATAGAGAATTTCCAGAATCAATCAAAATCCATATCCAGGGTTCGCCGTCGAAAATCGAGTGAAAAATCCTAACTCGGATCGGTATAACTACCTCGAAATTCTATGCTCGAATCTGGATCAAATCACTATGCGAATAAAATAATATACGTACATCTTACGTATTTATATCCATTGATTATTAACTATATCAATTCTCTTTTATTCACATTCATTTTGATTTCCATACACTTATTCACAATTATCCCATTTCACAACTTTCAGATTTAATCTTCATTCAATTATTCACTCAGAATATTCCTAATACCAATTTACTTAAGAATTTCATCCTTCGTTTCTTAAGTTCAATATAAATATTTCTTATATTTATTATTACTACTTCACTACTAAAGTTTATATTCAAATTGAATTCCAATTCCCTATAAATTTCAATTTGCCTCAATTCATTAATTATTTTCAAATCTCAATACTTTTTCCCAATTTCCATTCAGATTTCCATCTTCAATTCTACTTGAATTCAATTTGTCTTCAAACTTTGAATATTGAATTTTATTTACCTTATCTCAACCCATATTTAATTAACCATTTCCTTTTATTAGTTTCACTTACTAATTTATTTAAAATCTCAAATAAAAGTTTATTTGCAAACTTTTTCTTCATTTAGTTTCTTCGAACAATTTCTTCGATTTCACCTTACTTCACATACACAATTTTAAATTAGATTTCAATATTCAGTTTCAATCCTCTATTTGCTTACCACATTTAAATCCTTTGTCGTTAGTGAAAATTTTGAAAAATTTTCTAACCCCAAAATTTCTGGAAAATTTTGGCAGAGTCTCCCTTGTACGGAGGAGCTTTTGCAATTTGACAAAAGATATAAATATATATACATCGACCCACACGGTCGGAAAACAAAAAACTAACAACAGTTCATATTTCCTATCTTTTTGTTGCATAGGCGTACCTTTATTTAGCATTTTTAAGCAAGTGGCTTATTTATTTAGCATTTTGCGCGATCAAAACTAGCCAAACGGCTTTCCTGTACCTGTACTTACTCAATTCAAAAATGTAAGTGCCAAATATTTGCAATTTACAACATTTCATTTGCATTTACAAAGCTAATACATGAATTCTATAAACAATGCATGTTATATAGTTTTCATAAGCACATATAAGGTTTCGACACCTATTTTAATTGCATATTTGCATAATTTTCATTTGGAACCATTTTATTTAGGCTCGACAACATTCCTTGCTTGTATATTAATAACCATTTACAAATTAATTCAACTCAAACTTTTATTTAATGGACTTTCATTTTCACCCGAAGCCAAGCTTCCATAAATTTAGACTTAAGTTAATTTACTTCAAATCATTCCAATTTCATAACTTAAGTTCATTCTCATTTTATTTAATTCTCATCAAATTCCATCTAATTCAAATTGTCCATTCTCTTTATCCATTTTAAATTTTAATTCGCATTCTCAATTTATTTCTAAACTTATTTTATTAATAACAAGACCAATTCAATTTTTATTAATACAAGGCCATTTACAATTTATTTCTACTCATTTGAGTTTTATTTGCAATTCAAACCATTACTATTATTATCCAATCTTATTTCATTTGACAACATTTTCAATCTTATTTAATTTACTTGCAATATACGCTGAATATTATTTATAACTCAAGCTTGACTTCAAAATCCACTTTCAACTCCCAATTCAACTTTAACTATACTTACTTGAGTTCAATCTTATTTTATATCTCAGGTTTGGACTTTTATTTCAATTCCAAAATACCAAACAAATTTATTCGGGCTTACTACTTCACTTTTAGAGTTTTATAAGTCATACACTTATTAATTTTTCCCACTTCCATTCAAGTTAGGATTTTATAACTTATCTCATCAGAATTTTCAATTCCATTCTGAATTTAATTTTTCTTTAATTTTTTAATTTATTTCCAAATCAATTTAAATATTGAATTCCATTTTATTCTAACATATTCAAAATTTTATAAATTACCAACCCATTTATACTATAACAATCTCAAACCAACTCCAGAGTATTTAAACAATTACTCATATTTCATAAGCATTTTTGAAATCAATTATATCCAAAATCCTTTGGTATCAAATTATCTTTTGAATTTTAAAACCAAACTGAGTATTGAAGACATTACAGTATAAACAATTTGGTAGCAATTCCTATTTTGGAAACTCGAAAATGAACATCGATGATGCTGCAGTCATTACCGAAGTTATTTTCCAGCGACCGAAAGAGTTTAGTACTTTTACTTCTTTCAAAAATATTTCAAAGATTTTTAAATTCTAAATCTCACCAGATTTCAAATCCTATTCCAAATATTTCTCAAATACTATCACCATTCATTCTCCAAAGCTTTTGAAAACCATTTTCAAACCCAAAGGAAATTAAACTTTTTCAAAAATTTCAAATCTCAAATCCATCCAATTCATATTCAAACATTACTCTGGAATTTTCATCTTCAATTTCAATTATAATTCACATTTACAAATTTCATTTTATTACCTGAATTTATTTCCTTAATTTTGGTTATTTTAATTTCTAGTTAAATTTCCACATAACAATGATAAAAATTTAATATTATCATTCCTAACATCCAAGCAACCAATAGTTTACAAAAACTTTTCCTTTTACATCCGAAAATAATTTGGGGTAAAATTATTTCATTTACCCTATTTGGAAACCATACTGTGTCGGTTTATCTCATTCAAGAGTTTAGAAACCCCTATCGATGACATGGCATCCCACATATTGACCAGAATCCATAAACACTCAACCGATAAACCAACACAGTATAAAAACAAGTTTTATATTCACTAACAAATACGCGCTCATATTTATTAATACACTCAAACTCATTCTAGAGTACTATGGACTCTATTTTATGAGTAATCCCCACCAGAGCCAAGGTTCTCGCTTAACCTTCAGCTCTGATACCAACTGTGACAGCCCACAAACTCGTACCCCTTGAATCGACACTATTCTCCAACATATCGACTCAAAGTGAACGGAAATTCTAACCATTAGGGTTAAGAAGGAGGTAGAAGAAGAAGAAACAAAATAACAACAGAATCTAACCATCGCAACGGAATAAAATATAATAGGTAATAACTGATCTTAACAGAAAGAAACTATATCTGTTTATACATACATCACCATAATACAACATCAGAGTACAATACAAGCAACATTATAATTCAGGACAGTTATAATAACTTGTCCCACACAGAATACACAACATACACAACACAGCGGAATATACATCATATACGAGTGATACGCCTCGCCATCCAGCTCGTCTCCTGAGCTCCACAGTATCCTATACTGTATATATAATACTCGGTCTGACCCGAGCATTATAGTTAAATAACACCCGAGTCAGTCTGGAATACCAGCGTGAGAAAACCACACTCAAATTGATTATTAAAGTTTCAAAATCCTTTGAAATCAAAAGCATCTCGTAAGACCACGCCACAAATAAACATGTCGGGTTTTTACCTTACTATAGCCAAAACACTTTTTATCAAAATCCTCTGATATTATAATAGTGTCTATATACAAATACTTATTCAAATAGCCGAAATTGTTACATCTATTAAATTCCAGCTAATAGGTATACAAACAAAACCGTAAAGGCACGTAGGGAGAATGGATTTCCAACTAATGACTAGGCACTGGGGTACCACCTGTCAAAGTACCTGGTCTAGATCAGCGTACCGAGGACCATGCCTGATCCCTTGCAACACAAGACTGGAACTACCCCTTACTGGATAATTCCGAGTAAGATCACCCCGCGGTTGGGATCAGCAACCGCCCACACAGCCGAAATAAAAGGGACATCTAGATAGGGATGACCTCACCCTAAAGGGCGCTACCCACATAGCCTTGCTGCATAACCCTTGATTTTCAGTCATTCCCGGTTGATGAGGATCGAGGCTAAGCATTACCTTTTTAGAACATATCCCTTGGAATTCTCATCGTCCACCTGACGATATTCTGAAAGCATTCATCCATACAAGTCCGTTCCGGGTTCGAACGGAACCGAAGGCACTATTCCTACTACATCCATTTTGGAATCACCCTCAGGATTAGTAGCGATTAGCCCTTGCACTTCACTACTCCATCTTCGATTCAAAACTCGTTTTCCCCACGAAAAGGTTCAAACCGAATCGAAGTGGTTTTCGAGAAATTAATCCTGATCCCGGTCTCTTCAAAACGATCAGCGCATTGGCCAATATTGATAGTCGGTTATTTAATTATCAAGTAACATTCACAACCAACCATCAGACCTTTAAATAATTTTCCAAATTATTTATTTATCTCGAAATATCTTCGCAAGATATATTTCCACTTTTCAACCCTTTGAAAACAGTTTCAATCCATCTTTCCCTCACGGAATAAATTCCCCAAATATTTTCTATTTCCACTGAAATCACCAAGTACAAACACATTAGATTTTAAAATAATTTAAAAACACTTTATTATAAAATATACTTTAAAACATTTAAATTAAACTACTTAATACTTTATTCAAAAATATATATACTTAAAGAATATTTAAAATAAAACTACTTTATAAAATATAAAACTAAATTTTTATCTTTTAAAACATAATACCCAGTCACCTTTAAATACTTACTACTAAATAAATATGGAAAATACTTACTTTAAAACTTAAACGTTTAAAAATAATAAATTTTCTAAAACATGCTTTTAAAACAATCCTTAAAACTTTTAACTTATACCTAAAAATTAGCTTTGAAAACGTACTTGGCTATCTTGGGAAATACACTTCTCTTTCACATCTTTAAAAAATAAATCACTATTTATTTTTAACCAAATTTACCCATTCCTTTAATAAATTCCCACCGTGAATTTATTCTTCCAAATATCCACCCATATATTACTTCACTTTTATAAACCCAGTTTATAAATTCCATGGTCTCATCCATCTTTTAAACACAGTTTCAACCACTTTATCAATTTTCAAATCGCTTTCCAAATCAACTCCATTTTAAAATAAATTCTTTTATTTACTCAAATTTATTCTAAATTCCATTAATTCCATTTATCCCAAATTTAACTTCTTAATTAGGATTCAAAATCTTATTTAAACTGAAAATACTAATTTCATAAAATCCCTTTCATTTCTTCCTATCCCATTTAAATTCTGAATTTAAAAATAAATCTTGTATTCCTTTAACCTAATATCACTTAAGTTTTTAAGATTCAATTGTTCCCATTTATTCAAAAATCCCCTTTCCCATACTTGGAATTTGATTTATTAGAATTTAACAATCACTTTTATCCTTTCCCAATTCATTCTTTAATTTATTTAAATTCTCTATAATTATTTACTTAAAGTTCTCTTATATTTTCTTTTCAAAAATCCAATTCTATATATTTTGATAACTCGGTATACCGAAAGGTATATTCAATCAAACCATAGCTTCCAATATTCTAATTATCAATATAATTCATCATAGAATATCAAATAATCATAACAAAGAATATTAAACCATCTAAATATTTTGAGGAATCTAGTTGGATCCCTCCAACCCGTTTTCCTACATCCACAGATGTTAGCACAATATAATAATACCAATTCCACTTCGAGTGGAACATCGCGGTATATGGGTTTATAAAATATCATCCGCTATTATGCGGCGTATTGGGTCTCATCCGCTGTATAATGCGGGAAATCAATCACTCCAATATATACTATATATACTACTATATATAATATAACACATCTAATCAATTCAATCATTCAACCAATTATTTAAATTTAACCATTTAAATTTAAATTAAACCTAGATGAGTGAGATTAACTCACCTTTCATTTTTGTTTTTCAATCCACACCAAACCAGCTTGTTTTCTTCACGATATCTAGACCTTTATAAACATTTACAGTTTATTAATATTCGAAATAATTAAACAATTAATTTCCATTTAATAAATTAAATTAATAATTAAATTAACTAGTGATTTAGTTCTAAACTGATGATTTAATTTTAAACTAATTTCCTTTTAAAATCCTTTGGTAACTAAAAAAAATTAAATAATTTTATCAAATAAAGTTTTCTCCATACTATGTTATTTTAAAAATAAATCAGTAAATTTAAAATGTATATTTATCTTTCTTACTGCATTGAAATACATACACATATATAAATCACTATTTTATAAAATCTACTGTTGTATTATTTTCTTGAGTAAATAACAAAACTGTAGTTTTGTTTACAGTAAAACTTCTTAATGTATATATATATCTTGCTGTAAAATTCAAGCATCAGTTTTACAAATTTAAACTTAAGTGACGATAAATTTAAAAATATAAAAAAAAAGAAATCACCTTAACTTTGAACAACGCAGATCAAAACAACGAGCCGGCCACCATGCTGAGCCTCGACTATAAAACTACACAACCACCGGAATAAATCTCGACTTCGAGCCTACCCAACACCTACTCGCAATGGGACACCTCCCAGAACCACGCCAAACGCCAGAACTGACCCACCATCGCTGTTGCTACTCACGCGAACGCCATCGCCGATCCCACCCGAGCTAGGTCGCGACTAAACGACATGCGTCCCTTCCTCCCTAGTGCCTCGCGTGCGCTTTCCTTAATCTTGACTTCGCTTTGTCCCTCAAGATAGTTGCCGCGAGCTTCGATTCGTTTGAAATCGACTACTAATTGTATTTGGTTCGAATCGATGGGAAAAGAAGGGATGAAGAGCGGCCATTATTTGATTTTTATTTTTTTATTTTTCTTTTGAAATGTTTGAACTAAAGAAAAGGGGGAAGGTCGCGTGATAAAAAGAGGAAGAGGCAAGACGTGATGTTGAATAGAAGGTGGCATGTAGAAGAAGGCAAAAAGTTATGACGTGAAAGAAATACAGCTGACAATTGACCAATATATATAAATATATATTTTTAATTAAATTCAAATTCAAATTGCCTCGACAAATGCAACTCAAAGTCTTGACCTCCTATCGAGGCATGCCGCCAGGCGTTCGTAATGTTATACCCCTATTCCGAACGCAATGGAAAAGGTTTTGAGTCTTAACTCGATCGTATGGAGAAGATTGCTTTTTGATCCCAATTATTATATTAAATTTCGATATAATTTCCAATGCGTTTACCTATCGTACTCTCACACTACAACTCCAATCACTACGAAAATTGAAATCTGATAATAATGCACTATTACGGATCCAATGGAACTAGTTTCGTCGAATTCCGAGACTGTGCCTCGGAAGGCTATTTTTAAATATCAATTTAAACGATATATTTTCAAAACTGAACAAAACACTTTTAAACTCAATTTTAAAAGTTCTATCACCTTCAGTATTATTAATGTAAATTTTCCAAGCCTTCGAATTATTTTTAACAGGCTTAAAACTCCCGATTCAACATTTTACCCAACTTCAAATTATTTAATTTAATAATTAAATTACCCAATAAATGGTGATATTTGAAATTCAAGTTAAAAATTAACTTTTAAATATTTAAAATCAATTAAATATTTCAATTTCAAATATCCAAAATTCCGGGTCGTCATAGAAATAGAGAGGGGAAAGAAATGAATTTCGGCCATTGAAGAAAAAGAAACGACGGCCAGGGTTTAATTAGACTAGGGTTTTCAAATGAATAAAAAAATGGCCTTGTATAGAAAATCTCGCGGCACTATTCATCCGTGAAAATTTCGAACTCCGAACGACGCGTGTCGCTTGGCGTTCTATATGTTATACCCCTATTCCGAACACAATGGAATATGTATCGAGAGCCAATTCCATCATATTCAGAAGACAGCTTTTCAAAACCAAATTATTTTAATTAAATACCTTTAATTGATTTCCACACGTTTCAAGCTCGCACGACCAAACTATAAGTTTGATCGCAATGAAATTTGAAATTCTATAATAATTCACTATTACGGATTTGATGAAACTGGTTTCGTCGAAATATGAGATTGTGCCCAAAAAGGCTATTTTTACACGTTAATTAAAACAAGCTATTTTCAAAATCAATTTAATCACTTTTAAATTCAAATTTAAAAGTTAACAATTTTCATTCTTGTTTAAATAAAATTTAAATCAACTATTAAAATCGTTTCCATTCATATTAAATTCAAGATTCGGTTATTTTACAATTTCAAAATTTAAATTTAACAATTAAATTGTCAAGTAAATCACTATCTTTGAATATAAATTATTTAACTTATAAGATTTGCTTTTTAAAAACGAATTCAAATAATAAAACGACTACTTCCATTCTTTATAAATTATAACCATAGTCAAATAAGACATACTTATATATAATATTTTAAATATCATTTTATCAATAAAATGTTCATTCTAATTCAATACACAAATGTTTTTTACATTAAATACATAGATTACACTATGTTACACTTCTTTATTCAAAGTATTTCAATAATCCAATTTCGATGAATTTCAATATTAAAATTTCAATGAATTCCAATATTAGATTTCAAATGAATTTGTTATCAACAATTATTTTTATTTCTATTTAAATAATTCAACATTTATTATTCAATTCCAGCTAATGATTATAAACACATTCAATACATAGAATTTCATATAAATTAATTTATGCTTTTACTTTTAGATAAACATTCATTCGATTCTTTATTTACTTAACATTGATCATATCAATTTTTTTATCAATTACTTACAATTTAATATTATTAAATTTACTTTCTAATATAAGTTATCATCTTTTCTCATATTGAATTTTGTTATTTAAAATTTTATCTAAGTTCATATCTGATAAATTACATTAATAAATCATTAAAAATTATTCTTAACCATTTTCATTCAAAAATTATACTAAATTTAGTAATTCAAAATAGTTAAAAATACGGGTTGTTACAACAATATAGCTAATCCGTTTAATGAAGGACCAACTCGATCAGTTATGAACCGATCAGAGCAATGAGATTAAGATTCCATAATTGTCTCCAAGTGCAAGTGGGAGATTGAAAGAATTAGTGGCTTGCCTTAGAGGAAATTATGTAATTTGTTACATATATCTAACTCTTTAGTTAATCTTATTTAAAAATTGTTTGTTTTATTTTATATACTTTATTATATTGTGATATAATTAATTAAGTATTAATTTAAAGTATATTAATAAGAAAATCCTAAAACAACATGTTATGTGATTATAGTTGCAATAACGAGTAATAATCACGAAATAAAATTACATTCTGTTTTATATATTCTTGATCAAGATGTTTCGAGAAAGCATATCGATATATCCGTCGAGACTAGAGAACGTACCACTCTCCAAATGTTGGATAGTGTATGACCCATTGTTGTTGAGGGCACCAAAGTGTTACACACTCACCATTATTGGATAACTGTGGAATGACTTGTCTGAGAGTTCTTATTGGTTAATAACAACTAAGTCAAATAAAAAATCTAAGGGTGACGACATTACATAGTTCCCTTGACTTGAGAATACTGTGGGACTTTAATGTGAATACTACACCTTAATTATATTAATCATGGCATGACGATCCATCAAGCAACTAAAATTGGGTCTTGGTTGAAGCATTAGGAGTGAAGCACTATTTAATAGAGAATTCGTTTCCTCAGTTGTATGAGGTTAGTATCACGGTTAATTGTAGTTAACTCAAAATCAAAATCTTTAGCCAGAGTGGATGGTAAATAATAAATATTATTATTGAACCAAGGATATTGTCTTAGGATATCGGGTTGAATGTGGATAATATTAGAATTTTGTGCAATACCAAATTCCATGAACCTTAAAAGTGATATATTTTTGATAAAGAGAACGCATATAAATTATTGTTGTTGAAAGGTACTGCTTAAGAAAATATGAAATTGGATTTTATCCAAAAGATATATAAATGATGAATTCAACTAAACTATCACACCACTAGCTAGGATGATGTTTAAATGTTAACACCTGAAATGTTCAATATTAGTCGCTAATTTAATCACACCTCTGAGTCTCACAATCGCATTTGTGAATTCTACAAGAAACCACACGATTTAATTAGTTTATAAAATATTATAAACTAATTAAATTAATTAATATTTAAGAAATAATAATTATTAATATTTGATGTTTTTGGTGTTATTAGTAATTATTTAGATGTATACATAAAAGTTATATATGTGTATATCGACATACGATATATATATATAAACATGTTTTAAGTAGAGATGGTTACTTATAGGGCATACGGAAATTTTGTTTCATATAGGGAATGATATGTCCGACCATGCTTGTGTGAGAGGCAAGTTTTGCTTAATTGAAAATTAAGGAGAATCAGAGGTAAAGTTTTAATAAAGAGAAGATGAAATGTTTCATTCTCCCTATTAAAACAAAACTCCTAGATTTTTTCTCATTTCAACTCGAATAACATAAAATAAGGTGGCTCGTCCAATTCTAGAAAAATTTGAATGTTGATACTAAGAATCTAAGAAGAATTTGAAAATCAACGTTTCACTAATAGGCCGATCTATAAGGTACAATCTTCTTTTACATTTGTATTTTTTGATTCATGCTTATCACCATTTTTATATATGTTATTTCCATTAATGTAATTATAATTAAATGTGACATTTTAATTAGTTAGTTAACTGTTCCGTTTTAATTCAATATAATAGTTTTAAATTAAAACATATTTTTTTTTGGCTACATATGTTAAAATATATGTATAACAATATTATCAACATAAAACTTATTCTTAATGATTTCTAATAATAACTTATTAATTTTTAAACATCTTAAATCATGAGATGATTGATGTCATGTTTTAGATCAATACCATATTTCAAATTAATATATATGTTTATTAGATATAAATCCCTTTTAGCAAATTAAATAATAAAACTAATATTTCTAGCCAACATATGATTTATAATACCTATTTATACTTTATAATATTATAAATAAATTTTTAGTTTTTTAATTCAATATACACACAAATATACATACATATGGTTGAAACTATGAAATCACGGACACCGCACATAGCAGGCTGATACTACATACAGTAGCCCGGAGGCTGCTGTGTAACCCGTGCGCTACACAACAGCCGGTCATTTTAGAATAATTTTGTTTAATATTATCTAAAAGGCAAATTTTATTTTTCTACTTAAAAGATTTGATTGATAATTGTTGTTGGCTATGGTATAACATCTATGTAATTGTATGTATTTTATAATAATAATGTTAATAAAATATAATATATTTTATTATTTTGAATTAATGCCTTATATCTTGATCTAGCATTTGAATATATGTTTACTAAATCAAAAGTAGGTATCTTAATTTTGGACTTGAATTTGAAAACTGTGATGTAGTCCAATTGTATATGGTAATTTTTGGCAATTAAAAATACTCAATTTAACAAGATTTTGAAATTTCATATTGTGAGAAATTAAAATTTATGATTTATAAATGGAAAAAAAAATTAGAATGTAATTTAATAATGTTGATTGAATGAAACAGACAACTATTTAGTGTAATTCAAATTAACGATAATAAAGAAAGTGAATGATGAATAAAATAAATGTTGTATTCAATGGTGAAATTATATGTTATATAATTGAAATTGGTTTTATTACAGAATATGAAATCAATCATTTAGTACGTAAATTTATTAGCTTTTGTTGTAAACAATAAAGTTAGAAATGTGCTGAATTACTAATGTATAACAATTGTTTTATTTATTACCTTATTATTTAATCTGTTTAAAATTAATTTGGAAATCAATGGAAATCAATGAAATTCAATGTAATTAAATATTGCAGTTAATAGAAGGAAAGACGTTAACTGTAGAATAATGAGTGTAATAAAATGGGAACTTGTGTTCAATAAATTCATAAGGTATTTTTGATTTAATAATAAGAATGTAAATCAAAATAAAATAATTTGTTGAATTTAAATTATAATAGACTAGGTTTTATTTCTACTGTAATTTAATATTGAAAGTAGTGTAATAATTAGATATTGGATTTAACATGGAAAATCTAATTTTAAAAATATTATTAATTTCTGTGTAATCAGGAATGATGAAAAGGGTTAACTTTTAAATTTGAATTTAAAAATGATTAGATTGATTTTAAAATAATAATTCATTTAATTAACGTGTAAAATTAGCCTTTTTGGGTACTGTCTCGGATTTTGACGAAACCGGTTTCATCGGATCCATAATAGTGAATTATTACAGATTTCAAGTTTCATAGCGATCAGACTTATCGTTTGATCATGTAAGCTCGAAACGCATAGAAATCAATTAAAGGAATTTAAATGGATATAATTCGATTTTAAAAGCTAACTTCTATATACAATAGAATTAGGGTTTGAAATTAGTTCCATTGGGTTTAAAAATATTGAAAGCCTATATTTCGATATATTGGATGACCTATTTTCGTTTTGGGAATGAAACGGGCTTTCGGGTCTTTGCTATTGCGTGGGCCCAATCGATCTGTTCCATCTATTCTTGTTTCAGCTTTGTCTATATATAGGCAATTGTAAACCCTAGAAGCTTTCTAATTTCATTTTTCTGTACGTACAATTTCTATCTCATCTGTTACTTCTTAATGGCAAACATCTCAAACCCTAATTACAATCCCAAACCAAACTCTCAAATTCAAACTGCTCCAATCCTATCATATAATATATCATCGCGAAGCTCTCGGCGAACGTAATCTGCGTCTGCAATTCGTTTTTCGATTGGAAGCTCCGTTTGTCCAGAAATTGGTGATTTATTCTCGGCCGTCCATTGTAGGGTTTGCAAATCAATGGTGGATCGTCGACCAATCGACGATCGGAGGGCACAGTATTGTACAGGGCGTCGAGTAGTGTTCATCCATGTGGTTTGGTGGTCGAGATCATCAGCGAAGTTCGCCAGAAATGGCCTAGAAGGCAGCAGCGGCGGATCTCGTGGGGGGCGCCTAGAGGCCGCGCGCTGGGTGGAGATGGTCGGCCTGAGGGGGGCGATGCAACGACGTTGTCTGATCGAGGTGAAGAGGAGTGTGGCAGCGACGATCTTGACTCGAAGTTGGCGGCTGTAGGATGGGTTCAGGCGTGGTCGCGATACTAGGGTTGGAAAGGTCATCTAATTAGCATTGTGCTCTTCAATTGTTTTTAATTTAATTTTAAAATTTTCAATCTTCTAATGTTAATAACTTTTGCATACGAACTTGGATTCACGCGCGGTTTCTTCCGTTGGGATTGTATCAAAATTCCGGACAACAAGAAACTAGTTTGGTAGGATTCGGAGACTGTTCAAATTTTGGGCTTTTTTGGATTTTAAATCGGCTTTAATTCAAAGGTGAGTGATTTAACCCACTCACGCAATACTAAATCTTCTTTTGTTAGTTGAATTAAATTTATGAAGTGATAAGAATTTTATTGATTGTTGTTTGGTAATTTAAATGGTCATTTAAATTTAATTGGAATTTATATTGAATTAAATTGACATTAAATTAATATTGGATTTAATTGCTAGTTAAATACCTGATATTGATAACTAGTTAATTGTTGTGATTTATTGGCTGATTTGGATGTTGATTGTGATGGATGTTTATTTGTTGACATTTTGGATGATTGGATGTTTATTTATTTTTATATATCCATGTTTCATTCTGTATATTAATTGAAAGAATATACACTGTTATTTAAATTATTTCGAATAAATTAAGAAATAGGTTGAAATGATATATACCTATGACACTTTGATTTGGATTGAAATGATATATATCCATCCTTATAAATAAAATTGAAATAACTGATCACTTGGCCATAGGGTAGAAAATTATATACGGACACTGGATTGGTTAAATTCGATGGTTTTAAAAATCTTGATTTTTGGATTTTGATTAAATAACATTGTTTAAAAGAAATAAATTGTGGATTTATATGAATTAAATTATTTTCTAATTCAAGCTTTGAAATGTTGGAATTGGAATTGGTTAAAAGAAATTGTTTTAAAGAGTTGAATTGGAAATGTGAAGTTATAATTTATATTTGATTTTAATTCAGAAAATTGATTTATTTTAAAGATTCGAACCTTAAAAGCGAACAATGATGTTTAAATTGATTTAAGGATTTTAAATCAGTAAATTGAAATGGGACTTGAAATTGATATAAATTGAAATGGGTTAAAATAAGAATTTAATTGAAATTTAAATCATTGAATTGGATTGTTGAATCGAATTTGAAGTTAAAAATGAATGTGTCGAAAATTGAAGTTAATTCGAATTGAAATTGAAATCAAGTTGATATGAAACTAAATCCAAATTGAGTCAATTAAATTGAAAGATCTGAAATTGAGTTTGTTGATTTGAAATTTGGATATGGGTCCAGATTTGTTGAAATGGAAAGAAACAGTTCGATTTGATATTATTTTCAAAATAAATTATTTTAATATCAACTGTTTAAAATCTATTTTTATTAATATTCAAATTATTTTGATTTCTCCAAACTATTTTACTATATAAACCATTTTCAATACTCAAACCATTTTATATCAAACTATTTAAACTATAACTATTCAAACTATTTTCTATAATTTCAAACTGTGCAAAGTTAGAATGTTTATATTTAAATCGTTGATTTAAATGTGAGTGTGTTTAAATGAGGTTATAACCTAAGTTGGAATTTGAAATGATACTTTCAAGTGAAAATGACATATTTGGGTAAATATAGTATTTTGAAAAGAAGGATATTTTGAATTGAATATGATATTTTGATATCAAATACGAATCAGTTTTTGAAATGTAAAAGAACCAATCGGCGTGATAAATGACGTTTGGTTGTTAAAGAGACCGGGGCCTCTTATTGGCATACTCTCTGTCAATATTGGAACTATTTTAACAACTGTGTACGTGGTGGATGTTATCTAGAATGAAGTGGTTGAATTGGAGGCGTTTGCTGGATTTGAAGAAAGAGAACGATGATGAATAACCCCGACACTTGTGTCAATTAGAAATGACTTAAACGGGAGCCTATGTCTGACCAAGGGGTTCGCAACCTTTAGGGGCCATCACCCCTTTGTATTATTATATTAATTTTGGACTCGATTGGTGCACCTTGATTTGGTTTTTGGAGGTGGTGGACTTAGTGGGCGGTCATAGCTACGATGCGTTACTACCAGCCAGAAAGGGTAAACTGGTAGAATCCTACCTTGGGCATTGCCTCACGTGCCTTGTCATATTTTTATCCTTATTCGCGCCCACTACGACTTTGTTTTAGTATGGTACCTATAGGGGACTCACTGGCTACCGACGTTACTGGTTGTGTTACAGGACCTGCATAGACTACCTGCTTAAAAATGTGTTAAGGGGGATCAATGTAAAGCCTTAACACTGTTTTAATACTATACATTACTGATAAACACTACATATATAGCGTATTTTACTACATATAGATAGTTTAACGGATCCTTAGAAGATGGAAAATCACATAACATCTCTTAAGTGATTGCACGAACGTTATACACTGGATAGGAAATGTAAAATCTCGTAAACATTTATGAAGCTATTGCACTCATATTTACTTATTGTTGATTTAACTTACATAAGAAATTTTAGTTCCGACTCGAGTGTTTTGTTTTTTCATTACGCTCCGGTCAGCCTGAGCATTTCAGTGTTGAAGAAATTATTCCTTGAAGATGGAGATGGAGTTGCTAGATCGTATTTACTATTATTATTCCACTGTATTATTTTGGTATGTTTGTTGATTGTACTCTGATTTTGTGTAAATTTTGTGTAATCAAATGTATATTGCAAAACAGCTTCATGAACTGTTTATTTGATTATTGTATTTTGTCAATTCCGCTGCGAGATTCTGTGTTTTATTTTTTCCTTCTTTTCTCTTATTTTCTTATTTACCTCATTGACAATCCTCCCTTTTGAATGGTTTGAGTTAGACATGTGTGGTTTATTGTCGATTTAAGCCGTCCAAAAAGGTGGGTCGTCACAAAGGTGTACTTCAAGGCTTTGGAATTAAGGTATGATCTTCTTATTCTAATAATTTTGATATAATGCTTTAGTGAATAAAATTGAATATCATAATTTATATGTGTATAATATTGTCTCATTTGATTTGAAAATGGTTTATGTAGTTGAATTGGTTATACATGAATTGATTGGTTTTTTTAATTAGATAAATCAAAACTGAAACTTGTATATGATTAGACAATATTTTAATTTTAGATCTTTGTTTAACCATTCAAATCAAAGTGTAATTCTTTTGATTTTAAAGTTTATATGTTCTTATTGTTTGCATTTGTGCTGTAATAGAAACTTACATACGATTAAATGGTGTTTTGATAATAAATTGATTACAATAAATTTCTAAATTTGTTACCCTATTTGACATCACAATTATCCTTCTTTAAGTATTCAAAGGATTTTAACATATTGCTTAATTCAGTATATATCACCTTTTGTTTTATAATAATAATGAAAAAAATTATTTATTCATATGGGTTGAATCTCCTTAGATTTGAAAGTTATTTGTTCTTATTATCTACATCTTATTGTAACTGAAACCCACACATGATTAAAGGATGCTTTGATAATAAATTGATTACAATAAATTTTTAAACTTGTTACCGTATTTGACATGACTAATATCTTTCTTTAAGTACTCAAAGGATTGTTAATATATTACTCAGTTTAGTCTGTTTCACTTCTGTTTTTAAAAAAACATTTTTCATATAGGTTAAATCACTTGGTTAAATTGCATACATATATATTTTGTTAACTAATTTAAGTTTACATAAGTTCATAAATACATCAGAAAATTTAAATGTAATATGGTTTATTTTGAATTAATTAAGAGTTTTGGGTTAATCTTTATATATAAATAATTACATCTATATGTATATGTACATATAAAACTTAATGTTTATATTTAAAATTGTATAATAAATGCTTTACTAATATCAAACAATTTTAAATGAGGCATCAGTATATGCATATGAATTATTGTTGGCTATTCCTATTCTTATGTCATAATGATTCATTGATTGCTAATTAAATGCTGTATAAATCAAGTTTTGTCTAAAAGGGAAAGATGAATCAATCAACTCTGTCATCTTTTATTTCTTTCCCTTTTGTCCCTTATGTGATTGCCTTTAAACTTATTCTTATTTATTCATATACATCATGTTATCAATTGATCATACTTGCCTTATGTTTAACTGTTCTGTCACATAATTAAGGAATGAATTTATTTTGTATATTCAAACCTTATTTTTATATCTCATTCTTGATTGTTTTAGGATTATATTAATAAAACAAAATATAGTAAATAAAATACAGATTTTATTTAAAAAAATTAGATAAGATCTAAATACATTTAGACTTCATAGACCCATTAATGATCCAAAAATGGTAAATTTTTTGAAATTCACCTATTTCTTCCACTACAAGATGGCTCAGTTCCTTCAAATAGGATGATCGATGCTTGTTGAGCTGGATGCCATCGTCTACTACAACTGCCCAGTCATAAAGTTCCCCTTCCAAGGCGAGGTCAGAGAAATCAAGGGAAATCGACCAAAAGCAAGGGAATGTTATGGGAATTCCCTTAGGCAGGCAAAAAAGGGTGTTATAATGCTGCATCAAGAGCATCCAACTATTAGCAATGGGTTCCTCAACTGATCCAACGGGCCGGCCAATGCCCCGGTTCTTTCCAAGACCTCCCCAACCTTGAAGCATTAGCGGCAACTCCTTCTCTCTTATAGTCCATCGCCTCATATAAGAACCAGGAGCATCACAACCTCGATACAGACCCATCATTACAAATAAGTTCTTCTTTCTAAAAGACTTTCCCATGTACAAGTCCTTGCGAGCGGGCTTCATATAGCCCACTTCATCATCATGCAACTTACTTACACTAGAGTGTCTAAGCTAAGTAATGCGCTTCAGTTTGTTTCAAGATCAATGGTCGCTTCATGACTGGTGGTGTGTCACTCAAGAGAACTTCACAGCCTCATGCGCTCAGGTTTGAGCCTAGGATCATTGCCACTCTTCGTTTGATCGCTTACAACCCAAAAGAACCCACATGCAAACTTGCGTTTCAGCTCATGCCAGTGCAAACTATCATTCTACATTTGGCCGGTACCTGGTCTACATTAATAACTGTACGAACTGCTGTATTATCACATTGATATTTAACATAGTCTGAAAATATAAAGGCATTTCTGCAAAATACATACAAGAACTATTAGCTATTCAAAGCGCTTTGCTCAACAAGTCATACACGAAGAAAAAACAGTAATAAGATTCTCAATCAAAGTTTGCAATAAAAGATCTGTTTAGTTTAAAGAATGTAGAGGCACAATGCCTACCCTAATAGGCTTATAATGGTATTGTCATCACTAACTAGTTGAAAAGAAGAAAGAGAGAACTTACTAAAGAAAGGGGAGTGTGATCCATCTTGGAAGCCTTCCACATCAAATCTCGCAAGAGACATTGAAAAGCTCCTAGTCGACACTACCAAGAGGACGACTAGGACTTTAGCTATGACATTGAAGGCGTAGGCGACGACCACTACTCTTTCCAACAAAGCATTAAAGCGTCAAAGCCTGCCTAAGTTAAGAACATTTAGAGCAAGACAGAGAGTAAATCCGCCAGCCCCAGCTAGCCCATTAGCATAACAATGATGCTCGAACACCATCAGAGACCTGGCCAGTGGGCATGGGTCCAAGCCAAGTAGCATGTTAAGATCCATCTTAAGAAGAAGGTCTATGTGATGGTTTGAACTGCAATTAACAAGTGGAAGTTCAACATGGAGAAAGCTTCCTCCTTTCTTATCATACCAAACAAGTTAGATAAAAAGGTATACATGCAAAGGAGATAGATGATGAAGCTAGCTATTTTTTATTAGTAAAGAATCGCAAAAAATTCATAGGCTATGAAGAATTTTCATGAGGAAATATTTTACGGGCTCGGGGAAGAAGAACATGGGGTATTTATATACTCACACCTTCAATCATGTGCGTTGGATTCAAAAGGCAAAAACCTAAAGTTGTAGACAATTGTTGGACTTGTGACTTGAGAGATTCATTTTCATTCAATAACAAAGTGCACTTTTTAATAGAATTTTCTCTGCTAGTATTTTTCACTTTCTTTCAAAATAAGAATTTTATTTTCAAGCGATTTAATTTTAGTTTCTGATTTTTTTTATTTCATCTTCTAATGATAGACACTTATCACACTTATGGCTCTTATTTCTATAGTTTTGAACCAATTGATCAAACTACTTATTTAGTTCTATCAAACTATCTTTTTGTGATTCAATTTTAGCATACTTTTCCCTAAGTCTTTCAAAACAGCCATTTACTTCATGAAAATATATAAGTAATTGTGAGTGGGTAAGTTTTGATACCTCGCTTGGCTCATCATCATCACTGTCACTTGTTTCTCCTAAAAGACACTAATTTGCTCTATCACACTCACTGCCAGTGCTTTCATCATCTTCATCACTTTCATCCCTAGTAGCTGCAAAACTTCTCCTTTTCGATTTCTTTCCTTTGGTGAATCGATTTTGAGGACAATTTGGCTTGATATGACCAGGTTTATTGCACTTGTGACAAATGATCTCATGATTTTCTGAGTTGTCTAGAACTTTGACGATTATGCTCTTTAGTTGTTGATTTTGGGCTGGATTTCCATATTTGTGGTTCCACCTTTTGAATCTCTTTATTATCTGTGCTAGTTCAGCTGCTCCTTCATCATCATCATCTTCACTTTCCACCGTTCCTTTTGAGAGCTATTGATTTCTTTCACGTATCTCCTTCTTTACGTTCTTCCTTGAATTTGATTTCTAGTTCATAAGTGGTGAGGTTTCCGATGAGTTCTTCAACTTTAACCTATTTCAGATCCTTTGATTCTTGGACGGCAGTCACCTTTGCTTCAATATTTAGTGGAAGAATTCTGAGGATCTTCCGAGCTATTTCCAGTTCTGTGTATGGTATTCCTAGAGATTTTGATTTGTATTCAAGATTAGAAAGTCGTCCAAACATTTCTTTGACACTTTCATCCTTTGCCATTGTGAAGTTTTCGTACTCGCTACTAAGCATGGCAAGGTGAGATTCTTTAACCTGGGAGGTTCCTTCATGAGTCACTTCAAGTGTGTGCCAGATTTCCTACGCAGTTAGACAATGCGAGACACGGTTAAATTCAATTTGATCTAATGAGCAAATAATAGAATTCATAGCTTTAGCGTTAGCATTCTACAGTTTATTTCCAAGATCTGTCCATTGATCCATAGGTTTTTCAACTTCTTGATTATCTACCATTACTATTGGTGTACTATATCCCGTTTCAACAATATTCCACGCATCTATGGTTTTCAGAAAAAATTTCATTCTAGTTTTCCAATATGCATATTCACCATTGAACATGGATGGTCTAGCTATGGACTGACCTTCAACAAAAGCATTATTAAAAGAAGCCATTGAAAGAAAAAATCAAAATTTATAACAGAAAATGGTTTTTGTTTCTAGCTCCGATACCACTTGTAGGATCGTTTTCACCCTAGAGGGGGCGATGAATAGGGTGATACTAAAAATTAATGCGGTAATAAAAATAATAACAGAAAGTAATGCAGTAAAGATCACACATAGTTTTACCCAGCTTCGGCAAAAACCTGCCTACGTGCTGCCCTCAAGGTTTCTACTAGAAATTAAGTAATCTGACGGTTACAAAACACGTAAACTCATGATACCCGCTAACTTAATTAACCTAACTCTAAGCTCAAAACCCTACCACAACTCAGCCATTGAGTTGCGAATTCTCAAACCACGCTCCATAGTTTGTACCTAGTTACACAACTAGAAGTTTACAAAATTTTAAAAAAGAAAGTTAAAATAAACTAAAAAAAGTCAAAATCGTATATTTAAAAATGAGAACGAATACTCATTAACACAATCGGCCCAAAAAAATAATAGAAGTATAGACTGTCTTCCCCTTTTTTGTTTGTGAAATGTCTTCGGCCGTTCCTCTTGTTTCTCTTCACAAATTAGGGTTTCGATTTGCTTGAAGCCGCTGCTTGGAATTGGATGTTCAAATCGATTGCCTTGATCCTTTCGTTCCTCAATTTGATTACTGTTGTGTTCTTCGATTTGATTACGGCTGCTTCAACGTCGAGTTCGAGTGGTATAAAATCGGTATTTGATTTTTACTTGATTTTCTCTATTAATTTGCTTGAACTCGAACTCGATGATCTTTGTCGATGATGAATTGGGTTAATTATGGGGATCGAAACCCTATAATTTCATTCGTATATTTTGGTTTGAATTCTTCAATTAGTTTGCACAGCCATTCGATTTTCGATTGAATGATTGTGATGAATTCTGACTTGTTCATTGGTTGACTTAATCATCCTTCGATTGTATTTCTGGTATAATCTATTTAAATATATTTGAATTTGTTCCTCTCTTTACTGCCAACGACTTGCTCAGTATACCATTCGTTGCTGACTTGTTCACCATGATTTGCTATTCCATTTGCCGAAGTACGTTTCCTTAAGACCTCTGATTGAATTCATTTGACTTTGTTCGAATTGTTGAATGCTCTGTTACTTCGAGTGCTTGCTTTCATATGTGCTCATGTGTGTGTGATTCTCTGGCCATAAATTCTTGTTGTCTCCTCTATATGTATATGCATATCACTGTTTGGTTGCTTCAAGTTCCATGTCCAGTTCCAATGCATTGATGCCTCCTCTGTTGCATATGTATATACATGTCAATGTCTGATGCACCACTTTGTACATGTTGAAGTTGAACTTGCATATGTCCATTTCTCATTGTTGTGTTGTTTCTTTGCATTCATGTTAATGTTGACCGGTTCCATTGAAGTTTGGTTTCATATTTATCTTGTTTTCATGTGTGCATTTACTGCATGCTCCAATGTGTTTGATTGCTTTGTTTCATGTTATTGTAGTCATGCATGAATGTTGTCTTGACCCATTTGAAGTCTTGTCTGGTTGGAGTCTGGTTGCATGTTGTTTAGATCTTTGTACATTTGGTGGTAAGATTTGTTTTCATTGTGCTTGTTAGTCTTGCTGTTGTTGTGAGCATTGTTGTTTTGCACTACCCACCCACACTGGTCTACACTACGATTCTCGAGACACAAGTGTACATGTACACATGTGTATATGCAGGCTCTTACTAGATTGTTTTGATCTACCATTGCTGTGTTGAGTTATTTGCATGTTTGTACATATGGTTGAGCTGTTGTCATGTTGGTTGTTCTTGTAGTCTGGTGTGTGTTCTGGTCTCATTGAGGTATGGTCTGTTCGTGCCTTTGAAGTCTTGTTCCACTGGTTTGTTGAGTTCATTTGGAGTCTGGTTTGGTGCACTTTGGTATTGAATCTAGTTCAATTTGTTGCCTTTGTTATTGAATCTGTTCGAGTCATGTTTTATATGGATCTTCATGTGGGGTCTGGTGGTCTTAATTAACTGGCTTGTTGAGTTGCCTTGTTCACCTGATCCAAGTCTATTTGCATGTTGGTTTGCTTCGATTTAAACTTGTGCACTTCATGTTGACTGAAACTGAAATTGAATGTTATTCTTGTGCCTTTGTTTCTGTAATCTGGTTTGGTTCATGTTATTTTCATTGCACTTGAGTTGAATCCAGTCTAGGCTTAGGTTTGACCTTGTGCTCACCTGTCCCTACAATTTTAACAAGCAAATGTATATCGGTGTGCACATCCTTATGGCATGTACAGTGATACACTGTGCATGTCACAAGTTGTTCGTGTAAGATGAATTAAAAATGATGACGAACAACCCAAATAACTGAGGCAAATAATATTTTCATAACACACACTTCATTGTGCACTGCAAAATATTTCATTTTCAATTTTACTGCCTCAGTGTTTATTTTCTAGATAGTTCAGATGCTAGATACAGGCTGGAGCAGAGTTGAAGATCAAATACGAGTGATGAGTGAATATGTAATGAGGTGAAATATGCATGTAAAACTGTAAAGTGAAAACTGTGTTGTAATTAAAATTTGTATAGTGAGAGCTTAAATTTGTACTATTCGAATTTGTAATAAAGTATTTGTTTGAATAAAATATTTGTTTAAATATGAATTCCGGGTTATTTATTTTATTCAACAACTTTTTATTTAATTATGTGGAAAAATAAAATAGAACAATAACGAATATATTTAAACGAATATATATATATATATATATGTTTATTATCATCAAACAAAAATTATAGGCTATTGTATTCTGCATATGAAACCAATAAATCATAATAAAAGTCAACATAGGAGTTGGGGATTGGCAAAACCCGAAATAAAATCTTCATGGCAAGAAACTAAAAGTTTATAAAATTAGGAATTTAACTGAAATCTTGTTAGGGTCCCAATTAACAAATAGATTTGTTAGAAATTTAATATAAGCACAAAATTTGAAATTTGTCCAGTAAAGGTAAACTTAGTAATTTTAAACCAAAGATTCCTGGACCTATAAGTTTGCAACGAGTTGTTCTGTTGAGTCATGTAGTCATTTGGAATGGTGGTTCCATATATAATATATAGTTTCTTTAATCCTTGGGGGTTATCCTATCTCTGAAGATTCAAGAATGATGTACTCAATCCATCCCTCAAATGGAGTCACTTTTATCTTTGTAGTAAAGTTTGTTATCTATTCCATCCTTTTAGATCTTGTATATATCTTTGCTTTCCTTCTTATGTTAAGGATTTCTTTATCCATTTTCTTGCCTTGTGTCTACTTTTTTAATGCAACTTTCTTAACCCTTTGATGTAGAAGCCATTTTTCAGGCATTGGATGTTCTGAAATTTGTTAGCCCATTTCTTGTCTTTTCAGGCTATGGTTTTGGACTCTTTGTCTGTTTTTGATTATGACATTGGATATCTCCATCCTTTTGCCTTTGTTTATTTCCTTCTCTTGGGTTTCAACTTTGTCTCAGATGAAGGATATATCTCTTTCTTTAACCCTTTATTCCCTTGGGTTTTGTCTTAGATAGTAGATAGATTTCTTTCTTTAACCTTTTATTCTCTTGGGTTTTGACTTTTGCTCTGAACTGTAGATATGTTTGTCTTTCTTCATTTGTTCGGTGCCTCTTCTGGGCTTCCCTTGGCTCTAAGGGATGTAGTGTATTCTGAGCTGACCTTCCTCCAGAAGGTTGCTGATGGGTGCTTATCCTGATCCATTCCCTAAGAGGTGATATGGACGTTAGGGGTTTTATACCTCCCTCTAGGAGGTCCTACGGAATAACATCATAGGCTTCTATCCCTCCCTCTAGGAGATGCTACAGAATAGCATCATACATAGCATCGTAGGATTTTGTCCCTCCCTCTAGGAGGTGATGCGAAATAGCATCGTAGGCTTTTGAAAATCATTTTTATATGAAAATATTTTTTTGCCAATTAAAATGTTTGTAAACATCCCTTCTAAATGTCAGTTTTTGTCGTAGAGTCTCTTTAGAGAGAAAGAAGTTTTATCATCGAACCCTTCAACTACATTGAGGGGTTACTTTTTGAAAAAGAGTTTGGATACAGGAATTCGTCTGATAAAAGAATCTTTTCTTAATGTTGCTTTTCACAAGGGTTTTCTTGCTGTTCTCATAATAGAGACATGGATCTCAAATAGGAGGTTAAAAAGTCATGATTCATGAGCCGGTAGACTTTTAGTCGAGAATAGGATTCTCTAATATGAGTTTTTGTCAACAAACTCTTGATAGCTTTAAAACTTTTCTTGAAAAAGTACGGATAGGCTTGTCATTGCCAATAGTTTTAGAAAACCTTGAAATATTGAGATTGCATAGTTGGAAATCCTTTGTGTGCATTTTCTAATGCTATATAGTATCTTTGGAAGATTGTATAAGCCAGTTCTTGGAACAGATAAATACTTATTTTTCCCAGGTTGCGGGGTAATCGAAAATAGTTTTTCTTTGAAGATATGTTTGGAAAATTTATTTTAGTAAAATAATTTGTCAAAAATAGAATTTAGGTACCTTGCTTTCTTCTTCAGGTAGACTACCATACCTTGGTGAGTATTGCCTTTTGTACTGTGTTGGCTCAAACATTGGTAGTTATTTTTTAACAAGCATTTGAGCTGTTCTCCTCAAATAGCTAGAAATTTGTAGTGCTCCAAGAGTACGTTGAATATCAAGGATTGGTTTTGCTTTTACCTGTAATGACACTCGAATTTTGAATTAGTACATGATCAATTTTCAGTGCAAATCAAATTAGAAACTTAAGTAAGAGGAGAATTCATAGTTGAACTAATGTTGCAAGACTTTGTAATTTGATAGGGGTCCAAATTTCTGAAGTTGTTAAGCTGCTTTCTTCTTGGCTGGAATAAGAAATTTCTTTAAGTTTCTTTAACGAACTCCTTTAGGAATCCTGACCTAACCATGCTTTGAATTGCTTCTGCTAAAATGCTACATTTATCGGTTTCATGTCTGTTTGCTCTATGGTAATCACAGTAACTACCTCGTTTGTTTGGTTCAGGAAGGCTCCGGACCTTATAAGGAATAGAAAAAAATTTATTGTCTTTTACCATGGTTAATATGTGGAAAAGTGGCATGTTTAGGACTACATGTTTGGATTTGGAAATCTCTTTTCGATTCCCTTCCTGGTTTCCACTTTTCCTTGGTCTCTTGTTGAGACGCCTAAATTCGGATTTTTCTTCTCTACATTCTCGATGAAATTCTCCCGTAGCATAATGCATTTCGTCCATTTGAATAAACTTTTCAGCTTGGAGATAGAAATGTTGTAGATCCTTACACTCATGAATATAAAGTTCCTTCCAAAAAGGAGTTTATTTGATTAGCCCTGACCGAACTGCTATCAACTTGTCTCTATCGGTTGCGTTTTCAGCTTTCAATGCTCTATACTGAACATTTTTAAGTATCTGCCTAGTGGTTCTCCCGGATTTTGTTCGATAGTAGCTAACAGGCTGAAGTCCATAGTTTGGTTTTTGAATATATAAAACTGTCTCACGAAGTTGTAAGAAAATTGTTCCCAAGAATAGATGGTATTCACTTGATAATTCCGGTACTATTTAATAGCTTCTCCTTGAAAAGTTACCGAGAAAAGTCTACAGTGAACTGCCTCGAAGGCGTTGTAGGAATCCATTTGTATTTCAAAAGCTTCTAAGCGATCCTTTGGTCCGGAGGTTCCATCATACTTTTGTGGTGTAATTTGAATGTGAGGAGGGATATTGATTATCTTTATTTCTTTCGAAAAAAGGGTCTTTCGCGGGATGACATATTTTCCTAATTCATTGAGTATATTTTTCATTGTACCCTCTATGACCTGGTTGTGAATGTTGCCATTGTGATCTCCACTGTCCTCCATGGTTAAACTATTTGATTGCTCAACGGTCCTCTTAACCTGACTTCCTTGATTCTCATATTGAACTTTATTTGGAGGTTGTGCTTCATCTTCTCCTTCCATAATCCTTAACGATTCTTGACATGGACCTTCAAGCAATTCTCGCATTGCTATCATTTGTTGCTGTAGATTCTGGATTTTAATCTCATTGTTTATCAAAGTTGAAGGCTGTCCAATCTATGTATTTCCTGAGTTGAAGTTCGAGATTATATCATTTTCCAGAGTTGATTGTAATACAGCCTTTTCATTGTTGTCATTCTTTGTTCTCATCATTTTCTTCTCTTGAATGAAAAACTCTGTTAATCTGTGACGAAAGTTTAACAAGATCGGAGGTTCGAGCCCTCCTTCTAGCGCCACAAAATGTTAACAAGAAAACATGTCCAACACCTCAAAGTAGGGTTGAAGTATGAGTTATCCCTTCGAAACCTCCTCTAGAACAAGTGAAAGTTGCTAACACTTTTCAAATAGGTAGAACTGGTCTAAGCCGCCTCTTTGGTACCTTTCGATGTCGTCGAAAGGTATATTTTCCTCTCAATAAGTCCTTTCGAATTAATGGGGTTATGACTCAGTCGAAACCTCCTTTCGAAGTGTTTCGGATGACTTAAGGTTGGGACTTAATGATGTCGGAGAAAGGTTGGATTGGTTGGGTTTCAATCCCGTCGAAAGGGTAAGCTTGGGCTAAGACTTCTATAAAGTATGAGAGCTATAGGTTTCGACCTAGTTGAAAGGGGACCTATCAATCAGGTTAACAGCAGATTGACATATCTGTGCGAGATAGGAAACTCAGAATTGCTATGTACACAAGATTATCATAATTTCCTTTTTATTCGATCTTAATTGTAAAAATTGACCAAATCCCCAATTTAATTTGAAATTTCGAATTTACAAGCTTAAGAAAATACAAGTGAGGAGTGAAAGAAATCGGATACCCTAAAACTGACCCCCTAGGGTCTTATTTATAGACTTCGGTTGGTACCTTTCGACCCCAAGCTTTCGTCACGGTCGAAAGGTCAACCTTGTTGCTTTCGTGCACATCTCTTGGCTTACAGCTTTCGACCTAGTCGAAAGGGTTGCATGGCCGCTTTTCTGCTGCTGCCGAAGAGGAACTTCTTTCTGCCTCGCTTTGTCTCCTTTCAACTTCGTCGAAAGGTATGGCCTGATAGTCTTCGACCTCATCAGTAGGTCTATTGATGTGCTCTTCACTTGGATGTTGATGTGCCGTGTAAGTTGGCCTGGGTGCTGGCCTTCAATGCTGTCAAGACATGTTCTCATAGGGTTTCGAATGAGTCGAAACGCCTTAAAGGCTTCGCTGTAAAAAGGTTCCGTTCGAAAGCTTCTTCCCTGGCTAATTCGGAACCTTATGCTTTTGTGCTAGTAAACATAGGGCTGTCAACGGATACGTTCGGATACGGATAGTGTCATATCCGTATCCGTATCTGTATCCTAAATCATTTTCGGATATCCGTATCCGCTTAATTTTCGAACATCGGATATCTGTATCCGCTTAATTTTCGCATACGGACGGATATAGGATATTTATCCGCTCCGCCCATAATCAATAAATTTAAAAGTATAAATGAAAATGTTTGAATCAACATAAAACAGTTTTTGTACTAATGTTCATAAAAAAATCAAGGAATAAAAAATGTGATGATAAAACATTGTTTATACTAATATCTGTATGCGTATCCAAAATTATTCAAAAATTAAACACTAAAACTGTCTTTTCACTAAAAATGAGAGCAAAAAAAACATATCGTAGGAACATCGAATAGTTAGGAAATAGTTGGAAAATCATATATTAATTAAATATAATTTTAATTAATATATATATATGCATCAGTTAATCGGACGGATATTTTTCGGATACGTATACCACAATAACCATATCCGTATCCGGAAAGCTTTTCGAATATCGAATATCTGTATCCGCTTTTCGGATAACAAAGAATAACGGATATTTTTCATATTTTCGAATACGGATTCGGACAGATATCGGATTTTTCAGGTACCCGTTGACAGCCCTAAGTAAACGTGTAGTCTTTCCTTCATAGGTGAGAATGACCCTAACCATTTCGAAAGGCTACATACGCTTTTGAAATAGTTGATTTGGTTGATCATATTTTTGGCGAAGGTGAATGAAGGTGAAACCAAGTTGTTTCGAATGGTTTGGCAAAATGTAGAAGTCTGCTATTCATTGCCCTCGAGAAGTGTCCTTCGAGCATTTCGAGAGGTGTTAACATGTTTGCTATTGCCTTCTAAAGGTAGCTTTCAACCTCAACGAAAGCTTTCAACCTGCTTTGTTGAAACATCCTCTTGACCTCTTCAAAAGGTGTTGCTGGCGCTTTTGTCTTCTTGTCAAAAGCTATGTTTAAATAGACTATTATGGTGTTTTCTAATCTTTATCAATGTTCTTGCCTCTTTTTTCACACTTTCACTCTTGAAAATGTTTTATGGATAAGATTACTCTGCAGATCGTCTGGTTACTTCACTTTGGCCTGTCATGCTTGAAAACTTGGCTTCTAGATCTTGATCCAAAACGATTTAACAATTAAATTGATTATTTAACTCATTTATCCACGGCACTTTATTAATTAAATCTATGTACAACTTTCACACTTAGTTTTAAATAAATTTTCATGCTTTAACTAGACAATTAAAATGTCATTAAAATTTAATACAATATTCGTATTTAGTTTTACTATTAATTTATAACAATTATAAATTAATTTACATTGATTGTTTGGATCAAAATTTAATTGTGCTGACTTCCAAATGTGAACTCGATCATCAATCAATATTTAAACAATTTAAAGATTGAAATACATACGAACTTTACTAAAATACAACATCGAACACGTTTATAGACCATTTAAGCAAAACCCAACTTCTAATCCATATTAATCTACATCTAATAACATTGTGTACATGTTATCTTTTCGTCATTATCATATCACTTTGGCATCTAGAGTTTGTTCTAAAATCAAAAACTCTTTTAAAATCCGTATTTAATCGTGCAGTAACATTTCTATTCAAGAATCTATTACATCATTCCATAACACCATGGTTCTTTTTCCAGTTTACACGCAACTCTCTTCATACTCAACGTGATTCAGCCTTGCAGCAGACACAATAAAACAACTTCAAAAATAAACACAACAAAAAATCAGTGTTGCATTGAAAATGCATATAGAAATACATCTGAAAGCATTGTTCAAAACGTGTTCTTCCCTACTACTGTGAAGTTGAACCGTGTTGCAAATGCCACTTACTAAATAACTGAGACAGTTCAAGCATTTTGCAGAATTGAGTTATTTTTTCACTCATAGGCAACAAAAGTATAAATGAGTGATCGTTTTAAGCCCACTCATTTAGCTGATGACTTGCACTTGATTGAAAATATGCTAGATCTTTCATAAGAAATGGGAATCCCTTTATCATAAATTAGTAAACTAGGTTTAAAAAAAAAAACCAAAAAAAAAAAAATTAGAATAGCACATCCCTACATTTCCGTATTCTAACATATGAGAACCCTAGTCTAACAAGGATACTAAGATTCAAACGCTAAATTATTTGACTATCAAGTTTCAGCTTTGTGTGTAGTGTGCACAGAAAACATATAGTTTCCAGTTCTTCTGTAAAAGAGCTATGTTTTCCGCAGCCTGGTGCTCCTTCGAGTAGCCTGAAATGAAAATATTCATTATTATTATTCTTTAATATAAGAAAAAAAAAACCCATCACATTTAACAAGTGAACCAAAAGAAATACGAGGGACAATACATACAGTGCTGCTAGTGTTTTCATGAACAACATTTAGAGCTGGACGTTTCTTCGATGAAGATTTAGGCACCGACTTTTTACCCTTTCCCTTGCTTGTTCCTGAAATATCAGCACCTTACATATAACACTTGATAAAAATAGCACAGCGCAAATATAATACAAAATATACATGATTTTTCTGAGCAAGGCATTGTTGCAAATCAATTTTTTCTCTATGAATTTCCAAATATATACGGAAATTAATAACAAAACAGACGCAATACTTTGGGAGCAACACAGATGTCCAACTGAGAACAGTGACTGTTTCACCGACAATTATTACTGAAATTTTAAACTACACGAAAATTTCAGTGGAACCGGCACAGTGGAAGATGGGTTTGCTCAATGCAAAGACAATGCTTCATGCTCAGTGTTGCTACTTTTCCTAAGTGAACAAATGAACATTAGCAATATGAGTACGTGTGTAACGACTCGCAAATTTATCACTTTGATAAATTATATTTATTTCTAAATTTATTCAAATAAAAGATGGATAATACAAATAATATTGTTTTGAGTGATAATAAATAATAATAAATCTTATCTTATTTTGAATAGATATTAACAAAAATATTTTTCCTCGACATTTAAATCGATAAAATGGTCAAAAACCGTTTTATACATAAATAGCTCTATAATCGTAAAACGTCGCGCACGGAGCTGGATAGATACATTTATTTTTATAATTGAACAAGAATATGAAATAAAATAATTTATTGTATTTCTGAAAAATTAAATAGATTTATGACATTGTTAGTAATGCCCTTAAATATAATAATTGATTTATTAAATTAAACTGAGATTTAATGATTTGATAATGGTTATAATTATTCCAATAATTATTTGTAAATGATAGTAATTCATTATAAATAGTTATAAAGTGTTAAGAAAACATTTATGATAATTTTACAAAAACAAATAATTGATTTGAAAATATAAGAATAAAATCGATATCGCTTTATCGGTATAGTAGCAATTACTGTAAATAATTATTAGTATTAGTTTATATGATTTTATAAATAAAATGTAATCATTTTAATTTATTAACAATGATAAGAAATTTATTTTCAAATTTTGTTTACAAATATATGTATTTGAATTGATAAGTGAAAATGTGGCCGATAATTGGTTTTCAACGGTTTAACAAACAAAAGTTGTTTGAAGTCATTTGAAATGTTATTATCCTCTTATGCACATACATGTACATGCATATACATGTCACATAATAACATATATGTGTACATGAACACTTAAATATATACATATTACAAAATAATTAAATAAATTCCTAAAACTTAACACTTAAGCAACCAAAAAGCAAATATCAACTCAGCTTTTCAACACCATCATCGCACCATCACCTCACATCAACATCTCTAGGCTAGGGGGGCCGCCGTGCATGTGTAGGGGGTAGGAGGGGTATGGGCTAAGGGCAATTTGGTAATTTTTCCATCACATATTTTTTTTTCAAACTTTTCCTATAAATACCCACCAACTTTCTCATATTTTTACACCATATTCTTATCATCTCCTTCTCCGCTTCAAGCTTCTTTTCATTTCATGGCTTCTATGCTTAACAAAATTATGGCAAAATATTTAGCAAAAGAAAATTAAAATCGTATAATACATATAAGTTATCAATTCCACTTCAAACGAAGACGAATCTCCTCCATTCCTCTTCCTAAACTAGCGGCGAACTCTTCCATTCATCAAGGCCGTGAGCTCCACCCTCTACAAAGCTAGGCCGAGCCCTCCTAAGTATATCAAGCTCGATTTCACTAACTTTAATACGATCATAGCAGAGCTATCCGATTTTAGACTAACTCGAAAGGAAAATGAAGTTGAGAAACTCTTACTTATATTATATTTTTGAATGATGATATGATGTTTGCAATGGATATTTAATATGCTTTGATCAAGTTTGGTGTTTAATATGAATGTTGAATATATATGCAAGTTACGGAAATACACGTCGATAAACACAAAGAAAATCACTTTGCTTTATTTAATGAATTGGTGTATATGTAATGTTAAACCTCTCTAAAAAGATTTTAAAATGAGTTTGAAATGTTTATAAACATATGAAAGAGTTTTGGGGAAAGTTTCAAAAGGTAAATCAAAATTTAGTTAAAATTAGGCGTGTCGTGTAACAGTAGTTCGCGATTTCGCGCTATAAAAGTCAAACGAGTATATAGAATGGAATTTAGCTTTGAATTCTTCGAGATAAGAACTTTCGGAACTATTATATCCATAGTTCTCAAACAAAGAAAGAAAATCGAGATTTCGATAAGAAGATTTTGAAATATGAGTAAAACAAGCTTTTGGGAAAATCGCGGTTTTGCGGTTCGGAATTCATAAAAGAATTTCTTTGAAAATGATATTTTAAAATTGTTTAAAAATATGAAATAAATTCTAAAAATATGAAATAAATTCTAAAAATCTTTTAAAATGTTTAAAAAGTGATTTGAGTTATAAAAATGAATTTCCGAAGGATATAAGTCGTTTTGATCAATATAGCTTAAAAAACACTTTCCGCGGCACTTTTCTATAACTTTTGAAATATAGTTTTAAAAGCGACCATCCTTTTTCAAATCTTTTGTAAATGTTTTCAAATGATTAATAAATAGTTTTAAAGATGTTTTGATGGATTTATGAAATGGTTAAATGTTAAATGATTTAGAGTCAATCATATAACTTGACCGCCTTATAGGTGTCAGAGAAGTAGTGTCTAGGTTTGGGTTTGAAAAACCAGTTTCTTGCTCTTCCTGGCTATCCGGACTGGCCCAACGGATGAGATTGTAAATTTGATTTACTCGGATCAAAATTTTCCAAAGTATAAAGAATTTGATTTTCCGAATATGAATAACCTAGATTTTATGGAGATAATATTCTTGTACTCGGTGTTAAAACACGTAGAGGAAACTCGTACTATTCGTGGAATTTAAAAAGTGATCTCGTCGTTATTCCGCCCATAGTACTTATTGAATGTGGGGATTGATATTGAGTAGAATTAGATGATTTATATAAATTCTGCTCACTTAATATTTATTGGTTTTGAATTAACATCCTAGATAACATGATTTTAACTCAATCAAGATTTTGAGTAATGAATTAAGAAATTTATATTAAGATTTAAAAGAAAT
This sequence comes from Allium fistulosum, assembly GCA_030737815.1. Lineage (NCBI taxonomy): Eukaryota > Viridiplantae > Streptophyta > Magnoliopsida > Asparagales > Amaryllidaceae > Allium > Allium fistulosum. The sequence continues at coordinate 1,064,891,929 of CM060906.1, forward strand.
GGTTCGGAAATATTTTCCAAAGTGAAAAACGAAATGATTTTGAATCATTCCCGGTTTAAAGTAATCAAAGAATTTGATAAGAGAGGTTTAATGATCCCGTATATAGTGAAAATAATGTTTTAGAAATATATATATATATATCTCCATAAGAGATTTTGATAAAAAGAACTTAATCAATTAAAAAATGATTCCCTATTTACTTGACCTCTTTTATCAATGATTGATTTGAAGAAACCGGAGTCGAATTTGGGTAATTCCTATCCGAAGACCACTTCGAACCAATTTACGTATTTGAAGTGAAGACATGGATATGATTTAGAAAATGGAATGTAGGGCTGCTTGTCACTGACCCTCGGGAGAAATTTCTCATATCATATTATGTGGCAGTAGTTCTTCATTTAAGATCTTCAATGCTAGGACTTCTCGCTACTAATCCTAGGAGTAATTCCCGACAGGATGTGGTAGAAAAGTGCCTTCGGTTTGTCCTGTTTCTGGGCAACTTGTATGGATGAATGTCTAACGTTGCATTTCTAGTTACATAAATTGATCTCTATGAACGTATCATCTGTTTGGTGGCGGAGAATGCAGCTTCTCTTAGCTTAACACCATTTTTTGAGACGTACGAGCTCAGGAGTTATACGTTTGTAGAAATCAGTTATGTGATTATGGGATGGCAATGTAGCATTCAAAGTGGGATATGCTATGTGAAAGATAATTGCTACCTCAGGCCTCATCACCCGGTAATGGCTTAAACAAGGTACACTGCAAGACTATGCGGTTCGCAACCATTAGGATATGGTCATCATCTTTCTAGATTACTCTCTATATGTCGAGTATGTGGAGTACGCTATGGGCCCCGAATAGGTCGGTTACAACCGGAATGATGTCATATTCGGTTCTATCCAGGCCGTGTATGAGTGTTAAATAGAGATAGGCCGGTCTTGCCAGATGCAAAAGATTAGTTGTGTATTCTCGGTACATTCCTCTAGAGATGTACTGTACGGTTGTATGGAAATCCATTCCCCGAACGAGCTTGTAAGAGTTTTGTTTGTAGAGCCTAACATACCGAAATTTAATATGCTAACAATTTCGACTAAGATTAATAAGTTTATGTGCAAATGTTTTAAAAGGATTGTCATTAGAAATAATATCAAATGATTTTGCATATTAAATGTTTTGGTTATCATAAGGTAAAAACTCGTCCGTATTTATGTGTGGGCGTGGTCTTATGAGATATCTTTTCTTTTCAAACCACGTATTTTGAGTTTTTCAGACAAGTCTCATGACTGATCCGGAGTTTATTTTCCTTTTTCCTTAACACTGGGTGCCCTAATTTTCCTCGGACAGTTTGGTAGTTAGGCTTGGTTCGAAGAAATCTGAAAGAGCTTGAAGCATGGAGTTAGAAAATTTTTCTGAAGATTGTTTCCACCACCCTTGAGTAGTATTGTATTCCGCATTTGCAAGGACGGATATTTATAACTGTCCATTTTTAAACTTTGATGAATGTATGTAAATTTCTGCTGTAAAGATTATTTGTTGAAGTAATATATGTGAGATTCTGTTTTGTCTTTATTTTTTTCTTACCTTCGAGAATCCGCCTCTCCGGCACTTGGATTTGCGGCATGTGAATATCGAGAATGTATTGGTGTCGATTTTCGAAAGTAGAAGAAACGGGTCCTCACAAAGTGTATAACACAAAAACTAGTGTTATTACTCAGAACTTGCATATTTGCCCGTGTTGTTTTTTAATCAAATACAATGCAGGGTAAAAAAATATAATATACTGCATTATAAGTTTATAACACGGTTAACCATCTGTGTTATACACAGATCCATATCTCTGTAAACATATAATGCGAAGACCGTGTCAATCAAATTTGTGTTAATATACTATAAGCTTCTAAGGTGGATCACTAGAAATACAATTTCTCAATTTGTATAACGTAGTGGATACATATTAAAGGGAAAATATCATAAATGCATGAATGATAAACTATTCTTATGGGCATATTGTCTTTTGTCTTCACTTCCTAACTGCATTGTCATTGTGCATGTGCTGCTGTGCTTGTGTATGACAAAAGATTAGTGTGTTTGTGGTGTACTATATACTATGTATTATATCTATGATGGTTAATGCATTATTAGAAATAATAATATTGAGAGGAATAAGAGGTAAACATTCAAAATTAAATGGTAAAGCTATTTACCGTTGCAAGGTACAATTCCATTAATAAAGTTTTCATTATTTTCAACCAAATTAGCAGATTGACCTTGTGAGTTGCTTTTACGAAATGTATCCAATCCCTCCTCACGACTGCTGCTAGAAGATATCAGACTATAAATATTCAAAAGTATAATGCAGGGACAAATTTTGTGAAACTCGGTAAAAACAATCAAACATATAAAATCTCACCATACTGAAGGATCTTCATCTTGTTTAGCAATTTCAGAATCATTAGAATTTCCTCTTCTAAGATCATTCCTACAAAGCATTTGAAATTGCTATTTAACAAGTAGCTTTAGATCCATATACCTAGCACGATGTAACAACCAGTCCAGCCGATATAAGAATTCACTTTATATATTTATTTTTATTATTAACATTGCATCCATCTTAGGTTTCATGAAGGATGTAATGAAGCTATGTGTAGTTAATGTCAATGTTCAAAATTTTGATTTTTGGTTCCTCACTAAGGTAGTGTTTGATTTAAAATAAGTTTTGTGTTTTGAATTTTCAACATTAATTACAAAATATGAGAGGTGCGGAAGGACGACGGATAAGATGGAGGGAACCACGGAGGGGATGGAGAAACGATGAAAAAATGGATTATTTTTCGTGCTTCTCTTATTTCTCAAAACATGAAAAATAAAAAAAAATTGTTTTCTATTCTGTATGTTAACTTTGTTTTCTAAATTGGTCGTTTTCCACAATATACATGCGTCGTGCGCATTTTTGTATGGACGAAAACCCAAAACTAAAAAGGGTAAACCAAACACTACCAAAACTTTTCTATAGTATGGATTCCGTTTCAAAAATTTCGCATGTTCCTTTCAAGTTTCGGTTTTGAATTTCGTTTCCTTCGAAATTTTTTACATGCAAATACTTTGTACTTTAACAAATATAACTGTAACTGGATTTTCAGTTAGCAATATTCATATTTTAGCAAGTCCAACAAAAAAAACAAACTAAAGTTTGTTGTTATAATTATTCTTAAAACAATATAAACATAGTCCAACGAGTCCATTCTCAACTTCCAAAAGACGGAGACTATTTTCAGCCCTAGACGTCGTCTTCCTCCTCATTTCTCGATTTCCCTCTCTTCATGCTTGAAACCCCTCTCTTCTTGCTCAATTTCCCTCTCCCATGAGCTAGATTTCTCCTTGCCACAACTCAATTTTCCTTGTTGAACTTCTCTTGCTCCTAGCCCACCTTAAAAAAACCCTAGAATTGATTAACTTCACTTGCTCGGTGCTTATTGCTTCTAATTCTCCTGCTCACGTCGCCAAGTAAGATATAAATAGTTTTTCTTAGACCGTCAGTGAATGAAATGAAATTTTAATCAAATTTTAGTCCGATCACCGTCAAAACCGGACCGAAATGGCCGTAATTCCACGTGCCGAATAGAATTTCCAATCTTAATTAAGATGTAGTTATGATATTTATGTCAGTTATCATTTCGTATCTCGAACATCGTGACAAAATTCATTATTATAAACTACTGAATCATGAGTTTGAGATGGCAAGCTTAAGATCCGTTTGGTTTGAAATTTAAGTTTAGCAATTTGTTTCAAACATGAAGCATTGGGAAAGGAGCGGAGAACGATCAATTTGGAAAATACAAAATTGAATGAAATTGAAAATGACTTCTTTTTTTCATTTTGTTGTTATTTTCTCTCTTGTTGCAACGGCTATAATTTTCCATCACCACCTCGTCTCTCACGTCTTTTGAATACACGTTGAAAACGCAAAACGCAAATTTCATCCCAAACGGGCCGTTATTTTTTGAGGGATAGTGAAGGGTTTTTTTTGTGTGAATACGCACGTGATCGGGTAGGTGTGGGTGGGGAATAGTTATTTATGATGTAAAAAGGCCGAAAAGCACTTTGGAACCTTTCACGTAATGCGGCATATGATGAAGGTCCATTCAAAATATCAAATATTTGGTCAAATGAAATCAGAATGGATATTCTTTTTGTCACACTGACTTCACAAACTAGTGAATCACAATCATTTACAATAATATAAAATAAACCCAACATAGACTTGGAATCAATTCGTAAAATATCATGTTTGCGTTAAATTTAATATATACAAGTCATTTCAAAAGCAAACAAAACTAATAAAAAGACAATATGCATTAAACAAGATAGTTGCATTCCCTCACACTCATAGGTATAGTAATATATATTAAAAAGGTGAGCTTGACTTGAATGGTTACATTGAGAAGCGTACTCATTTCTTAATATGGTTAAAATTTTAAGATAACCTTTAAATCTTTGTTTCTTTTCATTGAAAGGGTGACTACTATTTTCAATGAAATTAGTATTGTTTATTGTGTAAGGCTATAATATAAAGCTAAGTTTATAGTTTGTTTTGTATCAATGCAATTAAGTTGTATCTTCTTTTAAAATATAATTATTAAATTTGAAAACAATTTTCTACTCTTGTTTTTATGTTCGTGTTTACCTCTAAAATTATACTCCTCTTACTCTCCTCCTTTACAAAATGGTATCAGAGCCGATGGCGAGTAGGGGCAATATGTTACAACCTCAATTATCCCGTGAATGTAAAAAGAATCATCAATGAAGCATTCAAATGAAGGTGTTATATAAATCTCAAGATATATGAGAGGTTGTAGAAAAAGGTGTAGTAGAGTCGGAAAATCAAGTCAACATAACTCCGCAATAGGTCATAAAGTTGAAAAATAAACAACAAAACAATAAGAAGGCATGGTTATTTATTTTCAAGCTATCGGTGTTGAGATATTAGAAAGAATTTCTTGTGCAGGATCGGCAATGAAAACATGAGATTTACTTGCAACAAATTACAAAGGTGAAGAAAGAGTAAAGATGTTGAGATTACAAACTCTTAGAAGCGAATTTGATATGCAACACATGAAAGAAACGAAGTCCGTGGAGGGCTTAAATCGAACCATCTCTATCACAAATCAATTACGTGTAAATGAGGAGAAATTTGAAGATCAAAGAATTGTGCAGAATATTTCAAAGTATGGCAAGAAAGCTCGAGCATGTGGTTGTAGCAATTGAATAGTCTAATAATAAGGCAAGTTTGGCGATTGAAGTTTGATGGGTTCTCTTGTCTCCCATGAGCTTCGCATTAAGCAATTTGACATCTTATCATCTTCTTCTCTTCAACAAGCATTTCAAACGCAACTATCATTTCATGGAGGATCTCGAGGTGGAAGGAGAGCTGGATTTCATCGTGGTAATGGAAGAGGAGTTGGGATAGAAAATAGAAATTTTGATAGAAAAGAATATGATCCTCGTGGCCGAGGAAGAGGACGAGCTTCAAATTATTGGTCGTGGAGGATCATATTCAAACGTCTAACGTTATAACTGCAAGAGATATGCACACACATCTAGATTTTGCCGATCTTAGATCAAATGATGAGAACAAAAGTGACTCTTCACTTATGCATGAGAGTTATTATGCTGGAAAATATGATGAAACTATTTTTGGCATGTGAAAATTAAGAGGTTGTGCATTATGAAATTTGGTATGTTGACGGTGATCGCAGCAATCACATGATTGGTAACAAGCTTTCTCATGTTTAGATGAATTGGCGCAACGTGGAGTTAAAATATGTGATAATAAAGTGCTTCCAATTTTAGCTTTGGCTGCACAAGAACATTGGAAGGTATATCAAATGGATGTCGAATCAAGATTTCTAAATGGTCCTTGATAAAGAAATTTATGTGGAGCAACCCTTTGGTCATGTAAAGAAAGGAAACAAGAATAAGGCGTGTCATTTAAAGAAGGCTTTGTATGGTTTGAAGTAAGCAACAAGAGCATGGTACAATCGTATTGATGGCTTCCTTATGAAGGAAGGGTTTAAAAGATGTCCTTATGAGCATACAGTCTATGTCAAAGAAAGAAGACAAGCAAGGTAACTATTTGGTAATTTGCTTATATGTCGATGATTTGATATTTACCGGAAATTCTAGTAAATTATGTGAAGAACTTAAAGCATGAATGATGAAAGAATTCAAAATGACTGACTTGGGGTTTCCCCATTGCTTTCTTGATACCGAAGTAAAACAAAGTGATGATGGTATTTTCATGCCACAAAAGAAGTATGATGGATTTGTTGAAACATTTCAAGTTTCAGGTTAGAGAATGCAACTCCACTTGGTACTCCTATGGAAGTTGGATTAAAGCTGGGTAAAGATGATGATGGTAAGATTGTTGATGCAAGTCTCTACCGTAATCTAGTGTGAAGTTTTATGTACTTAGGAAGTGATTCCTAATATTGCATTTGCAGTAAGCATAATTAGTTGATTCATGGAGTTGCCAAAAGCAATTCATTGGGAAGCTGGAAGAGAATACTAAGAAATGTACTTGGTACTGTTGATTATGGGATACACTATAAAAGTGTGAAAGATCCATGTTTGATTGGATGTTGTGATAGAAAGAAAGTACCTCAGGTTATGTGTTTAGCTTTGGTTTAGGTGCTACTTCATAGAATTCAAGAAGCAAGATATTGTGCACTTTCTACCACTTACCACTGAAGAAGAATACATTTCACTAGCTTCAGCGGTTGTCAAGCACTTTGACTAAGATGGATGTTAAAAGAACTAAAGCATGATCAAGCTAAAGCCTAAAGGTACTAAAATATTCATGATAATAGTTCGGCAATTTCCTAGTCAAAGAATCTAGTGTTCCATCGTAAGAGCAAGCACATTCGAATCAAGTATCATTTTATTCGTGAGCTGATGAAAGACGAAGAAATCGATGTAAAATATTGCAAAACAAAAGATCGGTTAGTTGATATGTTTACAAAGGCATTGAAATGTGAAACTTTTGTAAAACTTAAAAGGAATTGGAGTTATTCCAATTTAAGCTTAAGGGGGATGTTGAAAAGATAAGCTTGACTTGAATGGTTACATTGGAAAGTGTGCAGTCATTTCTTAATATGGTCAAAATTTTAGGGCAGCCTTTCAAGTTGAATCTATATTTCTTTTCATTTAAAGGGTGACTAGAATTTTCAATGTAATAATTATTATTTATTGTGTAAGGCTATATATAAAACCAAGCTTCTAGTTTGTTTTATACGAATGCAATTGAGATGTATCTTCTCTTATGAAATATAATGTTTTAACTCGAAAACAATTTTCTTCTGTTGTTCTTGTGTTTGTGTTTACCTCTGAAAATTATACTCCTCTCTACAAATATAAAGCACTAGCAAATATAAACCAATCATTACTTAAACTTTTAACAAACATAAAACACTTGAAAGTATAACATGTTAAATTTAAAACACAAGATATAATAAATGTTTGTATTATCATTATTTTATTCTGTCTTTTAGATTTTGTAATAGGAATGGGAAAAAGAAAACACGAAGGAAAAAGAAGTGAAAATAGTGTCTTTTTAGTGTTATGCATCATTGTTTCATTTTGTGTGCCTTTTCCTAAGCACATTGCATAAGATAAGGGGATGGTTTCAAGTTATGGTGCGCCTTTTACAATAATGGAAAGCAGTGTTCTGTGAGGGGAATCCTAAACAACAATCACTATTGTTAGGATTTAGTTGCGCAAAATCTAAAGAATAAATAGGTTGCAGAAAGACTATCCCAAGATCTTATATCATTCAAGTCAAAGAGAACAATGGATTTGAGAGAGAAACCTAAATCTCAAATTTTCCACACCCTAACAGGATTGGCTGCTACTATTTCTTTCTAACTCATATTCACTTGCTCTTTAAATCAAGCAACGCTATCACACACATTTACATATGTGAGAAAAAATTGGGTAATAATATTATCTAAACCAAAATTTAGATGCTATCCATATTTGACTAGTCCCACCAAAAGCAAATATATGCGGCTGCAACAAAAATTCTTCATGGTACACCAAATTATAAATCCTGCATATAATTTGATCTAGGTTGTATCATAAACATTGTTTTAAAAAACCCGCCTCGATACTCGCCTCAAAGAGCGCCTCAATGCAAGAGGAGATAAAACGCCTTGAGGCTTTATAAAAAATGCTTTTTATCTCTAAGGCTTACGCCTCAGCAACTTGAGGCTTACGAAGCATACAAAACGCATGCCTCGCATGCCTAAGGCATGCGACTCGAATTTTTTTAACCTTCAACTATAAATATTGACACTAGCAGCAGTAATAAAACTTCAATTATTTAATAGCAAACATAAAAAGAACAAAATTTATGAAAATAAAAGTTAGTGTTTTTTACTTTTCAATTTCAATATCAACGTAAGTAAATTGTTTTTTAAACAACGATTGAGAGCTACGTAAGGAATTTTCTCAAATGATATTTAAAGAAAATTTATGAATTGTCATCACTGAACCTCCAAATAAATTATGTGGCTCGATTTAAATTGGCAGAAGGAAAAATAATAACTTAACATGATTTTCTACTACTTATAATAGAGATCGATTCCACTAGAATCGATCAAACATTATTTTCAAAAACCTAGAAAATAAATTGAAGACAAATAAAGAGAAGAAAAAAAATGCATACAACTATGGAGCTGAAAATTGAATATGAATTCTTCAAACATACAAATAAGGATTGAATCATTTGTATATATATCATAAGTGCTTAAATTTTATTTATAGTTTTAATTATTTATATTTTTATGGCTGAATAATAAAGAATGATTAGGACTGCAAAGTTAAGTGTTTACATTATTATTTATAATTTTATATGATTGATTTTCAGTTTTTATTTATTAATCAAAACCTAATTATAACAAACCAGTAATAACTTGTGCATCAATGTTTACCCGAAAAACTTACACATCAACGTTTTGAGGCTTACGCCTCGCCTCGCGAGTGAAAGAACGCCTTGTGTACACTTTCGCATTTTAAAACCTAGAGCATAATTTAACAACCAAGTGCCTGAAGGGCTGAAACACTCAAAACTCCAATCTCAAAAAAAACAAAAACAAACAAAAACAAAAAAGGAAAAATAAACCCTCAACGTTGCTAAAGATCATTACAAGATGTAATTAAACAGTGTATGCATTGTGAAATCAATCAAACAAGGGATTGATGTTTAACAGCATGGAATATTTCATGATGACTGATATTAGAAAGCTTCCGAGATTTTAATTTTCAATTCAAAATTTATCGATTTGAAATCGGACCTTACATGCACATGTTCCCGCACAAAAGCACCCACTCCAAATGCAAGTGTGCATGCGCGTGCGCCCACACATATATATACGTATAATGATATTATTGATGGGTAAAGAAATTACAAACTGAACACAAAGATCTAAGGAACCTAATAGAATCCATTTGGCCAATTTACCTCGTGGCAAGATTTTGCTCCACAAGTTTTTCTGCAAACTAACTACCCGAACATTGTCTTTTTATTTCTTTTTCTTTTTTCAAACATAGATCCTTGTCATGTTCATCGTATAACATTGATATCATATGCGCATCATGTAACCAATAATAAAACAACTACAATAACACAAGCTATTTGAGTTAAACTGTAACGACCCAGAATTTTGGTTATTTAAAATTGGAATATTTAATTGGTTTAAATATTTAAAAGTTAAATTTTAACTTGAATTTCAAATAAAAGGATTTATTGGATAATTATATTATAACATTTAATAATTGAAATTAACTCAAATAATTGAAAACTTGAGTTTTAAGCTTGACAAAAATAATTTAAAGGCTTATTAAATTTATATTGAAAAGAATGAAGATAATAAAAATTTTAAATTGGGTTTAAAAGCGATTTACTCAATTTTAAAAATAGCTCGTTTAAATTAACGTATATAAATAGCCTTCCGGGGCCCAGTTTCGGATTTCGACGAAACCAGTTCCATTGGATCTGTAATAGTGTATTGTTATCGAATTTCAAATTTCGTAACGCTTGGAGTTATCGTTTGATCGTACGGGATATAAACGCGTTGAAATTTATATCGAAAATTCAATATAATAATCGAGTCCAAAAAGCTATCTTCTCCATACGATCGAATTAGAACTCGAAACATTTTCCATTGCGTTCGGAATAGGGGTATAACATTATAAACGCCTAGCGGCACGACTCAATAGGGGTTCGAGATTTTGAGTTGTGTAAATCGAGACGTTTTAATATTTAAATAATATAATTATTTGTTGACTTGACTATGTTTTTACATGAGTTCTCTCATTTTCAAAACACTGTAGATGACCCATTCAAACACGTTTCCCTCCTTTTAAATCACGTCCTTCTTCATTTCAATCAACACAGCCGAAAAAAAGATTAAAAGCTTCAAAGAAGAAAAACTTATCTCGGTTTTTATTCAAACAAAAAAAATGGGTATGAACGTTTCCTGTTGTAGTTCATAGGCCAAATCCAACGGCCGCTATCATTTTGGACCACCCAAAGCCTCGTCAAGGAAATGTGTCAACTGGAGGAATGTTCGGGTTTGGGTGACGAGGAGGATGGACGGTGGTGATCGTTGCTATCGGTCGGAGGGAAGAGCAGTTCGTGGTTGAACATTGATGGAGGGGGTGACCTCGGCAGGCCACTACAGGGGACGAGGGAGGATAATGGCAATGTTAGTGTGAAGGTGGTGACGTAGGCGAACTTCGGCGTGAGTGTGGTGGAGGCCGATGGCCTATAGCGGCGACGAGGGGAGGATGAACGGAGATCTCGTTTTCAAGTTTTCTCGATGGTGGAGTCGAAATGGAGGTCATGGTCTATGGCGCTGGGGGCGTGGTGGATGGGGCGTTTGATTTGTGAGGGGTCGCAGTGGCTGTTGGATGGCTGAGGCGGCGGAGGGATGCGGTCAGAGGTGGTGTAGCGTGGCCAACTCGAGAAAAGGGGAACATGAGTTTAGGCGGCTGTTTTTTTTAAATAGGTTATTAATTTTAATAAGTATGTAATTAAGGAAATTTTTATAATATTTTATTTGGTATTCTTATAAATGTCATAACTCGCTCATTTTAGGTCGGAATCGACAACAACTTTTTGTGTTGCGTTCGTAATAACGTATCCTACGTATAGGAATTAGATTGGAACAATTTAGAGCTTCTAGAATTTCCAGATAAATTTAACGCGTTCGAATTTATTCGGAAACAGAAAGCGAAAGCGACAATAAAAATCAATGTGAGTTAATCTCACTCAATTTTTGATTACTAGTTAATTTTAAATAGTTAAAATTAATTATTGGATGTATGATTGAATTTGACAATTATTATCAGCTTGGATATTATTATATATATAGTAGTATATATATTAGTAGTTGGATTGATTGTTCCCGCATATTTTAGCGGATGAGACCATATGTGCCCCGCATAATAGCGGATGACCCTATATACCGCGATATCCCCTCGAAGTGGGATTGGTATTTTTATGTGTATTAACATCTGTGGATGCAGGAAATCAGGTTGAAGGGATCCAACTAGATTCCTCAAAAATGTTGAATTTAATTTTCATATATAGTGATATATGATCTGTTGAATAATCTATGATAAATTACAGTGTGATTTGAATTGATTAAATGATACGGTAGCATTGACCTAAATTTTTGGTATTTTGAAATACCATAAATATATATATATTTGAATTGAAAGGAAATTAAAAGGAAATTTGAAAGTGAAGTATTTATATAGGATTTTGGATTAATTAAAAATTTTATTTGGATAAAATAAATAATTTGACTTTAAAATTTGTACTTAATTATTTCGGAATATTGTAAATAGAGATTTTTGGAATAATATGTATATAAAGGATTTTAATAATAATTCTTACGTGGTACTTGTTAAATATAAAAGGTTTTAAAAACCGAGATTTAAAAATAGATTGGAAGAATAAAATGGAATTTGGAAATAATTATAGAATTGGTTATATTAGATCCTTAATAAGATTCCTAAATTACGGAATGGAAGTAAAATCGAGATTTGATTGTTTTTGGAATATAGTTGGGTTATTTAAGAAGTTAATTTATAAATGGGATTATTTAAGAAATTGATTTATAGATGGAATTTAATTTAGAATCAAATTATAATGGATTTAAGTGATGTGAAACCGTTATAAACTAGAATTGAAAACTGTGAGATTTATAAACAGTGTTTATAAATAAAGTGAAGTGATTATCAGTTGATAAATTGAAGTTATAAATTCACGATGAGGATTTATAATGAGATGGGTAAATCGGTTTAAAGTAAAAATGATAAATTTACTTTTAGAAATGTGAAAAGGGGATTTACGAAATGGGGACGTAAATCAAGTGGTGATAAATCTAGAGAGATTTATAAATATTTGACTGTCTATATTGGAATTGAAAAATATATTTCATCGAGAAGTTAAGTTTGTTTTAAAAGAGGATTTTAAATTATTGAACTAGGTAATTTAAAAGTGTTTAAAAATATTCCAAAAAATTAGTTATTTAAATATTTCAAAATTGTCAAAATGGATTATAAGTTTATAAATAAGTCTTGTAAATCGACTAGAATCTTATTAATAAATCAGACTTAATTATTGTTTCAAAGTTATGTGATTATTTTAAATTGTTTAAAGTATATTTAATTATTAATTAAGTTAGTTTATAATGAGTTGATATTAAGTTAATTATTATTTAAGAATTAATCAGTATTATTATTTTAAAAGATAAATTATTCAATATTAATATAGTTTATATAATAACTTTTATTTAAGAGTATTTGCCTAATATTAAACATGGAAAACTTATATAGAAATTTTATAAGTATTATTTTGAGAAAATTATTAAATAAGGTTTTCGAAAAGTAATAGTATACTTTCATGGCGAAATCAGAGGCAGAGATTGCCTGCAGTTAAGTTTTGGATTTCTCTGGGATAGAGACGTAATCATTGAGCTGTGAATCCATGGTTGATATCCGTGTTTATTTTAAAAAGTTTTCAAATATTTTTGAAAAAGAATGGTTAGTGAACGTACTTATTTCGATAAGATGAGTACATACCTTTTTATAAAGAGATTTAATTTATTTAAAATTAAATAAAATGAGACTTAGTGTTTTCAGTGGAAAATGAACTCTTTGGTTGAATAAGTGTTTATTTGATAGTTAAATAACCGACTATCAAATCTGGACTCAAAACATAACTTTGGAAATATCTAGAAGAAACACGGAAATTATATGGCACAGTTACCATTGAAAAGTGCTATACTTAACGTATAAACTCGTTTCGTTCTTCTAGGACGATAATAAGAATATTCGTCCGCTAACGGTTAGAAGATGATCTCCGATCTTATTTTTGTCTGTTTATTTCCTAAAGAACCGAGGTTGAGTTTACCGGAAATATCGAATGTTGTTTCGAAGAGACCGGGATCGGATAAGTTATCCAAAAACCACTTCAATCCAAGGAATACGTTTTCGAAGTGAAAACAAGAGCATGGAATCGAAAATGGAGCAGTGAAGTGCAAGGGCTAATCGCTACTAATCCTGAGGATGATTCCAAAATGGATGTAGTAGAAATAGTGCCTTCAGTTCCGTTCAGACCCAGAACGGACTTGTATGGATAAATGCTATCAGTACATTGTCATTGGAGAACAATGAGCATTCTAAGAGAAAATTCCTTAAAAGGTAATCGTAGCCTCTAGCCTCATCAACTGGGAATGACTGAAAATCAGGGAAGATGCAGCAAGGCTAAGTGAGTCGCACCCAATTAGGGTATGTTTATCACCTTTCTAGATACCCTCGGATATTATTACTACGATGCGCGAAAGAACTCGAAAAGGATGGGAACACCCAGGGTGATAGCATATTCGGTCTATCCAGGTTAAGGGTAGTCCGGTCTTGTGTTGCAAGGGACCCCGACGTGGTCCTCGGTACATTTTTCCAGATGTATACTGTGATAAGTGGTACCCCAGTGCATAGTCATCCATATGGAATCCATTCTCCAATACGTTCCTTTACGGTTTTGGTCGTAGAGCCTAGTATGCTGGAAATTAATTAATGTAACAATTTCGGCTATTTGAATAAGTATTTGTACTTGGACACTATTATAATATCAGATTATTTTGAAATAAAATGTTTTGGTTATCGTAAGGTAAAAACTCATCGTGTTTATGTGTGACGCGGTCTTACAATATACCTTTGTTTAGATTTTGATAACTTTAATAATTCAAATTGAGTGTATTTTCTCACGCTGGTTTTCCAGACTGACTCGGGTGTTATTTTATTATAATGCTCAAGTCAAATCGAGTATTACAAATACAGGATAGGATCCTATGGAGCTCAGAAGACGAGCTGGATGACGAAGACGTAATACACGTATTTGATTTTATTCCGCTGTGTATTGTATGCTGTATATTCAGCATTTTGTGAGGACAAGTTATTATAATTGTCTGGTATTGTGTTATTGATATATTGTACTCTGATGATGTAATATGTAAATAACAGTTGTAGTTCTTTTTGTATAAAGACATGTTATTATCTATTATATATTGTTCCGCTGCGATTGTGAGATTCTGTGTTGTTTCTGTTTTCTTCTTCTACATCTTTCTTCTTTTCCTCTAACGATCTGGTATTTCCAACACTCGATTGATCGGCATGTTATACAGTGGACGTATTGATGTCGATTTTCGGGCGTCGAAAATCCGGACCGTGACATTAACCAAAATTCTTCCTTTCCTATTCTCCTAAAATACTCTAGCTAATTTTCATCCAAATCATTCACATCGCCATTAAGCCTCACCACAAATCAAACCCTCCAGTTTGAACTGTCACCATTGAAAGCAGTTCACCAACCCAACTCTATTGTTCTCTCCTATGATTTGGCCGGATGTAGGGGTAAAGCACATACAAAGAAAAAAAGGGTTTGCAGCAAAATAATTCCAAAGCAAAAGATATCAGCACTAAACCAAAGATTTAACTGGGTGGGGAATTAAGAGACGGAAGAAGAAAGGGGAATGTCGATCAAGCCAAAGATAGAGTGGGGTTAGCAGCAGTTAACTTAGCCATATTCAAGGATCTAATTGCAATTTTGAAGAGAGATAGCATTTGGAAGCAAAATTTTGACTTTCACAAGTATAAAGGTTACGATCAATGTAAAATAACACTGACGATAAAGAGTACAACAATTTATATGTACTCACAGTGCTTTATGGAGGACGTCACAACCCTGTACCAATAAAATACTACTTCAGTTAAAAAATTCAAATATAGCAAAAGGTACAAAACAGTTAATGCAAACCTTATCTGACAATTCCCTGGACTCCTCGGCTTCCCATTTTTCATCCTCCAGGTGCAATAGTTCTATGTCCCCATTATCAAAAGTAACCTTGCAAGATAAGTAAGAAAACAAATCCAACAAAGTGATTTTACATACTGCTACTATAGTAGATATGCAAAAGTCTCAAAAAGATGTTGACCCGTGTTAAACAAAGAATCAATGTTATGAAGATCAACCAACTCAAACTCCGGAAGATAAATCATAATTATTCTTCTAATTAACTCTATGTTGTATTGCTTGTTGTTCATGATTGTTTTATTTTCAATTAATAAAGCACTGGATCATCGGTGCTCCAGATAATGAAATATGCGCACATTGAAAAAAAATAAGTGCATACTTTAGTGATTTATTTGCTCCATTTTACAGAGTCATTGCTGCTTCAGATAATATACTTCACCAAACCAATGATTTATTTGCTATGGTAAATAATAACTATTAGCATAGAAATGAAAATACTCATCAAAACATTATCTTCTAATTGAGCTCAATAATGAACTTAAATGCAATCTCTTGCTTTGTGATTGCTACGGTAAATTATTTTGATGATTCACTGAAACTTTTTCTTAATTTCTCTTCTAATTTTATCATATCAAAGTAAGCGAAAGAGAGTGTGTGTGTGAGTGAGTGTGTGTCTGTGTTGGTGGGGAGATTTGATGGGGTTCTAAAATAGTTTGTGGTATTACTCTCAAGACATCTCTGATTTTATTTTATTTTTTTTCTGATTTTTTTTCCATTGAGACGGTGCTACTCCTAATCAAAATGATATTGCTTATTATATAGTAATTTACATAACATATTACCGTAGGCATACCTTACTGATAAATATTCAACAAATTGCACAAAATATCAACATAACGTATCAAGTAAATTGTCTAACAACATATACTACTTATATAAAACTAAGTACCGAATCGACAAATACATTGTACACAGCAACATTTATAAGAAAAAATGAATTACAACATAAAACTGTAACTCAACCGTGTCAATTAGAAACATAAGAAGGCGTACAATCATAACAATCTTATTTGCAAAACAAAGCACTTGTCTGTTGGGATTCCATGGTTAATTGATTACCTAGGAAATAAGGGCACTTTAAGATATTTTATTTTATATCAAATATTGTTTACAAACCCAAATGCTAGTCTAGTGCCTTCAACCATAGTAATTGTTGATGCATGGTTGGCAACAACTTGTGTAAATAGTTTTAAGAAACGTATCCGATCTGGGAGTCATAATTTTATTGAAAAAATATTCTGAAATCCTAAAATGCAGTATTAGAATTCCAGTTATAAGGATCAAATAATTTTTCGAATCAGGATTCAAAGCATTACTTTGATAGCAGAGAGTCAAGGCATAACTAAACCAGAAGGTAGAAAACAAGGTTATTGAAGACATTCAAATTCAATTGTTGAAGGTGTTCTAACCTTTTTTTTTTTAAAGAGCACAAAATGTTCTGTTTTAGAAGTGCATATTTTATAAGTACATAAATATATACCTTAAGCAATTTACTAAAAATACAAACTTTATATACAGGAAAGTTTCTGCATATTTTAATATTAGAATGCATATAACTAAATAGTAACAATGTATAAGTTTTTAACTAATGTTAGCTGATAATATTCAGCTTCGTAAAGTATAGATTCTACTGCACATAACCTAATATTAAAAATTTAGGGACAGAAGATGATTTAGAGAGTAGTCAGGTTGGAAAGAAACGACTTAGAAACTCCTACTTGAAGCTTGAAATGACACTGAAAAGAAAGAAACTAAAATAAGGAGAAAAACAACATGTTTTTGTAGTGGACGTGGAAATAAGTACGAAACAACCAATTAAAAAAATATTCGTTGAATTTTTGTTTATAACAAAGAGAGAGAGAGAGAGAAAGAGGAGGGGGGGGAGACAGAGAGCGAGAACTGTACAAGCTTATCTTAACAAAACTACTTGCAAGGTATGTGTAACCAGATAAAAAGAATTTTTAATTTAATAATTCTGAAGTATATAAAATCCGTTTTCATTTAAACAACAAGGCGGAACATTTCTCAAGATATACCACTTTTTTAATATCCTGAGACGTTAAGAGAAAGAAAAATAAAAGGTTGACTATTTATCAAAACCCTGTTTGGAAAAGTGATTATAATACCATTGAAACACCAACGATTTTATGCATTTGATGACACATTTATGGATGATGGATATAATCGATGAAAGAAATTATAAAGTTTGTCCGATATCGTCTCTCATTTGAAAGTTGAAATTTTCAGGGAAGTACCTAGATTGTTGCTCACTTCAAAATATCGGAAAATTAACATCATCCTATAAAATAGCATTGGCTGCAATGATAAATTTCAACATGCTCGATATACTACGTATATTTTAAATTCAACAACATGAGTTTTAATTCAGGTTTAACTAATATAACAATTTAAAATACACTAAGCACTCTCGGTCAAGAAAAAGTAACTGGATGGTATGTCCCTTTATGGAAAACAAGTACTACAACAAGAAGAGCCAAGAATATGGAATTAGTCGCTTAAAATTTGTTTATTGAAGCTATATATATATATATAGCCCAACACAAGATGAATGCATAGACTGATATCATTGTTATATCACAATATATCATCAACAGATACTTCAACCGATATTCATAAGTCCAATATGCAATATATTGGCTATATATCACTGATATTATCTTATACTCAGCTGCATAAACTTCAATTATCTAACTTCTAATCTGTCAGTCCTAAGATTGTTACAATTATGTTTACTCTACAAAAGAGTGTGACAGTAAATGATTTTCTATCTTGGTCAAATGACATGTACAGAAAAGAAAAAAAAAGTGAATTCAATGTACTGATAATAATATTCATTGTCTTTTCTGATACATGCTATGAAGTTGATTTGGTGATACATGCTATACAGTACCAAATGCTATGAGTTTGAAGTGGTAAAATGAAAATTGAAAAACTTTTATGATAAGCAACAAAATGAAAAAAAAAATTCTAATAAAGCAAGTGGGCCAAAAAAAATCTTAATATTACTGATATATTGTGAATGCATATTCATTGGTATGCTGATATGATAAAGAAAATCGACAGCTAGTGTAGCTTTAACTTTGATTATAGTCCCTGAAATTTCAAACTTCAATCATATCGCAAAAATAGATTATTAGATTGTGAAGTTTTTACCATCATTCTTTCGTTTCGAAAATCTCGATCATACAAATATCAAATTATTTCCCATATGACAATAAATATGTGAGCCGATCTTTTTTTCTGGTTGCATATGAAAGTGCGTTTAATATTTATTTTCGTCTTTTTAGAATAAGAGTGGTACTTCATTCAAATAGAGCACTCATTTAGATGTCTCGGAAGTTCGAACCCATGACCTCTAGAATATGTCTAAAGCACAATATCACTTGCCACTTGAGATAGTGGCCCTTAAGAAAGTGTGTTTAATACTGAATATAGGGATCTTGATAGTTTGAGATGTTTTCATAAGCAAGATAACATGAGGCATGCATTACTTTACTCACGGGAGTGATTATACAGAATGGCTATAGCAAGATAACATAAGCTTAATGACAATGCTTTTAATTTTCAAACCGATGAGGAGCAAATCGTTAATTCACACTTTCCGATGGTCACATAAATAATATGTATTACAACAAAACTCAAATTTTTGTTGAAGTAGCACGATATTATCATATCAATCATACCTTATATGCAAATTGTCTAACTTGTTAGTTACATATAGTAATATGTTTTGTTGATAATTGTGGAAAATTAATAAAGTTATTATTTGTTGTTAATTGCATAGAATTACGTAAACATATGCATAAACATATTACATATAATTGTTATCGAACAAACAAAGTTACAATAAATTATGTAAACCTGGTTGTCGTTAATAATTGTATATTATATAGCGTAAGCACAAAAGTTGTGCAGTTTATGCACAAATAGAAACATAAACAATTCCAAACAATTAACAAGTTTTCATGTTAACTGCATAAACATTTATCGCATAGATAACTATGGTTTACTGTTAATATTAGGATGCAATCATATTAATATTGCATATGAGTTTTGATGTTTGTTAATTGATATCCTCCGAATATTTGTTTCATTAGGCTCTGTTTTTAGAGTTTCGTGGTACTTTTGGGTTATTGTTAATATTTGGATGCAATCATATCAATATTGCTTATGCTTCTGAATATTTGTAAATTGATATATGCTTCTGAATATTTGTAAATTGATCTGCTTCTGAATATTTGTTTCATTAAGCTTCATTTTTAGAGTTTTTGTGATACTTTTGGTACCATTTTGTAACAGCTTCTTGGTTTCTTACATCATATTTCAAGGTCTAATATAGCATTTAAATACTTACATGCTCTTTGATGTTAGTATAATGCAATTGCCAATTAGGAGTTTATGACACTTGTCGATCATGATACTATTTTTTATGGGTTGGAGTCATATAACTTTTTTATTTAGTGGGTCAATGTTGATTGTTTTGTAAATGGGTAAAATGGATCGGGTAAAACAGTAGAATAAACTGGTGCCCAAGTCACATAAACCCAACCAGACTCATTTGAAGGGTCTATGTGCAAATGACCAGAGCCCGAGGTAACAAATAAACTTAAAAATAACATCCATAGTTGACCTATAATAGGAAGAAACCTATATGCTGACATATGACATTTTTACAAGAAACGGATAGGTAAAAAAATACCTTATGGTTACTTCTCTGTGAATCATATGAAGTAACAGCAACAGAATTAAAACTGCATAGAGAAAAGAAAGGAAATGTCAAGGAAGAGCTCAATCTTTATCCCTTTGACGTAACCACTAAAACTCACCGCTTATTGATATGGGACCACAATCTGATTCGCCTCCCTACTAACTTTTCAGCACTATCTGCAGACATCTATGCATTGCTAAAAGAATCAGGGACATCAAGACTAAAAGTTAAATATTCAAGCAATAGATATACTTAGGCATGTCAACGGATGCTTTCGAATGCGGATAGTGTCATATCCGCATCCGCATCCAAAATCATTATCGGATATCCGCATCCGCGGATACGGATGGATATCGGATAATTATCCTATCCGCTAGACCGATAAATCAAGAATTATAAAAATAAAATTTTAGTTTAGCATAAATATTTTTCAATCCCATCGATTATAAAAGTGTTAAAAATTAACAAATATGATGATAATAAATAGTTTCGAGCAGTTAAAAAGCATTAAGTGCATATAATATAAACTACTAACTTAATAAAATAATAAACAAATCTCTTCCATCTGCACTAAAATACACATAATTTGAACTTTAATCTTGACAAAAACCGGACGGATAATCTTCGGATGCGGATGTCTTGGTATCCGCATCCGTTTTTCCGGATATCGGATATATCCGCTTTTCGGGTGTGGAAGCGGATGGATTTCGAATTTTTCGGGTATCCATTGACAGCCCTAGATATACCGGTGGCGGTGAAAATGTGGTGAAAATACCATTTGCATGCATGTTTGAGAAGGTACATCTCCCGATTCCTTTTTTGAACCCTCAAACCAATTGCAGACATTATTTCTTTCTGATGCTGCAAGAGGGATAGAATTACCTTGTTGCTTACGCACAAACGGGTCTGTTGATAATGGATTTGTACCAACAGAACCACACGATGATAACTTCTCCTTGCCCATTTGATTAGAAACTAAGGGCATTTCACCAGTATTTTCATGAGCAGCTATATTTTCAGTGGTCAATTCTACTGATTTCAATGAATCTTCGGAGACAGCCTTTTTATGTACTGCCTTAGAAACACCAATTATATTTTCATTTTTATCAGTAGTATTTTTCTGCACTTTCAGATAAGCAAGTGAATAATCAGTTTCCCCTTTAGAACGCATACTGTTTGAACTGCCCTTCCTGGAATCCAAACTTTTAGCAAGTTCTCCTGATTTTGCTTGCTGTTTGAAATCAGAGCCAGCTAGCTATATGCGCACAGAAAAACATTAAATTGGTATAATTGCAGATGAGAATGAAGGAGAAAATGACAAAAGGGTAATTCTTAATTATCAAGTAACTTTATGGTTTAGAGTTCAAAATTATCAAGCATCTTTTTCACAAATAAAAATCTCCCGAGAAATTTTTTCTTAGTGTGTTCCTAAAGGAATATAAAATGATCTGAATATACACCTATTATGGAAATTCACAGTAACAGGAATTGAAATCAACATGCACGAAAATGAGTTAGATAGCATACCTCTCTTTCTGCTGTATCAGGGCATTTATAAAAAGATGATGGCAGTAAGATAATTTGAGGACTAGATGGGGAAGACCAGCACTGATGACTTTGCTTTTTTATAACAGACAAAGCTATGTCGGAAAGAATATGCAAGTTCTGCATGGAAAAGGGTAAATTTAGTGACAAATGTATAACTTGCTACAAGAAAGCCTTTATCAATAGGATAAAATTAGCATACTGGAGTAAATTTGTCATCCACAGCATCCTTGGCTTTCTTAATGGCACGCAAAATTCCCAGTAAATAAGGTATGGTGTTACTGATATTCTTGCTGCTATTTGCAGAGTTTATTTCTAGCAATGTACGGCAGATAACAGTCAATGGACTGCACAGAAACATGAAAAAATTGGAGTCAAATGGAACATGAGAATGTATCGACACACATAGGACATTCAAAAATCCTAGAATGAATATATTTGCATATTACCTGCAAAACGTATTATGTGCATTATCATCTTGACGTTCTTCAGAAGGAAAATTCACATCATGGGCAAGAATATGGATAATATAAACTATGATATATTCTGGGCAGTTGGTCACTGCGGCATAATTTGCATCACGGTCCAATATGTTACTGTGAGGGGAGTCTTTACAGTACTCCTTTACAAAGTCCGTGAGAAACTTGTTCGCCTATAATGTAAAAAATTAATGCTGCTTAACGGTACTTAAAAACATACAAAAACCAAAATAAAACATACATCAGATCGAATATCTGCAAGACCATCTGACGAAGCCAATGCAAATGCACAAGCATATCTAAGGGGGAGAGCCCGAGTCTTCAGAAGCTTGTATATTTTACACAAAAATAGCTTGCGCACATTGGGAGAAGGATCCTGCAATAAAATACAAGACCTAGCAATATTGACAGCAACAACTTACCATAACCTATGCCGTAAGCTTAAAAATAAAAACACGATCATATAAATAAAATGAAATGGTTATTGTTTTAAACATGTATAGCTGAACTTCAGCATCTAATATTCTTTTTGGTAGTATGTTGTGATTAAGGCCTGAGAACCATATTAATCTACTGATAACAGTTGTCTCATTTTATCCGTATTTATGATGTCTAGAGAACATGGAAAGAATACAAATGGTGACTGAGAGTATTACCATTAAGTTCTTTTATGAAATACGTTATTGGGTTAATTTAGGTGTTTTATGGCAAATAAGGTTAAAACAGTATATATATTTCCTGGAATTGACCTTCTGAGATAAGGTGAAGGAGACAAGTGGACTATATATAGTATTGGCCTTCAGAGAAAATTTTTTTCTGGGAATTAAAACAGACAAATAAACAAACAAAAACTCACTCAAAATGCCAATCAAATATGAAACGGAGGCAGATGATAGTGTTAGTTTTACTATATACACTAGGCCTGTTAACGGATGTTTTCGGATGCGGATAGTGTCATATCAGCATTCTCTATCCGCATTCGCATCCGAAATCATTTTCGGATATCGGATATCCACATCCGCGGATAAGGATGGATATCGGATAATTATCCTATCCGCTAACGACCGATAAATAAAGAATTATAAAAAGATAATAAATAGTTTCGAGCATTTAATAAGCATTAAGTGCATATAATATAAACTACTAACTTAATAAAGTAATAAACGAATATCTTTCATTGCACTAAAATACACATAATTTGAACTATAATCTTGACAAAAACCGTTGGGATAATTTTCGGATGTGGATATCTTCGTATCCGCATCCGTTTTTTCGGATATCGGATATTTATCCGTTTTTCGAATGCGGATGCGGACAGATTTTGAATTTTTTGGGTATCCATTGACAGCCCTAATATACACAACTAGAAAAATAAATTGACTTCTTCCCTATAGAAATTAAAATGAGAGGAAGAAAAACTCAGCCACTAAAAAGACTAATAAAATTAGAACATCGAGCATTATTTTTAAAATGGCGGCAACTTTTACCCTTGATATCATAATTGCTGAACGAAACATCTCAGGTGTTAAAAGAAAATCCCATCTTGTAGCAAGACAAAGAATGGATTTTGCAGCAGCAAATCTCAAATGAGATGCATCATCCACACTGCATTATAAAAACTAAATAAATGAGCTATATATATCAACTGTTAATACGAGTAGGAATATTCAAGATGAAGCCCAATGTGTGTTTGCAGTTTATAGCAACCAATCTGCAACCAATATGACTTTATAGTTAGAAGGAATGGGTATAGATAAAATAATATAAGTACAAAATAGAGAATAAGTAGATAAACTTAGTAGAAACATAATGGACATGGCTAAAATAGAAAATGTCATTCTAATATCTTTTACTAGCTTATAGATCATTTAACAAGATGAAATAAAATAGTAAGCGTAAACTATTCTCGACACTTGTCTGCAAGGTATCAGTCATGCAATTAGTGCTTAAAACTGTAAAAGATGCTTTGAAAAATGAAAACTAGAAAGAGATGATTACCTTTCTGAAATAAGATATCTCCATCCTTAAAAATATTAGCAGCTGACTTAATTTGACTCATGTTTGATACATTATTTATTTCACTTGCAAGTGTGGGTTGTTAATGAACAAAAGACCATACATTGCATATCCTATGATACAAATTGCTTATGTTAAATAATTTATATATGTCTTTGTATACAAATTTTTTAATTTATATATTTGATCTTACAAATTATGCATAAAAAGACATTAACAAGTCAAACAAAGACTAAACAACTGAGACGTCAAACTTTCTATCTCAAAGTTCAAAGAAACATCACACATCATAACCGCTGATTTGGTATGAAAGTGTTTTTAGAATGCACCAAAACAAACCACAATTTTTTAGAATTATTATTGATAGTGTTCTTATATTGATATGTATACAAGAATTACAGCAAGCTAAAATAGATTCATTGCTAATTTGTTTATTCCATGCCTTATAAGAAGTGAGATGCCATTATAGTTGCTTAAGCATGCTTACGCACTAATTCACATTTTAAGCTCAAAATATGAAAAGCAAAGTGTTAAAGATATTATTATAAGTTATGCAAATACTAAAACGTTTTTTAATAACAAAGATAAAAATGATGAAGAGTACTCGTCATCTTGGAACTGAACTAAGGCACATGTTCCTGAATGATCAAAATATGAAAACTAAAACTTTTTTCTTTATTTTATACATAGCAAAACTTGTTTTGATCGGTACAGAATAAAAAATTGTGGCTTTGATGATCAGGCCAGAATTTTGTTGCAATAAAAAACTTTTGACAGGTATGTTCAATGACTTAAAGAATAAAGATCTAATAAATAGTGCATGACTTGTTTTGAATAATAATAAAATACATAGGTTGGTTCAATCAGAACTAACAAAAACTACTAATCCGATGAAATTCTAGGAATTGACAAGCCAAAAAAACTCACCTTGCAGAGCTAAAGCCCATCGAGCCATTTTCTCGTATAGTTTCTAATAGGATATTCAAAAAATTCTTCACTTTCTGTCTGTGATCTGCTAATTGATGTGATGAAAAAAGCTTAGCAAGCATCTTCATCCCATATATCTACAAAATCAAACATGCAACATAAATGTAACGACCCGTAAATATTAATATATTTAATTGAATTTTTTTAAAATTTTAAACAATAAAATTTTAAAATAAAAATTTGATATTTGAAATGCGTCTACTTAAGCATAGCAACTGGTAAATTTTCATCAGAAAATATGAAAGTTTATTTTCTTGTGTAATTCTATTTCAATTTAAATCAGCTAATAATGGATGATGATAAAAAAATTCCAAACCTGAATATTTTTATATAATAAATTTGTAAATCATCTTCTGAGTGAGACGTCATATTTCGTTTCTCAAAATTTGGTCTGATATTGCTCTGTTTATCTTATTTCTGGCAAATTAGCAGCATTTTCGGTACCGATTATCGACTTTTGATCGAATGATCGTACCACTGATATCGGTATACCGTTTTAATCGTCTCGTCATGCTGATCCCTACGGTATATTCAATTTCATGTTTTGAGGTCCGGTACGCAGCGGAATCCGCGAAAGAAGATTTTGTATCGGTTCAGCTTTCGACATTTTGCTTTCCTTACCTTTCATATTCCACCGTCTATTAACCAATAGACAGCAACCTTTAATATTTCCAGAAATGTGACTGTTTCTATTCCTATATTTAATTATATACTGGTTCCAATTATATTTGCCAATTCGTATTATTGTCTATTCAATTGCTTTTACTTTGCTTTGAAAACGTTTGTTCGTCCCCTGCTCTTCTTCATACCAAAACTCACATGTTCCCTTTCCTCTTTTCGGTCATTAAAAAAAACAAAGAAAGAAAAATTTGTATACAAACGAAATGGTGACAGCATAAAATTCAAGGAAGCTGGCCTCCTCCTTCGTTTCTTTTTTTCACAACCCATGCAGCCCTCCGCTCCTTCCACCACCATTGCTGACTAGCCCAAACACCATCACACTACTCTTCCCTCTGGCCGCACTCGCTTCTCCGCCATCAACATGCCCGTGCCGCCTAGCCCGCGCCCTGAACTCATCCGCCACCCGACTCAACCACCTGCTCCTCCAACCCTAGTCGAGATCCCACAGCTCCACTACTTCGGCAGATCTCCCCTCTTTTCTTCTCTGCCGAGCAAGCCAGCTCGCAACTCATCTATCATATATTTCGCTGGTATGTTTGCGTTTATATAATGGTCCATATTCGCATTTATATAGCATAATTCATACGGGGAAGATATGAAGTCAAGTGTATATATAATATATTAGAACCGCATATTTCGAGTAGTACGTATATGTTTTTTTTTGTAGCTTATATATATTGTTATATATACACACTAGTCTACATAAAATGGTTTACGTATATAAGATGCATATGAATAGTAGAGCAAATAGATTTTGTCTGCATGTATAGTAACATGCGTGCGTATATATTAGTCATATTTTTACATTTGGGTTACTGTATATATAATAATAATAAGGTGTGTGGTATGTGTTATATATTGGTCTGCATATGCTTGTTTACGCATACTTATATTTGTTTATATGTCTAGTCTACATATTTTAGTCGCATGCATATTTTTTCAATCGGCATATAATCTATTATATAACAGTTTGCAAATATATATGTTATTATATAAACTGATATTTGGATATGTTGTATAGTATATATAGTTTATATATGTTATAGTCTGTTACTTTACATATTATATATAAGTTATAAATGTGCTAGTTTATATTTATATGCAAGTTTATGTAACTGTATATATAATATGTCATATTCTATCTTATATATATAGGTATACATGCTTTATTTATAGTTTCCAAATATGATACCGTTTAAGTATAAATTTCATGCTGATGTTATATATGTATATAATATATAGTTTTCTAAGTTATATTTTAGCTGCAGTTTATTTAATAGTTTAGTATATAGGTTGTTGTATATAAAGTTATCTCTGGCCTGTTTTATATATATACAATGTTGTAAAAGACTGTAGCATATTTTAAAGCTTTACCGTTTATATATTTTAAAGTATATAAAGTTATATTGATTTGGATATAAGCACTGATCTTAAAATATAAAAAGCATGTATATTTGTATTGTGTATATGCTTAAGTTAAAAGTTGATTTGTAGTATAATAAGTATGTAAGTTTAAGTATAAACTATAATTTCATTTACATAGTGGCATTTGTTGTTTGAATATAAATAATGTGTTCTGATTTTATTTTATTTTTCAATGTATGTAGTGATATATATTGTTGATTCCAAAATATATTATGTATATATATTTGACTTTGATACATGAGTTTTATTTTAAAACAATGATTTTTGATATATATACATATAAATTAATATGTGTTTGAATTTTAAATATGATTTTATATATATGGTTATATATACCTAAATTCACTTATATCAATTATCTTCATCGATCCAGTTCTGATTTGATTCCGTCTATTCATATTTACCAGCTTTGTCCGTCAAATTCGTACCAATATAGCTTTGCTTTGGAAGTCGTGCTTACATTTCGTAACTCAATTTCATTGTCTATCCTCTCTAGCCTCGAAAGGTGAGCAATCACTTACGATTAACGTTCTTATATTTATTAAATTTGATTTCAATTGAAACGACAATTGAAATATGTTGCTGCTAGTTATTTACATTGCTATATATATGTCATTATCTGTATTTGTTCACCTGTGACATCTGACACCATTATCTGTTATTTATATTGATGATATATCTCTGTTATATTATTATCATATCTGTTATCACTCTGCAAGTTCCCTGTTAGTATAGAATTCCCTATGGGTTGAAATGATACATACCCGAACGATCTGTAGAATAAGGGAAAATCGTTATGGGTTGAAATGATAAACCCAAGCGATTTTCATTGAATTGAATTTGGGATTGCGGGTTGAAAAGATATATACTCGTATATATTTAAATTGAGGATTGAAATGATAAATATATGTATCACTTGACCATAGGATAGAAAATTATATACAGACATCGTTGATCTATATATATATTTTTGAAATGATTTCCAAAGTTTTAAAAGGAAATATATATGGTTCTAATAAATATTGATTTTTAAATATTATATACATAAATAAATGTTATTTTTATAAAGGTTTAAATTTAGATTTTTAAAGTTATATAGTTGGAAATTTTAAATTTATAAGTTAGTTTTGAAGATATAATTTTTAAGATTTGTTTATAATTTTTACAATTTTAAAATATTTAAACTTATTTTTATTTTAAAACTTAATATATATATTTATATATTAAGTTTTAAAATAAAAATAAGTTTAATAATAAGATTTAATTTAATAAAGTTTGATTTAATTAATATATAATATGTTTAAGTATTTATTTAAAATTATATTTTAAGATGGATTTTATAATAATTTTAAAAAATTGAGGTTGGAAAGATAAATTTGAAATTGATTTGAAATAGTATTCTTTTAAGAATTATATTTAAATAAAATCGATTCGAAACTTATTGAATTTGAGATTTTAAAAATATGATTTTATAACTTGGTTTTGATCTAAAGTGATTAAATGAATATTTCAAGTTTAACTAAATTGAAGGGAATATTTAGTTTATTTAAATTGTAATTTAAGGTTTTATTTAAATGATATTAAATTGACTAAGTGAATATTTCAATATTAAATAATGGTAAAGTTGAATTTGAAATATAAATGAATTTATCAAAATTGAGTTTTGTAAATGTTTGAATATCTAAAGCTTTGAAATCTATTGAAGTTGAAATGGTTAAATTTGTAGTTTATATCTATATTTGAAAACGATATAAAATGGTTTATTGAGATTTGAATTGAAATGGAACAACTGAGATTTGATTTAAATGGGATTTTGGAATTCGAGTTGATTTGAATCGATTGTTAACTTTGAGGAAACTAATTTATTATATATATACCATTTTTAATATAAAACTATTTTTAATATACTAATTAATTTAATAAAAACTATTTAATTTATAGCTATTTTTATATACAAATTATTTTATTACATTACCTATTTAATTTATAACTATTTTATATACAAATTATTTTATTACATTAACTATTTTATTTATAACTATTTTAATATATATACTATTATTAATATCTAAACTGTTTAAGAGGAAAGTGTTATGGATTTCAAAGTGTTATGGATTTCAAAGTATTATATTTTCAAAGGGTTATGATTTCCAAAGTGTTATAATTTCAAGTGTTATAATTTCGAAAAAGCTATAATTTTGGAAAGTGTTATGATTTTGGAAATGAATATTATTTTGAGTGAGAAATGATATCGTATTGATATGGTTTTGAAATGGATATGATATTTTGGTTTTGAAGTATAAACTATTTTGAAATGACCACGGTGTTATAATAACGTTTGGTCGTTAATAACGTATATTACTGCATAGTAGATAGTTCCACGGATCCTTAGAGGATGGCTATCCCAAACATCCTTTGAGTTATTTGTATTTCAGTTGATATTCACTCGAAGTTGGATTTATTGATATAAGAATGTTAATCCTGACTCGAGTGTTTTGTGTTTTGCTTTACGCTCGAGTCAGACTGAGTGGCATAGTGTTCGAGACTCACCTTTGGAGTTGGAGCTTCGCTTGGAGATCCAGCTATATCTATTGAGCTTCCTGTTATTCAATTGACTCCAGTTATGTATTCATATTTTGTTATTTGACAATTGTACTGAGACTTCTATGTATTTGAGGTTTCTGTTGCATCTTGTTTAACTCTGTTATATATATAGTAGCTTCATGAACTACTATTCTTTTATTTCCGCTGCTTATTGTTTATTACTCTGTGCTTGTGATTCTATGATTTGTTTATTTACTGTATATGCTGAGTTTTGCCAAATATAAATTAACAATCTGATATTTTGAGCAATTCAAGTCCGACATGTGCGGATGCGAATGGTTGAAAATATCGGGATGTTACAATAAATATACAGGTTAAATGAAAAGTAAGAAAAGGTAAATGATGGGGTAAATTATTTTTTGATTGCATTATAGAGAAAACTGAAAGGAAGTTATGCACAAAATGAAGATATACAACTATAATAGATAATATTGACTCCATAACTTAATTGAAAAGGGAGTCCGCTTGATTTGAAGGATACATCATACAGGAGACATGAATGCTTCTTAATGCTTAATCAAAAGGAGACTTAATAAGAATCTTAGGTTTGTGCGTGAATTGAGTATATGTTATAGAACATGTCTTCTAACAATATTGAAGTTGACCTTGTTCTAACATTCAACTGAACTAATTTACAATCTTCTAGAATTTTGTTTTGAAATCCTTAATTGGAAAAGAGTGCTAACTAGTAACAATCTTCAGGCTAAAATAAATAAGTCATGCTTGCAGAATCAAATCAACTCCCTCCTTTTATAAAAGGATACAAAGACAGAATGCTTAATTAATAAAATAATCAGAGTTGGGTCATTCATCATCAGCAAGATACAAATTCAAATTAGCATTGGGTTAAATTTGAGTATAAAATACAGTTGAAGAGAAGCAATATTAAAGATTAAAACTAGGGGGAATTAGGGGGAAAAAATAAGAGGTGCAAAAGATGCTATTGACAAGATTGAACCAAAAGCATGATTTTATTCTTTATTGTTTGTTAGAACTATTATGATACATCCCCAATATTAATTCCACATCTGAAGTACTAAAATCAAGCAGAAATAAAAAAACAAAAGAAGCTGTCACACCTCATTGCAGAACCATTATTTATTGAATTAAGCATGATTCAGTATCTGAAACCTAGCATGATACACATATGATAACCACTCGATAGACAAATATTAAGGAGCATAAACATGTTTTCTGATGTAGTACCGAATTGTTGGCATGTTTCCAAAACCAAATGGCTTATACAATCAATTGTAAAAATTTATGCAATGGAACATTAAGTACATGCATATTGATTAGTCTGCTAAACAAACCACATCCAAACTGAGCATTTGAGAAACTGGTATTCAATGTTCATTGTATGACTCAAATCCAATCAACATAAGCATGGTTATCTTGTGAACGACCAAGAGTGTGTGAGTGTGCGCGTGCATGCATGCATGTCTTGACTGACTTCCAGTACCATGAAGATTATTAGCTTCATAAAAATATAGCGGAAACTTCAAACTTCAAACTGAAAATTGAAAATTGTTGCCCGCCAAATATGTAACAAAAATCGCATTATACCTTATGGTTATTTTGATGAACCGGTTTCTTCCCCTTATGACGTGAGCGTTTTGTCCTTTGGGGGCACATCAGCTTTGGCTGCTGTATCAGCGTTTGAGTTAGAGTTTTCATGTATCATGTAATACTGTAATCTCCTCAAATTATAAAATGGAATAAACTCATGAGAGGAAATCTCTTGAATGTTTACTTTAGAAATCCTTTGAGTGTAGTAGTTTGCAACAATAACTTTATGCATTATTTTTCAATATAATATTCTAATAAGATAAAAGGTGGTCGAGCAATATAAGTTAGCTAACCTGGAAAGAGTTGAAGATATTTTCATGAATGAACTGCCCTATAATGTCTTCATGTTGCCGATATGTTTCATAATAATATTTTGCAACATAGCCTAAAGCCTGTAAAATAGGAGGAATATTCCCACCATCATGCAGGGAGCTGACAAGTTTCTGCAGACAGAGAGTAGTTAAGGTACAAATATTTACAGAAAAACATCAGCTTAAAGAAGAATGACATGTGGGTTTGCAAAGTCAAATCTGAAAGGAACATTAAAAGCAGGACAGAAGAAACATTAATATAGATAACCTATTGAATTAATGCATACAAACTTGGAAAATAAAAATAAAAAACAGAGTATGCTGTTTATTCTTGATGTATAAATATGACTTCAGATATATACATACACACATATCATATTATTTCAAAAACATATTGAGAATTTAAAAGCAACATCAAACAAGATCAAAAGTGAGTAGTGCCTCTGTATGCATGTTGACATGTCAGACCTTAGAACGATATTAAAATGAAAAATTGAGCATAACGCAATACTGGAGCAAAAGCTTCTATAGGAGCTATAAGTTGGTGCATAAAAGACATGGCTTGCTGAAAGAAAGATACATCAGCCTCTCTATCATACTGCAACGTCCGGCAAGCAGCAACCGATACTGTCCAGCCTTTCTGAACATAAACTAAACATAAATACTCTTTGCCCAGTATTTCCAAAGATGGATTTTACGAATTTAATAAAGAAAAATAAGACACGGAATGGAACAACAGAGCATTGGAAATCTTGATGGTCCTCCACGACACAATTCATAGAATTAATAAGAGCTGCTGCTTTGTGAATTTATCCAGAACATGAATAAATCAACTTGTCTGACAAGTATAGATCCATCTAAGTCATATTTGTAAAACACCACTCTACTTAGTTTTGGTTACTACCGTAGACCAAAGTTAAATGTTTACTGACTTAAAATCTGATCACGCTATACACCTACAAATAAGATCGTGTTTAACGAATTAAAATCAACAACAATCAACCAAACACAAATAAAAAACAATTAAGTAGAAACACGTGATGGTAACAAGGCTTGATCAAACCGGTTTACGTCTTCGGGTCCAACACCTTTTTTATTACTTTCTTATACTAGAGAGAATACAAGCATCATAGTGCTCAAAAAAAAAACAAAAAAAAAACAAAACAAAACAAAAAAAAAACAAAAAAAAGGAAGCTGTCTATTAGACAAAAATCTTCATACTTGAGATAATGGTAACAAAAGGATGTTAAGTGTTAATAACCTCTTCTAAACGAGTATCCGTTACATTAGAAGCGAACTTGATCATCGCTACTGAAATGGGTCCAAAGTCGGCTGAAAATTTATACTTCATCTGATAGCATTGCTATCAACAATATCCTTAGCATGATTCTTTGATCTAGAATCGCATATTTATGCTATCGGAGTAAAGTCCAAATAACCTGACACCACATATCTATTACAGCAATGGCTCATATTTCGTCAAGCGGTGTATCGATTTAGTAGGAGTGGCTAACGGATGCCAGCATGGAAAATTATGATTATATTCTGCAATAATCAAGGTTCAAGAACTCGGTTTCGGTCTCAGTTTCGGTCATTTAAAATTTTATTAGTTTCGGTCAATTTCGGAAATTAAGGAAGTTCCGGTTTTTGTTTCGGTTGGGGGTCCTGGTATCAGATTTCTGTATTTTAATGAAAAGGTAATGATAAAAATTGCAAATAATATAATATAATATACAACACTATTAAATAAACATGAATGAACATTTAATTCTGCCTAAATAACCCTAGTTTAAAAATAAGTTAAACCCAATATAAATTACCCCGCTCATTATCAATTACCATTTTCATTTGAACACGTAAATTAAAGGCCTAAACTAAAATCCCCAAGCCCGTTATCATTTAGCTCATCCTAACCCTACCTCCAAATACTAACCTTACCCCAAACGATCACTCAAGCACTTTACTCGACGGATGCGAGGGGCAAGGAAGCTAGTCAATGAAAATAGAATTTGATTAGGTAGTTGAAATGTATGATCATTAACAGAAAAGCTAAAAAAGATAGTTGATACTGTGACTAGGATACGTGTAAAAATCTTATGCGTTCAGAAGACCAAATAGACGGACCAGAAAGCGAAGGAGGTGGAGAACACAGGCTTCAAGTTATGATACACGAGAAAAGAACGTAACAAGAACGGGTTAGGTATCTTAATTGACAAGAACCTTAGAAACGGAGTAGTCGACGTTATAAGACAAGGGAACAGGATCATCCTAGTCAAGCTGGTAGTGGACGATATGATTTTGAAGGTCATTAGTGCTTATGCCTCACAAGTAGGTCTAAATGAAGCCGTCAAGATGAATTTCTAAGAAGAGCTAAATGTCATGGTTAGAGATGTGCCTAGTAACGAAAAACTTTTCATAGGAGGAGATTTCAACGGTCATGTTGTAACAACTAGTCGGGGGTTTGAGAGAGTGCATGGTGGTTTTGGATACGGCGATAGGAACCAAGAAGGAAAAGAAATATTGAATTCGCTATTGCTTATGACCTCATGATAGCTAATACCTTCTTTAAAAAGAGACAATCACTCTTAGTTACTTTTAATATTGGTCAACACTTTAGCCAGATTGATTGTCCTTACTAGAAGAGATGACAAACGGAGCTTGTGTAGATTGCAAAGTCATACCTGGAGAATGTGTCGTCTCACAACATCAGCTTTTGATATCCGAGTTTCGTCTTCGAATACGTGTTCGATAGGATAAAGGAGCAAAGATTAATCGGACGAAATAGTGGAAGCTCAAAGGAGATGCCTCACGGGTGGTTAAGGATAGAATGATGAGAG
The DNA here is from genome assembly GCA_030737815.1 of Allium fistulosum. NCBI lineage: Eukaryota > Viridiplantae > Streptophyta > Magnoliopsida > Asparagales > Amaryllidaceae > Allium > Allium fistulosum. The sequence goes on from CM060906.1 coordinate 1,064,926,554, forward strand.
AAGGGGCATGGAACATGAAAGGAGAAGCAAATCACATGTGGGATGAGATGGCAACGCGCATTCGAAAAGTGGCTATTGAGATGTTTGGGATAACGAAAGGAAATAAACGCGAACCTAAAGATTCGTGATGGTGGAACAGTGATGTGCAAAAGGCTATCAAAGAGAAAAAGAAATGTTATAAGTGGTTACATCATCACAGAAGCGAGAACAACATGCAAAAGTACAAAGTGGTAAAGAACGCAAAGAGAGCAGTGAGTGAAGCAACGGGTCGGGCGTATGAAGACCTATATCATAAGTTAAGTATAAAGGAGGGTTAAAAAAACGTATATAGGATAGCTAAACTCCGCGAGAGAAAGACAAGAGACTTCAACCAAGTTAAATGCATCAAAGATGACAATAATAGACTTTTGATGAAGGACGATGAGATAAAAAATAGATGGGGAGATTACTTCGACAAGCTATTTAATGAAGAAGATGGTAGCACTACGATCGAGATAGACGACACTTCTGATGACACATGTAGACATTTTGTTTGGAGAATTCAAGAATCAGAGGTAAAGGAAGTGCTAAAACGGATGAAAGCAGGCAAGACATTAAGGCATGAAGACATCCTCATTGAGGTGTGGAGATGTCTTGGAGATGCAGGGATAGCCTGGCTAACTAAGTTGTTCAATAATATTTTCAAATCAATCAAGATGTCAGATAAGTGGAAGAGAATCATATTAGTTACAATTTGTAAGCATAAATGAGATATCCAAAGTTGCACAAAATACAGAGAAATTAAGCTTATGAGTCATACAATGAAACTTTGAAAGAGGGTCATTGAACATCGATTAAGAAGAATGACAAGCGTTTCAAAAAACCAATTTGGTTTCATGCCTGGGAGGTCGACCACAGAGGCGATTTTTTTGATAAGACAACTTATGGAGAGGTTTAGGGAGCAAAAGAAGAATCTACATATGATATTTATCGATTTGGAGAAAGCTTATGACAAAGTACAGCGAAAAGTGATGTGGTGGGCCCTAAAAAGAAGAGAGTTCCAACAAAGTACATTACCCTTATCAAGGATATGTACGATGATGTTGTGACTAGTATCAAACCATGTGATGGTGAAACCAGTGACTTTCCCATTAACATAGGATTACATCAAGAGTCAGTTTTGAGCCTTAAATTTTTGTTCTAGTGATGGATGAGGTTACAAAGGGTATACAATGTGAGATTTCTTGGTGTATGCTATTTGCTGAAGATGTTGTGCTAATTGATGAAAGTAGGATTGTGGTTGATAAACAACTGGAGCTGTGGAGACAAACTTTATAATCAAAGAGATTTAGGCTTAACCGAACTAAAACAGAGTATATGAAGTGCGAGTTTAGCGGTGTCAGTTCAGAGGATGGAGACGTCACTCTGGCCGGACAAATAGTTCCTAAGAAGGAATCCTTTCGATATTTAGGATCAATGTTGCAGTTTGATGATGAGATTGATGAAGATGTTAGTTTTAGAATTCGAGCGAGATGGGTGAAATAACAATAAGCGTCTGTCATTCTCTGTGACAGGAAAGTCCAACAGAAACTTAAAGGAAAGTTCTACAGAACGACAATCAGGCATGCGATGTTGTATAGTGCAGAATGTTGACCTACTAAAATCCAACACGTCCAGAAGCTATGTGTAGCAGAGATGCGTATGCTGCAATGGAGCTGCGGTCATACAAGAAGAGACCGAATTAGAAATGATGATGTACGTGATAAACTTGGAGTAGCACCAATTAAGGAGAAGCTAATTCAACATCGTTTAAGATGGTTTGGACATCTTCAACGGAGGCCGCTCGAGGCACTTGTGCGCGTTGGAATTATAGACCGCGTTGAATGCTCAAAGAGAGATAGAGGTCGACCAAGGTTGACATGGAAGGAAGTAGTAAAAAGAAACTTGAAGGATTGGAGTATATTCGAAGAGCTGGTGACGGACAGGAGCGCATGGAAGTTAGCGATTCACGTACCAGAACCATGAGCTATGAGTTTGATAAGTTTTAGATTATAGGACTAGGGAACAGGAACCTAAGACGTAGGTTTGGTATTTAACCAATATTACTATTAGTATTATTATTATCATTTCTTTATATATATATACACATATATATTATTATCTTTATCTTTATTTTACTTAGTTATTATAATTTACTTATTTGACTTTATTTTATTATTGTTATTGTTATGACTTTTAAATTGACTTTGACATTTAGTTTTGGGTTCCATCTCTAGCCGACCTCAACTTGTTTGGGAATAATGGTTTAGTTGTTGTTGTTTACCCCTTTTTCACAATTAAGGCGGCAATTACAAAAATTTTGAAATTTTTTTGTTTTGTTTTATCGACGAGCAATGGGATGGGATTTTGACCTAATTTCATCCTGCCTCCGGCCAGAACCGAGTCGAGATGGTTGGAATCTCGTGGTTTCGACCAAAACCTAAGACCTTGCCAATAATACATCATATTTGGATATTGTGGACAAGTTGATTAATGAAGAAGTTTTGGGACGATCATCTAACAAGGTACTACATTCATTAAGCATATAATTGTTGCTCTTCCATTATTCATATCATATTTGATCATTATAGTCTAATTGAAAGAAAAAAACATTTGTACAATTTGAATTGGTTAATAGTAAACTGTGTTAATTTCCAATTTGATTCATTCCAAAATATGCATGCATGTTCAGTTGTTATAAAAATAAATGCATACAAAATTCTAATTTGTTTTACAATTTACAATATTAATTTTAAAATTATATGTTCGAATTTAAATAAGATACCTTATATGTTATTTAAAATTGATATCAAGGTTAAAATCAAATGCGAACGATATTTTGTTAAATAATATATATATACGTTATTTCAGTTAGGCATGTCAATGGATATCCGAAAAATCCAAAATCCGCCCGCATCCGCATCCGAAAAGCTGATATATACCCGATATCCGCATCTAAAAATTATCCATCCGGTATTTTTTAAGATTATAGTTTAAATTATGTGTATTTTAGTATAATGAAAGATATTTATTTATGGTTTTATTAAGTTAGAAGTTTATATTTTACACTAAATGCATATTAACTGCTCAAAACTATTTATTACCATTATATTTGTTTATTTTTACACTTTTATAATCAGTGGGATTGAAAAAAGTTTATGTTAAACTAAAATTTCTCATTTATATTTCTTGATTTATCGGTCGTTGGTGGATATAATAATTATCTTATATCTGTCTGTATCCGCGGATGCGGATATCCGATATTCGAAAATGATTTCGGATGCGGATGCAGATATGGCACTATCTGTATCCGAAAGTATCCATTGACAGGCCTAATTTCAGTTAAATAATACAGGTCAAGTATCATATGTAAAATTTTATATATATATATATATATAGATATTTGCAATATGCATACAGACACACACCCCTTCAATATGCATTTATATGGAATACCGCATATGTATGCATATATCATTTGCTGAAACGCATACACACGCGCATGCACGCACACATCTTGGCCATAAACCTCACCGATCATGTGTGTGTATTCATGAATATTTGTTTAATATTCACATATATGTATACACCCTTTGATTCGAACATGTAAAGTTCTGTCGGTGACAATAATTAATAATAACATTGTTAACTAATTGATTAGGTTTATTAGCAAAAAGAAACAAAATTTGTTGACTCGTTCCAATAACAGAAAATGTTATATACAATTATCCGACCATTTTATCAAATATAAAATAAACGTAATTTAATTTGAAACATTGTTCATAATAAAATAGATTTCGTGCAATATATATAATAAAGGAATGCTTTGAAAATATATTATTTAAATATATCTTTGTATATTTAGTTGTGACCTTGGTATGAATTTAAACAAGTGGATATTTGTTTCAAGGACTCAATTGTTTTCTTTTTTATTTCAAAGAACAACCAACTTCCGTTATTCACATCAATGACAACTTTCAAGTTTAAATTGGATAAGATCCAAATATTTTAAATCAAGGACACACGTCAACATTTCACAAATAATTAAGGTTGATTACAAAAATGTTTCTTCTTAACGTGTGAAAAAAGAATGTAACAAATAATATAAATTAATTACGAAAATGTTGTGAATGTGAGAAAAAATAATATAGGGAAAAACAGCACGGAAAGCTAAATGTATATAGCTTTATTATTTACAACTAACATTTTTCAAAAGCTAAATGATGATAGCTTTCCAAACTGGTTAGTTCAATATTTTAAGTGATGTAATATAATGCTATTTTTTTAGGTTATATATTCATTTAGCTTTCTGAGCTGTTAACTTCTATATTTTCATACTAACATTAATCGATAAATTTTTTCAAAAAAATTTTTTTGCAATTTCGAGTGTCACTCTTTATTTTTTATTATTAATTTAGGGAAATAAGCAATTAAAATGAACTTGAGATTAACACAATCTAATGAAATCTTCGTCCTTAATCTAATTATTAAAGTTCATTGTTCTTGAATCTAATATTTTTCTAAAATGTGTCCTTAAAATCAAATACCCTTTTTAACAACATATAAGATATTTTATTTAACCGATTATATTTATGTAGTTAAAAGTACAACATATACATTGAATGAATTTAAATTTAGATAGAAATCGAAATTTGACATATAAACACTTTTCCTACTAATAACACAGTATTGCTAATATTGAATTGATTAAAAAACTAGATAAGGAAATAAATCCAAAACCAATTACTTCAAACAAATTTCAAAACATAAAATTCTAAAATTAATATCGTAAATTGGTAAAACAAATTAGATTGTGTATGCAATTTATGTACATGTATGTATATTTTAAAATAAATTAAATCCAAAATTAATACAACTTTATTATTAACTAAATTCAAATTACGTTTTTTATGAAATGATAATGGTCGAATATGATATGAATAATGAAAGAGCAATTAATTAAATGATAATGAACAAAGTACTTGTTGACAGGTGAGCTACAAAATTAAATATTTTTTTTACATAATATTATATGGTTAAATATGATATGAACAACGAAAGAGCAACTAATTAAATAATTAGTGCGTATAGTACCTAATTAATTCCCGTTCAAATACCTCGTTCATAACACCAAAGCACATTCCCCTTTCACCTGAATAACAACTAAAGAACAACTAATTAAATAATTAATGTGTATAGTACCTACTTAATTCCCGTTCAAATACCCCGTTCACAACACCAAAGCACCCCTTTCACCTGAATACCTCCACTAAATACCACATTGGCTTAGCAAAGAACACACATGTTATAGAAACACAGCATATGCTTCATTTTTAATGTCAATATTCATCGCATTAAGATTCACAGCACATTGCACATTTATGTGTGCTAACCAAGGTATTAAGGTAAGAGGTTTTGCCCGAAACATTGAGATTCCAACCAACCTAGTTTTGTACCAAATGGAAGCGAGACAAGATTATCCCAAAAATCCATTCCATTGAAGCCATAAAAACAACTGCAAACTGTGCTCAAATTGAGCGATAATCCTCAAACTCAAAGCACAGCTAAACAAAGCAATAAAAGCAAATATTCATGTTCAAAGTAGAAGAAAATATAATAAAATTAAGATTAAAAACTAACTCAAAGCTTTTATCTTTTAAAGTCGAGCTTTTATCTTGTATTCCTCAAGTCGAGAAACACGAACATCACATCCAAGTTAATTTTAATCTCATACCCTGTTTTTTTAATCTCCTATCGAGCTGAGGCAATGAAGAGGAAATAAAGAATATGGCAAAGAAGTGGGTCGGGTTTGCCAATAGTTAGGGTTTATGGTGTTTTAGGGCTGGTTTATTACTATTTATGATTATATGGGCTAGTATGGACTTTAGTGAAGTTGATTGAAGTTAATTAGGCTGATTTAGTTTATAAGGTTTGATTTAAGCTAGTTTTAAACCAGATTAAGTAAAGATTAGGTCATGGGTTTGGTTCAATTTCAAAATAATGACAATTTTAGGTTTATAATTTGTACTTTGTTATATATTTCATTTATTATGTGTGTGTATAAATTGATCAACGAAATCCAAAATAAAAAAATACTGGAATTTTTGAAAGTTTAGTCGATTAAAACCGAAACTAAAATCGAGATCTCCTCACTTTGAAAATAGAAAGTTATTGATTAAGGATTATATATTAATTTGAAAATAAGAGTGGTACTTTATCCAAGCAAATCATTCATTTTTACGTTCCGATGGTTCGAACTCAAGACCTTCTAGTGGTCATTGACTAAGGATTATATATTACATCGTCGACTTATTTAAATATTTCTTTTCAAATGCATCTCATAGTTACTTTTCCTTTTAAGCAAATTAGCCAAGAACTTTATCGGTAAGACAAAAGCATAAATTAAAGTGAAAGCATCCACTTTCAAGTCCAATTCTTCTTCAATCTTATCCTTCAAGCTATCCACCATTGAAACTATTTTAAAAGTCTTCTCTATCTTTATGCACCTTTAATTTTCATGACTTGAAAACACTTATTCCATCAAATCATGTTATCAATTTACAAAATAACGATTTATTTTTTAACCACAGCCATTAAAATCAATCCTCTAAGATTTAAGTAAATCGTGAAAAGTTTTAATACTATTTGTAAAGAATCTAATCCTGCTCAACCACCACAAATAATACTTATTTAACTGTACTAAAATCAATAGCAATCAAAATAACCAAAGCAATCAATTAAACACAAAACTGCGATACAAGATTTAAACAAGTTTAATCTAGATTTATGTCATCGAAACCAAAACTATTTTGTTACTTTTTTGTTCACTTTCTTGTACTTGAGAGAACACAGAATTAACTTTCAAGACTACAATCAAGGTTGCCGATTTCAGATTTAAATCGTAAATCGTTAATCGTAATGTTCTTATTTTGAATCGAATCGGTATTTAAGTCGTAGATTTAAAGAAAATTATATGTTAATGTTTACTCAATCATGTTAGTTTAAATTTATTTATATTGAGTGGCAAAAATATTGTACAAACTCCACTAACAAATAACAAAATTAAAATAATGTACTAACTCTACCTTTGCTTTTACTCCATAAAATTTGATTCTGGATAGCTCTGTGTTGATTCTCCTTTCCAAATAAATAATTTTGCAAATTTTCATTTTCGAAATTATTCTTTGCTACTTTGATTTGGATGCGAGTTTTGGTACGGCTTCAATTTGAAGTCGGTCAAATGAACTGTAAGCAATCGTCCATTCAAACTTTTACCCAATATTTTCAATTTGAAACTTAATCGTACGATTTTTATGTATTGAGATTTCATACATGTTTTGAATTGGGAAAGGTGCAAATCGATTTGAATTAGGAGTTGAATCGTACGATTAAACGAATTTTAACAACGATTACAACTAATAAAATGGAACATCAATAACTTTGTAGAATTTTAGAATGCAACATATGAATGAGTCATCTATCTATAAAATAATTGAACTATTGTGAAAACCGATTTGGTTCTAATACTCGAGAATTGAGATAATGATAATGAGAGGAAAAATATTGTGAATAACAAATCTTGCTGATTTTTTAGCTTCAAAGACAGGCTTTTAAATTTTTTAGCGAGGACAAACTTTTGAACTAAATATAGAAGTACAAAATTTTAGTGAGAATGACACGTTACTTTCCACGAACAGTAAGTTAACTTTGCACGCGATGAACGATATGTGGCAAATCTACACAGAGGTGCGGCAGATTTTGACAGAGATACAGCAGATCTCGACGGAGGCACGGCAGATCTTGACGGTGCTGGCAAAGACTTAGGTGGATGCGATGATGGTCGGCTAGGGTTTTGGAGAAAGCACGAAGTTTAAGTGCTTTGACGATATAGAGGCAGCGAGTACGGATGGAGAAAGAGTGGTTCTGGTGGCAGTAATTGTTTCTAGTTTCAACATGAGTGAAGTGATATTAGAGAAGAATCAGCAAATTGAGGAAGAAGCGGTAATTTGAGGAAGAAGATGACAATTGTGGTAATGTTGCTGTGTAGTATCAATTTTTGTTTTTCTTAATAAAATGCAATTATGTATATTACTGTTCATAACGTTATTGTATAGTAGCATTTTATTTTATGAATTATAGTAGTAGTTTTTGAATTGTAATAGCTTTTTTAAATTGTAGTAACAATTTATAAACAGTTGTAACATCTTTTTAGATGTGAATAGTAATGCTACCGTATCATCATTTTTTATTTATTTTAACAAATTACATTATGTATATTCATGTTCGTAATGCTATTTTATAGTAGCATTCTATGAATTGTGGTAGCAGTTTCTAAAGTATAATGGTTATTTTAAAATTGTAGTAGCAGTATAAAAAATCGTAACATCTTTTTAGATGAGTGTAGTAATGATATTGGGTAGTATCACTTCTGTTTTTTTAAATAACATTATGTATATTTATGTTCGTAATGTTATTTTATAGTAGCATTTTATAAATTGTAGTAGCAGAATTGAAATGTAGTTGCTTTTCTTTAAATTGTAGTGGAGGTTTATAAATAATTGTAATATCTTTTTAGATATGTACAGAAATGCTACTGTGTAGTATCTTTTTATAAATAAATTTGTAATGTCAATTTATAGTAGCATCTTATGAATTGTATTAGCAGTTTCTGAATTGTAGTAGCTTTTTAAAATTTCTAATAGCAGTTTATAAACATTTGTATTGAATCCATAGTTATTAATGGCGCACAGTGCAAAAAGGCGCAAACCCCCTCTGAAGCCTAGACGCACAGCGGGGCAAATGGCGCATGCCTTTTTAATTTACTACACACATTTAGAATTTTTTTTATAAATTTAATAATATATATAACAATAAATTTAAAAAAGTTTAATATTTTTGCTAAATATATGGAACAAAGATTTTTCTATGCATTTTGCAAAAAAAATCATCAAATATAATATTGTAAACATAGACTTTCAAGCATAATGGTTTTTTAAAGCCAAAATCCAATATAATTATACATATTGCTGATAAACTAAAAATTTGAATATGTTCAAGAATCACATTTTCCAAATCAATGTTTGTATCATCAGATTCATAAGTTTTGAGCATCTTCCTTATCCATCTCATTTAGTTCTTCATGAAGATGTAAATGAGCAGAAGTGGGTACTTAAAAACCCCTCGATGTGGATGTTTTCTACTCGGATATCTAGCCTCCTCCACTCATGTTGCTCTAGCAACAACACCCCAAGTCAAGTCGTCATTGTCATCATCAAACAAAAGCTCATCTTCAGCATCGGATGCATCATCCATATTTCTCGTTAATCATTCATTACAATCATCAATATCCTTCAAGAATATTAGATCAATAATGTCACGGACATTGTATTGTACCTTCTTTTTAATGCTCCATAATATGAGGAATGCTAACTTTTATACAATTTGGATTATAAAAAATGAAAAACAAATAAAAAAGAAATTAAAAACAATAGTATAACGAAAAGGCGCGCTATTTTGCGTTGTGCGCCATTTGCGCCATTCAGTGCATCTTTTCATGTGCACCGTGCCACAAGGAAAAAAGACGCAAATGTCACGCCGTGAGTCATGGCGCGCGCTTTTCATAACTATGATTATATCTCACACGATTATATTTTATAATAGCATTTTTGAATTCTAGCATCAGTTTGTTAAGTATATTAACCTTTTTTGCTTTTAGTAGATTTTATGAATTAAAGCATCATTTTTGAATTAATATTTTTAAATTTCACTTTCTAGTATGATTTTTAATAAAGGTGATATCATTTTTATTTTATTTTTTGAACATTTGTAATACTATTTTCATATATTAATTTACAATGCTACTGCACGGCTTTGTAAAGGCAGTGTCATTTTTTAAAATTTTGTTAATATTTGTTGTGCTAATTTTCATAAACTATTTTATAATACTACTGTATAGCATCAATTTTGTATTTACTAAATTAAAAAAATACAGCAGTTATATTTCAATTTTATCGTGCAATGGTTGACCTTACTTTGTGTAATCATTTGTTGATCAAATGATACGACATGTTGTTTTTTGGTAATTGATGATTAGTGACCAAGATGAGGTGAGCAACGATATTGTGATGCGCTGGAAGATGTAAGCGGCACGGTGGCAGCGAGCAGAGGTGTGTTTTTATTTTTTAGGGTTTGATTCTGAAGAGGCAACAGCTAGGGAGGGCGCGACTACATTAGGTGACAGGCATGAGCAGCGGCTAAACGCAAATGTAGGGCGGCGTGGGGTGCAGTAGGATGGAAAGCGATGATTTCACCTGTGTGTGAACGAGATGTGAAATGTCCTTTTGGTTAAATTTTGTAGTTGTTGTCCTAGAATCCAAAAAAACCTTGCAATTTTGTCCTTTAACCAAAATTACCCATAGAGATAATGAGAGGAAGCTAAAGTATCAATAATCTCTCTCAAATTAGTATCTGTTAGAGAAGAAGAAATACAACCATCACTTTCCAAGTGGTACAGAAATCGGACTTAAAACCTGATCTCCAGCTAATGGTTGTCAAAACATATATAAGTGTTGTGGACAACACTTTGCCTGATTCCAAGCCAATAGCATTGAGTTGCCGGTAGGATTATACTACTACTTTATTCTGTTTTATTCTTCTTGCTCTATTTTCCCATCTCTTTGTTCTTCTTCTCTTCTTCTTTATGATATTATGGTTGAATCATGGTTCCTAACGAACAATGAACTGTATTTATTATCACTAAAGATAACAGATGAACCATTGTCCAAGTTACATAAATCATATTTCAGATGCCCATCTAGTACTTCAAACTTAATTAGACTCTAGAAAAATGCATGTAGTAATTTATTTGAAGGCTATATCTTCGAAAACACAAAATCTTAATAGCAAAAAGCGCACATTGTTATCATAAAAAAAATGTGCGTTGTAGCAAAGAAAATATAAACGAAAATTATCAGTTATTCGAAGAAAATATTGAATAACATAAGCCATAGCATTGAATAATGTGGCACTGGAAGCTTTTCATGTAAGTTCCAAATCAACTAATAAATCAGCCAGTTGATACCAATATTCGTATTTGATAGAATTGGTATGATTTCCTAATATTCAAATTTGATATTGACGGACATTCGTGAACCCTTGCTCTTTTGTGGAAAGGGTAGGAAAGCTTTTTTAATTCTGACTCGCACACTATCCTTTAGCATATGATCCTAGGATGTAGGGCTGTTAATGGGTTTTCTGAATTGGTTCAATTTGCACACCGTCTTCTAGCCAAAATCGAAAACCAAATTGGTTTTGATTTGGTTCAGCATACTTTTGAATCGCAAACCGACCTTAAACGCTTCATTTGTGTTCAGTGTTTTAGGATATATTTTTTTTCCTTTTGGAAAATAGAACTCTAGGAAAGAGAAGAACTAAGAAAATGCAATGTTTTCTTTGAAAAAAAAAACTAAAATATACCTACAAATAATTTTGCTACAGCTTCCAAGTGTTCCACAAAATAATTGTGTTTGTTTTTATTTATCGCTACAATGGTACATTACTACAGTCATATATAAACAAACATTTAACAGTTCAAGAGAGTGGAGTGAAAGGTATTAACTAGTCGACTTAACTCCATTAAGGTCAAGTTCAATAGAAAACAATATACATAAATTATCAACTGTGCAACTAAATTAGCCATTTCAAGTTTGAGTAAATCATCAAGCACTTAACAAAAAAGTTCCAATATTTATATTTAGTGCATTCATAGAAGAAGACTGGCCAGTAGCTAAAGGCAACAACATTAAATTAGGACAATAAACATTCAATAAAAGACTATACATCCATTTTTTTAATGAAAACCTAGCATTTGTAAACATGCTTAGCACATCAAATAAAAAAACTTAGCATACTCGAAGTATGAAAAAAGAACATAGATATACTTACAGCAAACACTAAGCCTAAATCTTCTCATTTTGCATTTAACATCCTAAACTTTGTTCCCATCCAACATAAACTTGTTATCATTATTCTCATAGTCAACTGAGTGAGGATGGCAAAAGTGCTAATGAGGAAGAGAGCATTGTTGTTGCTACGCCGGTGAGGATGATTGGATGAGGGAGAGAGCATTTCTGCGCAGGTGAGACAACGTGACGTGGCAGAGATTGAATTGAAAACCTAAAGCTACTTTTGGGGGTAAGAGGCTGAGTATTTGAGATCTAATTGATAATTAGCTATTATGGCAAACCATAAAAAGTCAAATATTAACGAAACAGGTTATTTCTGTTCATTTCGATTTTTTCAAATTAGAAAACTAAACCAATTTCTTTTAGTTCGGTTTGGTTTTTCCACTTTTCAGTTCGGTTTTTTTCTTCCTGTTTTGGTTTTTTCTAGTTTTGGCTTGTTTTTTTTTCCGGTTTTCGGTACCACAAGTCAACAGCCATATAGGATGTGTCTTGAAGTATAAAGAATAAAGATCTCGATGGAATATATGATTTTATAAACAAAATTGAACTATAATACACATCAAAGATTTTGTTAGCAAATTTATGCTAAAAGGTTTTAACTTTGTTTTTTGAAATTACTTCGTAGTTTTTGTGCAAGTGTGTATCAATTCGGCCTTGAAGTATCCACGTAAAAAAATGTGATTCACGTTGTCCTAATTTCTTATATCGTCCTAATTTCTTATATCGTCCTAATTTCTCCGCAAGTCAAGCAGGGTTGATTGATCCACTACTAGATATGACCCAATGATTTTGTTGAAACTCACAATGTACATATGGAAACATGGATAGAATAAGTCCAACACCACAAGTTCAGAAGTAGCAATCTAATTATGTGAGTGCAACGGAATCTCCCTATATACAGAGAGAGAGAGAGAGGTGTTACGCTTACAAAAAATATTATTACAATTGTTTACAATGATGGCATGGCTAAGCCACATCATATATAGCACAAAGAAGGAAAAACGGTGGAAACGGGAATGTAATATACTTAACCACATCATACTATTATTTAAATCGGAATGTGTGGTGGAAATCTGAGGGCTAGGGGGGTGCTGCAAAATAGGAGTGTCATTGAACGATCCTATGTGTGTGTAGATTGATTGATGACATGGAACAATAAGGATTCTTTTTTATATATACCAAATGTTACTAATCTCATTTTAGATGCATGATCAGTAATTGGGATTTTGGGATATACAATCAAGACATCAGCATAAGAGCTAACATGCGAAGCAAAGCAAAATACAGTAATCACATGAATGATTGCAAAAGCAAAAGCTTTGTTTTGCTTTTTCCATACTCATTGAGATGGGTGCACATTGTCAGACTTAGACTTGATGAAACGCATGGTATCAAGAATTGATGGTTCAAGGGATCATTATAAAATGTGCATGATCAAAGCATATCTTCAAGGTGAAGCTTGAGTGATGGTTGTAATGCATGTCAAGATGAATCATTAGATGCAGCTCATGTTGTATAAGTGGGTGTGTGGACTGTTGAATGAGTCTTGAGTTGCAAGTTCAGAGAAAACAGTGTAGTATACATATATGAGACGGAGGGCATATAACAATAAGAACTTTTTTCTTAATTACAAAAAGTGTTACCAACCTCATTCTATATGTTTGATTAATTCATGTGTATTGTTCAATCGGGACATTGGCATGAAAAATGGCTTTGCGTAAAGCAAAGAAGGGCATAGTAATCATGCTAGAGATAGCGGAAGTCAAAGCTTCGTTGAGTCGCTTTGCATCTTCGACACTTGACACACGCATAACGTTGAGTATAGGATGGCCAAAATGCAACTCAAAGTACATAGGTGATTTAAAAAAGAAATAATTCAAAAAAGCTATTTTCCAAAATTTAATCAACATAAATTTATTGATGGTCTACCCATTTAACAGAGTAAATAGATTATATACCTTGCATAAACTGCCAAGCATGAAATCAGAACCTTTGTTCAGAGAAGCTATTGCAGAAACAGCATATTTTGATTCAGCTCGTGTTCCTTCAAGGCAATATTGCTCCAAGGACGGAGAAATATCACTGTATAAGAATTATATAAATGTTACATCAGCTGACAAAACTATAAGAACAAGGAAACTGAAAGAAAAGGTAAAAAAGAAAGAAAGAAGAAGAAAAAAACAATATATATCACAATGCCTAAGCCTATGCCACAAATATTAACAATGCATACTTGAAACACGTACTGCTGTTTATGATCAAAACATAAATTATAAAAAACATTTCCATCACACAGACCACTAGCATTTCACCATTTAAAATTTCCTGAAACACAATTAAACATTATGGGACATTATTTGCTTATTTGTACACACTGGATGTTATTAGCATACAAAACATCCATTTTTATTTTCACGGAAAATTTCTTATTCTTTCATCAATCATGCAAGACAGTTATGGCGATTATTTTTTATTTATAAGTTGACAGTAATAGATAATTACCACGTATTCTGTTATAATTAAAATGGTCTTATGTATTATGTTTTTCACGTCTTATTCCAGTCTCTTAGAATGTCAAAGACTGTCTTGAATGTACCATTCCAGTTTCCACATTTGTCCAGGCTTAAAAAAAGTGATCAAAACATACTATTTTGTAAATCATACATTTATTTTTATTACAATTGCTAAATCTATAATTTAACACTCTAAATTGTGGGACACTGGCTAAAGGTGCCCAAACATTCTACAGTTTTTCAAACCTAACACAGCTTATAAATTTGACCCTGTTTAATAACTCTATTCACTTGCAAAAAGCATCTTCGCAAAAAAGCTTCTACTACTGTTTGAATTCTTCTCAAGATCCTAGGAACATTTTTCAGACATGCTTCTACAAGTACAGGTAACATAGACTTCATACTGATAAATAAAAACTAGATAAAGATAAAAAGACCATCGCAACAAAATCGTCCACATAGCCAAGCACCGAGTTTGTGAGGTCTGGATGTTTCCCACAGATATACAGCAAAATGAAAATTATAATACGAGCATAATACCAAAACTACACCTGAACTTGATAGAAATGGTGTGACCTGCTTTTGCTAGAATTTGCAGAAGCTTTTCATTTGACAGGACAGGCACCTCCAACAGTAATTTCAAAATGTATTCTTCACAACCCTTTAGCAGAGAAGGAGACATGTTGACAATTATCTACCTCGTATAAAATGATATGGCAATCGTCAGTGTTGTGTAATAGTCACATGGCAACCAACATAAAAGACCAAAGGGAAACTAAACGGCAGTTAAGCTATAGCTGGATCCAAAAAAAAATTAAAAAAAAACTACAGCATATAAGTTGTGGTGGAGATTCATCTATAGATACGTAGTACTGTCATCAAATTGAATGCAAAAAATGATTATTAGGTCGGTTGAGGGTGGCAAGAACTCGAATTTGAAGTTTAAGCTAATGCTTAGCGATATGTGTTTTGCTAACTACAGTGCTGGAATATGCTCAGTGCGCTAATAAAGAGGCTAACAGGACTGGTAATTATAGCAGACTACTTGTGCTCAATCTTTTGGCTGAAAATAACTTTGACATGTCGGTGAAAGAACATTCCAAAAATTTGGAAGATAAAATCAAAGCTGGAAATAGCAGAAATACACAGCATTCCTTCTGGATAAATTTAACTAAAAAAATTAGCACGTTGCTATGTTAGCAGTTGTTGGTGTAATATTCTGCTGCTGTATATTAATGTTCCTAAAGACTTGAGTTAACAAAAGAAACATTTTAAACTAATCGCTAGCCCTCAGCCCTCAAGCTCACAGTAATTTAGAGAGAGAAGAAGGAATCTATGTTTCACTGAGATATCAGAAAAAGGCTTGAAGGTGACCACGCAACTCGAATGAGGCAATGGCTGTTAACTTGACAAAAAAATTAGATATGAGATGCGCATGGCAGTGAAATGTCATGGAGAGCAGTCATCCTTGAAGAAATACAGGTGTGGGTGTACATTTTGTATGTTTACAATTTTTAGTCATCATCCATGTTTTATATATTAGATAGGGGTAGAGGAAACAGTTCTAAATACATTCCAGCCACAAATGATAATCAAATCGAAAGGTTTTGAAGGATTCTACATCAAACATTTCCCTGCCGCAAGTATTTAAAATATGAAGAATCTCTAGAATATTAGTGCAAATGCACTAATTACATGGTAATTTATATTAATTTAAACGCATAGCGTATAATAGTTTAGAAAGTCAATAGAACAAATAACTCGTGTTTCTCATAACAATGGAAGGTCAACAACAAAATTTCATCAGAATTTTCAGCAGAACAATATTATTTCCAGATTTAGGGAACAAAGAAATAGTCAAATAGAAGACTAGGATGTCCCCTCATGACCCAGTGGTATATACCTATTTGGAATAAAAATGAAACCTAAGCCGTAAAACATTAATTGACATATGTAGCATTTAATAGCCTTGCAAATTGATGATACTAGCATGAACTTTTTATGACAATTATACAAGAATCGCAGAAATTGAGCATTTCTGATGGCACATTGCGATTTTTATTAGCTCCGCACTTGATACAAATGTGTCAAATCTAGGGGACGTCAACTTGAGATACTATTCCCCAATCAAGTTATAATTCCTAACAAAACAACTTGTATACATGGGATATATGAGTGTGTGTACGTATGTGTGTGTATGTGTATGTATGTATGTGTGTGTGTGTGTGAATGTATGTATATGTGTATGTATGTATGTATCCATGCACGCACGCACATATATTTGTGTGTGTATGTATGTATTATATAACATTTGCACATTGATGTAGTCCGTAAGTTTGATATAGTTAATGACCAACAATGATGTTTAATGACTTTAACAATTATCATTGAATATTGCCATCAATTAATGCCATCTCGTCGCGCTAGTCATGATTCTATCAACTCAACGTTTATATTAGGGTGCACATGAAGTGTTGAATTTAGGGGTGGCTATTGAATCTACCTCAACAAAAATACATAAATGTATATATCATATATGACATGCATGTGTATGCATATGTTTATATACATACACATATGTATATTTATTATCATACATATATGTATTACACACACAGATATACACACACTCTCCACATCTTCGTGCCTTCAGTCTATTATTTATCTGCCATGGATTTTTCTCACATATATAAGTTCTGGTTTATAACATTTTTTGTAGATATGACATTTATATTACGTAGATAAGTTTCATGACAAATTGGATCATTTTAGAACTTTTTGACCCTTCATAATCTTAAGCCGATACCATTCATCAAATATTTTCATTTGACATGTTGTGTGAAAAGGTAGTTCCGAAAATGCTAAAAATTCAAAATGATTGAAAATTTTGTAGCGATGATTTTCATAATATAGAAAGTGAAAAATAGGCACAAGGACAAACTTTGAACAAAATTTAAGCCGAAGGACAACAAGTTTCATTATTGGGCTGAAGGACAAACTTTGAAAAAAAATTAGGCTGAAGGACGATGCTAATTATAGCTAGCATTACAGTGTAAAACTAAATATAATACTAGCATTTTGTATAGTGTAAAAACTGAATATAATGCTAGTTATAACTAGCATCGTTCTTAAGCCTAATCCGTTTTCAAAGTTTGTCCTTCAATCCAAAAATAAAACTTGGTGTCATTCAGTCTAATTTTTTTTCAAAGTTTGTCCTTCTTCCTACTTTCCTCGTATAAAAAATATGTTAAAACTTAGTACAATCCAAACTCTTGGGTGTGGAAACTCCAACACAGAATAAATGGGCAACGAATACAACGAGAACACGAATACAACGCAGTATGTATGCATATGTATGTATGAATATGTGTGTGTATGTATATGCATCCATTCATCAACAATTTTAATTTTTGTCAAAAAAACTGAAATGAATCCTTGCTTTATGTACATTATTATTTTCGTTTACATCGTCTCCCTCCCTAACACCCCCCCCCCCAACCCAAAACCCACTTAACCAAACTGAGTTTCAGTCAGGGCACATTTAGTTCAAAATCAATCAAAGATCGAGCAGTAGATCCAATCAAGGGTAGATCTCCTTCAAAGTCCAAATCCAAGCCATTATTATTCTATGTATCACTGTGTTCAGACAAGATTGATTTCGCCTAATTGAACTTTCATATATCCCACCTCTTTCTAATAATATCCCCCTCCATAACCAAACTTCTCTATCTAGCAGTTTAGGTATACCAACTGGTAGATATATCCCTAAATCAGGAGTTAATGGGAGGCTCTCTGATAGCCATACATCACCTGTGACTGCATCCAGAAAGGCACCCTGCTTTTTTCAACAGGATTCACATGTTAAGGCTTGGTAAGGTTCTTAGCTTTGCATCGAATTAAACCATGTACTCTACCACTTGTCTAGACCCTCAAAAAAGGTTATATAGATGGTTCACTTTATAAATCTTTGCAAAAAACAACCAAATACGATAACGAAGGATTTAACTGATGACATGAGCACGTGCGCATGTACATATTTGAGCTAAAGATCCAAAAAAATGTAGGATTTTGAAGATACTAAATATATATTATGAAAATCGTATTCCAAAAAAGGATCGCTTTAAGTTCAAAATTCAAAAAAAAAATAACATGAATTGTTCATATTTGTGTGTGTATCCTATCAATTAACTTTATGAATAAAAATGTAGATGTATTCAAATCATGGTTCGAGATTAAGACCAACACAACAAAATCATGGTCATTTCAATCTTGTTACGGCGACGACCAAGTCGAAATTTGACTACAAATCCATTTTCGAACGGCGCAACAAGATAAAACAAAAAAGATTTATATCTATAAATACCCGAGAAGAGAGAAAAGGAGGCGGAGCAGGGAAAGGGGAGAGATGCAGAATTTCACATATGAGAGAGGTGGCATTGCATTTTCTTTTTCTTCGTCGATTAGGGTTTTCCTAATAATGGCAGCGATGGGTTTACGATTAAGATTAGGAAATAATTTAATTTGGTGTAGGATTAGGGCTTGCTGGATTGGGCTTGATTTTTACTTTCCATGTTATATTTAGGACTATTTCAATAGAAGGTCCAATCAATTATTAAATTATAACTATACTCCAACAGCAGGTCCAACTATAGTTATAATCTTTACAGCATATAAATTTGTAGTGTTTAACTACTTATTAATGTAGTGACTAAAAAAAATTCAAAGAATAATGAAATGCAGAACCGGACCTGAAATGAAATTCCTGGAATCTTGTAAACGAAACCGAAATTTCAAAATTACCAAATTACCAAAATGAAAACTAAAACCAGAATTTTGAACATTGATTTGAATACTACAAACGAGCACTGCCTAGATTCACTTCTGTTTCATCTTTTTTTTTTTAGAAATCAATGAAACTTGATTGTAGATTCAAATGTCTATCTTGATATATATTTTAGTTTAGCACAGATTGAACGATTTTCTCAAATGTGAATTTAATTTAGTTTTAAATCATACATTATAATTTGAATCATAGTTGGAGGATTTCGATCCGAAACAGGATTCAAATCGTAAGATTTTTGATTGAACGTACATACACGCACACAACTACATGCATATAAACATGGATAGCTATTCAAGGAAAGAGTTGGTGGAAACAATACATTGTAAACCTATCAACGATTCCTACAGTTGTTTTCTCATCTTTAAAAGCACTTACAAGGAGAAGATAGCCAGCAGCCTGCACATATTTTTCACTGTCATGTTTCTTTGACAGAAGAAAATCAAATATGTGTTGAACAAGTTCAGCATCAAATATTGAATAAGAACATTTTTTGGAGAGTATTTTGAAGAACTCGTAGCACTGATGGTCTTTCCCTATCCTTTTAAGAATTGAGTCCTGAAGTCATGAAAGAAAATTTGGATAATCCATTAGAATGGCAAACAAAACTTAAGTAATAAATGCACAAAATTATATGCACATATTTGTACATATAAAAACACATGCAGCTACTACGCTTATGATGGGGAAGTTAATATTTGATGCATCCGAGGGTAATTATCTTCCTTTTTCATGAAGAAATCATAGTTAAACACTACCACTTAAAATTTGAAATCTTTAAGGGTTGGCTTAACGTACAAGAAGTCAGTTTAGCTTGATGCATAAGATGTAATGCATATAAGATGATCAATATTCGTGTATGCAATGATCAATATTAATGTAATCACTTCATCGTTGATCACTTCAATTACACCGTTGTATGCATTTCCATTGCAAGTGCATAATGAAATAGGACACAATATTGTAGCATATTACCAACGAACAAATCTGAGATCAAGCGATAACATACAGATCACTTGAAAAATGTGGAGGCAGAACCTCTTTCACAATAAGAGCAATTGTATGAAAGAGCCACTAATCAAAGCAAATTGTTAACAATTTTAGCAATTCTCAATGCATCAAGACATAATTACTTCAAAACAAAAGTGGCCTGCTAGGCAATTGACCAAAATAAAAAAATAAAAATAGAATGTCAAATTTAGCAACACGATTGCTCCATCAATCAATGGGTGATTAGATTTTAGAAAGTCCGTTGTAAGTTTCAGTTTATAGTTCTGGATATTTATCAAAATATTATCGATTGCACCCATACAAAAATACACTGTTAGCAAAAATATGACAATTCTAAACTATTAACAGTTTTGTTAGTTTCTGTCAACTGCACCATTTGGCATTTTATGAACTATACGTACAGCCGCAGCTACTAATAATACCCATAAGAAATGCATTGGAGCATTTGGCAATTGTGCCTTTGTATTTCAAAATATGAGTAATTTGCATTGCGCTCGTATGGTTTTCTATATTCTATATAAAACAAGTCAAATGGCTGAGCTGTTAAAAACTAATGTATATCTGCAATCATATTGAAATGAAAACATTTTGGAAACAAGTACAAACTTTGATATGAAAGAAAAAATTGTTCAAATAAAGATATATTTAACCCCACAGTCCAACTTAGCCGAGTAATCACTGCTCCAAATCTCAATTATCTCACCCGAGATCTCGCTCGAGATTCCATTTCGAACTTGAGCAAGACGAGACATACGCAACGAGACATTAAATTTTGATTATATCTTATTTAACACTCATCTCGTCAAGGATATTAAGATCTCAAGAGAAATTTAGGATAAGATCACATACGAAGTTATGTTTTTTCATCTACATATTTCTTTTACTTCTTATAACGATCCAAAAGAAATTGCACTCTAATAACATTTTTACTAACCCTTTAATTCTATTTTTAATTTTCTAATGAATGGGCAAAAAAAAACTTTATATTATTTTTTTAATTCAGATGGGTAGGATCCATTCAATTAATATAATAATATCACTCTTCACTAAAAAGATTTTTTTTTTAATATTACCATTCTATATAAATTATTTATGTTAAAAAGTTTATATTTAGATAACGATTACTATAAGAATTTATAAAATATCAATTTTAAATGCTTAAGTTACTCCGAGATACCCCAATATGAACTTTAAAATTCGAGATGTCAACTTGAGATGTACGCCTAAGATACACTCATCTCACCCAAGATCTTATCCGACATGAGATATTGCGTAAAATTCTCGAGACGAGGCACGACCGAAATCCAAAATTTAAGACCTTGTGAGTAATCAATTAAAATTATTTTAATAAAAGCCCAAAGCTGAAATATCGATCTAAGATCCAATTACAAACCCAATTTATCCAATAGCATACCCAAAACCAATAAGAAGCTAGAAAACAAACCTGTTAACTTGTTGTATGTATGACTTTATTGATTTCTTTCACTTAATCATTAATGGAATTTCTTCAAAAGGAAAAAAAACTTTTTAATCTACATTAACAATTAGTAATGATAAATAATAATTAAAACTACCTCATCTCAATCCTAAGCCATTTTGTAATCTCAATTTATCCAATAGCATACCCAAAACCAATAAGAAGCTAGAAAACAAACCTATTAGCTTGGTGTATGATTCCTTTCACTTAATCATTAATGAAATTTCTTCAAAAAGAAAAAAGAACAAACTTTTTAATCTACATTAACAATTAGTAATGATAAATAATAATTAAAACTACCTCATCTCAATCTCATGTTTACCCTCACCTCCTTTCCTCGTTTAAAAACTCTTTTAAACAATATGTGGTGATGCTTAATTTAAGAAAGTATAAGCACTTGATGTTATTTTATAATACTCGATTTGACAACATTTTTTTATACACCCATTAATGTGATTAAAAACAACTTTTATGCATATTTGATTAACTACTAAATATCGAGAGTTTGCAATATTTTCACTTAAAATATGCATCGTGTGCGCTGTATGATCATAAATATAATACAAATCAAGTGATTCCAATTTTCAATTTATACTTTCTAGAGCTAGAACTCCAAGATAAATAAAAATTGTTTTATTTTTCAGATAGACTTATTTTTTCTTTTTGTGATGATTGTATTAAGATTTGAGATATAAGTGTGGATTTTCTAATGGATCTTGCGTAAAAGAGAAAAATGTGTTATTTCTCTAAATCTAATGGAATTGTTTTTCCAACAGTTTTAGATGGATACCGGGACGAGCTGATACTAAACAATGGTATTTTTTTTACTATTGATTATACAAGATACGAATTACATCTTAATTTACATAAACATGAAATATATAATATTATATGAATATAATGTGATAACTATAATATCAAGTTGAAGTTAATGGTCTTACATTCAATCAATAATGTCATACAAAAGGTCAAATCACTTGGCTCTGTTGATAATCGAATAATGCATGGTTTGCAAGCTTCATTTTGAAAGCCTAGTTTAAACATCTGTGCAAAAAATGCAAAAGTAGTGTCCAAGTATCTTTCTTTGCTTGAACCAAGTTAGATAATTCTGAAACATTGTTCAAATTTGTTTTTTAGTATTATAAGTTTTAAAAATCTTACATGTCCCTTATTTTATCCTCTTATAGCTCATTAAGTTTCGAGATCATACCTGCGGAGTCATCGGTAATTATGGTTTACGAAAAACTCAGTTATCATTGCAGTATCTAGTTTAAATACATAAAGGTCATATCATTAACTTTATTTACTTGCCAAAAATCGAAAAGATTGCTTATCGCTTGGTAATAAAATTAATCCCAGAAAGGCTTTATTTGAAAAGCAACCAACCAAAACTTTTTCCTTTGTAAACATTTCTCAATTTGAACAGTGGATTAACAAACAGATAAATAATCAGTATTAAAAAAATGCTAATTGTTTTGCTGTACAAGATATTTTAAGGTTAGTGAATTGTATAAGAATTAAAATGTACTACTCAGTTAAATGTTCACATAACTAAAGAACAATCAAGAACACAAAACAGGTAAATAGAAAGACAAGGCAGATTTGAACTTTAAAGTATTGTTATTTTAGTCATAAAAAACAGAAAACTTACTTGGATAGTGCGCGCAGTTGCCATAGTTGTCTGCTCATCAACCAATTCGCGTAAAGCCTTAAAAATATTTTCATCTTTCATCTGATGCAGTTTTTGAAAATAATCTTCAGCTTTGGAAGAGTCTGTAAATGCAACTGACATCTTCTCAAAAGATGGAAAAAAGATTTTCTTGTATACTTCATCAGAAACATTCTCCTGAAAAATATGGGCCAACATTGAAGAGACCAAGTCAGGCAGTGTGTTCACATTTATTACAAAATGATACCATACTAACCACCATTGTGCAGCAGGATGACAGAATTTGGTGGATTACAACATTGGTGTGATGCTTTAATATTATTATGTCTAAAAATATGACTGATTAACACACGTGTACTTAGTAACTTAAAATTAAATGTTTTGTTTTCTAGACACCCCTACACCAATCAACTTGCACACCACCCGCACCACCACAGCATATTTGTTCCTTGGAGAACTTAAATTTGTTGCATACTATATTTCTATTTTTTGAGAAAATTATCTAACTTATAGAAAATGGTTCATGATTAAGTTATATCTCAATAAACATAGAGCATTATATTCACACAAAAACTAAAATAAAAAAAATAAAAAATAAATATTAAAAAAACTACCATCTGTTGAGTAGGCATGGTTAATTATTTTATTTGAAGTCATTATGCAGCCATATGTGCCCAAACCCTTTGATATCAATGATGTGCCACTTTTTTGGATAGTCTAAACCATTCATCTTCATCTCTAATGCTTAAATCATGAGAGCATAAAGGGTGTTAATTTTTGTGTAAGTTGGATGTGATATGTAGCTTAATCATTGCATCTGAATTTATCAAAATGTTAAGAAACTGGTCCTATCCAAAAAATTCAGCCAGGGAACTCAAGAAAAATCTCAACTCTCAACCAGACAAAACTTGAAATTGTTGTGAACTGTAGCATATAATCCAAGTTAAATGTTCTGGATCGAAAAACATGCAACTATATGAACGTTACAGCAATAGCATTTGTAAGTTTGTTCATATCCTATACCACATTTACAATTCTCCCAAATATTAAAGTTTGTAATAGCTTGCAAGAAACCATGTGTCATAAATGCTAAGGCTCCTAACCACCTTTGTAGCATTCAAGGAGTCTGTTACTAAAGAAAACAACATTAGAAAGTAACATATTTTGTCTTTGTTTCCAGTTTCACATGTGTGGGAAAAAAACACCCTACAAAAAAAGTAAGATACTTCTAATATGAGTATGACCACCCTGCATGGATGAAACAATACTGAGCACCTATTACCTTTTCTTTTGCTCGAAGATTTAAATATACTTGAATATCAAGTTGCAACCTAAATATAAATGAACAAATATCAGTAACAAATAACCGTTAACACGATATGACTTGAACAAAAAAAGAGATGCTACCTCCTCTTTTGACACATGATGGAGTTCAAAGCCCTTATATGAGGAAGTGTAAAATATGAGAATAAAGTAATCCAGTGAGCAGCCTTCTTTTGCATAGAAAGTGAATCTGGGAAAAGATGTTCTGAGAGTATGCGCTCCATATATTGAGATCTGGAGAAAAAATAAATATTACAATAATTTTTCTGGAAATTACATGAATAATACAAAATTACCTAGCCAGACCTGAATTCCTTGCAATCTTTATCAAAGCAGAGAAGTACTATTTTACAGGGAATTTGTTCATACTGATCATTAATCACGATAATATTTTTTGAGAGCTTGTCACAATAAACCCTGTACAGCTCTAACAGCTTATGCATTGTACATTTTCTAACAGACACCTGCAAAGAATTGCACAGTTTAAAAGAGAATAAAGATGAGAAAAACGTCTACTTATGATACCATGCACACATTGGTCCGTCAACTGTGCACATTTAATTGATTCTGGTCAGCTAATAGTTATATTTTGGTATCGGTTTGAGCTAGTTACATATCCTCAATGAATAGATTGTGGAAACATATAATTAGGGACTGAACAATATTGATGCCTGGAAGAAAATGAATCTGGTCCATGGTCAATGCACGTTAGATTCATATACTAAAACTGTGTCGTGGTTTTCCAAAACCATTAAAAGGGGGGAATAAGAAAGAGCAGGTATTCCCTCTCAAAACGTAAACTAGATCCATATAGTCATATCCTAAAACCGTGTCATGGTTTTCCATAACCATGAAAAGGGGGAAATAAGAAAGAGCAGGTAATCCCTCTCCAAATTGCATTCAACAACCTTGTAACTTATCCAAGACTCTAAATGTATGTTAACCATTTGTTTCATCCTTAACACATTAACATTCATTTTAAACAGTTATGGCCCTTATGTTGAACAAGTGTTTGTTTCCTTGTTCATGTTGGTATTTGTCTGTCAACACCCAACTCCACACACACACACACACACAAAATAATGAGCTTATATGATTAACCAGAATAATAAAAAGCTTGGATTAGAACCTTTTTATCACGAAGTCGTTCAAGAGACTGTGTCACCAACTCAGATGGAAAGTAGGCCAAGTTAGATATTGCCAAATCACAAACCGCTAGAACAGTTTGCATTCTTACTTTATCATCAAAATCCAGTAGCCTCCCACTAAGAGCAGCTGTCGCCAGTTGTGAAACATATAAGTATATTTTATCATGTTATGGAGAGATTAACATTAAAATTGCTATATGTTCTCACTCAAAATATCATTTGTTTCTCTCCCAGAAGGATTGGCAATGTAGCACTCTCTAGCACATTCAATTGCAGCCAGTCTAACATCTGGTGACTTGTCTGAGAATCTTTTCAAGAACTCAACAAAGAGCGCTCCATACTCTTGGCTTAAGCTAAGCTTTGATATAGCAAGAAGCTTTCCTATTAAATGAACTGCTTTCAATCGCACATCCACTTGATCAATCTGAGGATATTATTTCAACTTGATTTACTAGTGTTGTACTTCATAATAGAATAGATAATAAAATGCTTGAAATCATAGGAGAATAACTTACTAGCATTTCTTGAGTCAAATTTGGGATGATGGGATTAAGAATTTTTGGAGCATGTTGGAAAATTTTCAAGATAACTTCGTGGTATGATTTTTTCAGTTCATTACCCAAAGCATCTCTGTCTAACATACAAAATGTTAAAAAATCACAAATCGGTGTCTCCAGTTTTCCCGCACATTTCTGAAGTATAGAAACAGCAATATAGAAGGAAGCGCCCTATGGAGAAATAAAATGACATGACAATGTAAGTTAACCCATTAATGAAGGAAAACTATATTAGTACCGTGCAACAGTGGAATACTGATCGATAATCTTCCTAATTAAGATTATTACATCATCGAAAGAAAAATAAATGTAAGATTTAAATGCTACTGGACAAAAAGTAGAAAATAAATTGCATGTGCCTAAAATTGGTGGCTTATGAACCCAACTGAATCAGAACCAAATATCTGCACATTCAAAAAATTGATCGCCTATGCACTACTGATCAAGAAGAGACTTTTAGTTCAATAATATGTATTGACAATCTTTTAGTCGTTCACCAATTTATTGGTGAATAAATTGATATTTAAAACTGTAAAATTTAAGTATCGTGATCCATTTGAACAAATATTATGAAGTGCAAATACCGTGATTCATATTCATATGTTATGTAATACATAATCATCATATAGCTTAAACTAAAAGTAGATCCCACGAGAATTGTTCAATTATAAAATTACATTTCAAAATATATAAACTTCGTCACATCGTAGTTTATTCAATAATCAATTTTCACTCAAACAAATCACCAGTTTAGAGCTTTTCAAGGATGTTGAACTAATTTTAAAATAGATGACAGATTATTGGATGCATATGTACATTGCTACTATATATAAATGGTATGGTATGTTTTCAACACATTTCCCCATACGCAACATAACTAGATATTAGATGGCAAAATTATGGATATCACTGTTATACGTCAACTGAATAAATGAGATCATGCGCCTATTGAAAAGCAAATATATATTCATCCTGACATCATTTCATTCAAGCAGTATTTTTATGCTCTGTATTGGTTTCCTTTTTTTAACTTGTTTTTGCAGGGTCGTACAGTTACTCTATTATGTTGCCCAGTTTATAGCAGGCATTTTTCTTTTTTGAGTCAGTTGTTGTAAGCTTGATCATAGGAGCACTAATGTTGTAGTTTGAGTTGTATGCAAGGTTTGAGTTTTGGACCAAAACATTGAGATTCTGTCGATCCGTTCTGCTTTCATTAAGAACCAAAATGGAACCAAATCGAAACTCCGGTTCAATAAAAAAAAACTATTGAAATACAAATTTTATAGAAGAAAATCAAAAAAAAGAAATAATTTGAGTTTCAAATATACAAATATTCAAAATCTAAATTTTAATTTCGAAAACATGCAAAATCGCAAAATATAGGAATATTGTAACTAAAAAAGTTAAGTACGAAGTAATAAATAAATATATTTGTTAGCGTTGTAAATATTTATAATTAATCGATACTGTTCATTTAAATCTAATTTTTCAATTAAAGATAAATTATACATGTTTCGGTTAATTAAACAAATATGTGTAATTACATAAAAAGTAAATAATGAAATCCAAAACTGAAATTTCAACCGAAATTTACGAATTAGATCGAAATTCCAAAATTTACAAACAACCGAAATCTAGATCCCAAACCTTGGTTGTATGGCACTAAAATAAAGCAGTTTTCCCTAATTTTGTTTTATGATATAGATAGATCGTAATTTTTTCCCCGTCAAGGTACACGGTATAGTGAATGATAAGCTTTTAACAAGACGGTTTGTTTGAACACCACAAAAAAAGAACCAAAAAGTTACGACCAAGACAAATTTGTTCAGCTTCACTGTGGCAACTAGTAAGAATAACATTTCCTGTATTTTTATTTGATTATTAAATTTCGAGAGAATCGGCTTAAATAGTTTAGAACTATCAAAAATTTATAATAAACAAGCTTAAGAAAATTAGAAGAAAATAATAGGTTGGTAAGGAGTAGAAAACTGTATGTATATATATAAATTATTTATGAGTAGGCATTTAAAATTTTAATTTTTTAATCAACTAGTGTGTAACCCTGGCGTTGCACATGTAATGCTGTTAAAAATGGTATTGTATTTATTGTTAAAAACGGTTTTTTATCATGGTATATGATAAATTTATTGAGATGAATCAATTATAAGATGGCATGCAACCATCAAAGAGGGTTAAATCCTTACTAACTATACACCCGTGGGAATTAATGTCCTAACTTAAAAAAGAAAAATATATAAATTAGAATTGTTATTATTGTAATTAGGAATAATTGATGTTATGTGATTTTTTTAATAATGAATGAAGAAATGATTTACCATTATTGCTAATGCAAACGTTGTGTGTACATATACACACTAAATTGTCATTTATTATAAGAACTTATTAAATGAATTAATTGATAATAAATGATCTAAAAATAATTTAAATTAATGATCAACTTAACTAATTAAAATATAAGTTGAATGTAAAATTGTAAGAGAAAATTGAAAAGAGTTTTGTATGTAATTGTAATTGAGAAGAGCATCTTATGGTCAGCTTCTCCATGCGTGAACTTTTATTCATTGTTTAAGATTTCAATTATTAAACTAGTTTAACTTTGCAGCTAAGCTAATCATAGATTTCATGTTGTTGTAGGACGGTCATGCTAATTGCAAAATAAAGATATGTAACAACTAGTTGAGTTATGAATTGAGTAAGATTTAATATCCTGTTAAAAATGAGAATGTTTACATAACCTAATTTTTATGAGTGTACTCTGTGTGTTCACATCACAGTGTTGTAAAATATAAATTTATCATTTAAATGTTGCTAAAAAAAATATTATCCACCGTATGATAAACTTTTTGAGATATGAATTATAAATTAAAAAATATATCATTTTGTGTTATGAGACTTATACATCTTTATATATTTGAATAATTGTTTTCCTTTCATTAAACCTTATATATGAATATTGCACAAATTAATTTTGTCATAGTTTTAAGATTTACTAAAGGAACTGATAAATATTAATTAATTGCATTTTATCTAAGATTCTAAATAGTTTAAATTTAAGATTGCATGATTAGTATATGGACTTGAATGTAAAATATTAAAAGAAAATTGAGAAGAGTTTGTAAGTAATTGTAGAAATTTCAAATTGTAAATATCTGAAGTTACAAAATAAATTTTTATAGTGCAACGTATGATAAATTCATTGAGATAGACAAATTGATTATTAATGAATATAATTTATGCTATGTGATTTATATAAATCTTTGTATATGACTAAAAAGTTAATTTTACCAATTTGTTGATGCGGTTATGGTTTTACATATCATCTTTTAGGACTTATCAAACAGTTTAAATTTGGATTATGTAATTGATTCAACGTGTGAGTTCAAGTGTAAAATATTAGGAGAGAACTTAGAAGAGATTTGTAATGATTGTTGAAATTTTTAAAAAATAATTATTTGAATGTAAAATGATGTGAAAAGCTTGGTAGAATTGTAAAGTGATAAATTATATGGATTTGATAATAAAATATTTGAGAGAATTAAAGAGTGAAGAAAACTCCTAGAACTAATAAGAGAGCAGGAATTTCTACTGTTTTACTATTATTTAATAGAAAACTAATGCATGAGAAGAAATCTAAAGTGTTCATGTGATTCACGACGGTTGGCATATTAATGCATGAGGTGGAGCCTTGGCGCAACAGTTAGGTCACCTGCATGGTGATCTAGACGCTCGGGTTCGAGTTTGAGAACAACCACTTTGCAATGCGAGAGAAATGCTACGTACATTATCAACTTCTCCAGAGTCCGTTATCGTGCGGGAGCCTCGTGCACTGGGTTCCACCTTTTTTTTATATAATTCGAGTTCTCTGTTCACTTCAAGCAAGTTCTATAAGAATAGAAAAGTGTTGCAAAAATGTGGCGCACAATTCCATATGAACATTGCATATATCATGTTTCATCATGCAATAAAGTCGATTAAAGGTGTCATTCCCATTTACTAATGCTCATATGTGTATGTATCTTATGTTTTTTTTCGAAAGGAAAAAAACATGCTTTTGCATTTGGAAATCTACACAAGTTTTAAAACGCTGGAAAATGCAATTGAGATACTAAAAAATTGCAGCAACCGCTGTATGCAAACAATTTTGATCACGGTAAATGCAGGATTTCAACAATGTCAGAACTATTTTATCTCAAGTTCATGGATATGCAATTTTGGACCCCCAGCCAATTTAACAAGAGGCTGGATTGGAAGAAATTATACTGAAAACAGACTGTAGGTAACAAAAATGATGACCACAATTGGAAGTTCATAATTAAACAGCTATAGAGTCTCAAGCAAGTTTTACTTGTTCGGCTTGGTGACATGGATTGCAGACCATATCCACGCACGGCCTACTGGAATGTTTATTTATTCAAGGCAGCTAAATTTCCAACCTAGTCGCTCTAAAACCCTCACATGGTTGAGGTCTTACTTGCTAGGTTCTGCCTCTATTTAGAATCACAAGTAAATCATATTTCCAATGCCTCAATAATATAGGTTAACATTCAAATCAGCTCCCCCAATCAAGTCACTTGCACGTAGTAACTAATTCACTACTTTGAAACTAAACAGTTCATAGGTATAAAGTAAATTGAAAAAGGAAAATGGAAAAACGCTCCTTCAAAAGAATTACTTTTTCATCCTTTAACAAGTTCTGGAGGATCAAATAAAGAAGCCGTTTGGAAACTTTCTCCTCTAAGATTACCGTCATAATGGACAGGATAGCTTGGAAGATGCTCTGTTGATGACTTTGCCTGGGGAAAAAAGTAGAGACCATCTTAATTTGTGGTATAATATGCAGCAGGATGATAGAACTCGAATGAAAAAAGTATAAACAATAAAACAATACTCCAAATGTTACTGCGGTGTGGAGAATAAAAATATTTTACAAGGAATGACATCGAGATAGGTTGGAGAAAGACCAATATAATTACTATCAGGAACCTTGGTTAGCAATTCATTATCTTGATCAAAATAATAATAGTAGTAGTAGGAGCAGCAGCAGCAGCAATAACAATAATAACATTAATTGAATGAGTGGTAAGTAAACATACGACAAACAGATGCATTATACTCAAATTTTCAAATATTTCTATCTGCATTTGAATGATTGTATACTAGCAAAGTTATCGGGAAGAGTTACTTCAAAAGTCATTCTTGTAACTAGCTAAGCATTTGACAACACATGGATATGTAGCCAATTATCACCGTAACTATTAATGGCGCACGGCAGAAAG
The DNA here is from genome assembly GCA_030737815.1 of Allium fistulosum. Lineage (NCBI taxonomy): Eukaryota > Viridiplantae > Streptophyta > Magnoliopsida > Asparagales > Amaryllidaceae > Allium > Allium fistulosum. The sequence goes on from CM060906.1 coordinate 1,064,958,370, forward strand.
CCTCATGTAGCCTTGCCGTATGGCACGGCAAATGGCACACAGATTTATTGCATATGTTCTAAAAAATATATATATATTTATTAAACATCATAATTAATTAGATAAGACTACAATCTATATTTTAAACTAGCATACATCCAAAAAAATGCATATATAATTTCACAATAATATCAGAAGCATAGATGTTATTTAGTACATCATTCAATATTTAATCATTTGTGAAGAAGTTGAATTTCGAAATAAAAACTTACAACTGTTGTTTAAAAAATTAATTTCAAGTATAACCTAAGTATAACCTCATAACTGATTTTGTATGCCTTAAGAGAGAGAAAAATGAAGAGATGATACTTAATTATATTTTGTTTGGTGTGGTGTTATTTTGATTAAAAAAATTGTTTCGTGTTACTCTGATATGCTTGTTCTATATTGCATTTTTTATTTTATAATAATTTTGTTAACTTATTTAGTATATTTTTTCACATCGAACAAAAAAAAATTCCTAAATTAGATCTTACATCAATTTATTATATCATATGAAGAAAATATATATTAAAATCAAACATTAATATTAGTTCGTGTATATATGACCAAGGTAAGATTATAACTTGTTCTAAGAATACTTTAGACGAAGAAAACTAGTTTTTTCATATTAATAACTAAATGTAATAGTCTTTAAAGAAAAGAGAAATTTACATGGAAAAAAAACAATTTTTTAGAACCTAAAACAAAAACCGAATTGCAAACACAAATATATGATGAACATATATTTTAATACAATTTTTGGACGGTGAAAAAAGAATTGAAAAATGAAAAATAACAAAAACAAAAAAAGGTGTCATTGGTGCACTTCCTCATGTGCGTTGTGTCATGGAGCCGAAAGCTACAATCGTCACGCCTTGTGTCATGGAGCCGAAAGCTACAATCACCGCACCTTGTGCCCTGACGCACATCGTAGCGCGCTTTTTATAGCCATGACATGGATTACTTGTATACTTCTTTTTTGATAATGCACACACGTTAAGAGTGCATTAAGGGTCTTTTTGATGAAGTACATGCATCAAAGGTGCACTAGTAGCCATTTGGTGCTCAATTCCCATGTCAGATGCGTCGGACTCCAACATCGCGTCAAACATGGAAGTTAGGTTAATATAGGTTGTGCCTTATTCAAACGAAGCTTGTAATTTAGTCATTTCACATCCAATACGTCTGATTTAGCCAAAGCATCGAACGTGAATCAATCATAACTACATAATTGGAGTAATTAAGTGTACTGAAGTATTAATGAATAAATGACCATAATGGTAATTGGTTGTGTTTTAAAATTTATAAATGTGATTTTATAATGTGTAAATATGATATTTTTGAAAACAAAAAATGACTCAAAACATATACCTTTTCAATTGAACACCACCCCCATCTCGCTAGGTGGCCTCAAAACCCTTGAAATTTGACAGCCATATTAATCGCCTTCCGTAGGGGTGTTGCCTACCCACCCGATGGTTCTCATCAAGGTTTGAGAACTTGGTTTCGGTTTCGGTCATTTCAATTTTTTGCTGTTTCGATCAATTTCGAAAGTTTCGAACGTTTCGGATTTGGTTTCGGTTTCGGTACTTTCTAATGAAAATGCATTACCTAAATTAAAGTGAAATGGATTAAAGTGATTTAAAATTCCTAAATCAAACAAAACTAATTAAATAAAACTAAATTTAAAGTCTAACTAAATAAATAGCTCACTCTAATTAATAATATTTTAACCCAATAGCCCAACCCTAGTTAAGCCCAGTAAAAACAGGCCAGTCCAGTTAAATAGTTGAAGGGTAAGTAGTAAATAAAGATAAATGCCTCATAAAATTTGGAATTAAGGCATGAAGATATCTCAGTAAATAAAAAACAAAACTAGGGCAACCACAAAACCTCCGTTTCCCGCTCGATAGTCGATACATGCTCGCTTCAGGCTCGCTTCGAAGAAGAGAAAAGAGGAATCATACCACGGAAGACTGCAGGAAGCTCGATTTCAGATGCAATTCGAAGAAGAGTGTCGATTTCAACTGAGGTAAGTATTAATCGTTTAGTTTTTTGTATGTTTCAACTCCAAAAGTTGTCTCTTCTTTCCTCTTTTGGATTTTGATTTTCTTTCTCACTGAACCAGCCCGAAACCGAATTTGTGGCTTAATTTCGAACCGTAGGTGATCGATACCGGTCCGGTACTACCGAAATTTCGGTGTACAGGCCGATACCTTATACCTTGGTTCTCATCCCCCAAACCGGCACACATTATTAAAAAAATATTAATTTGATTTTGTTTTTTATGCGTAAATTAATAAAATAACATAATACACAAACAACATAAGTAATATAATATTAGAAGTACTAAACTAATCATTAATTAAAAACTGAAACATATCACTAATCGCTAATACATTGTGTAATTTTTGTCAATTATGTTTATACATTTTTATACGTAAAACAGAAAATAACATATTATACAAATAACATACGTAAAATAATATTAATAATATTAAACAAAATAATAATAATAATAATTAATACAATTACGATTAATAATAATAAACAATTATCCTCTTTCCTAGCCTCTTTCCAAACCCTATAAGCACGCTAACTTTTTATTTCTTTTACACTTACATTCTCATTTCCTCGACTCTTATCATTTGCCGCTCACGTGTGCTTCTTTTGCTTCATGGCAAACGCATCCTGAATTCATGCTTGTTCAACTAATGTAGTGCAGATGACCAAATAAAATTACAATTGAATCAACATTGATGCAAATGAATAGATGTTTTTTGCATGTTTGTAGTCTGTTTACATTTAGCTTGAAGCATAAGGGTAGTAATTTACTGACACTTGACATTGGATGTTTCTAACCTTTGGTCATTAACGTTACTGTATGAATCTACATTTCATAAATCATGAAGATAACTTCTAAAATTAATAAGATATGTTGTTCATCAAAACTAAGGATTGAGGTAGATGTCCAAGGCATTGACATTTATGGCTTAAGAAAGGTCATAGTAAAAGAATTAAACTGAGCAAAAAATGGCCCTTACTTCACAACTTTGAAAAAGATTTCAAACATCTTTTGCACTAAATCCTCGAGACCAATGTCGAGCAATATCACACTGCATTTGAGCGCAGCAACAGTCTCCAATATTCTTAACCTTCTCGTGAAAAATACACTTCCTATGTCTCCCAAATCCTCAAATGTACTAACAATGAGTCGAAATACATCCTATAAAATGTTTCAAACAAATTACACCACGTGAAGGATAATGTGTTTCTTCCCATACAATAGTGTTGTGTTATCAATGATAAAGAAACATTACCTTAAATATCTCATCACTAAAAGGTGGGTGAGGTGCCAAAACACGAAGGGACTCAGTTAAGCACGAAGCAACTAATAATTTAACATCTTTGTCCTTGTGATGAAGCAAGTTTTCTTTAACTAAAGATTGGTTCAACGGCCCTATCACTTGGCTTAGTGAAGAAGACTGCCCCAATTCTGATAGTTCGTTTTCTGCTTCCTGCAAGTATAGACAAAATAAATTTTACACTGCCCGTGGTGTATTCAGTCTAAGACTGGTAATCTTCTCAGCATTCAAACTAGTAGGCAAACTGCGAACCCATCAAATTAATATTATGCATTCAAGCAAATTATACTGAATGCAGCAGTATCGCGACCCCTAATAAAATAATACTTCAAATAAACTGAATCAAACGCAGTCCAGGAAAAAACGGCGTATCCTAGTCGAGAGTTTTACCTTGAGAAGATCAATGATAAGTTTTTTGCTAAGGCGAGGTTGAGCGAGTTGCTTCGCAACGCTCGATATCTTCGTACGTCGAGATTCCTCGTTCGCATTAGTATGCATTGAGATAAAACCTTAGTTTTCTGTTCCTGAAACCCTAATTATAAATAATTAAGACAAACTAACGTGCTTTTTTTTGAATTTAGGATTTTTTGGGTTAGTGGCATGTCAAGATTTAGGGTTGAGGAAGTATGCACTTATCGAGTTGCACCTGCGGTATAAATTAACATAGAAGTTGTATTAAGTTTACCGAATAGATGAGAGGCACGTACTAGTGATTATGCTGGTGTTTGTAGACCCGCAGGAACACGATAATCGATCGTGGAATAACTTCCCGCCTTTCGTTAAGCCAACGTTTGCAGCGCCATTTTTAGTCTTCTCGGCGTTTGGATCCGAGCATTGGACAAAAGGTTGAACCTAGGTCTAATAATAAATAGTTCAAACACTTAATAAGCATTAAGCACATAAAATATAATCTACTAACTTAACAAAATAATAAATGAATATCATTAACTGCACCAAAATGCATATAATTTGAACTATAATTTGATAAAAACCGAACGAATATCTGTTTTTTCAGATATCGGATATTTATCCGCTTTTCGAATGCGAACGGATTTTGGATTTTTCAGTTATTCATTGACAGCCCTAGTTCAACCTCGTATCCTAAATTGTATTTGGGATTTGAGCACCTACACTATGATCACTCGCTGAGACAGGAGTATCGCTCTTAAGATGCATTCGCAGCTAAAATTTGTCATATTATCGTCTCCAACGCGTCTGACGTGTGGAAATGGTAACGAACCAAGTGCCACGTTCAGATGAATGTGATTTTTGGTGCATCGGGTTACGTTTATGGAATTTAAATTTAATTTTTTATAAATTTCTGAAATTAATAACTTGCGCAAATAAGGTCTGTTTGAGACGCAGTTTTTTGTGTTGCGATCGTATCAAAGTGCTCTATATTACGGAGTTGGTTTGAATAGAATCCGAGCAATTGATAATTTTACAATTTATTTATTTATTTTTATAAATTGTTGATACATGTTATTCATTGAAAAACGAATAATTAAATATAAATCAATTTTATTTTAAAATATACATTTAAAATACTCGGCTCGGATTTTCCGCTCGCAGCACACAAATACATTCCCATTTCAACCTTCTTCCTCATTCAAATACCCCGCTCAAATTTCTCGCTCAAATGCTCCGTTACTGTTAGTCGAGAACGGACTCTTAGGCTTTGATTGGGAGTTTTGTAATACCGATTATGAGAGGTTTTGAGAATACTAATTTTGACCATTAATGATCGTAGCGGTTTGATTGGTTTACTTGAAGTGTTATTGTAACGGATCAATACATGCTTGAGAGTTTCGCATATATCGGTTTTAACAGTTTTCCACCAAAGTAACATTACATATACATCCTTATATATATTCTCTAGTTTTGTGAAGATTAACTTCCCAATATAATTATCAGAAATATAATCGAAGAAGAAAAAAGTTAGGATCCTCTAAAACACCTCAATTTGATGGGTTGAAAACTACCATCGCAATTACACTACACTAGTTTTCACCAGTTTTATAATCAACAATAACTGATGTGAAGAAAAACTTACAAGTAAGCGTTATGATAATACCTGAAATGCAAAGTCGTTCAAAACCAGTCAAGTTAACTCCTTTTTTATGATGACAACCACACAACTTTATAATATAAAATAATAGCTCCCCCTAAATATATGTTATGTATAATAAGTTATTTCCCTCAACTTTATACGCGTTCTGATCTTGTTGATCGCAATGCACAGGATCAAAGATGGCCAACAGTTGTAAACAATGTAAATGCAGCGGAAATAAAAAGTAGATAACATAGTCGATCTTATACTGGTTCGTAGCACCTCTCCTACGTCCAATCGCTGAGCACCTCTTAGGAATTTCACTATCAACACCCTCACTTCACTTGGAGGAACAAGTTTGCAGACTCCGCCCGAACAACCAAACAGGACTTCAATAGCAGTTACAAGTAGTGTAACAAATGTTACTAACACAGCGTATCTTGATATACAGAATGTCACTTTAATGTACAATAACTCCTATAACCATACCAAACTATATTGAGTGGAGGTGCAGAGGCTAAGAAATTTATTCGACTAGAATATGGGATGTGGAGATGAAGCACACTAGTCGAAATCTCTGAATCACGTGAATTTCGTGGAATTCGGAGTATTGCTTGGGAATTGAGAGTTTGAGGCCTATAATTCAAAGCATAGAGTTGTGTTTTAATGTATATAATTCAGGAATGGTTAGGAGATTATATAGTTGTTGTAGGGATGCCAATGTAGGAGTGCAACCTTTCAAATTCGCCATTGATGAAGAGAAGCGGCTGCAGGAGTGAAGAGATGCAACTTCTAGAGCGAAGAGACACGAAGGCACCAATTCAAAAAAATAGCCATTTTTGTACTAGCTCAATCGATTGAGGATCAAATTCAATCGACTGAAAGTGGCCAATTTTGGTCCAAAACTTCAGGCTTGATTCAGTCGGCTGTTTTTTATATGTTAGTCAACTAAGACTAGTTCAGTCGACTGAGCAAGGATTTCAATCGACTGAATAAGCATAATTTCCAAAAGCTTCCTTAGTTTAGTGGTAAAAGCATGTGCTTATCTCTCAGCCCACCTGGGTTTGAATCCCAACTTTGCATATTTTTAGCCAATTTATTTTTCACCTTTTCCATCATCGTTTTGACTTGAAATAACTTAATAAATATATTAGTAGCATTGTTGTATGGTTGATATCATCAAAACACCATATATATGGTTCTAACATGTATGATAAACAAAAAAGCAGTGTGACGACCCACCCCTCGACCCTCGAAAATCGACACTAATACATCATCAGTATTCACATGCCGCAAATTCAAGTGCCTGAGAGGCAGATTAACAGGGGTTTTAAAAGAAATAAAGATAGAAAACAGATCAAAACAGAATCTCACATCGTATTTAAAACAACTTATGGTTATACATATGGAAAGTACATACAATCACTCCTATGTGATTCATCAGATTTACGGTAGGTACTAATCCAGCCAAGGACAGTTATAACTGCCCTACCCTTACAAGGGCTGGTGGATACTCAATACATAATACAAAATACAGCAGAAACTAACAATGAATAACTATCATCATAAGAACCTCCATGCTTTATGTTTCTTCCAAAATGCTTCATGCTTCTCCCAAAATGCTCCATTCTACCTAACTACTTGGTTGCCCAAATAATAGGGCATCCAAAGTACAAGTGAAAAGAAAATAAACTCCAGGTCAGTCATGGAATTGGTGTGAGAAACTCAAAAATACGGGTATTGGAAAACAAAGGGATCTTATAAGACCATGTCGCACATAAACACGGAATGGATTTTTACCTTATGATAACCAAAACATTTGCTACGCAAAATTAGTATTATATTTAATGACATTCATTGAAAATAATTTCAAATAATATATTAATCAAATATGGAATTGTTGCATTTGTTAAATTTGACAGCATAATAGATTTATAACTAAAACTGTAAAGGCTCGTATTGGAAAATGGATTTCATACAATGAAAAGGTAAGGGACTACCTTTCGATAGTACATCTCTAGAAAATTGCACCGAGGTACCCATGGATGGTCCTCTACCAACACAAAACTAGCCTACCTTTACCGTAGATAGTACCAAATATGGCATCACGCTGGTCGTTATCGACCTTTACCGGGATCCCAAAGCATACACAACATATCGACATATAGAGGGTAATTTAGAAAGGTGTTGACCATATCCTAATGGGTGCGACCCACATAGCCCTGCCGCATCTACCCTGTTTTTGTCATTCCCGGGTGCGAGCCTTAAGGTCATGTTTTACCTTGCATAGAATCGTCAAATCCTACTTAGAATGCCACATTTCCATTTTCATCGCACACTATTGATTTTCACAAATGTACAATCTCCGAGCTCGTACGTCTCAGAGAAGGGTGTTAAGTGTAAGAGAAGTTACTTCCTACATCACCGAACAGATGTACGTTTGTAGAGATCAATGTACGTGTGTTTTAGAAATGCAATGTCAGACATTCGTCCATACAAGTTGTCGAGGAATTAGACAAACCAAAGGCACTCTCCTACCACATCCTATTTTGGGAATCACCCCTAGAATTAGTAGCGAGAAGTTCTTGCATCGAAGATTTTCAAAATTAAGTACTACTGCCACCATATGTATATAATATGGAAATTGAGGAGCTAGTGGCAAGTAGCCTTTCATTATGAAGATCTTCATCTTCAAAACCATTTCCTTTATCATGTTTTCATTTTCGAACGTACATTGGTTTGGTTTTCGGATAGGAATCACCCAAATCTGATTCCGATCTCCCTGAACCAATTATCGATAAAACATTTTTTTAGAGATATATCATTTCTTTTGTAATATATACGAGATTACTAAACCTCTCTTTAACTTTGGAAAACACCAAATCATTTCTCATAAATCATGTTGGCAAACATTATTTAGTAAAAAGGGTCGATGGAAATTATACTGATTCTACTCAATATCAATTTCCGTATTCAACCTTTACTATCCATCGAATAATGTAGGAATCACCTTTTAGATTCACATGGATAGTATAGGTTCCCTCCTTGGAATTGGATACTAAGTATAAGAAGATTATTTCTATATAATCCAAGTTGTATTAAATTTGTAAACTTCAATCTTTTATTCTTGCCTCGTTTCCGACATTTCGACCTTATCTATTCCATGCCCAGGAAAGAGGCCATGTGAGCCAGGGCACTGGGTGCTCCTGAACATCTCCTTAGTTTAAGCACCCCACATTCGGATCCCACGAATAGGAAAATCCAGTCTACTCATCGGCTTTTAGAGCTAAGATTAAATCATTTATTTATAACAGCTTATTTTTTAATCATTTATTTAAATTCCTTTAAAAGTAATTTCAAAACTTTCAAATTATCTATAAAATACTTAATTATTTATTTAAAAATGTTCCTACAAGATTCGGGAAAGAATAATCAAGTTAAAACCGTTGTTTGCAAAAGTTGCTAGAAAGTGCTGCGAAAAAATGCTGCAAATAACATTTTTAATGCTTCTTTGATCAAAACAACTTTTCTATTAATTGGAAGTTCATTTTTATAACTAAAATATATTTTAAAAAAATTTAATATTTTAATAGAAATATTTTTAAAGAATTAAAAATATTCATTTAAAGAATTTATCACTTTGGTTTCTGAACCGCCAAAGCGCGAATATTTTAAAAACTCTTTTTGCTCATGTTTCAAAAATTTACTAAATGAAATCTTGATCTCTTTCTTTTGCTTGAAAACTATGATTATAAGAGTACTAAAAATTCTTATTCCAAAGAATTCTGAGTTATATTTCACTTTATGTAATCTTTGATTATTTTGGCGCGAAATCGCAAATTATACACGACGCGCCTATTTTTGACTCACTTTTCAAAACTCATCAAAACTCCTCCAATTTGAGTTTTAGTGTTTATAAAACATTTATAAATCATTTAAAACCATTTTAAAGAGGTTTAACCATATCGTAACACTTTTGTAATTTGTATTGGAAAGTGATTTTTGTTGTGTAATTTCGACGTGTATTAAATGTGAATAGTTTACACATCCAAACAAACATATTATTTCATCCAAATTTGATAAACAATCATCAAAACCAAGCATAGAAAAAAAATCATCATATATAGCATATATAAATAGCATTTTCTTACCTTAGATTCAATCGAACTAACTTTAAAATGACTATAGCTTTGCTATTTCGGGAATCGGAGCTTACGAAGCTTGCACTAGTGCTTCCTAAGGGGTTCATCCTTGGCCTTTGGTGCTTGGATGCTCTCGGCCTAGCTTGAAAGAGAGGAAAGGCTTGTCCTTGGGTGGTAGGAGGTGGTGGTCGTGGGTTTCAAAGGGAGAAAGAAGGAGTTTTGCTTTGGTTTTGAGGTGTTTAGATAATATATATTTACTATATAAATTTAATTACATTCTGCAATATTTTTCTCTATAAATTTCTTAAGGAAAGAAGCCATTAATGAGGAGTATAAAGAGGTGAAGAAGCTTAGGAAAATGAAAGAGGAAATGTGAATGGAAGTGAAGATGGATGGTGGGTATTTATAGGCAAATGGAAGTGATAAAATACCTTGATATTTAAGTGTAAACACATCATCATTTCATCACCACCACACCCTCCTCCATCACCATTTCGACCAAAGGTACCCCCCTCCCCCATGTGCCTACTCAAGTGTGTGTGTGTGTGTGATGGTAAGTTGATGGTTGACTTTGTTTGGAAATTATCATGATGTTTATAAATGATATCATGATGTTTTCTTTTTATCTTTTATTTTTTTATTTGTGTGTGTGTATCTGTGTGTATTCATGTGCATGTGTATATGTATATGTATGTGCATATGTATATGTGCATATGTATGTCACAATGATCCATAATGCATATAACTTTTTTACGTTGAATCGTTACGAAGTCCGATTCTAATTTCCGGTCATATTTTTGCTTTTTAGTTAATATACATATCTTTGTAAGAAAAGTTTGAAAATAATATTTCTAACATTATATAATAATTAAAAGGGCTTCATTTGACTTTTAAAATAATTATTAAATCATTTAAACTTTATTTAAATTCAAAAATCAATTATTCAAAGATAGCGATATCATTAATGATGTCATAAAGATATTTTATTTTAAAAAATAAAATAAATAATTTTATTACATATTCTCACTCATATAGATAAATAAGTATATGTATCTAGCTCCGTGCACGACTTTGGATGGCCAAATAGCTGTTTATCGATAAAACAATTTTCGGTTATTTTATCGATATATCTTCCAAAGTATATATTTTTGTAAATATTCATTCAAATAAGATTACCAATATTATTTATTGTTCAAATCACCATTATTAACGTTAAAAACCTTATATTTGAATATTTTTAAATTTTAAACATTATTTTCCAAAATGATAAATTCACGTGTTGTTACAGACTTCCCTCCTTAAAAGAATTTCGTCCTCGCAATTATGATAAGAAGATAACTCAAAATGGAATATATATATATGTGTGTGTGTGTGTGTGTGTGTGTGTGATGAAATGTATACAAAGATACGATAAGTGACTACACCACAGGCAATGAGTACGCTATGACGATACAATACATACATATAGGCTACACATCTATCCTAAACTCATGATAAGCCTTTTTCATTCTATCCTCCATTTCCCATGTGTAATCGTTAGCATCACCACTCCATTGAACTTTAACTAATTGCACAACCTTTCTCTTTAATCACTTCTCATCATGATCCACGGTTCTCTTTAAAAGAATTTCTGTATAGACGGTTACACCTTCGCTTCCATTAGCAATGGCTAGGACGGGAGCGGTAGTTAACTTTTCTTGAGCTCTTGGAAGGCTGCTTCACATTTTGGTGTCCAATCAAATTTAACATTCTTCATAGTCAACTTTGTTAGGTGGGAGGAAATCTTGAGAAATCCTGGATAAACCTCCTGTGGTATCTGGCTAATCCTAATAAGCTTCAAACATCTGTCGGAGTCCGTGGTTGCTTCCAATCTCGTATAGCTGAAATATTTCCTGGATCTACTGAGATCCCTTCTACTAACACAATATGCCTAAGGAATATTACTTCTTTCTCCCAAAAGTGACATTTTGAGAATTTAACTTTAAGTGCATTTCTTCTCAATATTTCCAACACAATCTTTGGATGACTTCCGTGTTCCTCCTCGGTTTTGGAATAGATAAGAATATCATCAATAAAAACCAACATGAATTTATTTAGCACATCTCTGAATACTCTATTCATAAGGTCTACGAAATAAGCGGGCGCAGTGGTCAACCCAAAAGGCATAACTAACCATTCGTAAAAGTGATATGAACCCCTGAATGCAGTTAATGGAATGCCATCCTCAACTATTCTTAGTTGATGGAATCCCGTAGCTAAATCCATTTGCTAAAATACATGGGCACCATGAAGTTGATCGAACAAGTCATCTATGCGGGATAGAGGATACTTGTTTTTAACTGTTTTCTTGTTTAGGTCTCGATAGTCTACACAAAGCCTTAGAGAGCCATCAGATTTTGCAACAATGGCCACCGCTACACCCCAACTCAAGCGACTTGGTCCAACTAGTCCTTTCTTTAACTACTCAAGGAGATTTTGCAAACCATCTATCTATGACTATAACACATTATAATAGCTTCCCTTATGCCAATGATTCATTTCTTCTACTGTTCGTCTTCAAGTTATGATATTGTGAATTCTCGAAGCATTTACTTGCAAATAGATGGAATATATTGTATATGTATGATTGTATAGTTTTTGTCATCGAAATCATAGAATAGAGGTTCTAACAATTCAATCACTCTTTTCGGCAAATCTTATTACTGGCTCAAAAATATCAATGAGCTCTCGAACCACTAACACTATTGATCCCATTCTCCTAGTGTTCCATTGCATATAACATCAGTCCTGACTTCTCCTTTATTATTCCAATGCTATCATAATCTTCTCTCCACCCCTTGGATTTTGTAAGGCAATAACTCTATTAGCATAATAGAACCTAATGTAATTACATAATAACCAATCCATCTCGAAATTACCTCATACCCTACAAAGTCAAACACAAATTGGCCACATAGAAACAGATGTCCAAACAAGGAAAATTCAAGGTCGGTGCACTTTAATCTAAGAGTGGCATATCCACCCATCGGATTAACCAGACACAAAGTTGTAATCAAGCAGATAGCGCCCAATCCGAACCTATCCGTTAAATCTTTAGAAACAAAGGAGTGTGTAGCACCAGTATAAAAAAGGACTCTAATTGAAGTACCAAAGGTCAAAATCATACCTCATAGTGCCACACCCGTTCCTTTTTTCAGCCATTTGTATAGCTAAAGGTGCCCCTAAGGCAAAAAACCTTGCCCGCTTAACCTTCAGACACCCTTTCTTCTTATGGCTAGGCTTGTCACAATTGAAGCGCTTGGCCTTAGCTGCTCCCTCAAGGTTTGAACACTAGATTCATAATGCCCTAAATGGCTTAGGAGCTGTCGCATATCATCTTTCAAAGTTATTGAAGGTTTAGCCCTATGAGCTATCACATGTCATCTTTCAAAGCTATCAAAGGTTCAGGTTTTAGAAGCCACCGCATATAACCTTTCAAAGCTATTGAAGGTTGAGCATTTAGAAGCTAACATATGTCATCTTTCAAAGCTATTAGAGGTTGAGCTCTAGGAGCTATCGTATGTCATCTTTCAAAGCTATCAAAGGTTTAGCTTTGTGATCTATCGCATGTCACTGTTTAGAGCCATCAAATGTCAAGCTCTATGAGCTATCATAGGTCAATCTATTGCGTGTCACCTTGGCAGTTTTGTAATTATTTTGAAAATTGTTTTATTTCCATAAAAATTAATTAATTTCCACCAAATCTCCTTATATGTTGAATTATCATTGGTTTCTTTACATTCCTACAGTTATCTTTTCCAAAAAATTAGAGATGTAATTTCTCTTACCCTCGAAATTGTAACAACCCGCCCCGAAATGGATCTAATTTCGACCAAACAAAAACCCATTAAACCTTAGGCCCATCTCAAGGTGAGTTGTTAAGTTGATAAAATTAAAACAATACACGGTACACAGGCTATCTATCTATACTTTCAGAATCTCATAGCGGAATGGATAAAATATAATATCATAAACAAGTACCCATTTCATAAAGAAAACCATTTCAGTAACATGTGTAATATTAAAACATGTTTACATAAAGCCTCTATAGCAAAATATTCAAAATAACACAACAGTCTGAACTAGGTACAATAAAAATAATATAAATAGATAGATAACTGCTACAAGTCTTCCTCTCCACCTTTGTCTCCTAAATCAGCATTGTCTCCTCTAACCTATGTGTTGTAACAAGGAGTGGGTCGAAATAACAAATGTTTAGTGAAATAAAAATCTCAAGCTTTACCATAATTGTACTTGGGTAGTATTATTTAGATAAGAAATATGTTTACATACTTAAAACTATACCAAATGTAACAGTCGCCCAAAATGGTGGTGGCTACATATACTAATAACCTTAACTGTAGACCTAAAGGCTTTTCTAGTCCAATTCCAAAACTCCAACGCAAATAACATCAATGATGCAGGAGAAAGCACCCAAACTAATAAATACTCTTTATTGGAGATTAGGCATACTCTAACCATTTAGTGCCTATAAAATACACCGTCACTAAATACCAAACATATTTCCAAATTCTAACTCAACCATCGTTAACGATGCAAGAGCGGTAACCACCAAACCACTTAATACCTCTTTCCTGGGGACTTAGACAGAGTCTGACTATTAAAGACCTATAAAATAGGCAGGTCCCCGTTATTTTAAGACTTAACCCAAGGTGGATCCCTACATGGTTTCCACTAGCTGACATCATAAGAAATCTCATTAGGTCACTTAATACTTCTCTTAAGAAAGAGGTGGAGCCTACCATGGCACTTAATACCTCTAACCCGAAGCAAACCCCTCCTAAAGATTTCTCCTATCGTATCAATAGCGTAACTAATGATCCATAATCCAACGGTGACATCTTAGATTTATTTGACTATTCGTAGGTACTGGTAGCCAGATTAGTTGAGCAGATTTACCCTACAAAATTGGAACTAACCTCGTGTCCACCGGGATTATTTATTATAGGCGATGTCCCACATCAGTCCATAAAACCACGATGCTGGTAGCCAGATTTAACCGGACAGACTTCTATGTAACTTTGGATTAGCCTCAAATCCCTATAACTTAGTCATACTTCGTATGTATAACCATTATATACATATACCATCCTACAAAATTAATAATTAAGGCCATATAAGGTATCCCCTTATTATGCCTTTAATTATGAATTAATTCCCATAATTATCACCAACTACCTTCCTAAGAAATTAATACTCTTTACTACGCTATTAATTCTAATCAATATGTTCGATATGCTATAATTATTACATCATTATTAACTTTAATAATCAGTACGTCAATATTATATATATATATGCACATGATTCGAATAAAAAAATTTCAGTCGCACGCAAAGAAAATGCTAATTAATTTAAATTTCAAAACTCATACAAGTCCCAAACTCCAAACAAAAGATAATATCCTTAGCCAACAACTTAACTTGTAAACAAAAAGAAATAATACCAAACTTATCTCATATTAATTAATATAATAGAATTAACTCCTCTATTTAAGGAATAAACTTTACAATTTAAACCTTTTATATTCTATCCAACTTTTGCAATTACCACCTTGGAGTGAAAAAGGGATTCATACTTATTTTAATTTACAGAAATGGGTGGTGCAAACTATAAATAATCAAAAATCATATTTTGCACATCATTTCTAACTTTATTTATTGTTAGAATACTTCAACACTACAAGAGAAAATAAAAGAGATAAAGTGGGATAGATTATAAATTCGCTTAAATCCCAACACAGATCTGATTCTACTATATTAATACAAAACAATTGAAATTCCAACATTTTCAAAGATTTGACATTTATTTATAGAAATTCTAGGGGTTTTAGATGTTATGTTTTCGTTTGCAAAAATTTCCCAATGCATACATCAAATCCAAAGAATACTATTCAATTACAAAAATGTGAAAAACTTGATATTTCCACTCACAAAGAATTTGTTTACTTCCTAACTAGATTTGATTCCACCACACCAAATTCCCTATTAGATCTCCCTCTTTTGGAATATACAACAAAGTGAATTGTATATAGAAGTTAGATCTAGAATCAGAAACTAGAAAAGAAATAGAGTCAGAAATTAAAAGAATTAAACATTTAAACATCTTACCTGAAAATTCTAACTGTTTCTGGAATCTAAAGAAGAAGAAGATTATGAGATTTGATTTATACCGCTCCTAATTCTTTGCTAGATCTTCCCTTTTTGAATATACAATAATTAGATTGTGTGTGTATATATATAAGATTTCAGAAATTAGAAGATAGAGACGAGAGATTGGAAATTTAATTTAAATTAGAGATTACAAATTAGGATTACTTACCAAAAAGTTGACTGTTTCTAAAACCCTAAGGAGAAAGAATTTGACAGAGCTTCACCATTGCTATAAAATTTTACGAGGAAAAGTTGGGGGGTCCAGTAGTCTATTTATAGAGGTGAGATAGAGCCAAAACATCGGATTAAAATAACCAAAATCTAATACGTTTAATTCCCCAAACCCTAGCCGCCTCAGACTCTCATCGGCCGACCGTTGGTTATAGGCGGTCGACCGGTCCCTACTTGTGATCGTTGATTTCGGCGTTGTTTAATTTATGTTAACTATTTATTAAATACCTTATTTAATTTATATGTTAACCAAATTTTAATTATTGTTTACTTAAATGTTAAGTCTCTCTTAACGTTAACTATTATTTAAATTCAAACTTTAATATTCATAACTCACACTTTAATTCAAATTCAAATATTTAATCTTATTTTAATTATTACATTTCTTATTAAAATTTACAGGGTGTTACAAAAGTGTTAATTAATCCCCATCATTAATTAATTAATTTACTACTTACCAACTAACCTTTCTTTAGCTAGAAAATTCACATTAAATCCAAAATTTCTGAGAAAATTCCTAGAAGTTCATAGAGATTCAAAGACATCCTTATGTGCTTGTAGTAAAAATTTTGGATCATAATATTAAAATCTAATATTTTTAAAGTATTAAATTTTGACTTAAAAGCAACTATCTTTCACTTAGGAAATTCACAATTAGTTATCTCTTCATCCAAAAATTATGAAAATTGAAGTCCGCTTCTAATTTACTATTAGAAGCAGTATAATAAATTTTGAAAGCATTTAGATAAGATTAGTGCATGTTTTTCTATTAAACATGTCTAAAAATTCATCTATTTAATTATCCAATCACAAGCAAAATTATTCATCATCATACAAATGTGTTTATCATCAATAAAACAGATCAAATCTAAACCCAAATAGGTTTGGAGGTAATTAGAGTGTTACTCAAATGGGTGTTGAAAATCTTAATTTAATCTTCCTCTTTCTTCTTAGAACTGAAAGTTTCTTCTTTTGGTTTTTATTTTCTTATTCTTACACTTAAGAATGGCGGTCAACTTTAACTTATTTGCTTTTGTTTAATGTTAGTGAAAAATGAGTATGAAGGAAAGAAAATATGGTTAAGTGTATATACTCGTATTTCCTTTAATACAAATCCTCTTCATTCAATTATTCAATATTACCCCCTCGTACTTATATGGCCAATTATAATTGCTCTAATAACTCTTATTCTATTTACTTACCCTTGTCATAGATTTGTTCATTCAAATCCCCTTTAGTAATTCTTTCAATCAATTTCTATTACTTATTTCTTAATAAACTGTAACACCCTTAATTTTTAATAATATTATTCAGGAGATTTAATTAGATAAATTAAATAGAATAATGTAAATGTTAAGTGATATGAGGATTGAGTTTTAATAAATACTTAAGGGGCCGTGCTCAATTTAATTAATTAAATGAGCTTAAAGTTAATTAATTTGCATAAGAGTATATTAGGAATCCGCACATAACCCCTTACCCTTATATATTCCTTCCTATACTATTCACGTTCATTTCTCATTTCACAAAAATGCAAAACAAAAACATAAAGAGGAGCCGGCCATAGCTAAGAAGAAAAGAGGAGAAAATTCAATTCAAAGCTAAGGATTAAAGCTAGGGAAATAAATCTCAATCTCAGACCAGTATCCTTATCTTAATCAAGGTGAATAATAATTTATACCATATCTATTTTGTTTTATGATCATATGTTTTATGATTTAAGATTAAATTCATTTTTATAATGATTTGAATGATGATGTGCTTGAATTATAAATTGTTTAAATGAGGTTTTATGCGGTTTTAGGGCAAAACCGATTGAAATTGATTCTTGAATGCCATGGAAAAAATTTATGTTGTGTAAAATATGATTTTGGAGTTGGTTTTAATTTTGATAATTTTTCAAGCTATGGAAAGACTATTATGAATTTTCAAAGGAAAATATGGTTAATTGGGTTTAGAAATTTATTTCAAAAATTGTATTGAGAATTTGGGTCTGAAATTTTGATGTGTTAGATAACATGATGAAAATGAATTTCTGTCATTTTTGGGGATTTTTCCTAAGTGAGTTGCTATGCAAATAAAATTATTTTAGAAGAAGGACTTATTTGCAATATTGGTTTTGCTTAATAGAAGAGCTTATTTGTTAAATTAACCTTGTTTTAGATCTGGAATTAAGTGGCAGTTATTTTGGTAAAGAATTTAAAAAGTTAAGGCAACCAATCATACGTTTACCGTGGTAGGTTAGTTAGATAGAATTTGCTTTAATTGACATTAATCAGCTTTTACTGAGAAAAGCAGGTTCCACCTTTAATAGAAGTACCTTTCGACTCAGAGCTTCCGCCTTCAATCAAGTCGAAACCTCACTAAGCCAAAACCAATACACAAGGTATCACTTAGTTGGTACGTAGTGGATTGGAGAAAGGCGGAAGGCATGGTGTCAAAAGCATTGCTTCCGATGGGGTCAATACCTTTGTTTGTTTTCAAAAGTGAAGCGCATGCCTTTGTTTTATTAAAGCCTTCGAAGGAGTCTAAGCATATGTTTTCGAAAGAGGTTTTCTAAAGGCTTTCGAAGGTGTTACCATCTCATGTTTTAATATATAAGCTTTCGAATGGGTTTCTTTACTGGTAAAATAATGCTTTCCAAAGAAGGGGTTCCGACCTAGTCGAAGCTCTACTGCCATTCTTTTACCTTTTGAGAATATTGAAGTCGTCAATGCCTTCGAAGGGTGGTTTTGTTTTAAAGATGTTTTAAGCCACTTCTTAAATGCTTTCAAAAGGATCCAAGGGTTTCGAAGGCAATGGCTTTGAAAGGGGGTTTCGACGCTATCCTTCAATGTTTTGTTTAAATGATTTGAAGCTTTCGGTAGGGATGGTGCCAACGCCATCAAGTTTTTCCTAATACTTTTATATGATAAAGGATGGTTTCGAAAGAGAAACTTTCATTTATATTCACTTTGACCCAAATGATATTTTAAGTATAAACCCAATGGTTTCGAAAGAGATACTTTCATTTATATTCACTTCGACTCAAATGATATTTTAAGTATAAACCTAATGGTTTCGAAAGAGAGACTTTCAATGGTTTCGGAAGGGATATTTCCAAAGGTTTCGAAAGGGGTACTTTCAAAGGTTTCAAAAGGGGTAATTTCAAAGGTTTCAAAGCCATGCTTTTAAGAGTTAATAAGTAATACTTTATTACATTTGAAAGGTTTCGAAAGAGAAGTTTTAAAGTATTTCGAAAGGCAGGGGCCTAATGTTTTGAAAAGAAATTTATATGAGTTCGAAGGAGGTTATCCAGTGAGGTCGAAAGCAAGGTTTTAAAGGTTTCAAAAGCCTTAGTTTTCAAAAGCCTTAATTTTCAAAACAAATAATCCAGTCTCATTTCAAAAGAAAAGATGGCATAAATAAATATAGTGTTTTGAAAAGGTGTTTTTGAAGAAGTTTTCTTTGATTAAAAGGTTAAAGGGATTAACCGAGTTATTATGTTTTCTTCTTCATATATGTATATATTCACATTGTAATGGACCCATAACTGCATTTTGAGGAATGGCAGAATAACCAGCTAGGTTGACCCAGTAGTGAATATAAATTAAGTTAACTCCTGAATGAGTAGAATTGCATCCAAGAGGCCAGGAAGATCGAAATATAGGATGCTAAAATATTAAATAAAAGACATTGGTAGGGGCCAATAGGTTCATTGTAAGCCCTTGAAAATTATGTATTGGAAAAGATATTGACAGGGGACAATAGGTTCATAGTAAGATCATGAAAACTATGTGTAAATGAAGATGTCAAAAAGACAGGTTCATAGTTAGCCCATAAAAACTATGATGTGCTATTGGCAGAGGCCAATAGGTTTGTAGTCAGCCCATGAAAATTATATCCAGATTAAGATATTGACAGATGTCAATAGGTTCCCAGTCAGCCCATGAAAACTAGGATAAGAAGAAAAGATATTGGAGTTACCATTAGGTTCTTAGTCAGCCCATGAAAACTAGAATAAGAGTAAAGATATTGGAGTTACCAATAGGTTCTTAGTGATCCTATGAAAACTATGTAACTGGACAGGAAGTCCATAATCATTTTACCGGTTATTAGTCAGCCCATGAAAACTATTAGGTTAATAGTAATCCTAACAACTATAACTGTGACAAATAGTCAAAATGAATGGGGATGGGGAATCCAGAATTGATTCACTTGTTTTGCATATCACTATATCATACTGCTTTGAATTGTTTTAACCATTGTGGATGCATGAGCATATGGTTTTATAAAGGTTTTAAGATACTAGTGAGGGAAAAACCCGTTCCGCTAAGCGGCGTGGTCTCACTAGATATCTAAATAGTTTGAGATGGTAGATTATTATTCAAACCAGGCTTTAAGTCTGACTCGAAGTTTATGTTTTCCCCTTAAACTCTCGGGTACTCAATTGATTTTGAGTAGTTTGAGAGTTGAGGTTTTCAGTTACCTTATTAGACGAATAAAGCTTCTAAAGACATGCAAGAGGCATGATAGCTATCTAGAGTTCTCTTTTTTTATTTTGATTCCGTTGTGTTGTTTATAAAGGCAAAGTTGTTAAATTGCCTATATATATACTCTGATCATCCAGGGGGCATCTTCATATGTCGCTCTTAGCGTATGTTGTAATAAATATACTTTATTTGAACGTGGTTAACGATTGTGGGATTATGTGATTAACTTTGAAATGTTTTGAAATGGAATGTGGATCTGGTTCGATGTTTTAATTTTTTTCCATATTCATGTATTTATGTGTATCAATGTATCTAACATTACCGTATTTGGTCGCCGAGAATTAATAACTATGGATGATTGCAGCATCCGTAGCCGTTAGTTTTGGGCCTCCAAGTAGGGGGATGTTACAAGTTGGTATTAGAGCATAGGTTTATGAAACTTAAAAGAAATTTAAACCTAAAAGTTTTTGAAACATAATCCAGTGAATCAGAAAATAAGATCAGGGTTTGGGATAACGCTATAATAACATACTTGTATTTGATATATATATATAAGTACGTATTCCTCTCTCTCTTAGAACGTTCTTCTGTATCTTACTAAGGCTCGTATGTAGATTTACGAGAAAAAGGATATAGAAGAAGGAAATGAAAGTGGAAATCTCGGTGGAGGAAGCACCACAACCAATGGAAATGCTCGACCTAATACCAGGAGGAACCAAGGTTGATAGGCTAATGCTAACCAAAATGTTGATGCCAATTTGTGTGCTGGAAATCCACCAGTAGATATGGGGGCGATGTATCAGTTCTTCGTCAATGTTATGTAAGCATGAGTTGCTGTTGGAGTTGCTGGAAGTTGGAGGAGCTAATCATGTAGTTCAAATTGGGAATACTTATGCTAAGCTGAGCAGAGATTACATCAGTCTAGGTGGTAAACCATTTATGGGAATGGAGTATGCCATAGAAGTAGAGAGTTGGTTGTTGCATTATGAGCGTATCTTTGCTGACTTAGGATCAGATGATGAGCATAAGAGAAGGTTAGCCTCTAGGCAGTTGCAAGGGTTAGCACTTCATTGGTGGAATAAGATTACTACCGGAGTTCCGGAGGAAGAGTTGACATGGGCTGAATTCAGAAGAAGATTTGAACAGAGATTTCTATCTGAGGTTGCCAAGTGAACATTGATGAGAAAGTTTATGGATCTAGTTTAGGGAGGGATGTCGGTTATCGAGTATGCCACTATGTTTGATGAGTTGTCTCGATATGGATATGCTACTATAGACACAGACATCAGAAGGAATGAAAGGTCTATTCAGGGACTGAGGCCTGAGCTTGCTTGGGCGACCCTGACATATATCCGTGATCCTTGTAATATGGTTGTGGAGATGGTAATTCGCCATGAGGCGATGCTCGTTGTTTGTGATAGAGAGAAGGCGGTTGAATCCCAAGTCTCTCAGGGAAAGAAAAGAAATTTCTTTAAGAAGAAGGGAGCCTAAAAAGGAAAGGCTGCCAAGAAGGCAAAGGTTGATTTAATTTGCTACAAGTGTGATAAGCATGGTCATTATGCAAATGAGAGCCAGTCAGGAAAGGGGAAGGAGGTTGTAGATAAGAAGAATGTGAAGTGCTTCAACTGTGACCAAGTTCGGCATTATAAGAACAAGTGTCCAGAACTGGTTGGGGTGGACAAAGAAAAGGTTTTTGCTGTTGGACCATCATTTGTTAAGCCAACTGCAGCTGCAAAAGGAAAGACTATGATGGAAGGTACGTTTTTGATTCAGGGTATACCAGTTAGGATACTATTTGATACCAGTGCATCACATTCATTTATATCCCAGTGTTTGGTTGATAGGCTATGCTTAGAACCCATATACCTTGTTACTTCCTTAAGGGTTGCGAATCCAATATGAGGGTATGCAACTCTGGGGATGAGATGTGACCAGTTAGAACTTGATTTGTTAGGTCATAAGTTTGCATGCAGTCTGTATATTTTCGATTTCGTAGATTTCGGAATCATTTTGGGTATGGATTAGTTGAGCAAGTATGAGGCTAGGATATTTTGCCAAAATAGGGAGATATCACTAAGACACCCAGATAGTCATAGCCGAATTATATTCTCAGTGGAGAATTCTGACCAGAGTAGTTGTGCTTTGTTAAGTGCAATGGAAGTGGGAGAAGAGCTAAGTCAGGTTCGAGTAGCAAGTGAGTTTGCAGATGTCTTTGAGCCAGTCACAGGACTACCACTGAAACGAGCTATTGAGTTTCGGATAGATCTTGTGCAAGGAGCTGAACCTGTGAGTAGACCACCTAGCAGGATGACACCGACCAAGATGAAGGAATTGAAGGTCCAGCTAATGGATCTAGAAGGAAGGAATTTTATTAGACCAAGCAGTTCGCATTGGGGAGCGGCCGCGTTATTTGTGAAGAAACGAGATGGGTTATTGAGGATGAGTATCGACTATCGTAAGTTGAATGAGAGGACGATCAAGAATAAGTATCATTTGCCAAGGATTGATGATCTATTCGTTCAGTTGTATGAAGCCAAAGTGTTTTCCCAGTTGGATTTGGTGACAGGTTTCCATTAGTTAAGAGTGGGTAGTATTCCTTTGACAACATCCCGGACTAGATATGGTTCGTACGAGTGGTTAGTAATGTCATTCAGGTTAACAAATGCACCTGCTTTCTTCGTGGATTTGATGAACCGAGTCTTTCGAGAGTATTTGGACATATTTGTGTTGGTGTCTATAGAAGATATTTTAGTATACTCTAAGGATGAAAGAGAGCATGAAGATCACCTTAGAGTTGTGCTTGAGACACTAAGGCAGCATCAGCTAAAGGTGATGTTTTCCAAGTGTCATTTCTGGAAGAAAGAGGTTAAGTTTCTTGGTCACGTGGTTTCAGAGAAGGGCTTGTCTGTCGATCTAGATAAGATCGAAGTTGTTAACAATTGGAAGAGACCAGAGACAGTGGTTGAGATTAGAAGTTTTCTTGGACTTGCTGGCTATTACCGGAGATTCATCAAAGATTTCTCGTGGATAGCAACGCCTTTGACTAAGCTAACCATGGAGGAGGTGAAGTTTGTTTGGTCCGACAAATGTGAGGAATCATTCCTTAAGTTAAAGCATTTGCTGACCAATGCACTAGAGTTAGTAGTTCCAGACGGAAACCAAGGGTTGGTGCGGTATATTGATGCATGTGGAACTGGATCAGGAGCTATGTTGATGCAGAAGGGTAAAGTGATTGCCTACGTTTCACGATAGCTTAGGCTGCATGAAGTGAGATATCCTACTTATGATTTGGAGTTGGCTACGGTGATATTCGCACTGAAGGTTTGGAGGCATTATCTCTTAGGGGAGAGATTTGAGCTACACATAGATCATAAGTCTTTAAGATACTTATTCTCTCATAAGGAGTTGAATATGAGACAGCAGAGGTGGCTGGAGTTTTTAGCTGCTTATGATTTTGGTATAGAGTATACACTAGGGAAAGGTAATAAAGTAGCGGATGCTTTTAGCAGAAGAAATCAGAATGTGGTGTTGGCTATGTTGGCAGAATGGAAGGATTTAGAAGCTTTGACTACTTGTAGTGTGCAGTTTGACTACTAGTTCTAGTCAGAGTACTGCCATGTTGTCCTGTTTGGAAGTTCGACCAGTGATGATCAAGAGAATTGCTTCTAAGAAAAAGGAGGATCCATTATGGGTCGAGAAAATCAGAGGGCTTGAGGTTGGAGCCGAGATCGATGATCTGAAAGATTTTAGTCTTGACCAGAAGGGACGGTTGAGAAAGAAGGAACGGTTGTGTGTTCTGAATGTTGAGAACTTGAGGAAAGAAGTTCTTGGAGAATGTCATCGATCCAAGTTTACGATTCATCCTGGAGGGCCAAGATGTATCAAGATATGAAGAGGAGCTTCTATTGGGAAGGTATGAAGAGGGATGTTTGCTTGTGGGTTAGGCAGTGTGCAAACTGTCAACAAGTGAAAGCCGAACATCAGAAGCCAAGTGGGTTGTTTTAGCCTTTAGAAATTCCAGTTTGGAAATGAGATTCGATATACATGGATTTTATAGATGGGTTGCCAAGGTCAAATAGAAGAAATGAAAGTGTATGGGTTATAGTGGATAGGTTGACCAAGATTGCCCATTTCATTCCAGTTAAGTCAACCAGAACGGCACCTGTTTTAGATAAGTAGTTCATGAAGAACATAGTTAGACTACATGAAGTTCCTAATAGCATAGTCAGTGACAAAGATGCTTTGTTCACTAGCGAATTCTGGAAGAGTCAACAGGATGTGTTAGGCACTAAACTCAAGATGAGTACTGCATATCACCCTCAGTCGGATGGGCAGACAGAAAGAGTCAATAAGGTACTCGAGGATTTACTAAGAGGTTGTGTATTAGACTTTGGTGGATCTTGGGAGAATCACCTACAGTTAGTTGAGTTTTCCTATAATAATAGTTATCAGACTAGTATAGGAAAGGCGCCATTTGAAGCTTTGTATGGAAGGCCATGCAAATCACTAACATGTTGGTTGGAGACAGGAGACAGGAGACAAATTGGTCTTAGGTCTAGATTTGGTTAGGGAGGCGTCAGAGAAGATTGAGTTGATCTGAGAAAGGATGAAGAAAGCTCAATCCAGACAGAAGAGTTACGCATATAAGAGGTGCAAAGACCTAGAGTTCTCAGTTGGAGATAGGGTTTTCATTAAAGTGTCACCGATGAAGGGTGTGGTACAGTTTGGAAAGTCAGGGAAACTAGCACCGAGATATGTTGGTCCATTCTAGATTATAGAGAGGATTGGAAAGCTCGCATACAGAGTAGAGTTGCCGAGCAGTATAACAGGTGTCCATAATGTATTTCATGTATCTCATCTTCGCAAGTATGTGCAAGGTCAAGAGACTACTATTCCTCCAACAGGGTTGGAAGATTTGGTAGTGGAGCCTAATTTGACTTTTATTAGACAACCAGTTCAAGTTGTAGCGAGAGACGAGAAAAGATTAAGAAACAAGACAGTCAAGTTGGTGAAAGTTCAGTGGAGCGACAACGAGAAGGACTGTACTTGGGAGACAGAGGACAAGATTCGAGATACTTATCCTGATCTACTTGAGGGTATATCTATATTAGATTCATATAGATAATTGCTAGTCAGGTAGACTAGTATGGTTGTTAGGAGTCGTTACAGATGATTGCTATGTTTAGTATTTAGTCCTTACTGAATTTCGAGGACGAAATTCTTTAAGGAGGGGAGCCTGTAACACCCCTAATTTTTAATACCATTATTCAGGAGATTTAATTAGATAAATTAAATAGAATAATGTAAATGTCAAGCGATGAGGGGATTGAGATTTGAATAAATACTTAAGGGGCCATGCTCAATTTAATTAATTTAATGGGTTTAAAGTTGATTAATTTGCATAATGGTATATTAGGTATCCGCACATAACCCCTTACCCTTATATATTCGCTATTATACCATTCACGTTTCATTTCTCATTTCACAAAATACGCAAAACAAAAACGTAAAGAGGAGCCGACCAAAGCTAGGAAGAAAAGAGGAGAAAATTCAAATCAAAGCTAAGGATTAAAGCTAGGGAAATAAATTTCAATCTCAGACCAATCTCCTTATCTTAATCAATTTGAATAATAATTTATACCATCCCTATTTTGTTTTATGATCATATGTTTTCAGATTTAAGATTAAATTCGTTTTTATGATGATTTGGATGATGATATACTTGAATTATAAAATGTTTAATTTAAACAAATTTGTTTAAATGAGGTTTTAGGGCAAAACCGATTGAAATTGATTCTTGAATGCCATGAAATTTTTTTATGTTATGTAAAATATGATTTTGGAGTTGGGTTTTAATTTTGATAATTTTCTAAGCTATGGAAAGACTATTATGCATTTTCAATGGAAAATATGGTTAATTGGGTTTAGAAATTTATTTCAGAGATTATATTGAGAATTTGGGTCTGAAATTTTGATATGTTAGATAACATAATGAAAATGAATTTCTTTCATTTTTGAGGATTTTTCCTAGGTGATTTGCTATGCAAATTAAATTATTTTAGAAGGACTTATTTGCAATATTGGTTTTGCTTAATGGAAGGGCTTATTTGTTAAATTAACCTTGTTTAAGATCTGAAATTAAGCGGCAATTATTTTGGTACAGAATTTGAAAAGTTAAGGCAACCAATCATATGTTTACACGTGGCAGGTTAGTTAGATAGAATTTGCTTTAATTGGCATTAATCGGCTTTTACTCAGAAAAGAAGGTTCCACCTCTAATAGAAGTACCTTTCGACTCAGAGCTTCCGCTTTCAATTAAGTTGAAACCCACTAAGCCAAAACCAATACACAAGGTATCACTTAGTTGGTACGTAGTGGATTGGAGAAAGGCGGAAGGCATGGTGTCGAAAGCATTGCTTCCGATGGGGTCGATACCTTTGTTTGTTTTAAAAAGTGAAGCACCTACCTTTGTTTTATTAAAGACTTTGAAGGAGTCAAAGCATATGTTTTCGAAAGAGGTTTTCTAAAGGCTTTCGAAGGTGTTGCCATCTTATATTTTAAATAATAAGCTTTCGAATGAGTTTCTTTACTTATAAAATAATGCTTTCGAAAGAAGGGGTTCCAACCTAGTTGAAGTCCTGCTGCCGTTCTTTTGCCTTTCTAGTATATTGAAGTCATCAATGCCTTCGAAGGGTGGTTTTGTTTTAAAGATGTTTTAAGCCACTTCCTGAATGCTTTCAAAAAGGTCCAAGGGTTTCGAAGGCAATGGCTTCGAAAGGGAGTTTCGATGCTATCCTTCAGTGTTTTGTTTAAATGATTCGAAGCTTTCGGAAGGGATGGTGCCAATGCCATCAAGTTTTTCCCCAATACTTTTATATGATAAAGGATGGTTTTGAAAGAGATACTTTCGTTTATATTCACTTCGACCCAAATGATAATTTAAGTATAAACCCAATGGCTTCGAAAGAGGGACTTTCAATGGTTTCGGAATGGATACTTCCAAATGTTTCGAAAGGGGTACTTTCAAAGGTTTCGAAAGGGGTACATTCAAAGGTTTCGAAGCTATGCTTCTAAGAGTTAATAAGTAATACTTTATTACATTCGAAAGGTTTTGAAAGAGAAGTTTTAAAGTATTTCGAAAGGCAGGGGCCTAATGTTTTGAAAAGAAATTTATATGCTTTCGAAGTAGGTTATCCAGTGAGGTTGAAAGCAAGGTTTTGAAGGTTTCAAAAGCCTTAGTTTTTAGAACAAATAACCAGTCTCATTTTAAAAGAAAACCATGGCATAAATAAATAAAGTGTTTTGAAAAGGAGTTTTTGAAGAAGTTTTCTTTGATTAAAAGATTAAAGGGATTAACTGAGTTATTGTGTTTTCTTCTTCATATATGTATATTTCACATTGTAGTGGACCCATAACTGCATTTTGGGGAAGGGCAGAATAACCAGCTAGGTTGACCCGGTAGTGAATACAAATTAAGTTAACTCCTGCATGAGTAGAATTGCATCCAGGAGGTCAGGAAGACCAGAATATAGGATGCTAAAATTTTATAAGAAAAGAAATTGGTAGGGGCTGATAGGTTCACGGCAATCCCATGAAAACTGTGTATTAGAAAAGATATCGGCATGGGCCAATAGGTTCATAGTAAGCCCATGAAAACTATGTATAAATGAAGATGTCAAAAAGACAGGTTCATAGTTAGCCCATGAAAACTAGGATAATAAGAAAAGATATTGGAGTTACCAATAGGGTTCCTAGTCAGCCCATGAAAACTAGGATAAGAGTAAAGATATTAGAGTTACCAATAGGTTCTTTGTGATCCTATGAAAACTATGTAACTGGACAGGGAGTCCATAATCATTTTACTGGTTCTTAGTCAAGCCATGAATACTATTAGGTTAATGGCAATCCTAAAAACTATACTATGACAGATAGTCAAAATGAATGAGGATGGGGAATCCAGAATTGATTCACTTGTTTTGCATATCATCATATCATACTGTTTTGAATTGTTTTAACCATTGTGGATGCAGGAGCACAATATATGGTTTTATAAAGGTTTTAAGATACTAGTGAGGGGAAAACCCGTTCCGCTAAGCGGCGTGGTCCCATTAGATATCTAAATGGTTTGAGATGGTAGATTATTATTCATACTAGGCTTTATGTCCGACTCGAAGTTTATGTTTTCCCCTTAAACTCTCGGGTACTCAATTGATTTTGAGTAGTTCGAGAGTTGAGGTTTTCAGGTACCTCATTAGACGAATAAAGCTTTCGAAGATGTGCATGAGGCATGATAGCTATCTAGAGTGCTCTTTTATTTTAATTCCGATGTGTTTTTTTAAAGGCAAAGTTGTTAAATTTCCTATTTATATATATACTCTGATCATCCAAGAGGGCATCTTCATATCTCGCGCTTGGCGTATATTGTAATACATGTATTTTCTCTGAACGTGGTTAACGATTTTGGGATTATGTAATTGAATTTGAAATGTTTCGAAATGGAATGTGGATCTGGTTTGATGTTTTAAATTTTTTCCATATTCATGTGTTTCTGTGTATCAATGTATCTAACATTACCGTATTTAGTCACCGAGGATTAATAACTATGGATGACAGCAACATCTGTAGCTGTTATTTTTGAGCCTCCAAGTAGGGGATGTTACATAAATTTTATTATTAATTATCTTCCCAATATTAAGGTTTGTAAAATATTCAGTATTATGGTTTGTAATGAAAATCTCTTAAGTTTTGGATAAGTCATAGAGCACATATAGCCTCTACCACATGGCATGATGCTTTAGAACCTAAATGGATTCCAAGTACATTAATAACTTTGGTTTTTAATTTACCCCAAGGGTATGATTCAATGTCCACAATTGTCTCTTCAAGAAGAAGATCAATGCAGTTGGAATTGTATAAAAAAGGTTGATGGGAAATGACATTATCGATTTAATATGCTTAAATTATGAAGTAGTTTCTCTGGCTAACATGCTTAATTCCATTTGGACACTACTCGTAAATTATCACACAATATGACGATGCGTTTTGGTACATTAAAATTGAAACAAAACTTCTAAATAATGATTTAGGGAAGACATTTGCATTTCATAGCCAAATTGTCTTAAAGTTGTTGTAAGCGATAACAAAGCTTGTAATTTTTAGGATAAGATCTTAAACAAGCATCTAGAGATTGAGCAAGTATTTTGACAAAGAAATCAAATCATTTGGTTTCAGTAAGAATGCAGAGGAAGTGTATGTGTCTATAAGAAAGGAAACCGATGGTACAAAAATATTCTACAACTTTAAGTAAACAATATTTTTGCTAATCAGTAATGATTTACCCATGTTAAAATCAGTTAAAGTTTAGTTATTTGGATCTCATTGAAGGTTTTGAAAGAGATAACATTTATACTTGGTATAAGAGGATATTGGGATTGTCGCAATCGATATACATAAACACAAAAGTAAAATGTTTAACATGGAGTATATGAGATAATTCCTTATGCATCCCCAACAAGAACCATAATATATGTTATGTTATGTACTATATCGAAATTTGCCTTTTCATTTGGTGTTGTGAGATAATATCAAATTTGAGTTAAAATCACTAAATGGTAGTTAAGAATATTACCGAACGTTTGCGAAATACTAGAGAATTGTTTGTAGAAACAATAAACTCGTCATGAATGAGTATTCAGACTTGAATTTTTATAAGTGACATCGAAAATAGTAAGTCAATCTCAAATTCATATCTACCCTTGGTAAAGGGGCTTTATTTTGGAAATTTTCCAAACGTGTGGTTATGGAAAATTCAACTAGAAAGGTTAAGTACACTGGCTTAAATAGTGCCACAATGAAAGTATTATATGTGTGCAACTTATAAAAAGTCAGGGATGGTTCCTAGAATAAAGAGTAATAGTGTATTGTGATAGCAATGATGCAATATAGATTGCAATATGATCTAACAACTTAATAAGAGGTTGAGATATGATCTCCGTAAGTAACACGTAGTAAAATAGTTTATTAGTGATGAAGAAGCTTAATCGAAAAGTAGATATGAACTAATAATATTACGGATCCACTCATTAAGGTCCTTTCTCAATTTTTTCTAGGAGAACTGATTGAGAAAATGGTTATACACCATTGTAGTTGACCCTAAGCGCAAGTGGAAGATTAATAGAGTTAAGGCGTGCCTAGGGGCAATTATATAATTTGATTATAGAACTTAAATTTTATGGCGAATCTTATTTGAAACAATGTAATATTTTGGTTTAATTTTCTACTATATTGTTATCCTGCCTATGAACCAGATCAGATTTAGAAGAGTCAAAATCATTTAATGCTCAGAGAGTAAGTCAAAATTCTAAAACTATAACTTGGAAAGTCAGAATTCAACCAAAGCTCAAAGAGTGATACAGAGCTTTGCTTATAACTAGAAGGAAACTAACAATTTCCTAGAGAAATAAAGTGGCATAAAAGAAAATCTACAAAAAATAGGAGAAGTGACAACTCGGTATCGAGTTGATTCACTCAACTCGATGTCGATCCCTAAGTGATAACCAGTAAAACAACCTAAAGAAAGTCAATGAACAAACCATGGATGGCATACAATATGGAGTGAACTAATGCTGCCACAAGCTTTATATCCAAGGAGACAAGTAACAAGATCAAAAGTCCAAAAATGGAATAAGTGACAACTCGACACCCAATTATGAAGCACAACTCAGTATCGAGTTGACTACAGACTTATGAACATGGCCATGGTTTTCTTTTCGAACCTCCTCCAGAACGTAGAGAATGTGGGTAGCAAAATCGGAGCCTATTTGGCTGATCTATGTCTATGAATAGGAGGATAGGAAAAATAATTCAAGATTTTTTTTCTATTTTCTGAACCTTTTGATTTTACTCTGTCACTCTGTTGGATTATCACCGAGTTGTGAGCATCAGGTTGTAAGAACATAGTTTGTAAAATCTCAAAAAATCATTAACAAAGTTAAAGTGGACGTTGGCCAGAGTTTAGCCTAGCCACTATAAAATTGTTGTGTTTGATTTACTTCATTTTCCATTTAATTTCTTCATTTTATTCTCTACTTAATTATGATCAAGTGTTTATCCAATTTTTTGCACAAACAGTTTGTGCTTTCACCAAGTACTCGAATTTCTCACTGTTTGGGTCTATCCTCAACCTTTGGATTGTTATAATCCATGGAGTAGATCTGTAAGTTCTCCTAAAAAGGTCCTGATAATTTAGATTTTCTTAAAATCTATCATAGGATCTACAAAAGCAATGGCACCTAAGAATGCTAAGGACAAATCTACTACCTCCAAACCTAATAATGATGTGGAAAATAATGGCTCTTAGTGTAGAGAGGAAACCAATCAGCTTAGTAATGCAGAAATTTAGAGTGTATCAGAAATGGTTACTAGAGTTAATTTGGATAAGATGATGGGTGACATGAACGAGAAGCTGAAACGCTATGATGAAGAAGATGCAAGAAAATATGGAGTTGATGACCCAGCTATCCCAAGGTCGTAGAAGAACAGAAAGAAGTTGTCACCTTTTGATTCAGAAGAAGATAGGTCCTCCTCATCAAGCAGAAACCACGAAGATGGAAAGTGGAAAATAAAGACGAAGGAAGTTGGAACTTTGAAATTGGAGCTGGATAGACTTAGGTCGGTAGGCCACAAATGATGATGAACCGCCATTACAACTCGGTGACGATCTACCCCCCGAGTCGTGGATGGCGATGTTTTTTGTTGATTTGCAAGAAGATGTGGATGCCGATGATGACCTTGTTGTTAGTGGCAGAATGGTGGAGTTTAGGCGACTATTGCTGATTCATCATTAAGAGAACGTAGAAACCGATCGATTGGACGAATGACTCTCCTAGAGATAGGAGAACCCATGTATCATGGAACAAACCGATACCATTTGCGTAGCCAAACACTCGGGGCAGGCCATAATGATTTTCGTTCAGCTGTTCTAATAGAACTAGAGTGTTTAGCTGATATAGTAAGGAGATTGGGAATGAAAATCATTATAGAAATAATGATGATGGGGGTTCTTCTCTTAGTAGGAACCGGTTTACCGAGGAGATATTACGGGAGGTGTATCCTAGATTCATCATGCCTACAATGTCGTCTTACAATAGAACGACTAATTTGAGACAACATCTTTTTAAGTATGAATGACATATGGATAGCGTCAGGGCTACCGATGCTGTTAGATGATAATGTTTTTCGATATTTTTGGAAGATGTAGCTACGAAGTGGTCCACTCGGCTTTCATCAAGGTCCATATTTTTGTTTGACCAATTGGCCAGAAGGTTTGTGGAGTAGTTCCAATTGCATGTTGCTCGTCTGAAAGATGTGACATATTTATCTAACATTTTATAGAATCCTAGGGAGTCTCTGAAAAATTTCCTGGGCGGGTTTAATACGGCTATAACTGAGGTAAGCAAGAAGGACATTGTACTGATGGTTTTAATCAGAGGAACTCATCCAGAAACGAATTTCGGTAGATGGTTGGTGATGAAACCACCATCAACCATAGAGGAGTTCTATAGAAACGCAACCCAATATCAGTGCTTGGAAGAAGTAGATATGGCCATCGGAAAGGTTGGTGGAAAACAGTTAAATGAGGTGGTTTAGAGTAATGTTGTTATGAAACAGGCTAGTGAGAGCATTGAAAATGTTGCTATTAATGTTGGAAACAAAAACAACAACTAGAAGAGAGGTAATCAGGGTGCTGGGGTAGGAAACCGGACTTCAAAAAGCGTATAAGGTACCCGAAACATGATGATTACACCCTGCTCAATGACATTGCCGAGAATATCCACCTTATGACATAGGGTATTGAGAACTACAAGAAGCTGACTCGGAGGGAGTCAGCAAAAAGAGAAAAAATATCTGAGAAGTATTGTTTCTTCCACGAAATGCAAGGGCATAATATTAAAGAGTGCAGACATTTGAGAGATGTAATCAAAGAACTAATCCGAAAAAAGAAACTTCAGCAATATGTGAAAGCCCCATAGAATAGCGCCCAAGTAATGTTCAACCCCTAAGGCAGATGCCTTAACGGAGCTAGGGTGAGCCTAATGAAGGTCAACCTAGGCAGCTTGGAAAAAGACGTGTTATTAATTTAATCATTGGTGGACCTCATCCGGTAGAGAAGAGCTGGAACTAGATGGAAAGGCATGGGAGTTCTCTGAAGCATGTTGTTCAGGAAAGCTGCTTTGTTGTCGAAGATGGAGCTCTAGCAAAGCAGCCAAGGATGATAATGGATGACATCGTGTTCGAAAATCGTGATGCTAACGAAGTAGAAGCGTCGACGCTTGACCCTTTTGTGATAACGACCATGACTGGGCCAATGAATGTGAAGCAAATTCTCATCGATTGTGCGAGCTTGGTGAATATTTTATTCAAGAAAACTTACGACCAAATGGCGAAGGATGACCTGGATCTGAAGCCATGTAAATCCTAGATTCAAGGATTTATTAAAGTGGCTATAGAGCCCGTGGGATGCGTGGAATTGCTAGTGGAGTTGGGTAAAGGTGACTGTAAGAGAGGGTGGATTGTGACTTTCATTGTGACGGATACATACTCTGCGTATAATTGGGCTGACCGGTCCTCGCCAGTTTTTGGGTGGCTCTAGCCCCATGGTGCTTAACAATGAAATTTTCCATGGAGAACGGGGTATTAGTCATCCAAGGTGACTAGAGTGTGGGATGTGAGTGTTACGTCATGGCGTGAGAGAGGCGAAGCAACACAAAAATGAAAAGAGCGCAAAGAAAACTCTCTGCGTCAAATCAATTGATGCATAGCAACCACTACCGAAGCCCTACCTCCATCGACACAATAAATTCTACAAATCCATAGGTCTGATGAAAGAGCCTTAGGATGGGAGGGCAGCCCCAACTGAGCTGACAATGAACATCCCGGACGATCAGGATGATCCTTTTAGGTCTTGAAGATCGGCTCTTAGCTTAGCATAAAGATAAAGAAGGAATTGGCAGGGTTCCTCTGGGCAAATCTAGATGTGTTTATCTGGACACATTCTAATACGTGTGGAATATTGCTCGTGCCGTACATTGAATGTGAACCATAGATGTCCTGCAGCAAAGCAGAAGTGGCACATCTTGGGTCCATAGCGATCTGGCAACATTGAAAGAGGAAATGAATAAGCTAAAGGCCAACGGCTTTATCCACGATGCCCTATACCCCGAATGGGTATCCAATCCAGTGCTGGTCAAGAAGCTTAATGGAAAATGTTGGACATGAATCGAGTATTCAAATCTGAATAGGGCATACCCAAAAGACAGCTTCCCACTACCGAAGATCGACCACTAGTGAACTCAACAGCCGAACATGAATCATGGATGCTTATTCCGACTACAATCAGATACCAATGCATGTTCCAGATCAAAAACACAATAGCTTCATTACATGATTGAGATTATATTACTGTCGTATCATGTCGTTTGGTCCGAAGAATGCAGGATTGACCTACTAGAGATTGGTAAATTCGATATTCAAAAATCAAATCGGACACACAATAGAGGTCTATGTGGACAATATGTTGGTGAAGTCACAGTAATTGGTGAACCACATGAGAGGCATATCAAAGGTTTTTGATGTACCCTGAAGATACAGAATGAAGCTCAATCCATTGAAATGTTCAATTCATTAGTGCATCGGGTAAATTTTTGGGTTTCATAGTGAACTCAATGGGCATAGAATCCAATCCAAAGTAGATTAAGGCACTACGAGATGTCAAAGCCCCAAAGACAAGGAAGGAGATGTAAAGCTTGAACAAAAAAGTAGCCACGCTGAGTCAATTTATCTCGAGGGCTACATACAAGTGTGTGTTGTTCTTTGATGTGTTTAAAAAGAAGCGAAAGTTTGCGTGGACACAGAAGTGTCAGGATGCTTTCCAGGCCTTACTTGATCATATGAAGAGATCACTAGTTCTATCGAAGCCTTTGGAAGGAGAGGATCTATTTATATATATATGGAAGTATTTGTACATGCATTGAGTGTTGCCCTAGTACATGAAGAATCCAGAGTCCAAAGGTTGGTGTATTGCATCAGCAAGTGGTTTACCATAGTGGAGACAAATTATCCAAAATTAGAAATGCTGGCTTACTCCTTGTTGATTACATTGAGGAAACCATGTCCCTACTTTCGAGTTCATCTAATTAAAATGTTGATTGATCAACTCTTGAGATAGGTGCTATACCGATCCGAGACTTCAAGGAGGCTATTAAAGTAGAATATCGAATTAAGTAAATAAGATATATCCTATCATCCCAGTAGCGTGATCTAAGGGCAGGAATTGGCTAATTTCATTGCTGAATTTACCACTTGGGGTAAAGAGAAGAGAAAGACATGGAGTGGGGTTCCTAATGGAAATTATACACGGATGGAGCATCCAATGAACGTTGCTCTAGGGAGGAGTGACCTCAAAAAACCCTTGAGGAACGAGTAATCTGTTATTCCTTGAAACTTGAGTTCCTCGTAATGAACAACAAAGCTGAATACGAAACACTAATCGTGGGAACCAAGATAGCGGAGGAATTGGAAGTCAAAACATTGCATATATATATAGCGATTCTCAATTGGCGGTCTGCCAGGTGAAGAATGAGTTCAAGCTAAGGGAGAGAGATTAGCCCCTTACTTGATGAAGGTTCTGGAACTATTGAATGACATCGAGTACTACGCGATAACGCACATTCCCGGGAAGGAGAACACGAAGGCTGATTCGTTAGGCAAGCTGGCTAGCTTTGCGTATGCTTACCTCATGGGATTGGTTCCAATGGAGGTACTACCTACTTCGAGCATTCATCAGATGGACGTCGATTAGATTTTAGAGGCCAAAGTAGAAAAGGAATCATGGATGGCTTCGATCAAGGAGTGCTGGCTGAAAGGGACTCTCCTGAATGGAAGGAAAGAATAAACGAAACTTTTGTGCAAAGTACCATAATTTTTGTTCAGGAAGGGGTGTTATATAAGAGAGGATTCTCAGCTCCCCTGTTGCGGTGTGTTGCCAATGAAGAAGCTAAAAGAATTCCTATATATGTGCACATGGGATCCTACAGTGCACACTGGTGGCAGACTTCGACAAAGAAGATTCTTCGTTATAGTTATTTTTGGCCAACAATCAACTGGGATGCGGTTGATACACCAGGAGTTGCAATATATGCCAAAGATTTGTAAAGATTCCTAGTGCCCCATTTACAAAAATCACATAAATGGTCGGTCCATGACCATTTGTAGTTTGGGGCATTGACATCATCGGTGTGCTATCAATTTCGAAAGGTGGAGAAAAATATGATATTATTGTAGTTGATTATTTTATAAAATAGGCGAAACTGAATTTGCTTGCCATGATCACCATGAAAAAAGAGATCGATTTCATAGTGAAGAACATTATCTGCCGATTTTGGATTCCCAAACCATCATATCGATAATGGGAGCCAATTCAATAGTACCAAAGTCAAAGGTTCTACAAGAAATACTGAAATTATAAGAGATATGCAGCTGTAGCACATCCACAGACAAATGGGCAGGCAGAGGTGGTGAATAAGTTCATTTTTCCATCTTGAAAAACCGACTGACAAAAGCCAAAGGCAAGTGGGTTGATGAATTACCTCTAGACTATTGGCTTGCCGAAAACTCACAAATCCACGACTGACCATATTCCATTTATGTCAGCCTACGGATCAGAGGCCATGATTCCAATCAAATAGGAAGTGCCTTCTCATCGAAAGATTCACTATGATCCCAAGGCGACCTGCTCGAGTCCCTTGATATAATCAATGGGAAGCACGAGGAAGTTGACTTAAGAGTTGTCGCTCAGCAAGAAACGAGTAGCTCAAAATTCAATGCAAAGGTCAGGAATCGAACCTTCAAGATCAGCAATTTCGTTTTTAAATGGACGATTCCTAGTCCAGTGAACCTGGGCCCGAATTGGGAAGGTCTTCATGCCATTGAGCACAAGCTTGGAGGTGGAACATTCAAGCTGGCAACCATTGATGGAATCTCACTTTCGAGGGCATGGAATAGCGAGCACCTACTATGCTATTTCATTTTAATGTACCTTTGTAAATATTTAGCTAGGCTCCTATGTGACAAGGCAAAGTCTACTAGTCTCATGAGAAGAAAATGAATTGGTTTTGAGGATCAATGGAACTGTCTTCTCATTAGCCTAACTTTATGCTGTAGACAATAGAAAATTAAACGCTCTACATTTTTGAAAATGCAAGCATGTAGGAACTCAGATAGGTGTCGATGGATTCTTTTGATCCATGATTGGATCAAGAGAGTATAATCATTTTTGGTATCCAATGACTGATGCTAAACACACTAGGGTCTATCACGATGATGCGCCCTATGCCTCTATTCTTTGACCATTACTTAGATGTAAGCAAGGTCAAAGTCCATAGCCCAGAAATTGGCAAGGTCTAATCGTGATGCATGGAGATAGGCGTCTTTCCCAACATGTCCTAGAGACAGGACCCGACGAAAGGATTGACTTCCAAACCAAAGAGCTATCGACGCCTGAAGCTGGGCACAGTCGAGCGTAGATGTCCAGATACGGCATCCAAACCACCAATCAAGGTGGCTAGTTATAATCAATGCTCAAAGATAGGCGGGATGAGTGTGGATGTCCAGAGATAGACATCCAAAGTGTTACTGTCCAGAGATAGGGAGTGATATAAAAATTAAACCCTATCTCTGCTCGAACGAAACCTGACTAGAGATAAACAAATAAGCAATGGATTTAGCCAAGCAATCGTAAGAAGTTGTCCTCATATACGTAGTTATGGTGGATGGTGATGTTGCTCGGATTCAAATGCAATCGCAATTAACATAAACGAACTAAGTATATCAGCAAATGAAATGGAGTTTTGAAAAGAGAAACTATTTTATTTGCAACGACTATACTTTGCAAGCAAAAGTAGGGGTTGTACCTGCACAATAACAGCTTATGTGCATGGAACAAAAACTAAAACAAAAAAACGACGAGCGAGCAAATGACAACATGACAAAACAATGACTAAGGGTTCCTCTTCTTCTCTTATTCTTCTTCTCCCTAGAAGAATGTGTAATATGCCTCCTACCAAACTTTCCATATTTTCATCCCCGGGATAGATAGCCCTTAGGGTCAGTGTTCCAATCATAATCGGTCCTCAGAGACTCAGAGCATCGGCTTAGAAGCTACCTAAGGCAGGAGTGGAAATAGGGATGACAATGGGTGGTATATGCAATGAGATTGAAAGGCTAGGAGGAATGTCATCCATCTTTTCCTTCTTAATATCTTTAAGCTTTATAGTTTATGATATCTTCTCCTCCTACATCGAAGGCCTATTTGTATGCTCAGTGAACCCAGTGATGACTATGTCTTCGTCGCCTTATGTCACAATAGGATAGTCCATGGCCTCGTGATCCAAAGCATGTATCATTTCAGCATCGGGACTAGGAGTATGATCCACTAAAGAGGCTAGAATTAAAATAGGGGTGGACACGATGACTAATTCAACCATTGTAGCTTAAGTGCCCAAAGACAAGTCTCCTTCAAGCGGGGGCAAGAGCAGGCGGACTTGAGACTTGAAAAATGGAAAAGTAGAGATTAGTGACATCAACTGGTGTTGTGTGAGCCATCTCGAATATGGGCAAAGTTAATGATATACCTCCAAAAGATGCAGAGGTCATATGTGATGGAGTCCCTGCCGAACTTCCCTCCACAATGGGAGATAAGATAGGTGGCTTTAGAAAAGAGTCTAAATCATTATAACTAGGTTTCTTAAGATTAAATTGTACATCAACTGAAGATTTTAAATGAGTTAAAATGCCTAAAACTACAGTGGAAGTCATAGGAGTACCAAAAGAAGAAATAACAGGCTTAATGGTCAATGGCTCGATCTGGAAGAGGTGGCGGCACCAGATGTATCCGCCATTTGCATTGAAGTCGCTACCGTAGATCCCTGGAGAACAGAAGTGGAACTCTCACCTAAACCTTTAGAGTTAGGTTCAGGTGGGGGACCAACAGACAAACTAGTTCGGGGAACAACCTCAGATGTTAGAAGGAGTCTGCCAGCCTCGAGCGCCTCTATGTCTTCATCCTACAGGAGGTTGAGCTTTAACTCCTCTTCATTAATCTCATCTCCATTGGAATGCTCTTGTTCTTGCCTCGGTATTTCCTCTAGACCATAGTTAAGGTCCTAGATACCCCTTGTCTAGCCACCTCAAGTTCTCGAACTTGATAATGTTCGCATAAAATCGGATGAGAGTAGGCTCGATCTCAGAGTTGACCTGGTCCTCGGCTACCTTGACCTAGTCACCAGCAATCATCACCCGAGCCCCGGCTTCCTCTTTCATCAATCAGGTATCCAATAGCTTGTTGCAATATTTCTAGGCTTGAGTAAGATCATCGACTTTCTCCTTCTTCTCTGTCTTAACGCATGTTTTAACCTCTGAATCTTTGAGGCCTATTCGTCAATAATCTTTCGGAGATTTTCATTTTCCACCGTAAGGTTATGGCTCTTGTAATTAGCAGCCTCAACCCGATCCTACTGCCTCTTTAATTGCTCTTCAAAAGACTTCATCTTTTCTTCCAACTTCCTTTTGGCAGTCGTCAATGAAGTCCTAAGCCATTCAATTTCTTTATCAAGATTTTCGATGATGCGCTTATTGTCCTTTTCAATCAACTTTTCCCTTGGAGAACCACTATTTTCTCATGCTTTACCTTGAAAATGGCTTATGTTGGCCTCTTCCACTTGTAGTACTAATCATAATGTCACCTATATAAGCCAGGTCTTCGGGCCCAATATGATGAGGAGTTTCTTTCAAGTGAGGGATGAACTTGACCCCGTCAAAGCAAATCTTTGGAAAGGCCTACTTCATAGCAGCAAGATGTGGGTTTAAGACAATTCGATAGCCATGCCTAAAACAAAAACAGGAAGTTGATCTTTAATGTGCCTTCATTTGTAAAGGTCAGAAGACACAAGCCTAGATGGTTGATAGGATTGTCTGGGCATGTAGGAAGACACTATTGGTTATGTCATAGGTGGAATTGAAGATGGAGCAGTAAGAAGTTGAATTGAGGGGACAAGATCAGGCCCCGTCGAGTGTCTATCCATACTATGTGGCAATGGAGAGTGAGCTCTATGTTGAGAAGGTGAAGTCATGTCAGACCCTCCGTAGCGGTCATCGCGATGCTTGTAGTCTATATCGTTATACAGTTCAAGTGCTTAACGGTTCTATAGCGGTGGAGGTGCAAAAGTTATAGTGAAGATAAAGCAAGGATATAGCGGTAAATAGAAGAGGTGAAAAAATCTTCATTGGCTATGAAACAAAATATTTAAAGTTATTTTTTTCTCATTTCCACATCATTTGTATAGGAAAAAAATATTGTTTAATCTTGTACAAAAACCTTAAAAATATCACGATTTATGCAGACTAGATTTGGCGACTATAACAGATTTCTAACTTATATTAAGCATTAATGCCTTAAAATTAAGTCTATAATTTAACTTTGCTGATACGATTTAAAAGAGAACTAGTCAAGCTAACCTTTATATATTAATGTTGCTAAGGCGGATACTAAAAAGCCTTGATTTTAGCGGGTGTAGCAGAAAATACTGAGGCATAAAGTGAATGTACTGTTTAATGGTGCTAAATTGAAATAACATAGTGGTCGAAAAGCGCTATGTGCCATAGCTAGGATTTTGCAAGGATTTAGCGGGGCTTTAACTAAATGGTTATTCCACCTTCCATGTTCCCTCCTATGATGCCTATTGAGTCAGACTTGAGAGACGATTCGCGATGATAGCATGACACACTAAGCCTCTGATATTCATCTTCATAGCTTTAAAGCTCATCAAAATGATGTTAGAGATCCATGGAACCTGTAAACAAAGCACAACCGAGTTTATACTAGGAATATCAAAAGATAATGCATGTAGTGATTCAAAGTGTTGTGAAGTGCTAATGCATCTTAATGCCCCATACGGACCATGGTCTTGAAGCTTGCTAACATGGATTATCTTCCTACAACCGTTGCAGGTACATCGGTAGACAAGCAAATGGGAGAGTCGATGTCACCAATGTTGATGTTATTGAGACCAAAATAAGCTATTTTATCTGGTATATCTCCAAAAGGAGGGATCGGTGCCTCCTCTGTTACGAAAACTGATGGTGGCTGTGAAACCGAGCGATATGAGATAATCTTTGGCTTTAACTATCGAGAAATGAGTGGCACCTGATCATTGTCACCTTTATCACCAGAAGATTCATGGCCAAGATCTATATCCTTATTGCCACCTTTATCTTTGTTACTATCGTCATCAGTATTACCATCACCTCCATCTACGATGATGTTCGCATTTCTATCTCCCTTATATTTTCTTCTGGATTGACTCGGGGTTCTTAGACGGGGAGAACATCCATATTTTCCTTAACTCCGGCAGCATGTTGAGCACCTTCATGGACATTTGGTGCGAGGCCCAACCTATGATTAGGATCCAAAAGGTTGAACAACCGCATTCTCTCGTCTGTCAATAGGAATCTCATCTCCCTTTCTTCGGTGGGGATGGCAAGCAAACATCAAAGGATACTTGCCAAAGCCGAGCTGCCAAGATGTAACAACCTTAATTTTTGGGTTATAAAATAAACTGAATAACGATTTAAATTGGAGAATTAAAATCATTAACCTAGAATTTGTGTTCTTTTATAAAAGATAAGTTTTTCTAGAATGATTAATTCAAGTTATTAGGAAATTGAGATTTTATTTAATTATGGTGAATTCTAAATTTATATTAGAGAAATTAGAATTCTAGAGTTTTTTTAAAGATAATTGAGAATTTAGTTTAGACAAGAATAAGTGATGATTAGTAGACTTTTTTTAAAATGGTTTAAATTTATCTTTGTGTTATATCTTGTTCTCACCATTTTGAGTATTTAGAGACAGTCTAACCCGAGTGTTATTTAATGCTTGAGTCAGGCCGGGACTTTTTAGGTTACAGGATAGGTTGATCCTTGGATGGTTGTGCTAGCATGGAGATAAACATTTTTGACTTTTAGTTTATCTCATTAGGATTCGTGTTTGTGTATGAGATGTATAATTAAGATAGAGATTTATACCAGATGTATATTATATGAGTCTAGTGTTATGTTTGATAGACTCATTTGTATATGTATAAAATGTTTATTATTCTACTTTGATTATGACTGTTGTTTATATGATCTACTGTTCTGATTTTGAGAAACCGGTGTGATTATTACTTTAAACTGAGACTGTACACATCAAATTTCATTCCAGAGATTAAGTAAACCGTAAGTATGAAGTGTCAGTGTTAGTTTAAAGATATATTCACATTCGGTCACTCTTAACATGCCGTATTCTTTGTATTATTATACGACATTATTTATAATGTTCTTTAATAATACAGGTATCGCGGTGTGGTCGTTACATAAGACTTCTTGGGATACATAAAAATTCATGAAAATGAAAGGATGGTGTTAGCACCACATGGATGGTGTGTGTTAGTAAAACTAATGTCCAGACGACCATTTGTGGGCAAATCTGGGAGGACGCCACATAAAGAAATATTCCATCTTGAAATAGCTAAGCTTATTAAAAAGGCCTTGGATGACACGATAGCCCGCAGATTGCTCCAAATAGACGAGAGAAAGACTTCCCTTTCACCTTTTGAAAGAATATAAGTATATTGAAAAGGTGAGTTGTTTTTAACTTACACAATATATTTCTAAATGTATATTGAATGCATGTGGTTGTTGGTTGAATTGTTCTAATCTATGATAAATTTGATCTCAATCTTACGCGATGTCTCTTATTGTAT
Organism: Allium fistulosum; assembly: GCA_030737815.1. Lineage (NCBI taxonomy): Eukaryota > Viridiplantae > Streptophyta > Magnoliopsida > Asparagales > Amaryllidaceae > Allium > Allium fistulosum. The sequence goes on from CM060906.1 coordinate 1,065,001,722, forward strand.
GATACTCACTTTTTGTTTACTGAAAACCTTTGTTATATGATCCTTTAAATCTCAAGTTACAGTTGTGTTTGTGCTTGCATTATTGCTAAACCACTGCTCCAGCAGTTAAGGCGAATAAACGCTTAAAAATCATCAATCGACGGACTACTGGAGGGTAACCTAGAGCTAAAATAGCTCCAAGTTTCACCACCACCGGTGGACCGGTGGGGCGCCACTGGTGCACTGGTGGCATGAATTCTTGGAGCTATTTCAGCTCCAGGAGAGGCCCCGATCGCCCGTTCGCCCTTTCATTTTCCCCTGGTGTTTTCTTGAGTGTTATATGCATTGTTTTATGGACTAGTTCATGCTAATTTCAATGCCTATTTCCGGGTTTTGATTCTTGAATTTGTGAATTCATTTAGAGTTTTATAAACATATGCATATTTATTCAAAATGTATATGACTTGGAATAAAAGAGATTTTCAAAATAATAGTTTATTATAATATATAGATTTCAAACTAAATTTCTATATTAATCTAATTTCTTGTTATAAATGATTTTGTAAAGTGAATATATATATACATATACATATATTAATTATTTCTAGTATAAAGAGTAACGGATTTTGAAATATGGATTTTGGAAATATAAACTAAGTTGTTATAAAATAAGCGTTTGAACACCAACATGGGTTTGAAAAGTAAGTATTATTGTTTCCTAAAATAAATGGTTTCTTTTATATGGGCTTTTTGGAATCTGGTTAGTGGAATATACATATATATAACTTTTAAAAAGGATTTTAGGAACAAATATATATATATAAAAGTATTTGGTATAAAAATCAGATTTACAATATATATATATAGTTGGTAATGAATGGATTTCTAGATTTTATGAATAGGAAATTTGAAAGTAAGCATTTTATGTATGGAATATTTTGTAAATTAATTTCTATAAAATAAGAGTATGATTCTTGGATTTGGGAGTTTATTTGTATTTAAGGATTTGGAGAAGATTTTGAAATAAAGATATATAATGTTTCGAGAGTCTTAATTCTATAAGATGAGGAGTACTAATAATTGATTTAATGTTATTAATTGGTTTAAATGCTTTCAAATAATGCTTCATCGAATATGGTATAACTCATTGAATAAAATGTTCGAGTAGAATTTACTAACCCATTAGCGGATACTTGAACTTCACTGGGTCGTATGGGATGCCTTGGTTAAATTCTTATGATTGCAATTTGGTAGTATTTAACACTTTAGGATTGTATTCTCTTTTGATATTCAGTGAGACCGACAGATCCTTAAGGGAATATAGTTTAGGTTTTTCGGCTATATCCATAATAAGTGAGATTTACTAGCTTATAGTAAATATTTGAATTTCACCGGATGGTATGGGACGTTATGGTTAAGTTCTTATGATTACTAAAAGTGATATTATTTGGTACGTAAGAGTTTACTCTTTTTTGGTGTTCAGCGAGGCCGATAGATTCTTAAGAAATATACTTGTGGATTTTTCCTCGATCCTTGGAATCGGTCGAGACTTGGTTTTCCATGATCCTTGTGATCAGTTGAGATATGGGTTTTTTTTTATTTTCCTCAATCCTTGTGATCGATCGAGATTCTGTGTTCCCCGAGCCTTGTTGAAAATGAGCTATAGATTGTGCTATATGGAATTCTACAAAAGCAGTGCGGAATAATAGAACAAATAGCACATAATAGTAAATAATGAATGAGCACACCAGGATTTTTAACTGGTTCGAACTTCCCGTTCTACGTCCAGTCCCAGACTCCTTTTTGGAATTTCACTAACAACAATCCTTACTTAATCCGGAGGAATGGGTTTACAACCCCTGAGCAGCCGAATAGGGACCTGAGCAACAAAACAGGATTTCGCCTCAACAGCCGAAGAGGACTTCACTTTGCCCGAGCAGCAGAACGAGACTTTTACAAAACAATATTTCTTGACACTATGTGTTCTTGAGTAACACGAATTTGTCAATTATAGTACACCCTTCCTATAATCTTCTCCTTTATGATATATATGTGAATGCGTGAAGAATAAGGAAGTAAGAAAGTGAATTTGAATGATGTTGAAAGCACAAGTGTATTAGAATCAAGAATTTTGAGAGAAGAATAATAATCAATTGAATTGTTTTTGGAAAAGTTGATTATAATGTGTTTATATTGATAGTAAATAGTTGCAATTGTTCGTGAAGAGTTATCATCAAGAGTAATGATCATATCTGTTGGATTAAAGATTGCAACTCTTCACGAATGGAAGTGCTTTTTCAGAAAACTAGCTATTGTAAATTTTTAGACTTCTGAAATTAAAAATTCAGACTTCTGAAATGCAAGGAAATCAAACCAGAAAGCAAATAGGCAAAAAATTGCCAGATTCAGACGTCCGAACTATCCAATTCAGACGTCTGAATATTGTATTCTACAATATTCATATTTCCAGATTTAGACGTCTGGATTGGATCATTCAGACGTCTAAATGTAACATGAAAAATGATATTTTTCCTTTAAACCAAATATATGCATATGAAATGATAATGAGATGCAATATATATATCATATAGGAGAGATTTTAACATATTTTAACTTCTAGACAAGGACTCGAAACAACCTTATATATAAAATTATACCTAGTCGAACCTTGTCATAGATTAATCCCTGCAAAAACAAGTTAGTATATAAATGATTGTATAGTTGTCATAGTCAAAATATCATATTTACGAAATACCGTAAACACGAAGTTTCAACATTCTCCCCCTGTTTGACGATGACAACTATATAAAATTATAGTATACAATATGATCATATAGAAGCAGGAAATACAAGTACTCCCCATTAATATAAACTCCCCCTGTCGATAGGAAATATTTCAAAAATATATCTCCCCTTTGACATCGACAAAAAGGAGAGTTAAAATATCATAGATGTAACAAAATATAAATAAGAATATGAGAGCAAAGAACCAACAAAATCATCACAAAATACATAGAGCCAACATGTAGTAGCATATGTTTAAGTTACATATCAAAAGACATAACGGAAGTACCTAATAGGTTCATACAATAAAAAACACTAGAAAAGTCATGATTTAAAACAAACAGATCAAAAAGATTAGTTATGAAATATTGAAGTGAAAGATCCATACCACCACCATTTTACAAGATGAACTAGTTTTGTCATCACCTTCCTCACCATCGTCATCATCATTTTCATCATTGTTAGTACCCGAGCTAGAAGACCATTGAAAGGGAGCGGGATCAAAGACCTCGGTAGAAGTGGAAGTGAAGCAACCAATACGTTCCCAAATCTTGTTTAGGAAGCCACGAATAGAATTAAACTTCCTATTAGTTTGCTTCTCGAATTTATCAATCTTGGTATTGAGCTTAGCTTGATTTTGAGAAATTGTAACCAAGGCTTGTTTTGGTGTTGATTCGAGAGTAAGCACTTCTATGTCATCGTCATCATGCTCGGGAGCTTGTGGAGCAATGTGTTGATGAAGTTGAGGTCTATTTTGATCTCGGTTTGTGATCCATTCTTGGAAAGAAATAAAGTCAAGGTTTTGTGGACGCTTAGGCAAGTTCATTAGCCCTAAGGTTTTGGATCCTAGCACCTTTAGGTGAAAATTCTGATTCCGGAAAAGTTACTCCATAATTTCTAAGAATTTTCATTATATAGGCACCATAATGAAAAGTTTTATAATGATGGCGATGATTAACATCCATAAACTCCTCAAGAATAACACGACCCCAATCTCAGATTGTCCCGAATAGATGGCATAAAGAGCTTGGAAGTTGCGTTTGTTGACAACTTCATAACTTCCGGTTCTCGGTAAGACGGAGCGAATTAAAGCTCAATGAAGAATACGAGCTTATGGTAGGAGTTGGACGGAGGTAAGCCTAGTGATATCATCAGAAAGAAATATATGGGAGACTTCATCTCTATGATCCAAAGAGAGTGAAGCTTCAATATCATCCAAATCTGTTCCGGATGAAGGACATTGCAAAATATCTCCAAGACGAACTAAGGGAAGATAGATTTTAACACCACATACCCAAGTCCAAATACAGTCCTCTCTATTATGGGGATGATGATGGTCCAAGTTCATATTAGCATAGAATAATTTAACTAAAAGATGATTTATCTTAACATTATTTGCAGAGAAGGATAAGAGAGATTCTAACCCACTTGAGCGAGCAATTTGTTGAATTCTATAGGGTGCAAATTCGTCAAATTTTACAAAAGCTCCCGGGAAGAAACTAGATCTATCCATTTGAGAAAATCTTTTCTTAGCTTCATCATTCCATAGCCATTGATCTACATTCGGTGTAGATGAAGAGGTTGAATCCCTTGGATGTTTTGATCTTGGAGGCATTGGAGTTTTTTGTGATAGAATTGAAGAGTTTGAAGCTCCTTTTTTTTTAAAATGGAGTTTTTGAGAATAGAGAGATGCTGGTTCGGTGAAGTAGGGTTTGAAGTAGTAGATGTAAGGTTTTAATGAGGTTGGTGGATGGAAAAATTTGAAAAATCCCTTGAATTTTGAATCGACAGTTAGATTCAGACGTCTGAAATCGAAAATTTTAAAACAGAATAGAAATAGTGCATTTTGAGGCACTTTCAGACGTCTGAAAAAGGGGGTTTAGACGTCTGAATCTGAAATAAAAAATGTGACCACGACAATTTTTCAGATGTCTGAAATCATCAATTTAGACGTATGAATTTGATGAAAAATGCACATTTGTTAATACAACTAAAGTATTTTAAACAATTAAGAACAAGATGTTATATTAAAACAAATGCAACAAAGAATACACAATATAGGGACAGACAACAATAAATAGCAACAATAAATTATTTAGATGAAGAAGGCGATTTTTTGGGTGTTTTATACTCGTCCGGTTCAATCTTCTGTTTTCCCTTCCCTTTAGATGATTCTAAAGAATGTCGGGTACTACCACGCTCCCATGAGTTAGGTGAAACAGGGGGACGTTGTGGTGTATGATATGAAGTGGGTTGATGAACATTTGAACGAGACACACCACAAATATTAAAACCCATATTCTTCAGAAAGTTAAGCCGTTGCGAGTTAACTTTTGATTCATAGTACATTTCTCGTTGAATTCCAATCACTTCTCGTTGATAATGATGGATTTCATCTATCTTTTGTTTAGTTTGAGGAGAACCGAAAAACAAGAAACGTCTAGCCTTTTTCTTCTCTGGAGTGTGACCGGTATGATTGCTTGGAGAAACATGCCGGGCAGGTTGATGAGTGGGGGTTGGAGATGGTAAGTCCGAAGAATATGCAGATGAGGGTGTAGAAAAATCTTCGGAAGAATATGCAGAAGGTTCTTCAGATGAGTAACCATTTGAGGCCATGGTATAGAAAAAGATTGCAAAGAAATGGACAAAATCCATAGTTTAGTAAAAAAAAATTGAAGCTAGAATGAATGAGACAATCCCAATCGAAAAGTGGAAAAATATAGAAGTAACAAGAGATAAAAATAGAAAGACATCTTGTGGCTAAACATAAAGAATGCATAGGCTGGTGGTAGATGTGCTTGGAAACATAGGTTCCAGAGAATGAAAAACAAATTGAAAGCTAAAAATAGAAAACAAATAAATGGACAACAACAGACCACCCGGTTGATAAACAGATAAGATATAATATAACCAAAAAATGCAAAATTTAACAAAAGTAGATAACATAATTCATAAAAAATGGTATGAATACAAGTTTCAGAAAAATTAACTATAAATCTTTAAAAGAGACGATTCCGAGTTCTCGTCTTAATTTGATAAACACATTTTCAAGAAGTGGTTTTGTGAAGATATCAGCCAATTGATTTTCGAATGAGACAAAATCTAAATTTATCAAACCTTTTTCAATACAACCACGAAGAAAATGATGACATATATCAATATGTTTTGTTCCTGAATGATTGACATGATTTTTTGATAAATTAATAACACTTGAATTATCACAATATATTGTTGAATTTGAAAGATTTATATCAAAATCTCTAAGTGTCTGTTGCATGTAAATTACTTGAGCACAAGCTAATGCAGTAGAAATATATTCTGCTTCACAAGTAGAGAGTGAAACACAGTTCTGTTTCTTACTAAACCAAGATACTAACGATTTTCCAATAAAATGGCACGTACCGCTAGTACTTTTTCTATCTGTTCAAGGTCCACCAAAATCAGCATCACTATATGATACTAACTCAAACGGACACTCTTTTGGATAGAATAAACCAAAGTCCTTGGTATTACTAAGATAACGTAATATACGTTTGACTGCTCTTAAGTGAGATTCTTTTGGATTAGCTTGAAATCGAGCACACAAACAGACACTCATCATAATATCTGGACGACTAGCTGTTAAATATAGTAATGATCCAATCATACTTCGATATAATTTGTGGTCAACACTCTTGCCATTTTCATCTCTATCAAGATGGGTAGTTGTACTCATAGGAGTTGGTTTGGCTGAAGTATTTTCCATTCCGAAGCGTTTGATTAAATTATTATAATATTTTTATTGGTTAATAAATATACCATTTGGTAATTGTTTAATTTGTAAACCAAGAAAGTATGATAGTTCGCCCATATGTGACATTTCAAATTCTTTTGTCATAATATTTGAAAATTCTTTACATAAATTTTCATTAGTAGATCCAAAAATAATATCATCAACATATATTTGAATGACTAAAATATCTTGTTTAGTTCTTTTAATAAAAAGAGTTTGATCAACCTTTCCAATGTCAAAACCAGAGTCTATAAGATATCTTTTAAGATGATCATACCAAGCACGGGGTGCTTGTTTCAAACAATATAAAGCTTTCTTGAGTTTATAGACATGGTCTGGAAATTTTCATGAGCAAATAGAGGAGGTTGTTCAACATAAACATTTTCTTTTATATAACCATTTAGAAAAGCACTTTTAACATCCATTTGATATAGTTTGATGTTATGAAAACATGCAAAGGCCAGTAAGATTCGTATTGCTTCTAGTCTAGCGACTGGTGCAAACGTTTCTTCATAGTCAATTCTCTCTTCTTGATTATATCCTTGTGCTACTAATCTAGCTTTATTCCTAGTAATATTTCCTTGTTCATCAGCTTTATTTTTGAAAACCCATTTAGTACCAATGACTGATTGGTCACTAGGCCTTGGAACTAAATCCCAAACATCATTTCGTTCAAATTGATTTAGTTCTTCTTGCATAACAATGATCCAATAATCATCAGTTGAGGCTTCCTTAATATTTTTAGGTTCTATTGAAGAGAGAAAAGCTACATGACCCATTTGATTAATTTGACTTCTTGTTCTAACATTTGAATCAATTTCTCCAATAATGTTTTGAACAGGATGATCCCTCAAAACTCTTGGTGGAGATCTTGCTTCATTATGAACAATGTTTTCATGTTGAATCAAATTATCAACTTGATTTATGTTATGAACAATGTTTTCATCATCATCAGAAGAAGATTTGATGCTTGTTTTTGGGGTTATTTCATCATCAAAAGAATATTTAGATATAAACTTTTCATCAAAAGATACGTGAAGAGTTTCTTCAATAATTTTTGATCTTTTATTGAAAATTCGATAAGCTTTGCTTCGTTCCGAGTATCCTAAGAATATTCCTTCGTCGGATTTGGAATCAAATTTTCCAAGCTGATCTTTAGTATTTAAAATAAAACATTTTGAACCAAATGTTCTAAAATAAGAAATATTTGGTTTTGTACCATTTAGAAGTTCATATGAGGTGTGCTTTGTTAGTGGACGGATGGAAACACAATTCAAAACATAACAAGCAGTTGCTACAGCTTCTGCCTAGAATTGTTTTGGTAACATGCTACCATTTAATAAAGTTCTTGCACATTCTTGTAACGTTCTATTCTTTCTTTCTACAACGCCATTTTGTTGTGGTGTTCCAGGGAAAGAAAATTATGATAAATACCCTTTTTATCACAATAATGTTCAAAAGCTTTATTGTCGAACTCACCTCCGTGATCACTTCTAATAGCTTTAATTTTTAAATCCTTAAGATTTTGAATTCTTTTTGCAAAAATTTTGAAATTTTCAAAAGTATCATTTTTATTTTTCAAAAATATAGTCCAGGTATATCTTGAAAAATCATCTACAATTACAAACACATATCTATTGTGATTAATAGATTTAACCTGAGTTGGACCAAATAGATCCAAGTGTAATAACTCCAATGGTTGCATTGTAGAAATAATTTTCTTAGATTTAAAGGATGATTTTGATAATTTCCCAAGTTGACAAGCATCACAAAGATTATCTACTTTAAAATTCATTTTTGGTAAGCCCCTTACTAAATCATTTTTAGATAATTTAGATATGGCCCTAAAATTAATATGACAAAATCTTTTGTGCCATAACCAAGGATCATTTTCTTTGGCTAATAAGCACGTATTTGAATTATAATTTATATTCATGTTTAAAACATAAATATTTTTATCTCTAAAACCTTCAAAAATAAGATTGTTATTGTGATCAGAAATGCTACATTTATCTTTAGAAAAATTGATTTTAAATCCCTTCTCACACAATTGGCTAATACTTAATAGATTATGTTTTAAATTCTTAACTAATAAAACATTAAAAATAAGAGGTAAATTAAATGTACCGACATTGCTCACATCGCCTTTGCCGATGATGTGTCCCTTAGAACTATCTCCAAAGGTGACAGAACCTCCATTTGAGTAGATGATATTTGTTAGCATTTCCTTGTTTCCTATCATATGTCTTGAGCATCCACTGTCTAGTATCTATTTTCCTCTTTTGTTTGGTGGTACCTGCAAAAAATATAAGTGAAGACATTGGTACCCACCTTTTTATTAGGGTCCTAAGAGTTAGGTCTTAGGAAACCAAACCCAAGAGGGTTCAGTATTCCCTTTATAAATATAGTTTTTATTTTTATGCACAGATTCAAAGAAGGAATTTATATATCTCTTCCTAATCAAACTATTGTTTGTTTTAGGAATCCATATTTTTATGGTTTTTACGTTGGTTTTCCTCTTTGAATGTTCAATGGAAGGTATAGTTTTATAAACATTTCTCCTTTTATTTTCCTTTGTAGGTGGAGCTCGTGATTTCTTAACATAACCTAATCCATTTTTATTAGATGCCGGTTGAGAACTTTCAATAATCTTAGACAAGTTTTCTCTACCTTTATTGAAATTTGAAACATTCTTGGTGATATTGTCTAGCTTAGTTCTAAGACTGGTGTTCTCTAACTCTATCATTTTGATTTTTGTTTTAAGCTCATGATTTTCAGAGGCTAGAGTATCATTCTTAACTTTCTGAGTTTCTATTTCTTGACTTAATAGAGCAAATTGAGAATTATTAGAAGATGATTCTTGAATTTTCTCAAGTTCTTCTTCTAATATTTTCTTTTCATCTTTTAACATATCTCTTTCAAATTCTGCTCTATTTTGATTTTCTAAAGCTTCTTTATATTTTCTTTTGAGATTTAAAGTGTCAAGAAGTTCAGAATTAATTTCAATCATATCATCAAAAGTTAGATCACTAACCTCATTCTCCTTTGCCATAAAGCATACATTTGCTTGCTCATTCTCACTGTCATTGCTACTATCAGAAGATGAAGAACCTGAATCATCCCATGTAATTGAGAAAGCCCTTTTCTTGAATTTATCCTTCTTATTTTTGTTATTGTATGATTTTTTCTGATCTGGACAATCTTTCTGAAAGTGACCCTTCTTATGGCAGTTATAGCATTCTAATACAGAAGTTGACGGCTTGCTGAAAAACCATTTGTTATTATTTTTGTTCCTTTTTCTGTATTTCAAAAACCTTTTAAAGTTTTTGGCTATAAATTCTAAGTCTTCTTCATCTGAGTCTGATTATTCTTCCTTTTCAGCATGGAAAGCCACATTCATTTTGTCTTGAGCCTGTACTGTTTTAGCCTGCATATTAACTTCATAGGACATTAAATTTCCTATCAACTCTTCTGGTTTCATGGTGGAAAGATCATTGGCTTCTTCAATAGCTAAGACCTTTCTTTCCCAATCATCAGTTAAAGAGTTTAATAGTTTTAAGACAATATCAAAATCCGTAAATGTTTGTCCTAGTCCTAGTAATGAATGATAGATATCTTGAAATCTAGAGTACATATCATTTATGGACTCATCCTGCTTCATTCTGAAATTTTGAAATTGACTTTTGAGCATGGATATTTTACTTTGCTTGACTTTGTTAGTGCCTTCATGTGTGACTTTAAGAGTTCTCCAAATTTCATAAGCAGTTGTGCACATACTAACTATATTAAATTCATTTCTATCTAAGGCACAAAATAGCATGTTCATGGCTTTAGCATTAGCAGTGGCTTCTGTCTTTTGAGCAGTAGTCCATTCTGCATAAGCAGTAGTGGGTGTAGTGTATTCTGTTTGTGTAACATTCCATGAATCAAAACTATTTGCTTGCATATAAATATGCATTCGTGTAGCCCAATAGTTGTAATTCATGCCATTGAATAGTGGAGGTCGTCCAGTAGATTGACCTTCTACAAAACTGGTGTTAGTGACAGTGCTAGTGCTGGTGTTATTTTCCATATTAGCAAAGTATCAGATAACTCTGTAACGGTTATAAGATGCCTTGCTCTGATACCAAATGAAAATGAGCTATGGATCGTGCTATATGGAATTCTACAAAAGCAGTGCGGAATAATAGAACAAATAGCAGAAAATAGTAAATAATAAACGAGCACACCAGGATTTTTATACTGGTTCGAACTTCCCGTTCTACGTCCAGTCCCAGACTCCTTTCTGGAATTTCACTAACAACAATCCTCACTTAACCCGGAGGAACAGGTTTACAACCCCTAAGCAGCCAAACAGGGACCTGAGCAATAGAACAGGATTTCGCCTCGACAGCCGAAGAGGACTTCACTTTGCCCGAGCAGCAGAACAGAACTTTTACAAAACAATATTTCTTGACACTATGTGTTCTTGAGTAACACGAATTTGTCAATTATAGTACACCCTTCCTATAATCTTCTCCTTTATGATATATATGTGAATGCGTGAAGAATAAGGAAGTAAGAAAGTGAATTTGAATGATGTTGAAAGCACAAGTGTATTAGAATCAAGAATTTTGAGAGAAGAATAATAATCAATTGAATTGTTTTTGGAAAACTTGATTCTAATGTGTTTATATAGATAATAAATAACTGCAATTGTTCGTGAAGAGTTATCATCAAGAGTTATGATCATATCTGTTGGATTAAAGATTGCAACTCTTCACGAATGGAAGTGCTTTTTCAGAAAACTAGCTGTTATAAATATTCAGACTTCTAAAATTAAAAATTCAGACTTCTGAAATGCAACGAAATCAAACCAGAAAGCAAATAGGCAAAAAATTGCCAGATTCAGACGTCTGAACTATCCAATTCAGACGTCTGAATATTGTATTCTACAATATTCATACTTCCAGATTCAGACGTCTGGATTGGATCATTCAGATGTCTGAATGTAACATGAAAATGAGATTTTGCTTTTAAACCAAATATATGCATATGAAATGATAATGAGATGCAGTATATATCATATAGGAGAGATTTTACCATATTTTAACTTCTAGACAAGGACTCGAAACAACCTTATATATAAAATTATACATAGTCGAATCTTGTCATAGATTAATCCCTGCAAAACAAGTTAGTATATAAATGATTGTATAGTTGTCATAGTCAAAATATCGTATTTACGAAATACCGTAAACACGAAGATTCAACACTTGTGATCGTGTCGAGATTTTGTGTTCCTAATCTTTGGTATCAGATCAATACGAGTGATACCATGATTGTTTGTTTGCCACGGTATGGAATTGGTTTCTCTGTGTTAGGAATACTGTGATTTATTTTATAATTCGGTGTTTAGTGACCAATCTGTGTTTGTGACCTAAATATATAACCTTTTGCCTTGAAGTAAATTCCGAGTTAAATTAATTAAGTTGCTCGTTATACTTTAGACATCTGTATTTACTTATATGTTATTTACTTTGTGTTATATCTTGTTATCACCCTTTTGAATATTTAGAGACAGTCTGACCCAAGTGTTATTTAATGCTCGAGTCAAGCCAGAACATTTTAGGTTACAAGATAGGTTGACCCTTGGATGGTTGTGCTAGCAAGGAGATAAACATTTTTGACTTTTAGTTTATCTCATTTAGGATTCGTGTTTGTGTATGAGATGTATAATTGAGATAGAGATTTATACTAGATGTATATTATATGTGACTAGTGTTATGTTTGATAGACTCCTTTGTATATGTATAAAATGTTTATTATTCTGCTTTGATTAGTGACTGTTGTTTATATGATCTACTGTTCTGATTTTGAGAAACCGGTGTGATTACTTTAAACTGAGACTGTACACATCAAATTTAATTCTAGAGATTATGTAAACCGTAAGTACGAAGTGTCAGTGTTAGTTTAAAGATATATTCACATTCGGCCGCCCTTAACAAGCCGTATTATCTGTATTATTAGACGACATAATTTATAATGTTCTTTAATAATACAGGTATCGCGGTGTGGTCGTTACATAAGACTTCTTGGGATACCTAAAAATTCATGAAAATGAAAGGATGGTGTTAGCACCGCATGGATGGTGTGTGATAGTAAAACTAATGTCCAGACGGCCATTTGTGGGCAAATCCGGGAGGACACCACACAAAGAAATATTCCTTCTTGAAATAGTTAGGCTTACTAAAAAGGCGTTGGATGACACGATATCCCGCAGATGGCTCCAAATAGACGAGAGAAAGACTTCCCTTTCACCTTTTGAAAGAATATAAGTATATTGAAAAGGTGAGTTATTTTTAACTTACACAATATATTTCTAAATGTATATTGAATGCATGTGGCTATTGGTTGAACTGTTCTAATCTATGATAAATTTGATCTCAATCTTATGTGCTGTCACTTATTGTATGATATCCACTTTTTCTTTACTGAAAACCTTTATTATATGATCCTTTAAATCTCAAGTTACATTTGTGTTTGTGCTTGCATTATTGCTAAATCACTGCTCCAATAGTTAAGGCGAATAAACGCTTGAAAATCATCAATCGATGGACCGTCGGAGGGCAACCTAGAGCAAAAATAGCTCCAGGTTTCACCACCACCAGTGGACTGGTGGGGCGACATTGGTGCACCGGTGGCATGAATTCTTGGAGCTATTTCAGCTCCAAGAGAGGCCCCGATTGCCCGTTCGCCCTTTCATTTTCCCCGGGTGTTTTCTTGAGTGTTATATGCGTTGTTTTATTGACTAGTTCATGCTAATTTCAATGCATATTTCCGGGTTTTGATTCTTGAATTTGTGAATTCATTTAGAGTTTTATGAACATATGCATATTTATTCAAAATGTATATGATTTGGAATAAAAGAGATTTGCAAAATAATAGTTTATTATAATATATAGATTTCAAACTAAATTTCTATATCAATCTAATTTCTTTTTGTAAATGATTTTGTAAAGTGAATATATATATAAATATATTAATTATTTCTAGTTTAAAGAGTAACGGATTTTGAAATATGGATTTTGGAAATATAAACTAAGTTGTTATAAAACAAGTGTTTGAACACCAACATGGGTTTGAAAGGTAAGTATTATTGTTTCCTAAAATAAATGGTTTCTATTATATGGGGTTTTTGGAATCTGGTTAGTGTAATATACATATATATAACTTTTAAAAAGGATTTTAGGAACAAATATATATATAAAAGTATTTGGTATAAAAATCAGATTTATGATATATATATATATATAGTTGGTAACGAATAGATTTTTGGATTTTATGAATATGAAGTTTGAAAGTAAGCATTATATATATGGAATATTTTGAAAATTAATTTCTATAAAATAAGAGTATGATTCTTGGATTTGGGAGTTTATTTGTATTTAAGGATTTGGAGAAGATTTTGAAATAAAGATATATAATGTTTCGAGAGCCTTAATTCTATAAGATGAGGAGTACTAATAATTGATTTAATGTTATAAATTGGTTTAAATACTTTCAAATAATGCTTTATCGAATATGGTATAACTCATTGAATAAAATGTTTGAGTAAACCCATTAGCGGATACTTGAACTTCACCGGGTCGTATGGGATGCCTTGATTAAATTCTTGTGATTGCAATTTGGAAGTATTTAACACTTTAGGATTGTATTCTCTTTTTGTATTCAGTGGGACCGACAGATCCTTAAAGGAATATAGTTCAGCTTTTTCGGCTATATCCGTAATAAGTGAGATTTACTAGCTTATAGTAAATATTTGAATTTCACCGGACAATATGGGACGTTTTGGTTAAGTTCTTGTGATTACTAAAAGCGATATTATTTGGCACTTAAGAGTTTACTCTTTTTTGGTGTTCGGCGAGGCCGATAGATTCTTAAGAAGTATACTTGTGTATTTTTCCTCGATCCTTGGGATCGGTCGAGACTTGGTTTTCCTTGATCCTTGTGATCGGTCGAGATACGAGGTTTCGTTTATTTTCCCCGATCCTTGTGATCGATCGAGATTCTGTGTTTCTCGAGCCTTGTGATCGTGTCGAGATTTTGTGTTCTCGATCTTTGGTATCAGATCAATACGAGTGATACCACGATTTTTTGTTTGCCACGGTATGGAATTTGTTTCTTTGTGTTAGGAATATTGTGCTTTATTCTATAATTCAGTGTTTAGTTACCAATCTGTGTTTGTGACCTAAATATATAACCTTGTGCCTTGAAGTAAATTCTGAGTTAAATTAATTAAGTTACTCGTTATATTTTAGACATCTGGATTTACTTATATCTTATTTATTTTTGTGTTATATCTTGTTCTCACCCTTTTGAATATTTAGAGACAGTCTGACCCGAGTGTTATTTAATGCTCGAGTCAGGCTAGGACTTTTTAGGTTACAGGATAGGTTGACCCTTGGATGGTTGTGCTAGCATGGAGATAAACATTTTTGGCTTTTAGTTTATCTCATTTAGGATTCGTGTTTGTGTATGAGATGTATTATTGAGATAGGGATTTATACCAGATGTATATTATATAAGTCTAGTGTTATGTTTGATAGAATCCTTTGTATATGTATAAAATGTTTATTATTCTGCTCTGTTTAGTGACTGTTGTTTATATGATCTACTGTTCTGATTTTGAGAAATTGGTGTGATTATTACTTTAAACTGAGACTGTACACATCAAATTTCATTCTAGAGATTAAGTAAACCGTAAGTATGAAGTGTCAGCGTTAATTTAAAGGTATATTCACATTCGGTCGCCCTTAACAAGCCGTATTCTCTGTATTATTAGATGACATTATTTATAATGTTCTTTTGTAATACAGGTACCGTGGTGTGGTCGTTACATAAGACTTCTTGAGATACCTAAAAATTCATGAAAATGAAAGGATGGTGTTAGCACCGCATGGACGGTGTGTGATAGAAAAACTAATGTCCAGACGGCCATTTGTGCACAAATCCGTGAGGACACCACACAAAGAAATATTCCTTCTTGAAATAGCTAAGCTTATTAAAAAGGCCTTGGATGACACGATAGCCCGCAGATGGCTCCAAATAGATGAGAGAAAGACTTCCCTTCCACCTTTTGAAAGAATATAAGTATCGAATCTACTCTATTGTCAGCACTTTGCTCAAGTGATGTAGAAGAACTATATACATGTTATTCGATGAAGCATAACTGTTCATATGAAGCTAGACAGGGGAAAGTCTCGTATACTGGAGCACTATCCAAATAAAGTGATTGAATGGTGGGACACACCCAGATAAGCACATATACCTAGTTGCATGCGGTATAACCTTCAGGCAGGTTATGAGCCCATTGATAAAGTTCTAGGACAAAAACATCTACAATAGGAACGTCGTGCCTACCACAAATCCTTAAGACGATCGCTTTAACAAGCCTAGATGATGGGGGAACCTAGAGGGTTATCAGGAATAATAGTGTCCCTAAGATCAATATTAGGGGAAATTTTCGCAAACTCTTCTCCCATGGATATAAACAGGATGATCTTAGATACTGCCTCACCCAAGGACGAGGTGACATAAGCCAGAAGGATGATGAAGTAGATGGCATAGAAGATGTTGAGGAAGAGTTTGAGTCCGACTTTGTTGTAGGCCGAACTACCTTTGATGTAGACGGACATGCAGCCTTCATTGAGATACATGAGGAGCGTCTGTAACCCATACTATTGAAAACTTCACAGATGAATAAGGTTACGTAAAATCTATCTGTAATTTCCATAATGAAATAAAACCCTGTATGGCCAATGTACAAGACCCAACAGATGTCAATATGTATTGACCAAACGGATCTTGTACATCGATAGGGGGCAATGGTAAATAGTTTAATCTATATAGTGTATGTGTCTGGTGTCTAGAGCACTATGAATGCAAACACTCTATATAGGTAGCTTGCTCATCCTAGCAAACGAGCACCTTTGCGCAATGGAACCGTGCATCGGTTGTTAACTGTTATTGTACAATTTACGATAAATGAACAGTTGTTTGGAGCGATATAGGATTTCTCTTTGCAAAGACACTGGAGTGAAGTGTCAAGCTAAACTAATAGCAGAATGTCCATTCGAATGGCAGAGCATGTTCAACATGACCGTTATTAAAACCATCCTAATAAATACAACCATAACCTTCACTCGAACAACATCACTCAAAAGCTTCATTTCCCCTTCCTTTTCAAACTTAGAATTTTTTTGAAAGATTAAACTCAAGAGATATAGGGTCACTTGAAAAACTCAGGTCAGAGATAGTTACGACTCGGAAGTGATCTAAAGTACCTAGTGAAGTTGGAGGCTCAGGTCAGTCCTAGGAAACTCATACAAAAACTTGAGTCGTCCCTAGGTTTCATAAAAAACAATCTTAACTTCATAATTTTTCAGAAAATTTTCTATGTCATAGTTTGTAACCGATCCAATAAAAGTGGAATTTTTTTCATGCAGCTGTGGTCGAGCATGGATGATGGCCGATAACCGACATCGACGACTGCTATAGTAGCACCATCACTTACCTAAGACTAGAGAAGTAAACAACGACGATTTGAAGTAGCGATTCTAATTAGAACCCAACTTGATGTAGCGAATTCGAATGGGGATGATATGTTCACATAAAAATGGCCGCGTTGTCGATGACAAGGGCGCTAGAGAGAGGTCAGCGGTGGTTATTTGAGATAAGGCGATGATTAAATGATGGTAGTATTCGAAGGTCAACGGTGGAAGGCCGCGAGCTTGAAAATACTTAAGCAAATGAAAATGAATAATAAGGGAAGAGAAGAATTTAGAATTGCTTAAGTATAGGATCACACTAAAAAATAGGCTGAAATTAGGGTGCCGACTCAAGGGGCATAAATGATCGGTACCGAACTTTGATTAAAAGAATGGAAAAGAGAAAAGAAAAGAAAATAAAGAGCGAGGCTTGTGTCATAAGGAAATGCATAACTTCAAATATCGAAGTTCTACCAGACTAATTTAAAGAAAGTGTTTCTAGAACTTCCAGAATTCCAACGACGAACAAGAATTACAAGCTTCAACATTTATACCGCCTAAGAGATGTGTATCCAAAAGCTGTTCAAAGTAATGTGATGATCCAGAGAAGACAACTGATATGTGAAAACGGTTCGAAGAATGGAAACATTTATTTAAAGTAGAGTTTGAAGTTGATAGCTTATCTCGATCCAAAGCATACCTTGTTGTTAACAAAGTATACTTTGGGAGGGTAAGTGTTATCATGCCTTTGAATCTGACCATATCTGGATGAGTCAAAATCATTAAATGGTTGGATAGTAATCCAAAAATCCAGAACTATAACTCGAAAATTTAGAATTCAACCAAAGATCCAGGAGTGATATAGCACTTTGCTTATAACTCGAGGGAACTTAACCATTTTCCAAAGGAATAAAGTGGCATAGAAGAAAATCAACAAAAAACAGTAGAAAGGACAACTCGGTATCGAGTTTAGCCACTCAACTCGATGTCGATTCCTAAGTGCTAGCCGGTAACACAACCTAAAGAAAGCGGATGAACTGACCATGGATGGCATATAATATGGAGTGAAGAAAGGTTGACCATAAGCTTTATATATAAGGAGACAAGTAAACAAGATTGGAAATTCAAAAATGGAATAAGTGACAACTCGACACTGAGTTGTAAAGCCCAACTCGGTACCTAATGGACTCCCAACTTGTGAATGTGGCCACGATTTCCTGATTCCTGAATGTGGAGAACGTGGGTGGCAAATATTGAAGTCTATTTTGTTGATCTACATCTATAAATAGGAGAGAGGGGAACTAATTCGAGATCTTTTTTCACTTTTTAAACCTTTTGATTTTACTCTGTCACCCTATTGGAATCTCATCGAGTTGTGAGAACTGAGTCGCAAGAACACAATTTGTAAAATCTCATAAAATCATTAACAAAGTTCAAGTAGACGTAGGCTAGAGTTTAATCGAACCATTATAAATTGTTGTATGCGATGTACTTCATTTTCCATTTAATTTCTTCATTTCATTCTCTACTTAATTCCGATCGGGTGTTTGTCCAACTTTTGGCACAAACATATATTTATTATTTTATTTAGGTATAAAATACATTAATATATATAGGTAGACAACCCTTAGGAAAAGTATCCAATCGATTGCATTTGCAAATATGTTCGTAACCATTGATGTTGAATCATATAAAATCAATATTTACCCTAAAATGTTCCTAGTTAAGATGTATCGAGGGTATGATATTAATATATCCATTTAGGTTAGTGTATGTAACGTTCTCCATATGATGGATGGTGAATTATTCATGACTATCGGGGCATTAAGGAATTATGATATGTAATTGTTTGGAACAATTATAGGAGATTCATTGAGAGACTTCTATTGGTAAAAGTCAAATAGATGATCTCAGGCGATGATGTTTAATTGTCCTTGACTTGAGAATACTATAAATCTTAGGTGTTTAAACTATGCTCTGCTTATGGTTAGTCACACGACAATATGGATCGTGTTAAGGTTAGTTGGGTATAGGTTGAACCACTTGAAGTGCAATATTATTCAAGAGATGATTAATTTCCTTTGAATAGAAGGTTAGTATCATCGTAGTTGGTAGTCAATGTAATGTCATTGTCTTTTGCCAAAGAAAAACAGTTAATTGATAATTATTATTGGATTGAACCATGGACTTTAATGTTGTACTTTGCAATTAACTATGAAAATTGATAGAGTTTTGACCATTGACCGAGCTTTAGATATAGTGACGATGAAGAGAAAATATGTACAACATATTGTTGCCTATGGGCGTCGCTTTAAAAGATAAGAAATTGGATTTCATCTAGATAATCTATAAGCAACCTAACTCATGTCTACTGCTGCGTTTAGCAAAGTCCGTAAAGGCTAGGGTAGTCCATACAGGCTTTAATATTTAAATTGTTTAAATGTTACTAAGGACCAAGTTAACTCCTAGGAGTCACATAACTGCAACTCTCGGTTTTTGATCTTAAATAATTTGTTCAAATAAATTATGAAAGTTATAAATTATTATTATAGGTAAAGTAATATAATTGTTATATTAATTATTTTATTACTATCCTTTAATTACTATTAGATTGCATAATATTAATTACTAGCATATAATTATTATATATTAACTTAATTATTTTTTGTGCTAATAATAATTCAAATATAATAAATACTATATATATATATAATTTTGGTTGTTGAAATTTTTAAAATTATTTTAAAGTAAGACGTGCCAAAATATATAGGTGTGAATTAATTAAATGGGTCCAATTAATTATGAGATAAGATCTCATTTATAATTGGTTATATCTTGAATAGTGGATCTGGGTATGATATTTTACATAGTCAATTAGTGCAATAAATAGCCTCATTCAATGGATACAAAATTTTATTCTCTTTCACCAAAATAATTTCATCTTAATGATTAACTTTACAACTCCACCACCGAGTTAGAGAAAGTTCTCTCAAAGCCAAATTCGATTGTTTAAGATGTGTTTAACCAACATGATTATCAAAGAAATTTTTAAATCGTTTTTCTCTTACTCAATTTATAAAATTATGTTTTACCTAAATTTATTCTTAAATTTTATAGAAAAGATCGTTTTGAATTAATATTATTGGTTCATTATTAATTATATAAATAAAAAAATTATTGTACAAATAAAAAAAAGAATGATATTTTGTGCATGATACCGTTCAATATTCATGCACATCATCATAGGAAATTGTTTGCAAGCTAGTTGAGTTCATCTTTGGAGTCAATATCAACATCGGAAGTGAACGGCAAGGTCTCAACAGCTCCACTAGATGTGATGGTGTGCACGAACGAACCTGTGATTGAAGCAGTCGAGTGAAATTAGGGATTGGGTACTCTTCATCGGAGGCAGCCACTAGGGGATCAAATGGTTAGCTCTGGCAGAGATGAGTAGAAAGGTGGCAGCGGCAGGGCTCTAGTTGTCTCTTGCAGCGGGATTAATTGTTACAAGTTTTCAGCTCTAGCGGTTATGGCATCAGGAAAAGAAGGTGAATTAAACCTTATCAAATTCTAAATTACTTTTTAACTCTCCACTTGTTAGAACACCTGCAAACCCTCACATGCGAAATCCATTTTACACACAACTTTTATTCGTATTATAATTCCAGACATGTTGGAATTATTAAACTGGACATTATACACTTGCATATAACATCACAAATAGGATTTAAATATATTAAATCATCAGTTAAATAGTTGTGCATTAACACTAGTAATATGAAATTTGCATATTGTGACATTAATTATTCTAGTTAGATAATTTTCCGAAGTTGAACAAATTATAATATGTATAACCATTGTATTAAATTTTATATTTGAATAAATATTATTCAAACCAATAATAAAATTAACTCATTACTATTATTTTGAACAAATAATATATTGCAATAAATCAAATTTATGTTATTAATATGACGATGATAATGATGTAACTGGAATTAAATTCACATCAAATTATCAAATAATACATTAAAAATGATTTAACATTATCAGCATTATTCATTACAACACTATAAAAGATCTTATGCATAATAAATTAAAAGGATTGTTTAAATTTTCCCTTTTACCCTACTACCCGATGCACCTCATTGACACATTAAACCTATTTGTTTTTACATCAACAGTATCGTTTTAGATATATTAAAAAATCACGTTGATAGTAAAATTTTGTGTGAATAGTAAATTTGGATAGTTGAGATGTTGGGTTTCTTATTCCAAACACGCTATAAAGATAAGAACTATGCTATGAGGCATGAAAGTAAGAGACTAGGGTAGTTAAGGTAGAGTTAGAAAGGATGCCTAAAATGTAGAATTCTAAGGGATTATACTATTTCCCCCTATGCCTGTCAAATTGTCCAAATTCCTTTATGGCCTTCTAGATTTCTCCTAAAATTAAACCCTTTATCTTCTGCAACATCTATCGTCTCTCCAATGGACCAGTTGCTCTTAATTTCTTCTAATTAATCTCTATTAACATCTCTGTTTTGTTGTGGTGACGAAATTCTTTATGTCATAGACCGGTTATCTCTAGCCAGTGACAACAACACGGTCACTCTAAGAAGTTATGATCTTTTATTTCTCATTTCTTTTCTTGATTAATTAACTTTGGAAATAAAACCGTGGAGTGAAAGTGACGATGAAATTCATGGTTTGTCAATCCATTGATTCATATGATATTATTCATAAACCCTGATAGGTTTTGATCGCTATATAAACTCTTTGTCGTTCACAAAGAGTTTATATTTAAATCTCTTCTTCTTTCAACAAATTTTAGATTCTCATTTGTAAATTTTGATTCTAGTCACAAATACTCCAAAAACTTTGTCTGTGGCATCTTCAACAATGATTTATAGCTAATCCGCAAATTTTAAGGTTTTAATGTTTAGAAGAACAAAAGACTCAAATACCCATAAACTATATCGCAGTGCCACTTGGCTTCATTATAATCATTAGTTCACTATTACGTATTAATCATACATGCTTTGTTCTATTGAACAAAATTATTTCTTCCCTCTTTTTTCATCAAGAAATAAACTAACTAATACTTTTTAAATGTAACCAAAATCAAATCATTTATCCTAAAGTAAATATTTTTAGTATAGGAAAGCTAGGGTTTCACACTTCATTACTTATTTTTCTTCCCCGCCTTCGCATTCATTATGATTTTCTCATTTTTCATTGCAGGTTCAACTTGAACGAAAGTATAATGTTTTGTCGTTCAAATAAGAAAAGAGAACGTGAATGTTTTTTGTATATGCATTATGGGTACTAAATGTAGTAATTTTTAGTGTGTAAGGGCAGCATTAAGATATAAATAATATTTGAAGTACATTTTTGAGTGATTATTAGTAGGGCAGTTGCGGTTGAACTATTAACAGCTCAACCATACTCAACTGTTCATACGATTACCATCTACTATGGTAATGGCTATAGTAACAATTGAAGATTTAGGTAATCATGGTAAACTACACAACCCGTACATGATTTTTAATGTTATATTTCATAGAAAATATATAATACAGTAATATAAGTTTGAGAAATAACATGTACACTAATGGTATATAGTTTTCAAGAGCTAATAAAATTGTAACAACCCGCATATTTTGCGATTCGTATATTTAAATGTTTAATTTAAATATAGCATCGTTAGTCGGATTTAAGTCCGAAAATGTCACTATTTCGAAAAAGAACAGTCGAATTAGTGAAAAGACAGTGTGGATCGTGTTATTTGGAAGTGTCTATTTGAAAACACTGTCAAACAGATATTCAGACGTCTGAAATGAAGCATTCAGACGTCTGAAATTGTTCGAGTCAATCCAGAAAGGAAACAGGCTAAAATTGCCATTTTCAGACGTCTGAAATGGACGATTCAGACGTCTGAATATTGTTATAGATAACTTCTGTTTTTCCAGATTTAGACATCTGAATGAAGTTAGAAAACTCATATTTTTCCAGATTCAGACGTCTGGTTTAGAAATTTCAGACGTATGAATGAGGAATGAAATTGAGAATCAACAATTTGGACTCGAGACCACTTCTATTGAGTTCAAAATGGTGTTTGCGGCTTTTTTGAGTATAGACATCGATATGTTTGGAGTTGAGTGAATTTTGCTATTTTTCAATTAGGGCTTGGGTTTCACCCAACTCATACTATACCCTAACTCAACCCGCTCTCATCTCCATTCACTCATTTCATTTCCTAAACACTCAAGCTTTAGCAAAAATGGGGAAAGAATGGGAAATGGAAATTCCTAAGCCCTAGATTCATTTGCAAACTCAAATTTAAGTCCAAAATCCAAGAGAAGCTTAGGTAAGCATCCTCTTCTCCTTCTCCATCTCAATTCCTCTTCGATTTTTGAAATTTCCTAAACCCTAACTTAGGAAATATTTGTTCTTGAGCTTAGATTGAAGCTCCTTGGGTTATAATTGAAGAGTGATTGTTCTTGCCTTGCTCTATAGCTTCTCTCTTGAGTTTTTGGGTTAAAAGGTGAGTTTTTGGACTCACATCTACGTCTATATCTTTGATAGTGTTAGGTAGCAATTCCTAACATATATTCCTTGTCCATTTGTTTTTGAATTGAATTGGTTTGATGAATATTCCAATTTTTGGCGTTTGAAGTCAAAATCTATGAAAAATCCTTATATGGTTGTTTGGGCATGTTGATCGGAGTGTATTGGTGAGTCTTTAAGGTTGGGTAGTCGTTTGGCATGAACCCCTAGCCATCGTCACTCATCCGATTGCTTCCGATATGATTTGACCATCATTGGCCTAGGCAAAGTATTGCCTGAGCTCTAGTTTCAGATGTTTGAAATATACAATTCAGACGTCTGAATCTGCTTGTCTCAGCCCAATTTGCCTATTTTGTGTGGGATTCCAATTTTTGATCGATTCTTCTTTCTCCAATTAGTTGTTTCACTTTAGTTGACTTTGATGATTCTTTTTAGATTTCGTACACGGGTTCTTATAAGGAGATCTTTTTAAATTGTATTAAAAGCTTGTTTCTCCAACTTATAATTTCTATTTAAAACACACACACAATTTTGCACTTCGAGCGAAGAGGGAGGAGAATTAAATGATTAAATAAAATGCGTGCTATGAACACGTGTGTTTATATTTTCAGTTAATTCCTAATCTATTTGTTTGACTGTTTTGACCTTTGGGTCTGGTTTACGGATGAGATGAGGTGAACTTTGTACTGCTTTGAGTGTGAAATTGACTAACGGTTAGTAAATTGATTAGTGCGAACGTGTGGTATGTGACTCACGTTAACATTTTTCGGGTTCCTTTCTGAGAGTTGTGACACATTCTGCCAGTTAGTGGTGTCCAGTACTGGGCCTCCGGACCTTCGCCACTACGGTTTGTTGCCTTCGGGCTTTGTTGCCTTCGGGCTTGAGCCTTCGGGGTTTGTTTCCTTTGGGGTTTATTGCCTTCGGGCTTGAGCCTTCGGGGTTTGTTGCCTTCGGGGTTTGTTGCCTTCGGGCTTGAGCCTTCAGGGTTTGTTCCCTTCGGGTATGTTGCCTTCGGGTTTGTACCTTTGGGTTTGTGCCTTCGGGTTTGTTTCCCTATAGTATCGCTTTTGGAGTTGGTCATTCATCACCGCTCGAGAGATATTTGGGTTTATTTCCTTCGGGCTTGTGGATATTTGTTATACAGTATTGAGCTCGAGCATCTTTTGTTTCTTTGACAATTATATTTCCCTAGTGTATCGCCTTTCAGGGTAGGTTCTTTGAATCACATGATATATAGCGATTACCTTATGGAAACTTGTGTTACCTTTATTGGTATTTGTTATTTGCCTTTTGGCTTGTTTTGGGATACGATATCCTTGGTTTATTTGAGTTGCCGAAGATATGAGGCTTGTTTTGATTCATCTTTTGTTAGATGATTTGGTTATCTCTTTTGGAGATACTTGTGGTACTTTATGACCTTGTATGTCCATTATCATTTAGTCTATCTAACTGATTTGTTTAGCTAGACTGACCCGTGTATTTTATACTCGGGTCAGAATGAGATGTTTCAGGTTAGGTACATTGGTCTTAGCCTATTTTGCTTCCGCATGGACTATTCTGCTAGCTCCTTTTTGTTATAGCTTTTTGTGTAGTCCTTTTTGACTATAACTCTGATATGTATTCTTTTGACTCGCCTGTATATTGTGGTTTACTTTACCACTTACATGTATCATTTTGTATACTCTATAATGTATTTGTATATGTGTAAATGTATGTGATGATCTACTATTTTGTGATGTGTACTACATTTGAGTTGTTATATTTCGTTCTGATAGATCCTTCAGCCACCTATGGCTTTGTATTAAGTATTTATTGGACATGTCGATCCATTTGAGAAAGAAATGAAAGAGGTATGGTAATTGTCGGCCTATTCAATAGATAATTAAGACAAGGCTATAGATGGTCGCTCCTAACCAGCTCTATTCTCCACATTAGCAGACGGTGTTACCTTGTAATACTCTTTGCTAATGTGGGTCTCGGAGTGAAGCGTCACAACTTGGTATCAGAGCTGAGTTCAGAACAAAATATGATAAACATAGAACAGAGACACATATTACGGTACATCAAAGGGTAGTACGAATGTTACGAATCCTTGAATCATCGTACCTTTATTCTTTCCGTGCCTTTGGGGTAGATAGAATTTTGGGAATACGTCTAGGAATGCATTTTATTCCGTAGTATTCCATATTTGAATCAACGATATCTACCTTGTGAATAAACTTTATCTTATCTTATCTTTCAGCTAATAGCCGGAAGAGGCAGAGGACGACACTCGGATGCTGGGCAATCCAGCGGCTCGCATCCGGACGGTGTTTACATGTCTGCTGATCAGTTTTTGGAGTTGTTTAGGAGCACTCAGCCTCCAGCTCCTATTCGAGCATCTCCTCCATGCAAGTCTGTCTTTGCACGCCTGTGCAGTTATTTTTCTCATCTTGGAGGAAAGCCATTCAAAGGCTCCGAGTCCGTTCTTAAGGTCCAAGCTTGGATTCGCACATGCTAGCATATCTTCTCTTGCATGGATCTTTCTGACGATCGAGTTCTTGTAACTTCTAGCTTATTGCAAGAGCGTGCCCTTGATTGGTACGAGCTTCTTGTAGCCGAACTTGATGAGTCTGTTCTTTCTTGGACTCAGTTTCGGGAACGATTCGAACTCAAATTCATTCCTAAATTTGAGAAAGTTTTATTAGTCCGTCGCTCCCTTGAGTTGAAGCAAGGGAAGTCCTCCGTCTCTGAATATGTTGCATCATTTGAGGCCTTATCTAAGTATGGTCTTGAATTCATTAGCACCTCTTATAAGAAGAATCTGAAGTTTGTCTCTGGTCTTAAGAAATATCTTAAGAAGTCTTTAATGCTTCAGCTTAAGCTTTCTTTTGAAGAGTTGGATGACTGGGCACTTCATCTCGAAGCCATCAAGAAGGAGTGTGTTAGTGGTGATGATATTGAGGTTCGCAAGAACCCCAATAAGAAGAAGTTTCCATTTCATAAGCAGGAATTTTCCCTTCCAAGAAGAAAAAGCCTGTTGAATCTGGTTCTAACTCTCAATCTGCTGGAATACCTTCCATTCGGAAGTGTTTCAATTGTGGTTCTCCTGATCATATGATCTGAGATTGTCCTAACCCTCTCTTCTGCCGTTATTGCAAGAAGGAAGGTCATCGTATTTCCACCTGCCCTACTGCTCCTGCTAGTGCCAAGTCTGGCAAGCTTTATGTTGCTAAGGCTTCTGGAGGTTCCTCTCAGCCCAGAGGTAATTCTCCTTCTATCCTTGATGGCATTATTTTATTTCGTGATCTTCCTATTTGATTTCTTTTGATACGGGCGCGTCCCACTCTTTTATATCAAAAGAACTTGTTGATTCTTTTTCTCTAAATATTATGGGTTTGATGACTTCACTGAGAATTGCGAGTCTGGTTGGTGGATCCGCAACACTCAGTTTGCTTTGTAAAAATGCCGAGATTATTTTATGTGGTTATTCTTTTCGAGCCGATTTGCATGTTATGCGTTACTTAGGCTTCGAAATTGATTTTTGGGAAAGGATTGGCTTAATTATTATGAAGCTCATATCCTATGTCCAATGTGGACTATTCATCTTCGACATCCTCAATCTGTTAAGCAGATTTCTTTTGTTCTTAATGATTTTGATTTCCAAATTCGGTGATATCATTCTATTCTTTAAACCCACTGGATGAGGAAAGTGTTATTTCTCTCATTCAAGTAGTTTGTGAATTTTCGGTATATTTGAGCTTGTCTTAGGATTATCACATAAGCAATCTATTGAATGGTGCTAAGGTCTTTTCAGCTCGACCTTGCCACTGGTTTTCATCAGCTACGAGTTGCGGAGGGTAGCATTCGACTTACCGCATTCCGCACTCGTTATGATTCTTGTGAGTGGTTCGTTATGTCATTCGATTTGACGAACCTTCTACCTTATTTCATCCACTTTGTGAATCGAGTATTCTATGAATATCTCGATTAGTTTATCCTTATATTTATTGATTATGGATGAAAATAACAGATTTAAAATTTGCAAATCTTTTTAATAAGATATTTATAAGTATGATTGGGTTTTGTTCTTAAAACGAGCAAAGAATATTTGTAAATTTTATAAGAGACATGTTATCATATATAAGATAATTTTGTGTTGTTTTGCCCATTGAGTTCTTTAAGAATTTTGGTCGATGCGCTTGATCAACGTTATCGATAGGAATCTCCTAAACGCTATGATGAGACAGTCAAACACAGTAAATTCTTGTAAAAAGTTGATTTTTCTAAAAAGATGAATATATATATAAAGTTAATTATAATTTTGAATGTCTTAGCTTTTCGGGAAAGAGGATCATTTCAAAGAACTCTTTTCCGATGCTTTTATTCTTGCAATTCCCGAAGGGAATCAAGACATTATTGTTTTTACCGATACTAGTCGTATTGGTTTGGGTGTCATTCTCTTGCAAAGGGAATGTGTCATCGCTTATGCTTCTTGACAATTAAAGCTTGTCGAGACTAGATATGACACTCATGATCTAGAGCTCGCGACCATTGTTTTCGCTCTTAGACTTGGGTGTTATTATCTTTTAGGGGAGAAATTTGTTCTCTACACCGATCGTAAATCTTCGAAGTATTTGTTTTCTCAAAAGGAACTCAATTTGCGTCAACAACGTTGGCTCGAGTTCCTTCCATCTTATGATCTTGAGATTTTTTTTACTTCCGAAAAGGGCAATCGTGTTGTCGATGCCCTTAAGCCTAGAGCAGCAAGCGGGTGTTTCCATGATGATATCCGAATGGAGTGATCTCGAGACTTTATCCACTTGTGAGATTCGAGATCGTGAATCCAATTCATGTTCATCTCTTGTTTTGTGTAGCCTGGAGGCTCGTCCTTCTCTTTTGGACTAGACCTCTTTTGGCTAAACTCTATGTCAAATTAAATAGCATGGAGTTCCTAGTTCTATTGTTAGCAATCGTGATCCATTATTTTATTGGTGGATTTTTGTAAGGTCTTCAAAAGCTTTGGGAACAAAGCTTAATTCTAGCACCGCTTATCGTCCTCAATCCGATGGACAAATCGAGTGTGTGAATCAAACTCTTGAAGATCTTCTTCATGCATGTGTTCTTGATTTTGGTGGAAGTTGGGAAGATCATATTTCTCTCGTTGAGTTTTCTTCCAATTATAGCTTCCAATCTAGTATTGGTATGGCACCTTTCGAGGCACTCTACGGAAGGCCATGCCGATTCCCTTTGTGTTGGCTTGAAGCCGGTGAGAAACTGGTTTTAGGTCTAGATTTTATTGGTGTTCATTTGTGTTTCACCTATGAAGGGTGTTGTGTGTTTCAGTCGATCGGGAAAATTAGCGCCTCGATATGTTGGTCCATTTCCCATCACCGACCGTATTGGTTCCGTGGCTTATCGCCTTTTATTACCGGCTCAATTTTCTGTTATTCATGACGTATTCCACGTCTCTCAACTACAGAAATGCCTTAGGGATTCCGATTCTATTCTTGAGCCCGGTGTTATTGAAGAAATTGTAGTTTCACCAAATTTAACTTATGAGCAACATTCTATTCGTATCATTGCTGCGGAGGTTGAATGCCTTCGAAATAAAGATGTTCTTCTTGTGAAAGTTCAATGGTCCTCAAATCCTAAGAATTGCTCTTGGGAATCTAGAGAGTTCATCGAGCGAACACATCCGGACTTACTCTCTCGTGCTCTTTAGGGTGAACTTCTAATTTCTAATTTCTTCTCTTTGTGTGGATATGCTTTTATGGTTGTTACTCTTTATTTTCTTCTTAATTATTGCGAGGACACAATTTCTTTAAGGAGGGGAGTCTGTAATAACCCGCATATTTTTCGATTCGTATATTTAAATGTTTAATTTAAATATAGCATCGTTAGTCGGATTTAAGTCCGAAAATGTCACTATTTCGAAAAAGAACAGTCGAATTAGTGAAAAGACAGTGTGGATCATGTTATTTGGAAGTGTCTATTTGAAAACACTGTTAAACAGATATTCAGACGTCTGAAATGAAGCATTCAGACGTTTGAAATTGTTCGAGTCAATCCAGAAAGGAAATAGGCTAAAATTGCCATTTTCAGACGTCTGAAATGGATGATTCAGACGTTTGAATATTGTTCTAGACAACTTCTATTTTTCCAGATTCAGACGTCTGAATGAAGTTAGAAAACTCATATTTTTCCAGATTCAGACGTCTGGTTTAGAAATTTCAGACGTCTGAATGAGGAATGAAATTGAGAATCAACAATTTGGACTCGAGACCACTTCTATTGAGTTCAAAATGGTGTTTGCGACT
Source organism: Allium fistulosum (assembly GCA_030737815.1). Lineage (NCBI taxonomy): Eukaryota > Viridiplantae > Streptophyta > Magnoliopsida > Asparagales > Amaryllidaceae > Allium > Allium fistulosum. Next base: position 1,065,031,655 of record CM060906.1, read on the forward strand.
TTTTTGAGTATAAATATCGATATGTTTGGAGTTGAGTGAATTTTGCTATTTTTCACTTAGGGCTTGGGTTTGGGTTTCACCCAACTCATACTATACCCTAACTCAGCCCCCTCTCCTCTCCATTCACTCAGTTCATTTCCTAAACACTCAAGCTTTAGCAAAAATGGGGGAAAGAATGGGAAATGGAAATTCCTAAGCCCTAGATTCATTTGCAAACTCAAATTCAAGTCCAAAATCCAAGAGAAGCTTAGGTAAGCATCATCTTCTCCTTCTCCATCTCAATTCCTCTTCGATTTCTGAAATTTCCTAAACCGTAACTTATGAAATATTTGTTCTTGAGCTTAGATTGAAGCTCCTTGGGTTGTAATTGAAGAGTGATTTTTCTTGTCTTGCTCTATAGCTTCTCTCTTGAGTTTTTGGGTTAAAAGGTGAGTTTTTGGACTCACATCTACGTCTATATCTTTGATAGTGTTAGGTAGCAATTCCTAACATATATTCCTTGTCCATTTGTTTTTGAATTTAATTGGTTTGATGAATATTCCAATTTTTGGCGTTTGAAGTCAAAATCTATGAAAAATGCTTATATGGTTGTTTGGGCATGTTGGTCGGAGTGTATTGGTGAGTCTTTAAGGTTGGGTAGTCGTTTGGCGTGAACCCCTAGCCATCGTCACTCATCCGATTGCTTCCAATATGATTTGGCCATTATTGGCCTAGGCAAAGTATTGCCTAAGCTCCAGTTTCAGACGTTTGAAATATACAATTCAGACGTCTGAATCTGCTTATCTCCGCCCAATTTGCCTATTTTGTGTGGGCTTCCAATTTTTGATCGATTCTTCTTTCTCCAATTAGTTGTTTCACTTTAGTTGACTTTGATGATTCTTTTTAGATTTCGTACACGGGTTCTTATAAGGAGATCCTTTTAAATTGTATTAAAAGCTTGTTTCTCCAACTTATAATTTCTATTTAAAACACACACACAATTTTGCACTTCGAGCGAAGAGGGAGGAGAATTGAATGATTAAATAAAACGCGTGCTATGAACACATGTGTTTATCTTTTCAGTTAATTCCTAATCTATTCGTTTGACCGTTTTGACCTTTGGGTTTGGTTTACCGATGAGATGAGCTAAACTTTGTACTGCTTTGAGTGTGAAATTGACTAACGGTTAGTAAACCGATTAGTGCGAATGTGTGGTATGAGAGTCACGTTAACATTTTTCGGGTTCCTTTCTGAGAGTTGTGACACATTCTGCAAGTTAGTGGTGTCCAATACTGGGCCTCCGGACCTTCGCCACTATGGTTTGTTGCCTTCGGGGTTTGTTGCCTTCGGGCATGAGCCTTCGGGGTTTGTTGCCTTCGGGGTTTGTTGCCTTCTGGCTTGAGCCTTCGGGGTTTGTTTCCTTCGGGCTTGAGCCTTCGGGGTTTGTTGCCTTCGGGGTTTCCCTTCTGGTTTGTACCTTCGGGTTTGTGCCTTCGAGTTTGTGCCTTCGGGTTTGTTGCCCTATAGTATCGCTTTTGGAGTTGGTCATTCATCACCGCTCGAGAGATATTTGGGTTTGTTGCCTTCGGGCTTGTGGATCCTTGTTATACAGTACTGAGCTCGAGCATCTTTTGTTTCTTTGAGAATTATATTTCCATAGTGTATCGCCTTTCGGGGTAGGTTCTTTGAACCACACGATATATAGCGATTATCTTGTGGAAACTTGTGTTACCTTTATTGGTATTTGTTATTTGCCTTTTGGCTTGTTTTGGGATATGATATCCTTGGTTTATTTGAGTTGCCGAAGATATGAGGCTTGTTTTGATTCATCTTTTGTTAGATGATTTGGTTATCTCTTTTGGAGATATTTGTGGTACTTTATGACCTTGTATCTCCATTATCATTTAGTTTATCTAACTGATTTGTTTAGCTAGACTGACCCGTGTATTTTATACTCAGGTCAGACCGAGATGTTTCAGGTTAGGTACATTTGTCTTAGCCTATTTTGCTTCCGCATGAACTATTTTGCTAGCTCCTTTTTGTTATAGCTTTTTGTGTAGTCCTTTTTGGCTGTAACTTTAATATGTATTCTTTTGACTCGCCTGTATATTGTGGTTTACTTTACCACTTGACATGTATCATTTTGTATACTCTGTAATGTATCTGTATATGTGTAAATGTATGTGATGATCTACTGTTCTGTGATTTGTTCTACATTTGAGTTGTTATATTTCGTTCTGATAGATCCTTCAGCCACCTATGGCTTTGTATTAAGTATTTATTGGATATGTCGATCCATTTGAGAAAGAAATGAAAGAGGTATGGCAATTGTCGACGTATTCAATAGATAATTAAGACAAGGCTATAGATGGTCGCTCCTAACCAGCTCTATTCTCCGCATTAGCAGATGGTGTTACCTTGTAATACTTTTTGCTAATGTGAGTCTCGGAGTGGGGCGTCACAAAAATGGTCATACATTGTTCACTTTACAAACAAACAAGCTAGTTTGTGAAATAAGTTAGAAGCGTAGTTTTTTTGACAATAATGTGTGTGTAATTTATAATAAATGTATAAAAGGTTCCAAATTATTATATATAACAGTTAACCATTATAAACAGTTATGGTAACAGCTATAAATTTTTTGACCATCCACAAACAACTATCATTATGGTTGAAGATAATCCCAGCGGTTAGCGCAACCACCACACCATTATGCAATATCAATGACTTCAAATTACAATAACAACATTTAAAATTTGACATTGACGGATGATGTAAATCTTTAATGCTATGTAGGGGTGAGCAATATTCATTTAGAATCGAATTAACCGGTACATTTTGGTCGGTTTGGTTCGGCTATTAAATTATATCGCTTTGAATTCGGTTTGTAAAATAATTTTATTTTGATTATCTGTTTAACCGAATTAACTGAACTTTTATTATATTATCCTAATTCATGGTATTGTGATACTTTTAACAATCGATTTAGTAATAAAAAAACAAATATTATCTCTTAAAAATAGGTTAATTTTTATTATAAACTTAAAATAAATACTCAAAATAGTATATATAAACATAGATTTATGTTTTCCATGGACTATAACATATGGTAAATTCTCTTATTTGCTTTTTTAATTCGGTTATCGACCGAATTAACCGAAATTAATTCGGTTGGGTTTGGTTTGGTTTTGATTTTTTTCGAATTTTATTCGATTTGACATTTTTTATCTCAAAACCGACCGAACCGACTGGACGCTTCCCTTAAAGCTATTCTATGGGCGAAAGACTAAACCAGGCAATAATATCCACATAAGTTATCTGAACAGTTGAGATGTTAGGTTTCTTCTTCCCATATAGTATAAATTTAGACCTTCCATATCTTACAGCCTCAATCATCTCTGCAGCTGACTACTTGCTCTTCTTATTTCTTGTAACTCGGTCTTATGTACTTATCTGTTCGTGGTGATGAAATTCATGGTTTGTCAATCCACTGATTCATATGATGTTATTCTTGAATCCCGACAGGTTCTGATCGCTCTATAAACTCTGTCTTTCACAGATGGTATATGTTTAGGTTTGCTCTGATACCACATGTTTTGGAAGTTTTACTATTCAAATCCCAGTATTTATCACAGTTTTAGACACGCCGATACAGTTGGTTCCTAACTTTGTTAATTTTTCATTTTGTTTAGTGCGTCCTAACTTTCTTAATAGCAAGTTCTAGTTCAAACTTATACAATGCAACTAAGTCTTGATATGATTTTGATCAGTAGATGAAAAATGATTTAGTCAGGTTTATTCAGTTAAGTCAGGTAGATAAAAGGTAATTTTTACTATTTATATGTAAGGCGGTGGTGGGACTGAATATTTTTTCATGGTGGAAGGTGGATGTGCAGGAGGATGTATGGTGATATAATCGTGAAGAATGATGAATATGTGGCAGTTTTGTATGGGCGGATATCAAAAATTGAAACAAGAAATGCAGGTATATGATATGAAGCAAGAAAATTAAGAAGTTGGATGGAAGTGTGGATCCGAGCAAAGGAATTGATATTGCTATGATACTTTAATTTGCATGAATAAGAACAAATACAAGGTGCATAAAGAACAAGTGATGGAAATTATGAATTGTAGTAGAAAGAAATAACAACAAGCATAGGACATAACAAGAATTGAACAAAAAATGGAAAATTTATATGCCAAAGGCAACAAAAACTGGAAATTAATAGAGCAAATGATACCTAGATACAAGAACTGATACTATATATATGCAGATTTGTAATAACAGGAAATGGAATTTACTAGCTACAAGAACAAGATCTAATTGCAAGATTTAAAAGAACCGAAATATTATAGCTACTGGAATGAAACAATAACAATTTCAAAAGGAAACAAATGTATTAATTAGAACTGATAATGGCAAATAAAAAAACAAGAAGAACTGGAAATGATAAATGCAGAAAAGTAATGGAACAGAAATTGTAAAGACTAAACTATGCAAAAATATAACTAAACCGGAATTAAAATCTAACTAATAGAATCGTCTACTTGCTAAGATCTAGGAAGAAGAAAGGATCTGCTTACAAATAGGAATGAAAAAGGAATGTATTAGCTTCAGATTTACTCAACACTGATTAAGTGCTTGTACACGCATTTATATACAACTTAATGCACTCATTAACTTGACTCAGCCCACTCCTCGTTAACTTGACTCAGCCCACTCTGGTTTAACCACATAGTAAGTATACAAACTCAACATCAAATACAAAGACTCTCAACCCAAATACAATAGTAAACAGGCCCAAATAATGCCTATATCAGTTAGCATGTGCACAACATTTACAACTGATACATCCTTATAGCTTCTTCCTTAGGCCATGACTTCAAGCACTTCAACACCTGATGCCTTCCTTCTATCTCCAGCTACCAACTTCGATATTCCCATGGCTGCCTCTAACGAACCTAGCCGAAAAAGGAGTTTTTTCCATTTTCCGAGCATATGCAGCAGTCTTGCTTCTTCTTAAACATGACAATCAATGGCCTGGTTGTTACATCTCCCTTTCCCTTAAAAGCGACCTTGTCCTCAAGGTCGATTGACAATCGAATACTTTAACTCCCTTGCACCTTTCAATGGACCACCGCCGGGATCAGATATGAAAATAGTTTCTTCATTATAAGGCTTTCTATAACACACATGCGATTCAAAAGAACAACGAGTACTGATCATCCCATCTATGGTTCAATCTAAACCAAAAATGCATTCAATGATTTGAGTTGGCCTGTCAAAATCATTAGTTGCATTCTTATCCTCATTTACCTTTTCTTTGGATATATTTTCATCAGTTTTGCCAATTCCTTCCAATTCATCATAACTAAATTAGTTCTTATTTGATTCAAATTTCTGGAATAGCATGCTTATCTTCAACATTAAACTTACTCTCATCATTGCCTATACTTGACTGAAGGACATTGCTATTGCATGTATCATGTTCAGCCTCAAAACCGAGCTTACCTCTTTCATCATTAAATTCAATAACTAAAGGAATGGGAATTCTTGGTTCTGAATGATGAACTGTTGGCATATGAACTGAAATTTTAGTGGTATATGGGTTAGGTAGGAGAGGTTCTTGATGGTATACAAGGGGTGGTTGCGGTATAGCAGTAGTCTGATTCTTGATTTGTTGTAAGTCTTGGACAAGGGTGGTGAATGGGTTATGTAAAGGAGGTTCTTGAATGTGTACATGTGGCGGTTGGGGTACTCGTTGTGGTGCAGCTGGAGGTTGGTTCTTGATTTGCTGGAAATCTTGGACATAAGATGAATTTAATCTTACATTAATACCACAAGTAGCAACGACCAGTGTATAATTACTAGAAAAATCAGCAATATATGAATTCTTCAATAGTTCATCCAAGATCTTAGCGAAGAGCCCAAATTCGTTGAGATATAAGTCATAACCTTGTGGATATTTATTTGTCAATTCGATGCAAATATTCCAAATTCTATAAGGAAGCCCATTGATAAAAAATTTCTGAATCTTTGAAAGAGATGTTGCTAATAGGCTTCTTTGAAGGGAAGTCATAGTATCACCAATATTTTTATTGATAGATTCAATGACCATCATTATGGTGCTTAACTCCATTGATTCTAGAATCTTGATTGAATGCTCCAATTCAAATATTAGCCATGATGGTGATTCAAAGTCTTGGGTTTAAAGGATGTTAAGGGTATTGTTAGCAGCAGATCTTGGGCTTGGGAAATGGTTTCTTGAATTACTGGGAAGAAGGGGTTCTTGATGATTTGGAGCAAGGGTTATTAGAACTGGTTAATGGGGTGCTGGTTGAGGGAATGCTGGCATATGAAGGATAGTGCATGGGTTTGGAAGATGAGGATCTTGATAGTGCATAGGCGGTTGTGGAAGAGGATGAATGGGCTGGTTCTTGATTTCTCCTTGCCATGTCCATGCTAGACCTTGATTTGGAGGGAAAATTTAGGAATATGTGCTAGCGAAGTTAGGATCTGACTTGTTGTCAGAGTTTGCCCTAGTCAGTGGCTCTGATACCAATATGTAAGGTGGTGGTGGGACTGAATATTTTTTCATGGTGGAAGGTGGATATGCAGGAGGATGTATGGTGATATAATGGTGAAGAATGATGAATATGTGGCAGTTTTGTGTGAGCAGATATCAAAAATTGAAACAAGAAATGCAGGTATATGATATGAAGCAAGAAAATGGAGAAGTTGGATGAAAGTGAGGATATGAGCAAAGGAATTGATATTGCTATGATACTTTAATTTGCATGAACGAGAACAAATACATGTTGCATAGAAGAACAAGTGATGGCAATTATGATTTTTAGTTGAATGAATTAACAAGAAGCACAAGAAATAACAAGAATTGAACAAAAAATGAAAAATTTATATGCCAAAGGCAACAGAAACTAGAAATTAATAGAGCAAATGATACCTAGGTACAAGAAATGATACTATATATGTGCAGATTTGTAATAACAGGAAATGGAATTTTACAAGCTACAAAAACGGGATCTAATTGCAAGATTTAGAAGAACCGAAATATTATAGCTACTAGAATGAAACAATAACAATTTCAAAGGGAAACATATGTATTAATTAGAACTGATAATGGCAAACAAAGAAATAAGAAGAACTGGAAATGATAAATGCGGAAAAGTAATAGAACATAAATTGTAAAGACTAAACTATGCAAAGATATAACTGAATTGGAATTAAAATCTAACTAACAGAATCATCTACTTGCTATGATCTAGGAAGAAGAAAGGATCTGCTTACAAATAGAAATGAAAAAGGAATGTATTAGCTTCAGATTTTCTCAACACTGATTACAGTGCTTGTACATGCATTTATATACAACTTAATGCACTCATTAACTTGACTCAGCCCACTCCTCATTAACTTGACTCAGCCCATTCTGGTTTAACCACATAGTAAGCATACAAACTCAACATCAAATACAAAGACTCTCAACCCAAATACAATAGTAAACATGCCCAAATAATGCCTGTATCAGTTGGCATGTGCACAACATGCACAACTGATACATCCTTGTAGATTCCTCCTCAGGCCATGACTTTAAGCACTTCAGCACCTGATGCCTTCCTGCTATCTCCAACTACCAACTCTGATATTCCCATGGCTGCCTCTAACGAACTTGGCTGAAGATGGAGTCTTTTCCATTTTCTGGGCATAGGAAGCAGTCTTGCTTCTTCTTAAACATGACAATCAACGGCCTGGTTGTTACATCTCCCTTCCCCTTAAAAGCGACCTTGTCCTCAAGGTTGATTGACAATCGAATACTTTAACTCCCTTGCACCTTTCAATGAACCACCGCCCGGATAAGATATGAAAATAGTTTCTTCATTATAAGGCTTTCTATAACACACATGCAATTCAAAAGCACAAAGAGTATTGATCATCCCATCTATGGTTGAATCTGAACCAAAAATGCATTCAATGATTTAAGTTGGCCTGTTAAAATCATTAGTTGCATTCTTGTCCTCATTTACCTTTTCTTTGGATATATTTTCATCAATTTTGCCAATTCCTTCCAATTCATCATAACTAAATTGGTTCTCATTTGATTCATCACTTTCTAGAGTAGCATGCTTATCTTCAACATTAAACTTACTCTCATCATTGCCTATACTTGACTGAAGGACATTACTATTGCATGTATCATGTTCAGTCTCAAAACCGAGCTTACCTCTTTCATCATCAAATTCAATAACTGAAGGAATGGGAGTTCTTGGTCCTGAATGATGAACTGTTGGAATAGGAACTGAAATGTTAGTGGTATATGGGTTAGGTAGGAGAGGTTCTTGATGGTATACAAGGGGTGGTTGCGGTATAGCAGTAGTCTGATTCTTGATTTGTTGTAAGTCTTGGACAAGGGTGGTGAATGGGTTATGTAGAGGAGGTTCTTGAATGTGTACATGTGGCGGTTGGGGTATTGGTTGTGGTGCAACTGGAGGTTGGTTCTTGATTTACTAGAAATCTTAGACATAAGATGAATTTAATCCTACATTAATATCACAAGTAGCAACGGCCTGTGTAGAATTACTAGAAAAATCAACAATATATGAATTCTTTAATAGTTCATCCAAGATCACAACGAAGAGCCCAAATTCGTTGAGATATAAGTCATAACCTTCTGGATATTCATTTGTCAATTTGATGCAAATATTCCAAATTCTATAAGGAAGCCCATTGATATCTTTTTTCTGAATCTTTGAAAGAGATGTTGCTAATAGGCTACTTTAAAGGGAAGTCATAGTATCACCAATATTTTTGTTGATAGATTTGATGAACATCATTATGGTGCTTAACTCCATTGATTCTAGAATCTTGATTGAATGCTCCAATTCAAATATTAACCATGATGGTGATTCAAAATCTTGGGTTTGAAGGATGTTAAGGGTATTGTTAGCAGCAGTTCTTGGGCTTGGGAAATGGTTTCTTGGATTACAAGAAAGAAGGGGTTCTTGATGATTTGGAGCAAGGGTTATTGGAACTGGTTGATGGGGTGCTGGTTGAGGGAATGCTGGCATATGAAGGGTAGTGCATGGGTTTGGAAGATGAGGATCTTGATAGTGCATAGGTGGTTGTGGAAGAGGATGAAAGGGCTGGTTCTTGATTTCTCCTTGCCATGTCCATGCTAAACCTTGATTTGGAGGGAAAATTTGGGAATATGTGCTGGCGAAGTTAGGATCTGACTGGTTGTCAGAGTTTGCCCTAGTCAGTGGCTCTAATACCAATATGTAAGGCGGTGATGGGACTGAATATTTTTTCATGGTGGAAGTGGATGTGCAGGAGGATGTATGGTCATATAATGGTGAAGAATGATGAATATGTGGCAGTTTTGTATGAGCAGATATCAAATATTGAAACAAGAAATGCAGATAGATGAAATGAAGGAAGAAAATGGAGAAGTTGGATGGAAGTGAGGATCTGAGAAAAGTAATTGATATTGCTATGATACTTTAATTTGCATGAACAAGAACAGATACAAGTTGCATAGAAGAACTAGTGATAGCAATTACGAATTGTAGTAGAATGAATTAACAAGAAGCATAGGAAATTACAAGAATTGAACAAAAAATGGAAAATTTATAAGCCAAAGGCAACAAATACTGGAAATTAATAGGGCAAATGATACCTAAATACAAGAACTGATACTATATATGTGCAGATTTGTAATAACAGGAAATAGTATTTTACAAGCTACAAGAACGAGATCTAATTGCAAGATTTAAAAGAACCGAAATATTATAACTACTGGAATGAAACAATAACAATTTCAAAAGGAAACATATGTATTAATTAGAACTGATAGTGGCAAACAAAGAAACAAGAAGAACTTGAAATGATAAATGCAGAAAAGTAATAGAACAGAAATTGTAAAGACTAAACAATGCAAAGATATAACTGAACTGGAATTAAAATCTAACTAACAGAATCATCTACTTGCTATGATATAGGAAGAAGAAAGGATCTGCTTACAAATAGGAATGAAAAAGGAATGTATTAGCTTGAGATTTACTCAACATTGATTACAGTGCTTGTACATGCATTTACATACAACTAGGGCTGTCAATGGATACCCGAAATATCCGAAATCCGTTCGCATCCGTATCCGAAAAGTGGATAATATCCGATATCCGGAAAAACGGATGTAGATATGGATACGAAGACATCCGCATCCGAAAATTATCCGTCCGGTCTTTGTCGATATTATAGTACAAATTGTGTGTATTTTAGTATAATGAAAGATATTTATTTGTTGTTTTATCAAGTTAATAGTTTATATTATATACATTTAATGCTTATTAACCGCTCAAAACTATTTATTATCGCCATATTTGTTTATATTTAACACTTTTATGATCAATTGGATTGAAAAAAATGTATGTTAAACTTAAAATTTATATTTATATTTCTTTGATTTATCGGTCGTTAGTGGATAGGATAATTATCCGATATTTGTCCGTATCCGCAGATGCGGATATCCGATATTCGAAAATCATTTCGGATGCGGATGCAGATATGCCACTATCCGCATCCGAAAGTATCCGTTGACAGGCCTACATACAACTTAATGCACTCATTAACTTGACTCAGCCCACTTTGGTTTAACTACATAGTAAGTATACAAACTCAACATCAAATACAAAGACTCTCACCCCAAATACAATAGTAAACATGCCTAAACAATGCCTGTATCAGTTGGCATGTGCATAACATGCACAAGTGATACATCCTTGTAGCTTCCTCCTCAGGCCATGACTTCAAGCACTTACACACTTGACGCCTTCCTTCTATCTCCAGCTACCAACTTCGATGTTCCCATGGCTGCCTCTGACGAACCTGGCTGAAGATAGAGTTTTTTTTCCCCATTTTCTGGGCATAGGTGGCTGTCTTGCTTCTTCTTAAACATGACAATCAATGGCCTGGTTGTTACATTATAAAACTTTTGTCTTAATTTTAATTGGTAATTGTTGAGTGAAGTGATGATGAAAATTTATGGTCTATCAATCCACTGAGTGTTATGATGTTATTCATGAATCCTGACAGGTTCTGATCACTCTTCATAAAAATGATCTAGCACTTTTCTTTTAACCAGTTTTGGTTTGTAATTCAAATGTTTTGTGATCTACATTGTATATTTAGAATATTATGTTATTTCACTGTTGATATGATTTTCTATCTTTTTTAATTAGTTTGCAAAAAGTAATCTAAAAATTTGGTTTCGATCCATATTTAGAGGACCTAAAAGCCTCAATTATAATTCATGAGTGATTGTAATGCATATATGGAACTAAGATGAGTATTTAGGTGAGTACAAATTTTGCAATATTAAGTTTAGATACTTCACTAGTATATTTTTGTATGATGTAATCCTTTACACACGATTCTTTAGCTAGAGATTTGGATTGGGGATTCTTTTTACATATACGACTGCTGTGAATTTAATAGAACTTGCATGGTGCATTATTCTATAGCCAACAAATAACCCTAATTTATTTCCTACCTATGTTCACCTAAGAGCATCTCCATTGGCAAAGATTCAAGTTGAATAGTTCAAGAGGAGCCCCCAAATAGACACAACATCCAGCTGAATGTACAGTTTCAAATCAGGAAATGGAACCGAGCATTCATTTAATGGGCATCCAGCCTTAAGCGTCCATTTAATGGGCGTCAGAGCATAGACGCCTATTAAATGGACGTCCAACAACACGAAGCTTGCACAAACCCATTGAATATTTAATGAATATTTAATGTTGGACGTTCATTTAATAGGCTTCTGGCGCTGAGCGTTCATTTAATGGACGTCCAACATCAAATGTCCATTAAATTGGTGCTTGACTATTGGGCTATTCTTCCAAGTTCAACCTTGAATATTCCGACCCTGAATATTCATGGCTTAACCTATTGGAGATGCTCTTATAAACAATATTTTACCTCCTATAGCCACCATCATATACTTTTTAGATTTTCACTATTTTTCTGATTTAAACTTTTGTATCAATTTTCCAAATGAGGAAAATTCCGGTAAGTTGTGGCATAGCACCTTCGTTAGGAGTTTTGACCATTTTTTAAATTTTAATTTTGAAAATATAATTATCAAGCGGGGAGAGGATGAATTTCTTATCCATTGATCCATTGATACGGTTGATTTTCTTCGAATTTAGGCTTTAGTTGGTTTGTAATTTTTAATTTTTTTTGTTTTCGTCCATGCAAAAATGCGCATTGGACCATCAATTTACAAAACGAAAATAAAATATAAAATATAAAATAATTTTATTATTTATTTTTCTTGTGTTGGAAAATAACAAAAGCACAAGAAAAAAATCCATTCTTCCATCCTCTTCGTTGTTTCGTGCATCTTTCTTCCATCCCTTCCGTCGTTCCTCCACTATTTTTATATTTTGTAATTAATATTGAAAATGCAAAACATAAAATTCTAAATAAACCAAACGAGCCATTTGCTTTTGATCGGTTTCTCTTTGATCTGTACTTGCAACTATGAGGGTTTCTCATTTTAAAGTAGGAAAAGGCTATGTACAATTGTTTTATAATGATTGAATCAACAAGCATCGTTACATATTTTGTCTTGATTTCATATGGTGTATTTTATGGTTTTGGTAGTTAGGCAAAGACGTTTGGCAAGAAATACAAGAGATGCGGTTTTGGATCCCCACATCAATCAAAATTTGAGACTCGACAAGGATTTGATCAAATTTCTATACTTTCGAACAACGAACTATGCGTCAGCATGTGCGTCGAAGATTTTGTAAGATATATACTTTAAAATTTTACTTTTAGTTAAAGTTGTAGAACATAAATTGAATATGCGACCTATTTAAAATTATGCTCGTCGTGAGCGAACCCATGGCTCTTGGTCTAGTGTAATCCGCCTTTATAGATCTATGTAGAATACAATAGCCAATGATTTTTGTTTGATGATAATAAACACATATATATATATTCGTTTAAATGTATTTGTTATTGTACTATTTTATTTTTCACATAATTAAATAAATATTTGTTGAATAAAATAAATAACTCAGAATTTATATTCAAACAAATATTTTATTCAAACAAATATTTTATTACAAATTCAAATAGTACAAATTTGAGCTCTCACTACATTTACACATTTTCAATTACAATACAATTTCATACTACAATACAATTTTCACTATACAATTTTTACATACATTTTCACCTCATAAATTCACTCATCACTCGTATTTGATCTTCAGCTCTATTCCAGCTTGTATCCCGCATCTGAATTATCTGCAAAATAAACACTAACGCAGTAAAGTTGAAAAAGAAATATTTTTGCAGTGTACAATAAAGTGTGTGTTTGAAAATATCATTTGCCTCAGTTATTTGGGTTGTTCGTCATCATTTTTCTTTTGAATTCATCTTACACGAACAGCTTGTAACATGCAAAATGTATCACTGTACATGTCACAAGGCCATGCACACCGATATACACTTGCATGTGAAAACAACAGGGATACATGAGCACAAGGTCAAACCCAAGCCATAAGCTGGATTCAACATAGGTGCAAATCCAAAATTCGAATCAAAACCAGACTCAAAGAAATCAGACCAATCAACCAAGTTCATGTACATATGAACAAAGTGAGGAGACTCAACAATGAAAATGGTCATGAGCAACACACAAGAAAGCATAACCATCACACACATATATACATACATGCATGTATATATGTGTATACGTGGAGAGACATGTTAAATGGATGCAAGTGCAACATGACAGCAACTGGACATTCAAATCAAAGTGAACCAAGACCAGACTCATGCAACCAGGTCCACTAGATCAAAAAACAATGTACACATGAACTCAACAAAGCTTCGGATCAAACATCAATGTTCAAGACAGCACAAAGACTCCATCAACATATGTACAAAGTTCGGCTTCAAACATGCTCGAACCAGAATGGACTCAACCACAACACAGACATCATAGTGACACATAACAGTTACAATATGAACACAAGGAACAAGAACACATGCATAAAACATAAAGATCGGCTCAGACCATACATGAACACAACATGCCAATGGGTCAAGATAAAATGAACAGTAACATGAACCACTCGAACACACATAGAACACAATGCAACATGAAGTGCCGAATCAAAGTCAACATGAATGCAACTATCCAGATGAACAGAAACTAGAGCAGCATACAAGGAAATGGATAAGAAACTCGAAGCAACCAACATCGGTTCTATACATATGAAACAGAGCACTCAAAAATACAATAGTGGACAGAAGCATAACAATTGTGAACATGGACACAACATACATTTAAAGACCAGACTCCAAATTCAACTCAATGCAAAGACCATGTCAACATAACATATATTAGTTCAGGCATGAACATGATGAACAACAGTTCAGTTCGAACAAGTACAAGGACAACAATGTGACAGTGTGTGTGACAGCAAGTATGAATCAAAAGAAATGCAAGACTACAGTGTCATCAAATGACAGAAAGAAATGAACAAGGTAGCAGTTTGGTTGAAGTCATCAAGTCAAAGCCAGAAAAAATGGAACTTGCAGATGAAACACGAATTAACTAAGTCAATTATCTCAAAAAAATCAAAGAACCGAAGTCATAGGAGAAAGAACAAAACCAACTCATAGAAAATAAAACAACGTCAAGTAATGAACAAGTCAACTTCCATCACATCGTTCGATAAAGAATCAGTGGCTAAACAAAATTATTTGAAAAATTCAAATCGAAAATACGAACGTATATTTAGGGGTTTTCATCCCTATATAACCCAATTACATCATCGGCAGTAAACTCATTCGAGTTCAAGCAAAAACCAAAGAACAAGCATAAAAATAAATTCACAAACTTATTCAGAACTCGAATCAAGTCGAGTATAATTCGAAAAAGAAAAACATGTACCAATTCAAAGTCGAATCAAACTCGACAATTGGACCAGCCACAAGCAATTTGAATATCACTGATAGAAGAAACAGCGAAGCAGGAACAAAAGCATCAAAGGATTCGAGCTTCCATTTTACAAGCGGCGCTTCAATTGAGAAACCTAGTTCCAGAATCGCAAAGAAAGAAGTCGGCCGAAGTTTTACACTAAAGGAAATGGGGAGATGATCTTCTATTTATTATTTATTTGGGCCGGTCTTTGTTTTATATTAGGCTTTATTTATAAATTTGGTTTTGTTTAGTTGTTTTATTTTTTTTGTAATTTTCTTTTAAAATTGTGTAACTCTCTAATCGTGTGACTAGGTTACGAACTACGGGGTGTAGTTCGAGAATTCGCAACTCAGTGGCTGAGTTGTAGCAGGGTTTTGAGCGTAAAGTTAGGTTAGCCATTAGTGGGTGTCACAAGTTTACGTGTGTAAGCGTCTGACTACTTAATTTCTAGTAGAAACCTTGGGAGCAGCACGTTGGCAGGGTTTTGCCGAAGCTGGGTAAATTTGTGTGTGATCTCTACTGCATTATTATATATGATTGTTTTTATTTCCGTATTTATTTTCATTCGTATTAGTATCACCCTATTCACCCCCTCTAGAGTGAAAACGATCCTACAAGTGGTATCAGAGCTAGGAACAAAAACCATTTTTTATTAAAAATTTAAATTTTTTCTTTCAATTAAAAATTTGATTTTTAAATGGCTTCATTTAATAATGCTTTTGCTGAGGGTCAGTCCATAGTTAGACCACCTATGTTCAATGGTGAATACGAATATTGGAAAAATAGAATGAATTTTTTTCTAAAAACCATTGATGCATGGAATATTATTGAAATGGAATATAGGACACCAACTATAGTGGTAGATAATCAAGAAATTGAAAAACCGATTGATCGATGGAGAGATCTTGAAAATAAACTGCAGAATGCTAACGCTAAAGCTATGAATTCTATTATTTGTTCATTAGATCAAATTGAATTTAATCGTGTCTCACATTGTCTAACTGTTGAAGAAATCTGGCACACACTTGAAGTGACTCACGAAGGAACCTCCCAAGTCAAAGAAACCCGCATTGCCATGCTCAGTAGCGAATACGAGAACTTCACAATGGGAAAGGATGAAAGTGTCAAAGAAATGTATGGATGACTTTCTAATCTCATATACAAATCAAAAGCACTCGGAAAACCATACACAGAATTGGAAATAGTCCAAAAAATCCTCAGAATACCACCACAAAATTTTGAAGCAAAAGTCACCGCCATTCAAGAATCAAAAGATCTGAAACAAATTAAAGTTGAAAAATTCATCAGAAATCTTACCACTTATGAGCTAGAAATCAAATTCTAGGAAGAACGTGAAGGAGGTGATACGTGAAAGAAATCAATAGCTCTCAAAGGAACAATGGAAAGTGATGATGACGACGACGATGATGGAGCAGCGGAATTGGCACTGATAATAAAGAGATTCCAAAGGTGGAACCGCAAATATGAAAATCATGCCTTAAATAAAAAACTGAAGAGCAGAATCATCAAAATTCTATACAACTCAGAAGAGCAGAAGATCATTTGTCACAACTGCAATAGACCTGGTCACATCAAGCCTAATTGTCCTCAAAATCGACTCAACAAAGGAAAGAAACCGAAGAGGAGAAGTTTTGCAGCCACTTGGGATGAAAGTGATGAAGATAAAGATGAAATCACTGGCAGTGACAGTGAAAAAGCAAAACTGTGTTTTCAAGGAGAAATAAGTGACAGCGATGATGACGAACCAAGCGAGGTATCAAAACTTATAGATTCGGAATTACTTATATATTTTCATGAGGTAAATGTCTGTTTTGAAAGACTTAGGGAGAAGTATGCTAAAATTGAATCAGAAAGAGATAGTTTGATAGAACTAAATAAACAGCTTGACCAGTTGGTTAAAAACTATCGAAATAAGAGCCCTAAGTGTGATAAGTGTCCATCACTTGAAGAAGAAATTAAAAAAGTTAGAAATTAAAATTAAATCACTTGAAAATGAAATTCAGATTTTGAAAGAAAGTGAAAATACTAGAAGAGAAAATTTTATCAAAAAGTGCACTTTGTTATTGAATGAAAATGAATCTCTCAAAACACAAGTCCGACAATTGTCTACAACTTTAGGGAAATTCTCCAAAGGAGAAAAATCACTAAATATGCTATTAGGGAAACAAGCTATTAATACTGTTAGACAAGGACTTGGGTATACTCAATCTGAAAATGCTAGAGGTGAAACTAATCCTGTCAACTCAAAGTGCACGATTTGTGGAAAAATTGGACACAATCACAACAATTGCTGGCATAGACCCAAACACGTGAAAATCATACCAATTTGGGTCCCTAAAGGCACAAATATAAAATTCCTTAAAATTAAACAAATCTGGGTGCCGAAAGGAACAAATATAGACTGTTTTGGTTCTACACAAACTTGTTTTTCAAAATCTTCTATCACTAACAATATTGGACCTATAAAAACATATAGGCCAAAAAATCTTTTCTCGTGTAGGTGTGGTGGCAGGCTAAGGAACAACAAGAGTGATACCTGGATTCTGGCTGTTCCAGGCACACGACGGGCGACAAATCAAAGTTTTCTTAGCCTAGAAAAGTACATAGGTGGCAGAATCAAAATAGGCAACAAATGATGTATTATATGTTGAAAATCTACACCATAATCAGATAACAATCAGCCAGTGATAAACTGAGAAAATTTGAGCACCACAATTAAATTTGACAAGGATGAAAAAGGTAAGGTAGTTGATCAAAAGAAATATCGAGGTATGATTGATCACTTCTTCATCCTACTACTTCTAGACATTATGTTCTCTGCTTACTTGTGTGCACGGTTTCAATCTAATTCAACAAAATCTTATTTTAAAAGCTGTAAAATGATTATTAGGTATTTGTTGCACACCTCATGGTTTGGTCTATGATATCCATCTAATGATAACTTTGAGTCAAAGGAGAATTCAGATTACACTGGCAGCCTAGTTGATAGAAAAAAATACTAGTGGAACATGTTTTATGTTGAGACATTCGTTAGTTGCATCACATTTTTCAAAGAAAATATCTGCATAATTTTCATTTCAACTGATTTTTAATTGGCAGACATTTACAAAACCCCTTCCAAAAAAATAGTTTTTTTGTTGACTTCATCTTATTTTAGGCATTTTAGAAATTTGATCTTAAATGTCTATGTTAACTAATCAGACTCCCTACAGATTATCGAAAAGGAAAATTGTGATTGAAAAAAATATGTGATGAGGGTTGATATTAACCATACATTATGAATTGAGACAGTATATGTAGTAAATTCCTTTAAAAATTTAAACAAAATTTGTAATACCTTTGATTGGAAAAAATTCCATGACCATCTCTATTTCTAACGACCATCACTCATCAAAATCCAATATAATATGTCAAAATGTGGTATTTAAATGGAAAATTATTCATTTTTTTAAAAATTTAATTAGCAATAAAAATACCCAAAGTACTCACTCTCATTTAAAAGTCCTCACGGTTATGCATGGAAGAACTACTTGGAATCTTTGAATATGTGCTTTCATGCTCATTTAAAAGTCCTCACGGTTATGCATGTATGGAACACATATCAAAATTGATTATTAAATAGATGAGTTGATTCTAATCCCGTTTAAAAGTCCTCACAGTTATGTGTGGTTAGAAGATACTTGAAATTCATTTTAAAAAAAATGGGAATACTACTAATTCATTTAAAAGTCCTAACGATTATGCATGGTTAGTAAGTATTCAAATTCCTGTCATGAATATACCACAAATAGACACAACTATATGGTTTTATATACCGACATCACCCCTATCACTCTAAAGTGGAATATGCGCCTAACAGAGTATTTATGTTTTTTATTTGATTTTTTATTGAAATTTAATATTTATACTCGATTATGTATTAATGTTGTATTAATGTCAATCACTCTATCTCTATTTTACTAACACTATTACTCTTTTGCTAATAACAAAAGGGGGAGAGAGAAGTTAAGATTTTGGCAAATAAGTCAAGTCATATTTCTTATTTTCATATTCCCATCTAGGTTCATTTGCATATCTTTTATTTATTTTCATGCATATGTGAAGGGGGGCCTTTGTTGTAGGGGGGGCATTCAAATAGGAGGAGCAAATGGAATTCATCAAAACCAAATACATTTAATAGAGTCAAAATCTTAATATATGTTTGTTATCATCAAAAGGAGGAGACTGTAGAATACAATAGCCTATGGTTTTTGTTTGATGATAATATATATATATATATTTGTTTAAGTGTATTTGTTATTGTACTATTTTATTTTTCACATAATTAAATAAATATTTGTTGAATAAAATAAATAACTCAGAATTTATATTCAAACAAATATTTTATTCAAGCAAATATTTTATTACAAATTCAAATAGTAGAAATTTGAGCTCTCACTAAATTTACACATTTTCAATTACAATACAATTTCATACTACAATACAATTTTCACTATACAATTTTTACATACATTTTCACCTCACTACATTCACTCATCACTCGTATTTGATCTTCAACTCTATTCCAGCTTGTATCCCATATTTGAATTATTCACAAAATAAACACTGACGCGGTAAAATTGAAAAAGAAATATTTTTGCAGTGTACAATGAAGCGTGTATTTGAAAATATCATTTGCCTCAGTTATTTGGGTTGTTCGTCATTATTTTTCTTTTGAATTCATCTTACACGAACAACTTGTAACGTGCATAGTGTATCACTGTACATGTCACAGGGCCATGCACATCGGTATACACTTGCGTATGAATACTACAGGGATAGGTGAGCACAAGGTCAAACCCGAGCCATAAGCTGGATTCAACACAAGTGCAAATCCAAAATTCGAACCAAAACCAGACTCAAAGAAATCATACCAATCAACCAAGTTCATGTGCATATGAGCAAAGTGAGGAGACTCAGCAATGAAAATGGTCATGTGCAACACACAAGAAAGCATAGCCATCACACACATATATACATACATGTATGTATATATGTGTATACGTGGAGAGACATGTTAAATGGATGCAAGTGCAACATGACAGCAACTGAACATTCAAATCAAAGTGAACCAAGACCAGACTCATGCAACCAGGTCCACCAGATCACAAAACAATGTACACATGAACTCAACAAAGCTTCAGATCAAACATCAATGTTCAAGTCAGCACAAAGACTCCATCAACATATGTACAAAGTTCGGCTTCAAACATGCTCGAACCAGAATGGACTCAACCACAACACATACATCATGGTGACACATAACAGTTACAATATAAACACAAGGAACAAGAACACATGCATAAAACATGAAGATCAGCTCAAACCATACATGAACACAACAGGCCAATGGGTCAAGACAAAATGAACAGTAGAGACTCAAGTGAAACAAGCCAGTGCAACATGAACCACTCGAACACACATACAACACAATGCAACATGAAGTGCCGAATCAAAGTCAACATGAATGCAACTATCCAGATGAATAGAAACTAGAGCAGCATACAAGGAAATGGATATGAAACTCGAAGCAACCATCATCAGTTCTATTCATATGAAACAAAGCACTCAAAAATACAACAGTGGATAGAAGCATAACAATTGTGAACATGGATACAACATACATTTGAAGACCAGACTCAAATTCAACTCAATGCAAAGACCATGTCAACATAACAGATATTAGTTCAGGCATGAACATGATGAACAAAAGTTCAGTTCGAACAAGTACAAGGATAGCAATGTGACAGTGTGTGTGACAGCAAGTATGAATCAAAAGAAATGCAAGACTACAGTGGCATCAAATGACACAAAGAAATGAACAAGGTAGCATTTTGGTTGAAGTCATCAAGTCAAAGCCAGAAAAAAATGGAACTTGCAGATGAAACACAAATTAACTAAGTCAATTATCTCAAAAAAATTCAAAGAAATGAAGTCATAGGAGAAAGAACGAAACTGACTCAGAGAAAATCAAACAACGTCAAGTAATGAACAAGTCAACTTACATAACATCGTTCGATCAAGAATCAGTGGCCAAACAAAATTATTTGAAAAATTCAAATCGAAAATATGAACATATATTTAAGGGTTTTCATCCCTATATAACCTAATTACATCATCGGCAGTAAACTCATTCGAGTTCAAGCAAAAACCAAAGAACAAGCATAAAAATAAATTCATAAACTTATTCAGAACTCGAATCAAGTCTAGTATAATTCGAAAAAGGAAAACACGTACTAATTCAAAGTCGAATCAAACTCGACAATTGGACCAGCCGCAAGCAATTTGAATATCACTGATAGAAGAAGCGGTGAAGCTGGAATGAAAGTGTCAAAGGGTTCGAGCTTCAATTTTACAAGTGGCACTTCAATTGAGAAACCCTAGTTCCAGAATCACAATGAAAGAAGTCGGCCGAAGTTTTACACAGAAGAAAACGGGGAGACGATTTTCTATTTATTATTTATTTAGGTCGGTCTTTGTTTTCTGTTGGGCTTTATTTATAAATAGGGTTTTGTTTAGTTGTTTTATTTTATTTTGTAATTTTCTTTTAAAATTGTGTAACTCTCTAGTCGTGTGGCTAGGTTACGAACTACGGTGGTGTAGCTCGAGAATTCGCAACTCCGTGGCTGAGTTGTAACAGGGTTTTGAGCATATAATTAGGTTAGTCATTAGTGGGTGTCGCAAGTTTACATGTGTAAGCGTCTGACTACTTAATTTCTAGTAGAAACCTTGGGGGCAGCACGTAGGCAGGGTTTTGCTGAAACTGGGTAAATTTGTGTGTGATCTCTACTGCATTATTATCTGTGATTGTTTTATTTCAGCATTTATTTTCATTCTTATTAGTATCACCCTATTCACCCCCTCTAGAGTGAAAACGATCCTACAATCTATTCGTGCAGTTGAAGCCGACGACATTATTTATGCTTTTCTTCAGGATAGAGAATTTGGAGATTTCTTAAGTATGTATTTACTTAATTATTCCTCATTTATTTAACACTTTGTAGTACTTCCAATAACCGTAAATTGCTTTAATAGGTATTGATAATCTTTTAAATTCGGATGTTCAGTTATGTATTGTTTTAGCTGTATGTTGGTGGAAAACCACTCATAAATTTCACTTTAGTTTTGAAAAGTTAGGATTGACTTCTTTAGACTTTATTATGCTTACCGGTTTAGGCAATGAATGGGGAGAGACTTTACCCAATGATGAGCAGTACCAGCGCTTTAACCATTTATCTAATGTACTTTCATAACTTGACTTACAAGATGGACTGTCATCTGGACTATAAGTTAGATGTAGTTACATTAGACAAGAAATTTATGAATTGTTGCATAATTATAGCATGGAAATCGATTTGGAGATTGCTCGACTATTTATTTTGTACATGATGGAAAACATATTCTTTTCAAATCCATTGAACACGTTTCCGGTTGGACATGTTGCAACTATTGCATAGTTGGCGTTTGATAGTGCAATCAGATAGGATTGGGGGACTCTGATATTAGCATATTTGTATCGCTTTTTGGATTATGGTGCGTTGTTAGGGGTAGATCCACGTCGATTACAAGTTTCTGGGAGATTTTGCAATACTGGTACTATGGGTATTTTCACAATATGACTTACCCGACGTTAGACTCCACATTACCTCTTTTCTTCCCTCGAGTTAGAGCATGGGTTCAAGAGAACCGCAACATGGTGCGAGGAGGCGAGACACGTCATATATTTGATGTGGCTCGAAATCAGACCGAGTTACGAACTACACGAGAGAGTATTGTTTGGCATCCTTATGATAGTTCTCCTTATATTACCAACCTCAACATAGTGTACACTGGCTTCCTATCTATTAGATGCTTTCCATTTGTATCATTCCCATCCATAGGAGGATGTTATTGGTTCCTTGGCGAGCGTAGTTGGAGACAAACATTAGGCGGTGATTTGGTTTCTGATGATCCACATCCAGATATGTAGAGAAGTATCTATTAGGTGTATGACAACACCACTTTATAGGAGTATGTAGAGAAGCGGTAGTCGGCTAATTACTTCATCATCGAGTTAGATTATACATCCTTTTGACATCGGGTTTACACTCCACAGCATACGGCTACTTTTGTTCATCTTCATCTGTTAATTTAGTGGGACCTTCAGGCATCCGGAGTGGTGTTGTCCCCTCGGTTTTACAACACCTTACATAGAGCATTCAGGTATATCCTGCTCCACGGCCATTCCAGACAGGAGATTATGGTTGGACAGTCAGTATACCTATAATGTCGAGAGTTGATACATATGTTGATGTTCTTCGGTTTGAGATTTTGCAGTATCCAGATACAACTATGTTTTCATAGAGGATTTGTTTCAGATGCAGATGAGACTTTGCCAGGTCATGTACGCCGAGCATCGACGAAGCATAGATGAGTTGAATGCTCGTATTAACAATCTTACTGCTGCTGATGAGCAACGATATCACTTAGAGTAGATGATGATGATGCAGTTTGTCTTTAGGATGATGATTATCAGTTTAATGAGCCATAGATTATGTCTTATTCACATATCATTATTTGTATTTACTATCAGTATATTATCAGTGTTTGAGATTTACTATCAATGTATTATCGGTTTTAGATTGTATTATGTATCTCATATCAGTGTTTGTGTCTCATTTTGTGAAGAAACAAACACATTTATGTTTGTTTCTTTTCAAGTTGCGGATGTTTGCCACGTGGTTGTTCGGATGCCACTTCATTCACGAGACATGGATCATGAACTTTCTATTTAAACGAAAGTTTTATATTAAAAATTGACAACATCTTCAATGACAAATAAAAGTTGGACTCCACAAGATTATTTGTACTAATCAAAGCGTACATAGAAGTATTTAATAATTATGCTATTTGTAAATTAATTCAAAGGATTCTAAAAACTCGCAGTATTTATGTCACATTTACTAGAGCTTGTCGAAGATACAGAAGCATTATAAATATAGTTGAAGAAGAAGAACTATTTCAGTTAACACGAGCTACGTTTGATTTACGATATTTGTGGGAGTATCATATTGATTTTGTTGGACATGCAGCATATAATCTTTGGGTTTGTAACGACCCGCTCTTTCGAACCATTCAAATCGACAATCATCCACTCATGTCCGACACACATGTCGGACTTGAATTGCTCAAAACAACAGATTGTTAATTTATATTAGGCAAAACTTAGCATATACAGTAAATAAATAAATCACAGAATCACAGACACAGAAGAATATTAACAATAAGCAACAGAATGGATAAATAGCAGTTCAGGAAGCTACTACATAAACATCAGAGTTTGAAACAAATACAACAGAAATCCAATACATAGAAGTCACTAATACAAATGAAACCGACAAGTCTGAACATAAATAACTGAAAATAGCTGAAATAACTAGGAAGATGAACAGACAACAGATAGATCTCCAAGAAAACCTCCAAGCTTCAAAGGTGAGTCTCAAATGCTGTGACGCTCAGTCTGACTCGAGCATAAAGCAAAACACAAAACTCTTAAGTCAGGATTAACATTCTTATACCGGTAAATCAAAGTGAAATGTCCAAGTGAAATGCAATATAACTTAAAGGATGTTTGGGATTCCCATCCTTTAAGGATCCGTTAAACTATCTACATACATAGTACAATACGCTACATAGATAATGTCTACAGTAAAGTAAAATAATAAAATTGCGTTAAGGCGTTACCCATATCCCCCTTAACACATTTTATATATTACCGTAGTCTATACAAATATTGTAAGCTCCACCAAACCGGTGGTTTACTCAAGGAGCACTCCATAGGTACGGTACAAAACAAAGTCGTAGTTGGCTCGATAAGGCATATGACAAGCCATGCGAGGCAATGCCAGGGTAGGATTCTACCGTTTGCACTCCCGGACCGGTGGTAACGCATAGCAGCTACTACCGCCCACCTCGAGACACACTCCCAAATCAAAGGTGCACCTAATCAAATCACAAAGTAATAGAATGGCATCGAAGAAATGTGCCCGATAGGCGGAGCGACCCCACTTGGCCCAGTATAGCTCCTGTTTTAGCCACATCAAGCTGACTCATGGGAGTCAGGGATGCGTTCATACCTCATACAGACGTTCGCCAAACCATCCTACTTCGTTCTGGAATCTCCACCACGTGCATAGTTGTTAAAGTGGTTTTCGGTATTGGCAGAGAGTATGACAATATCCGATCCCGTTCTCTTTAACAACCAAACACTTATTTCACACCGTGGTCATTTTCATTTTAAACAGTTCATACTTCATATCAAAATATCATATTCATTTCAAAATCATACCACTTTTCGAAATCGTATTCACTTTCGAAATCATACCACTTTCAAAATCATATTCACTTCCAAAATCATAACCACAAAATAGTATAAACCACCGTATCAAAATATTTGCATTTAAATCCATTAAATCTAAATTATAGCAGTTCCAACTTAAACAGTTTAAATATTGAAAATAGTTTATATATATTGAAATAGTAATAAATTGAAAATAGTTTATATATTTAAAATAGATTATATATTAAAATAGTTTATATACTAAAATAATATATATATATATATATTAAAATATAGTTTATATAAAAAATAGTTTCAAATTGGAAACTTTCTTCACATTTCACAAATCAATTCAAGTCAACTTTAGTTCTACAACTCAATTTAGATCAATTTCAGTTCAATAATTTTAATTAAAAGGTTAAAGGTTCAATTCAAATTCTCATTAAAACCATTTTAATTTATATCGATTTCAAATCTAGGTTTGAACTACAAATTTAAACCCCTTCAAATTCAATAGGTTTCAAAGTTTAAATATTCAAACATTTAAAATAACTCAATTTGATAAATTTCATTCATACTTCAGAAATCAACTTTAATTTATTTAAATTTGAAAATATTCACTTAATACTTTTTTAATAACATTTAAATAAAATCTCATATTACATATTTAAATAAAATCAATAATTAAATATCTAACTATAATTACATTTAATTTTTAAATATTCACCTAATCACTTATTTTATAAGCATATAAATAAAGTCTCAAATTAGACATTTAAATCAAACTAAATATTCAATTTCAATTTATATTTGAAAATATTCATTTAATCACCTTTAATTAAAATCAAGTTATCAAGTTATAAAATCATATCTTTAAAATCTCAAAATCAATAAGTTTACAATCAATTCTTATTTATACAAAATTCTTAAACAAATAAAATTTCAAATCAATTTCAATTCATCCTTCCAACCTTAATTTATTAAAGTTATTACAAAATCTATTTTCAAAATATTAATATAAATTTTAAATAAATATTTAACATATTATATATATATACTAATTAAATTAAATTTTATTAAATTTTTATTAAATTAAAACTTATTATTAAATTTATCTTTATATTTAATCTTATTTTATATATTTAAAAATAATAAAATTATAAGTAAAATCTTCAAATTAAATTTTCGAAACTTAACTTATAAATTTAAAATTTCCAAACATATAATTTAAAAATATAAAATTTTCAGATATATTAAAATAAAATCTCTATATTTTATTTTAAAATCCAAACACATGTATTTTCTTTTCTCAAATTTTTTTGGAAATCATTTAAAATAGACCAACGGTGTACGTATATAATTTTCTATCCTATGGTCAAGTGATATGGATATTTATCATTTCAATCTAATTTAATATTTACGGGTATATATCATTTCAAACTGCAATCCCAAAATTCAAAATCAATAAAATCGCTTGGGTTTATCATTTCAACCCATAACGATTTTCCCTAATCTATAATATCGTTCAGGTATATAACATTTAAACCCATAGGGAATTCCTGACTAATAGGGAACTTGCAGTGTGAGAATAATTAAATAATAATATAAAATGACATACATATTAATGGCAAGCATATATAATCATAATTAACGATTTAAATAAAATATATATGACAAGTTATGGTGTCAATATTGTTAATTAGCATAGGTGAACAAATGCAAATAATAACGTATCATATTTAATGATTTAATTACTAATAATTTCCAATTTAACAACATATTTCAAATCACATTTCACTTGAATTAAATTTACTAAATATAAGAATGTTAATCGTGAATGATTGCTCACATTTCGAGGCTAGAGAAAATAGACAACACAACAAGCTATGAATTGGAATCTCGAGCTTCTACAAGCGCTACCGATCCAAACGAAGATTCCAAAGCAAATCAGGGTGATTGGACTCGAGTTTGATGAACAAAATATATAATTTTTTTTAAAAATCTAAAATTTACTCACATATTTAAAATAAACCTTTATATATTTATATTTTAAAATCAATATTCAAATTTTAAACACATATAAAAATAATATATATATATAATTTAAAATCAATATTTCATGTAAAACATATATTAAAATAATATATATATATATATATTATATTTCAAAATCATTATTTCTTAAAATACCTATATCTTTTCCAAAATTCTTTTTTTTTTCTTATATAATAAAGAGGAGTAGAAGCACATCCAGGTGGCTGGATCTTGTTCGAGTGGCAGAGCTGGGGTTTGGTGGCACGAGAATGGAGGGGAATGGCTGCTACAAAGTGGATATGAACGGGCTTCAGATGCAGAGGGTGTTTGAGAAGGTTGCGGCAACCAAATATATAGAAGGACGAGCAAATCTGAGGCAAACAGGTTGTGCTCTGTGTGGCGAACGAAGTGAGGCTATGGTGATGGAGTTGCGTGCTAGAAGCAAAGATTGGTCGGTTGGCTGTCAGTGGAGGTTGCGCTGAGATAGGATGGGCTTCTTGTGAAACACGCATGAGGGAAGGGTTAACACAGAGAATGGTGACAAGGCAGATGATGTGGTCGGTGAGGTGGGGCGTTGGCGTATAGAGTAGGAAAAGAATGGTTCGGTGAAACTGGGTTCTGGTGGGCGGAGAGGGAGAGGGAAGCAGTGGCTAAAGGTGGGGTTGTGGAGAAAGATGGAAGGGGAATAAGGCGGAAGGTTTCAAGGCTCGGGTGGCTGTTAGGCTGGGTACGATCGCAGGTGGAAGGCTTGGCAAAAGGAAGGAGGTGGGTGAGTAAGCTGCTTACGGTGGGTAGCGGTCTTCGTGAGGGCAGATCGGGTTGCAAAGGAAGAGGATGGTTGGGCGTCTTCAGGTAGGAGGGGTGAAAGATGCGGGCACAAGCATGGTTTATCACGAGCAACAAAAAAATGAAAGAAGTTTATAATATAAAACTTATATTATGAAAGTTTCTCAAATAAAACTCTATACGTATAAAAGTTTTTCTCAGGCAAAATTTGGAAGCGAGCAGGTGACGCTACTTCTGGAAAAAATAAAAGATGACCAGGGTTACATTCGAGCAAAATATGAAAGCAACAAATGAAAGATATACTATTTTATTTTTATTTTTTTCAGAGTGGACAAGAGGGAATGATGAAGGGATGCATGAGGATAAATATCAAAATCAAGTAATAGAAAAGGTCAAATATTGATTTCTGAAATTATTAAAGGAAAACAGCTATCGGTATTATATGGTGGATATATGCAAGGACAAATGAAACCAAAAAGGTTCAAAACGGGTACCAATACGGCTAACCGTTTCGTCGCGTACCAGACGCCGAATTACAAGAATGAATATACTGTGGAGATATGCACGACGAGGTGAACAGAACGGTACACAGATATTAGGGATACGACCATCCTATCAAAACTCGATTTCCGTTGCCTAAAATGCTACTAAAACACCGAAAATAAGATAAACAGAGCTAGAGTAGTCCAAATTTGGCGAAACGAATATGACTTCTCACTTAGAAAATGATTTACATTTTTATTATATAAAAATATTCATATTTCAAAAATATTTTATTTTCATCAAATTTCAACTGATTTTAAATTGAAATTGAAAATTACACAACAGAACTAACTTTCATATTTTCCAATAAAAATCTGCCATTCGTTATGCTTCAATAGACGCATACCAAATATCAAATTTTCATTGCAAAAATTCTATTGTTTAATTTTTAAAAAAAATTAGTTAATTAAGTTATCAAAAATCGTTAAAATTCACGAATCGTTACACTCTCCTCCACTCAAAACTTTTCATCCCCGAAAAGGAACAAGATAGGAGAATAGATGCAACAAAGAGGAAAGATACATAGTACCATATACAATAATTAATTCAAAACCATATAAATTTCATTTTTGGAGATTTTATTACTTACATTTTATATTGTATATTATTCAATTACATTCAAACTTTTTCCCAGGTAAGTTTTATTATTAATGTTTCCGAATGTAATTGAGCACTATAAAAATTTACATTTTATTTACAACATTTCTATTAAGCAAAATTTTGTTTGAACATTTTTATTACTTAAGTTTTCTATTGTATAACCTTCAATTACATATCCACAATAACATTTTAACTTTTTGAATATTTCAGGTAAGTTATATATGTTTTAGAATGCAATTGAGTATTATACAAATTAATTTTATCCTAGTTCAATAGTTTCAAGTTGTTTCAATTCCATTTTTTATATTAGACACTCCAATTATTCAAAGATTTTACTCCATTTCAATAGTTGAGGACCATCACTTAACATAAAATTTAAGAGTTAAATTTCCGGTTTCACGTCAAACCATTTTAAAATAAATATACATACATATATATTTTATACATCAAATCATACTCAAGAAATTTAAATCAAATCCATTTTCCAAATCAAAAGTGTAGCAAAGCTACTAAGTGGTCTTTCCACTTTGAGACTCGAAAATGAATGTCGATGATGTTGCAATCATCATCGAAATTATTTCTAGCGACAAAAGTGGAGAGTACTGAATTCTTTTAAAATTCTTTGGAAATAATTCCATTCGAAAATACTTTCAAATGATATATTTTTCAAAAATTTGAAAACCAAATTTTGAAAAGCACCGAAAAATTAATTCTTAAATCCTTAATTTAAATTCATTTCATTTGCAAATTAGATTTATAAACCATGTTTTTTTTAATTCCATCTCCTTATAATATACGACAATAGTTAATGGTTTAGGAATGTTGACAAAATAATAAATGATAATCTAGTATTATCATTTCTAACAACCAATTCATTTAACTATCTAATTTCAGAAAATTATACCTTTATATATAAAATATAATCATACCCAAAATTATTTTATTTACCAATTTTGAAAACAATATTGTGTCAGTTTGCTCTGTTCAAGTGTTTTGGAGTTCCTATCGATAGCGTTGGCCAGACGAATCGATCGAAATCCAAAGTTCAAACTTAACAACTCAAACAACACAATATAAAATGTTTTTATATCAATTACAAATACGCTCCCTCACAGGATGATTCAAGAATGGATTTTAGAACAAGGATAAAGATTCAAATTTAGAGGAACCTTAATCAAACAGAATTCTAACTAAGAAGATAGGCTCGAAAGGAAGATAAGATAATTGAATTGCAAAAGAGGAAAGATGGATAGACTTATATTAATCGCGGCGACCTTAACCGGGTCAACCGAGAGTCAGAAAAGACGAGAATATTATCAACGAAAATGGGAACAAACCAGTAGAGGACATCGTGGAAAACGCGATTCATGAGATCGACGAAGGAGGCAAGAGCATTGGTTAATCCAACGAGCATGACTAACCATTCATAGAAACCATTCGTCCAGGAGAAAGGACAACAGGTCGAATTCCAGGAATAAGATCCATGCGGAATTCAATTTCCCGATTGGAAGGAACATCTGGAAATGGTTGGATAACAGGGGTGGAGTCAAGATCACTAGGCCGAGAACCAAGTGAAAAGATAAAGCTACCTGCATAATCCTGAGGCATATAACATTCGATCAGAAGAGGATTACCCTTGTCGTCTACTAAAGAAACGGTTTGGGCTTTGCAGGAGATAACAACATCAAAACCAAGGACATTGAAATCTTCGGTGAATCAATGCCTGTTGTAAAGGAGTTTCACCCCTTTACAAATCATACTAAGTTTGGCGAGACTGCCGATCTGATTTGTTACACATAAGGATGAAGTTGCCAATTGAGGTTCAAGCTATGGGATGCTCCAGTCAAGAAGAACATGAACAAGATAACAAGAATGGATTTCAGAACAAAGGAAAAGTTCCAAAATTCAAAAGAAATCCTAATCAAAGAGGACCCCAACAAAGAATTCCAAGCTCGAACGAAGATGATTCTGTAACCAATTTTACTCATTCTAGGGTACTACGACCCTATCCCTAATGAGTTTTTACTCCATATGCTAAGTTTTGCCTAAACCAGAGCTCCAATACCAACTGTAACGACCCGCTATTTTGAACCATTCAAATCGACAATCATCCATGCATGTCAAACAAACATGTCGAACTTGAACTGCTCAAAACAATAGATTGTTAATTTATATTTGGCAAAACTTAGCATATACAGTAAATAAATCAATCATAGAATCATAGACACAGAGTAATATTAACAATTAGCAGCGAAATAGATAAATAGTAGTTCATGAAGCTACTACATAAACATCAGAGTTTGAAACAAATACAATAAAAATCCAATACATAGAAGTCACTAATACAAATGTAACTGACAAGTCTGAACATAAATAACTGGAAATAGCTGAAATAACTAGGAAGCTGAACATATAACAGATGGATCTCCAAGCAAAACTCCAATCTCCAAAGGCGAGTCTCAAATGCTGTGACACTTAGTCTAACCCGAGCATAAAGCAAAACACAAAACACTCGAGTCAATATTAACATTCTTATACCAGTAAATCAACTCAAGTGAAATGCAATGTAACTTAAAGGATGTTTAGGATTCCCATCCTTTAAGGATCCATTAAACTATCTACATACATAGTACAATACTCTACATAGATAATGTTTGCAGTAAAGTAAAATATTAAAATAGCTTTAAGGCGTTACCCATATCCCCCTTAACACATTTTATATATTCCCGTAGTCTATACATATACTGTAAGCTCCACCAAACTGGTGGTTTACTCTGGTAGCACTCCATAGGTACAGTACAAAACAAAGTCGTAGTGGGCTCGATAAGGCATGTGAAAAGGAACGCGAGGCAATGCCAGGGTAGGATTCTATCGTTTGCACTCCCAGACTGGTGGTAACGCATAGCAGCTACTACCGCCTACCTCGAGACACACTCCCAAATAAAAGGTGCACCCAATCAAATCACAAAGTAATAGAATGGTATCAAAGAAATGTGCCCGATAGGCGGAGCGACCCCACTTGGCCCGGTATAACTCCTGTTTTAGCCACATCAAGCTGACTCATGGGAGTCAGGGATGCGTTCATACCTCATACAGACGTTCGCCAAACCATCCTACTTCATTCTGGAATCTCCACCACGTGCATAGTTGTTAAAGTGGTTTTCAGTATTGGCAGAGAGTATGACAGTATCCGATCCCGGTCTCTTTAACAACCAAACACTTATTTAACACCGTGGTCATTTCATTTTAAACGGTTCATACTTCATATCAAAATATCATATTCATTTCAAAATCATATCACTTTTCGAAATCGTATTCACTTTCGAAATCATACCACTTTCAAAACCATATTCACTTCCAAAATCATAACCACAAAATAGTATAAACCACCGTATCAAAATATTTGCATTTAAATCCATTAAATCTAAATTATAGCAGTTCCAACTTAAACAGTTTAAATATTGAAAATAGTTTATATATATTGAAATAGTTATAAATTAAAATAGTTTATATATTTAAAATAGGTTATAGATTAAAATAGTTTATATCGAAAATAGTTTCAAATTGGAAACTTTTTTCCCATTTCACAAATCAATTCAAATCAACTTTAGTTCCACAACTCAATTTAAAGCAATTTCAGTTCAACAATTTTAATTAAAAGGTTAAAGGTTCAATTCAACTTCTCATTAAAACCATTTTAATTTATATCAATTTCAAATCCAGGTTTGAACTACAAATTTAAACCCCTTCAAAATCAATAGGTTTCAAAGTTTAAATATTCAAACATTTATAATAACTCAATTTGATAAATTTCATTCATACTTCAGAATTCAACTTTAATTTATTTAAATTTGAAAATATTCACTTAATCATTTTTAATAACATTTAAATAAAATCTCATATGGGCTGCTTGTGAAACATGGGTGAGGGAAGGGTTGACACGAAGAATGGTGACAAGGCAGATGATGTGGTCGGTGAGGTGGGGCGCTGGCGTATGGGGTAGGAAAAAGAATGGTTCGGTGAGGCTGGGTTCTTATGGGCGGAGAGGGAGAGGGAAGCGGTGGCTAAAGGCGGGGTTGTGGAGAAAGATGGAAGGGGAATAAGGCGGAAGGTTTCAAGGCTCGGGTGGGTGTCAGGCTGGTTAGGTCGCAGGTGGAAGGATTGGCAAAAAGAAGGAGGTGGGTGAGTAAGCTGCTTACGGTGGGTAGCGATCTTGGTGAGGGCGGATCGGGTTGCAAAGGAAGAGGATGGTTGGGCGTCTTCGAGTAGGAGGGGTGAAAGATGCAGGCACAAGCATGGTTTATCACGAGCAATAAAAAAATGAAAGCAGTTCATAATATAAAACTAATATTATGAAAGTTTCTCAAAGCAAACTTTATACGTATAAAAGTTTTTCTCAGGCAACATTTGGGAGCAAGCAGGTGACGCTGCTTCTGGCAGAAATAAAAGATGACCAGGGTTGCATTCAAGCAAAATATGAAAGCAACAGATGAAAGATATACTGTTTTATTTTTATTTTTTCAGAATAGAGAAGAGGGAATGATGAAGGGACGCATAGGGATAAACATCAAAATCAAGGAATATAGAAGGTCAAACATTGATTTCTGAAATCATTAAAGGAAAAAGTCTATTGGTATTATACGGTGGATATATGAAAGGACAAAGGAAACCAAAAAGGTTCAAAACGGGTACCGATACGACTAACCGTTTCGTCGATTTGGCCGCGTACTGGAC
The DNA here is from genome assembly GCA_030737815.1 of Allium fistulosum. Classification (NCBI taxonomy): domain Eukaryota; kingdom Viridiplantae; phylum Streptophyta; class Magnoliopsida; order Asparagales; family Amaryllidaceae; genus Allium; species Allium fistulosum. The sequence continues at coordinate 1,065,065,729 of CM060906.1, forward strand.
GCCAAATTACAGGAATGAATATACTATGGAGATCAGTACGACGTGACGAACAGAACGGTACACACATATTAGAGATATGACCATCCTGTCAAAACTCGATTTCCGCTGCCTAAGATGCTGGTAAAATGTCGAAAATAAGATAAACGTAGCTAGAGCAGTCCAAATTTGGCGAAACGAAATATGAGGTCTCACTCAGAAAATGATTTACATATTCAATATATAAAAATATTCAGATTTCAAAAATATTTTATTTTCATCAAATTTCAATTAAATTTAAATTGAAAATTACACAACATAACTAAATTTCATATTTTCTAATGAAAATCCACCATTCACTATGCTTCAATAGACGCATACCAAATATCAAATTTTCATTGCAAAAATTTTATTATTTAATTTCAAAAAAAAAATTAGTTAATTAAGTTATCAAAAATCGTTAAAATTCCCAGGACGTTACTGGGTTAGCTATGTTAGACAATTTGAATGATGTCTGGTTAGTTAATTAAGTTATTTACTTTTAGTAAGTTTTATGTATTTTCGAATCCAAGTGAAGTTAGTTAATTAAGTTAATCACCTTCAGTAAGTTCTATGTACTTTCAATAATTTAAGTTAAGTCTGTGTTTTCAAATTCAAGTACGCAAGTAATTTACTTACCGTTGACGCCAAAAATGGGCATTAACACCCAATACAATCTAGTAGAGATTAAATGAAGAATGAAATTAAAACAAAGCAGAAATTATAAATGAACACACAGAATTTTTATAATGGTTTGGCAATCTTGGCCTACATCCACTTCATATTTTTAGTGATATTCCACTTGATTATGATTACAAGAGTGTTTGGATTAGCTAGAATCAATTAGTACAAAAGTGAAGAATAAAAATGGCAGAGCCTTGGTAGAGAAAGCAGGATCCCTTTTCTCACGTAATGCCTGCTGTATTTATAGGGAAAGACGTGCACGGATCGGACCGAAAATTTGGCAGAAGGTTCAGGAGACCAAGACGAGGCGACCTAAACATTTACAGGCGCATCAAAGCCCACAATAGGGATCAGTACCGATCCTCATAAATGAATCCAAATGGGCTGCGATCCCTATGAGGGATATCCTATGATGTTAGCTACTTGCTCTCCAAATTTCGTGCGATTCCGACGTACGGTTTGTGAGATATCGCATTTTCCATGAAGTAGTATTGCTTGAACTCTGATTTCTGCCGATCCCTCTAGAGGGATAGGTTCTGATCCCTCCAACTTGGTCCAAATGCCATGCGATCTCTAGGAGTGTTCCACATGTCCTAATTTGCTTATACTCCAAGTTTCATGTTGATGGCATCTGATTTTGAGTTATTGACCGATCATTGTTGCACTATGTATTGAAAGCTGAATATGGACAATACGAACTCCAAATGACTTGAAACTTGGAATGTAGCCTCATGGGGTCTTCCTTGTCACTCTGTATCGATCTTACCGAGTTTGGGATATTAATTAAGGATATGTACCGATCCTCTAAGGAAAGGGATAGGCACTGAATCCCCACCTAGGGGAAGCATTATTCTATACTTAGAATATTCTGGAAATTCTATTCGTTGGCCTCGGTTGAACGTCACTTCATATCATTGCCTACACTTGATCTCTGAGCCTAATAATCATCTTTCCGGGTCGTCTTCCTCGATAATCGCCTCGTCTAACTTGTCCAGCCGGCCTGAATATTGTCGGGCCAAAAGGTCGGATAACACTTGCCCTCTAAAGTACGTCTTGTTGCATACATGACGTGCTTTAAATCGAAGCAAGTTAGAGTCGCCCGAAAGAAATCCATTCAGTTTCCTGAGCAGTCGTTATCCTTCCATTTTATCTTCCCAAAGTGTTGTATCCCTCTTTGATCGTCATGACGCTTGGTCGATTTCCAATAGTATAAATTATGGATTATATTCCATCAGTGGCTATCTGTGTCGGTTCTATAGGACTAGTAAGCTTTGAGTATCTGATCCAGTCTTTTCTTTAATAACTCCAAGTGAAAATTCAATTTCTGTTTATTTCAAGAAGTCGATTTGTTTGAATACACATGTGCACGTTCAGGTACACATTCTTGTCATTGGCTCCCGGATGTGTCTTATGGGCTCACGAGTCATCACCAATTCTTTCTAGTTTAATTGCAATTTGATTGCAATTCCTCGTTATAGTTCTTGGGAAATAGGGGTTGTAATCAGCCACTCGATGAGAGGGGACTTCAAGTTCTACAGGGATGAGTGCCTCGAAGCCGTAAGCAAAGGTGAATGGAGTATGGCCAGTCATGGACTCGTGGGTAGTTCTGTAAGCCCATAATGCTATTGGGAGTTCATCCACACATTTACCTCTAGCCTTTTCCAAACGTCTCTTCAGAATGGACTTTATGATTTTGTTCACAGCTTCAACCTGTCCATTTGCTTAAGGGCGAGCAAATACCACAAATCTCTTTTCAGTATGATGTCGACAACAGAAGTCTTTAAATTTAGCGCTATCAAATTGGGCTTCATTATCAGTTATAATAGTTCGTAGAAGGTCAAAATGACAGATGATGTCCCAGACAATAAAGTTGATTATTTTCTTCATCGTGATCGTGGTTAAAAGTTCTACTTCAACCCATTTTGTGAAGTTATCAACTGCTACGATGGTGTATTTCGCTCCACCTTTAGAATCGGCAAGAAGCTGATGATGTCAATACCCCAAGTGGCAAATGGCTATCGACTAGCCATTTGAGTAATTTCAGTCAGTGGGGCTCTCAAAATTTTTGCAAACATCTACACTCGTCGCATTGTCTAGCGTGATCAGCTGCATCTCGATTGAAAGTTGGCCGGTAATACCCACAGCCGAGTGTTTTCTTTGTCGAGGTTTGCCCCCTGGTGTGATCGCCGCATTCTTCTTCATGGACTTCTCTCAAAACTCGTTTGATTTCGTTATGGGCGATACACCGAAGCAGGGGAACGAAGAAACCCTTTCTATACATGACTCCTTCTTGGATGACGTAGCGTGAAGCTTTTAGGAGCATCTGTCATTTTTCATTCCTCCATTCAGTAAGAATTCCTCATTGTAGATAGTCTTTGATTGGAGTCATCCATGACTCCTTTTCTAATTTCGTCTCTAAGATCTTGTCGATCTCCATCTATCAATGCTTGGAATGTTATGTACTTCAACCGGGACAAGTCTATTTGCTGCGCATCCCCAAAACTGGCCAGCTTAGCCAGTGACTTGGCCTTTTCATTTTGTCCACTGAGGTTGTGTGTAATGGTGTAATACTCGGAGTCAGCCAGTAGCTCTTGGACCCAACTGATATAAGGAGCAAGACGTTGCCCTCTAGTAAGATAATCTTCCCTGACTTGGCATAGTACTAACCAAGAATCAAAAAAGATATGTAAAGTTTCCACTCCCAGTTCTCTAGCAAGGTTAAGCCTAGCGATCAAGGCTTTATATTTAGCTCCGTTATTTGTTGTAGGGAAGTTTAAGGGCATAGCAGATCGATCGTTCCTCGGGAGTCATTAACGCAACTCCGATGCCAGAACACCGATCATTGGAAGTTCCATTTGTTTACATTTTCCATCGGTTGGTCGGTTCTCCACTGCTCTTTGGATTGTCGTCTAATGCAGTGAATTTAGATATGAAGTATGCTAATGTTTGTCCATGGATAGCTCTCCGAGGGAGATAAGTGATATCGAATTGGCTTAGCTCAATCTTTTATTTGAGTAACCTTCCAGACGTCTATGGTTGCAGTAGGACCTGTCGTAACGGCTGGTCGGTATAGACGTTAATGGGGCGAGCCTGTCAATCGCTTGGTTACATCATATGTTGGTCTTTGGATCTGTTTCTCTTCGCATATGCTTATGGCGTGTACTAACATAGCTAAATAGATGTATAATTCTTTGTGATCCGGCGGCTTGGATAGGATGAGAGGTCTCTTTAAGTGATCTACCAGAGCTTAAAATGCGTCAGTGTAGCCTTGCATCCATTCAAAGTTTCTTTTCCATCTCCTGATTAGGTCGAAGAAGATAGTACACCTATTGGTGGCCTTGGAGATGAATCGGCTTAGGGCGATCACCTCCCATTCAGATTCTATACCTGCTTGATTGTCTTCGGTACCTAGATGTCTTTGATTGCCTGAATTTTCTTAGGGTTAGCTTCAATTCTGCGAGAGTTAAACATTAAACCTAGGAACTTCCCTAACACAACACCGAAAGAGATTTTCAAGGGACTGAGTTTCATTCCATATCTTCAAATAACACTAAACATCTCCGCTAAGTCATCGATGTTTTTTTTATCATCGTGACTTCACAAGCATATCATCCACATATATTTCTGTCGATCGCCTGATCTGGTCGTTGAACATCCTATTGACCAGTCTCTGGTAAGTAGCTTCGGCATTATTTAGTTCAAATGGCATCATAAGATAATGATATAACCCTAGATCGGTAATGAAGTTGGTGTGCTCCTAGTTGAGGACGTGCATCAGGATCCGGTTGTATCTGAAGTACACATCCATAAATGAAAGTAGTTCATTTCCAGCGGTTGAGTCTACCAACTGGTCGATCCTCGAAAGCTGGCTTTCATGCATATCTTGTTCAGGTAAGTGTAATCGATGTATGTCTACCACATTCATTAGCTTTTCTCACAAGAACTATATTGGATATGCATTTCAGATAGAGGGTGTCCCTGGTAAACCTGTTGTTTTTAAGTTTATCCACTTCCACTTTAAGTCCAGCAGACCTCTACGGATCCACGACGTGTTGCTTTTGTCTCATCAGGACATGACTCGGTTTGATATTTAATGAATGGTTACGATAGTCGGTGAGATCACATGCATGTCAGAATGGGTCCAAGCGAACACATCAAGATTCATTCAGAGAAAGCTAGCTAATTCCTTCATCATCGTTGCACTGAGCCGTGATTCGATCTTCAATACCCATGATGGGTCGCCATGGCTGACTGTAGTGTCGACTGTCAGCTCAGCGGGTGTAGTCTTGGATTCTTTGAGTTCAAATGTAACTATTTCGTGTAAAATTCAATGTGAAATTTGGTTGGTACGGTTAATGATGATGGTTACTCCGGTCGAATCCTAGAGTCTTGTCATGAGTTATTAAGTCTAATAGCAAGGGCTCTAAATGATTTGAGTGATTATCTGCAGATGGCCAAAGATCAGGCTTAGAAGCACGTTGAAGAAAATGTCGAGTAGGGGTTAGCCTCGAATTGCGTGCAGCTGCATTGTTGGCTCTTGCTTTGAGTTTGGATCTGCTTGTGTATTCGAGTAATGTGCTTTCCATTCATAGTACTGACGAACTATTACTCATCGTTCAGGTTGGAATGATAGTCAGTTGCCCATGAGCTTGGGCATCGATTAGATGATTCTATCTCTAGGCATCCTTTTGGTCGTAGCCTTAAGTGGTTGTAAACACTATATATAAGTTACAATATTGAGCTATCATAGCCAGTCTTTGGATGATCACACTTCTACTCCCAGTCTTCGGTTGATAAATATACTGCATGGATGGTCGAGTCTCGTCCTAGCTATGTTTATACTCCCACCTAAGCTCCAAATACATAGAGTTAATCGTTGAATGGTCGGTTCACATTCATCTTGTTTCTCGCTCGTGCCCCAAAGTCTGGGGCATACATTGATAAGTAGGAAGGCAATCCATGTCCACTTTAGCTTTATACTCTTTCTCGTTGAATCGCGAGATCAGGTTGGTTGATAGAAGGCCGAGTCTCGCCTATCCTGGATTGTATTCTGGTTTTTCCTTCCAGGGGGAATACTTCGATGCTTCGTCAGATTTCGGGCATGAGTTGGGTACTGGACGGTCAACCACGCCCACTTTGATTCATATTCTGTAATCAGATCTAAGGGTGAAGTTGGCTCAAGTGCAGTTGGGTCATGCACATCCAGTTTCATACTCCTCCTGACGGATCGAAGGAGGGTGCTGGAGAATTAATGATCAAGTCTTCGTGGTTTATTCTCCTTTTCACACTCTGGTGATCATAGTTTTTCGAGGGACATCCGGGACACATCCGTTTGTGTTTGGTGTGGATCGATATTGACACTCGATCTGATGGTATGATATAGTCGGTCAACCGTAACTTTGGATGTCGTTTCGATTGGTTTTTTAATGAGGTCTCCTTGCAGTCGTTGCCTTAAGTTGTCAAGAACACCAAGCCAGAGCTATAATGAGCTATCGTATTCGGCTTTTTGTGATTTGTACTTCTGCCCCCAGCATTGATTTGGCGAGGCCATAAGTTGGACGGTCGAATTCCATCCTTAGCGAGTTTATACTCCTCATGTCGATTTCAGGCCGGAGTTTGTGGAATAGAAAATGGTCGAAATCCACTCATCTATTCATCCATGTTTATACACCAGTTTGCACTCTGGGGACTTAGATTTGTTTCATGGGTGGTCGGATTTTCGCCAAATGGTTTATACTCTAGTCCGCAGTCGGGGACTTAGAGTACTCTACTCCGCAGCCGGGGACTTAGAGTTTTTGTCGTGGGCAGTCGTGTTTCCACCCGTGGCAGTCATTTTTCTGCCAAATGGTTTATACTCTAGTCCGCAGTCAGGGACTTAGAGTTTTCTAGTCCGCAGTCGGGGTCTTAGAATATTTTAGTCCAGTCGGGGACTTGGGATTTTCTTGTCCATAGTCAGGGACTTAGAAATTTCGTCGTAGGCAGTCGTGTTTCCGCCCGAATAGTTTATACTCTGGTCCGCAGTAAGGGACTTAGATTTTTCTAGTCTGCGGTCGAGGACTTAGAATTTTTTCAGTCCGCAGTCGGGGACTTGGGATTTTCTAGTCCGTAGTCAGGGACTTAGAAATTTTACCGTGGGCAGTCGTGTTTCCGCCCGAATGGTTTATACTCTGGTCCGCAATCAGGAACTTAGAGTTTTCTAGTCCGTACTCGGGGACTTAGAATTTTTTAATCCGTAGTTAGGGACTTGGGATGTTCTAGTCCGCAGTCAGGGACTTAGAAATTTCATCGTGGGCAGCCAGTCATACCCATTTTTGATTTATACTTCAATTTCCAAGTCGAAGTTAGAGATGTCGAGTGAACGGTTGAACCATGTTCATCCATGGAATGGCATTCTACCCCTAGCATCCAGGACGAAACTTGATAAATGGACGGTCGATTCTCGTCCGCTTGATGATTGTAGCTCTTCCAATCAAGTCAAGGATGGAGGTACATGATGGATGGTTGGATCACATCCATGCTAGGGTTGGATAATCAAGTCTTGTGCAATTTGCTTCATATTCCTTCTAGCAAACGGAGGTAGAGAGTTATTGAGTGGACAGTTAGGTTACATCCGTTTTAGGGTGCAGTCGTGTCCATTTGTTGAGAGCGGTGGTTGATAAGTGGCAGTCCATCATAGCTACTTCAAGTCGGGCTTTCGAACTGCCTCTTGTGTTCAGGGCAGGAGTTGATGCATAGATGATCAAATCACGTCCGCTCTAGTTAGATCCCGAAATCACTGAGCTTCAGGAGAGGCCTATGTATTTCATCAAACTTTATTTTATGACCGAGGAGTGGATGACCCGTCCACATTCGTTCCAAGCCTTGCTTAGGTCTCCAAGTCTGGAGTTCGATGAATGGACGGCCAGTCATGCTCGCTTTGTATTGGATTCTGACCGTGATGAGCTTTTCCATCTCTAGTTCTTGGCCCCAAATAATAGGCACATGGTTGTTGATGAGCGCTCGAATCATGCTCGTCTTGATGAAACTCCACAGGTCCGATCACGGTCTGTGGGGATTGGTTAGCGGCCACTCTGAGTACTTGGTCACCTACATCATTTTGGAAGTAGTTTAGTTCAAGTTGGTTGTAGTTCACAACACAATTGAAATTGAAATAAAAACAATTCATAGAAGATCGGAATAAATCTCATTGATAAGTAAAGCAGCATCATGTGCTTACTATTCAACTTTTCCCCTAGCTCCTTTCAGCGGGATGTCGACCGTCAGCGGTCCGATTGATAATCAAAGTTCTTTGCTGATATGCATTGGATGTTCCATGCCTGCCATTCTACAGAGCTTGTACGTACTATTGAAGCTTTCCTTTCCGAAACGGCTTCCGATCACATCTTGGAGGTGTTTGTAATAGCCAGCGTTAGGACTGTGTGCATCTTGGAATATACAACGTTCCCAGGATTTTCTCTGGGCTTCGGTGGACTCTCTCGAGGCTGTTTTCAGTACTTCTCTGAGTCGTGAGTCTCCAAGTATATGTTATCGATTGAATCGTTCAAAAGAATATGAGTCAGATTTTGAGATCCTGGGTCGTCTCCTGGAATCAGAGTCCTTAGCTAATGAGCCCGTATTGTTCTTTCTCCTAGTCTGCTCTACCTCCTCCTTGCTTAGTTTATGATTCACTTTGTAACAGAGAAGATCCAAGGTCGTAGGAGGCTCTCTAGCTAACTAGCTGCCAAAATCTGTCTGCGAGTTGGTTCCCCTCATCCACACCATCAGTATGATATCCTCGTTGGGATTGCTTGCTTTAGTGACGACGACGACATTGAATCTCTACAGAAAGTCTTTGAGTGGCTCACTTAGCATCTGGAATAAATTAGATAATGACATCACATCATTGGTGTGAGTTGCAAGCATTCTAAACTGCTCGACAAACTTCTGATCCGGTTGATTGAATGAGGAGATGGAGTTGGGCGATAATCGCATAAATCGCATGATCGATACACCTTCGAGGAATATAGGAATTCATGAGATGTTGTCCAGGGTCAGTTTTCCCTGAATAGACCGATACGATTGGTACATTGAATCTCCTCAGATATATTGCACACTGAATGGCTTTAATGAATAGGCTTCGACTGGGGGAGATGCTTCAATCATCGTTAATCCGGTTCATTTTTAAGTTACAGCTACCTGTCATGCTTGTAAATGATGTATGCATGCCCGAGATATCAACAAAGCAAGATGGACCAGTATTGATGGATCAATGGTAAGTTACTTGGAGTCGAACCTGAGAAAATCTACTATTGCTTGGAGTCAGCAATTGGTTTGCTTGGAGCTACTGAATTCGAAGTGCCGGGTCAGTGAAGAACGGTGCTTGGAGTCATCTTGGCGTTTGCTTGGAGAAAATCTTAGTTTTACCCGAGTTTGGCTTTCGGCCAAAGTTTCTTGGGTTTGCTTAGAGTCACATCACCTATGTTCTCCAACCTTTGGGAGTATCATTTGAGTAGCAGTTGCTTGTCCGTTCCCTGGTTGCAATTCTAAAGCTACCGCTTGATTTTTTTTTGGGTATAGGGATCGGTCACATGGTTATTGAGAGAGGGATCGGTATTAAGCATGACTATCAGCTTGAGGGATCGGTATAGCTTGAGGGATCGGGATATATACTATGAAGATGGATCGGTATATATATATTGAAAAGGGTCGGTATATACATACCTTGGAGAGGGGTCGGTATATGTACTGAAGGGATCAATATACATATATGTTGAAGGGGTTGGTATGTACACCTTATAGAGGGATCGATATATATATATACACACTTTTTTGGAGCGATTAATATATAAGCCTTTTGGAGCGGTCAGTATACAAGCCTTTTGGAGCGAGGGATCGATATATAAGCTTTTTGGAGGAATCAGTATTTAAGATTTTTGGAGGGATCCGTATTGAGCAAATCTGGAGGGATCGGTATTGAGTAAGTCTGGGGGATCGATATTGAGTATGTCTGAAGGGATTGGCCATCTAGGCCTTCAGAGAGGGATTGGCCATCTAGGCCTTCAGAGAGGGATTGGCCCTTTGCTAACTTGAGTGCAAAATTCAATATCTAATCCCAAGAACTTGCATACATGAGTGAATCTGATCCCTTCCAAATGGACATGAACATATGAACGACCCTATACAAGAACACTAGCATAATTAGATCCTCCAAAAACACGGGAAGTAGACTTAGTCCCTTTAACCATGGCTATTATCTTCCTTTAGATCTTCTTCAAATCTGAGTAGAATAGGAAGTTTATCGTTTGAAAGATGGATCAATCTCGCGAATATGGAAATCCACCAGTAGATGATGAGATCCAATCAAGCTGAGAATTCATTTCTCAGTGAAAACACCAAAATGTTGACGCCAAAAATGGGCATCAACACCCAATAGAATCTAGTAGAGATTAAATGAAGAATAAAAGTAAAACAGAGCAGAAATTATAAATGAACACATAGAATTTTTATAGTGGTTTGATAATCTTGGCCTATGTCCACATCATATTTTTATTGATATTCCACTTGATTATAATTACAAGAGTGTTTGGATCAGTTGGAATCCATTAGTAAAAAAGTGAAGAATAAAAATGGCAAAGCATTGGCAGAGAAAGCAGGATCCCTTTTCTAACGTCGTGTCTGTTGTATTTATAGGGGAAGACGTGCACGAATCGGACCGAAATTTTGGCAGATGATTCAGAAGACCAAGACGAGGCGACCCAAACATTTACAGGCCCATCGGGGCCCACAATAAGGATCAATACCGATCCCTATAAATGCATCCAAATGGGCTGCGATCCCAATGAGGGATACCCTATGATGTTAGCTACTTGCACCCCAAATTTCATGCGATTCCGACGTACGGTTTGTGAGATATCGCATTTTTCGCAAAGTAGCGTTGCTTGAATTCTGATTTCTGCCGATCCCTCCAACTTGCTCCAAATGCCATGCGATCCATACGGGGTGTTTCACATGTCCTAATTAGATTATACTCCAAGTTTCATGTTGATAGCATCTATAGGTTTTGAGTTATTGACCGATCATTGTTGCAATATGTATTGAAAGCTGAATATGGACGATCCCTTTATACCGATCCCTTTTGATAGGTGAAGTAATTTGCCCATAAATTAAGCATACGAACTACAAATGACTTGAAACTTGGAATGTAGCCTCATGGGGGCCTTCCTTGTCACTATGTATCGATCTTACCAAGTTTGGGACATTAATTGAGGGTATGTACCGATCCCCTAAGGAAAGGGATGGGAACTGAACCCCCACATAGGGGAGGCATTATTCCATACTTAGAATATTCTGGAGAGTCTATCCATTGGCCTCGGTTGATCGTTGCTTCATATCATTGCATGCGCTTGATCTCTGAGCCTAATAATCATCTTTCTGGGCTATCTTCCTCGATGATCGCCCGGTCTAACTTGTCCAGTCGGCCTGAATATAGCTTGGCCAAAAGATTGGATAACACTTACTAAATTAAACCATTACATACTTACTTAATTTGCTTACAGGATAAGAACAAACATGACAACATTGAACTTAATTAAACCTTAGAAACATTGAAACAAGAAAACATAATATATCAAAGATAAACACACTAATTGATTAAAAAAACTATCTTCGACCACCTGATAAGTGAATTGTACCAAGTGTCCTCTGAAGTGTTTTAATTTATTCTCCAAGCTCAATAGCACACAACTGCTCGGTGAGGTAATGGATCGTCAAGCCATTGCCAGAGTTCACAACCATTCGGAAAATTACGGCATCCACAGTGACTTCGATCGATGTCAGTTCCTTTTCTTATAATAGAATACAAAATAAAAACTCCACAGTTACAGTATACGTGTCCAGAGTCGGCCTCTTGATCTGCCTACTTGGTGGCATGTTTCATACCTTCTTCGCCTTTTTTCATTGTTACTACGCCGCTCCGCTCTTTGTCTTCTTCCATCCTTTAACAGCCTTTGCTCTTACAAAACTCTCTCATGCTCCCTTATATCCTTATAGTGTCTTTCCTCTATTTCAACCTACCACTCGGTTGGTGATTGAGGGGAAGACGTATCTAGTGGGGTATCGTGTCTTAAAGGACCTTTATACGACTTTGATGAGGGTAATGAAGTATGGTTGTAATCCATCATTTTTATGTGTTACCGGTATAATATTAGTGAAGAGCATAATTGGCAACCGGTACGATATAAATAGAACTAAGGCCTTCTATCTCCACTAGTCAAGCAGTGCAACGTTAAAAGCAATGCAAACATTGTTAAATGCACTACTTTGTCAGAATGCTTAGGCTGTAAAACATTTTAAATCCACTAGTCATTTCAGTAAAAGTAGTGCAAACTTTATTAAATGCACTGCAACGTCAAGTTTAGTAGCATTAAATATTTTCCTAGCATTAAAAGCAATGCAAGCATTACTGTCTCCACTGGTCAGGCTAGGAAGCATTAAAAGTAGTGCAATGTGGCTACAGTTTATAAAAAGACCTTATAAGTAGGACCAAAGGCTACCAACAACATACTCATTCAATCTTCTAAATTCATCATCACTAATATATCGAATGAGTTACCTAAAAAGTCTGTGGTGCTTCTCATCATTGTCTTCATCTTCGGAAGAGTTCATCAAACATAGTGTTACTCAACAAAGAATGTTTGCTTCTGAAATGAAGGACTTAGTGGCTCTTGAAAATGTTGAAAGCTCTACATCAACCTAATGGGTAGTGTTCTTGGAAGGAAGAACTTACGATATGGCAGAGGCTATGCTATTGGCCACAATCAACTAATCATGGATTATTTTTGGAAAACCCCGTGTACGGTGATGTAGATTTCCGACGAAGATTCTAAATGTAAAAGATTGTTTTTAATCGAATTCTCGACAAATTAACCAAAACAAACATCTTTTCACACACAGAAGAAACAAAATCAATTAAGGAGTTTCCCCACTACAAAAGGTTACGACTGCATTTCGCATGATATCATACAGAACTTCTGGTGATTCGCATGATGATAAAGTGATAATTGGAGACTCAACGACAATCTTATGTATGAAAGAATTTTGCAAAACCATTGTTTTACAATTTGGTGAAGAATGTCTTCGGTCCCCAACCCCTTGTGATATTGATAGATTGTTAGTGATGAGAGCTCTACGTGGATTTCCACGTATGTTAGATAGCTTAGATTATATGCATTGGAGGTGCAAAAACTGTCCAGTTGCTTTGTAAGGTCAATACACAGAACATTGCAAAACGACAACTCTAGTATTGGAAGTAGTTGCTTCATTTGATTTATATATATGACATGCTTTTTTTGAAGCACCAGGTTCACTAAATGATATTAACATCCTACGATTGTCATATTTATTGAATGATCTATGCAATGGTATATCACCCTCATGCAATTACAAAATAGAAGACAAAGATCATTCCATGGGTTATTACCTAGTAGATGGAATTTACTCAAAATGGAAAACAGTTGTGCAAGCCTACAAAAAACCAAATAACGCAAAAGAAGCAAAATCCACCAAATAAGAAGAGAGTTTGAGAAAAGATGTTGAACGAGCTTTTGAAGTGCTTCAAGGTAGATTTCATATCTTACGAAAGAGGTATACTACCACAATCCCACGGTATTATCTGATAGCATGTACTGTTGTATTATTTTACATAATATTATTGTGGACGAAGAACGTGGTGTATATGAGCTTTGAGAAACTATCCGGACATTGCTATGTATTTCGAAAAATACCGTATAAAGACCCAAATACCTTTGCCGAATACATGCAAAGAATCAAAGACATTCGAGATCCACGAGCTCATCTTGATTTAAAAGAAGAACTGGTGAAACACTACTGGGAACATATAGGAAACCATTAGTAAAGTGATGTTTGGATAAATTATGTTATCTACTTCTCTTGTTGTATGTTTCACTTATCTATTTGTAGTAGTTGTTGTCGTGTTGTAACAGTGTTTGTACGTGAATTTTAATATCTATTGTACTATTAATTCAATGTTATTTGGTTACATCAATGAGAAAACAATGAGAATGACAATAACAATGGCAATATTATTAACAGTAAAAATATAACTAAAAGAGAAATAATAACAATAACATTGACAATAACAATAACACTAACAACAACAGTACAAATACAAGATACCATAAAAATAAGATACAAAGTACAAACATGGTTTCCTACAAGCCTCCTTGACGCCTATGGTACTCATCGATTTGCTTCCCTATATACAACCTTTGTATTGGATTAAGTTCATTTAGGTTGCAACTTAAAAGAGCCAAATCATCAGCTCTTTGTTGTCGAGCTAATTCTTGTTTTGCTTAACTTTAGCTCGTTAACTCTTAACTGTTGTATTTCATCGTGAAGTCATTTTCTATCCTTAACCTGCTCAACACTCTTTGCTTCTTTTGTATCCATGTATAACTTATTTTTCATTTTCAGCGGCCGCTATATGCTCATCGATATGTTCATAGTGGGTGGTGTAATCGGTGATGGATTTTTTCTTCCCCTTGTACTTTCCCGAAGGCCTACCCCCTGTACCGGTGGTGAAGGATGTGTTTTCATGTGGATCATTATGCTCAGACATACACAATGCGTTAGCTTAATTAAGCTATAGATGATGAAATACTATTAAAACATGAAACATGAGAATTTGATTTGCAAATTTGAAATCATTACCAAATCGATGTCGTTTGCCCCACTTTGTTCTCATGCATCCAACTCGTCATTATTTCTTTCCAACATTGATAGATGGAATTTATTCTTTTCCATGATTGCTTAAATGAATCAACGGTTCTTGGAACATTCTTTGGACGTCAATTATTGAAAAAATTGCACACAGAATTACAAAAAGAACTTTTAGTTTAGCCCCTACCTTTCTTATTGTCTTTAGAACATTCAACTCAACAGAATGCTAATTCAGCTTGCTCGTCCGGTGACCACTTCCGTGGTTTGGAGCCAATTGGTGGTGGATTTTCATTTTTACATTAGGAGATTCATTAATATTGATTCTCGTTGTTTGCTTTCCCTATGCTTGATCGATAGACAAATTAGGATTCCTATACATATCTTCTTGAGATTCTTGGTTTTTCCAACCGTTGCCTCCGAATTGATTATTCATATTTCTTGTGAAATTTTGAGAGGAAAGGCACCGTAGACCATTGCTGGCTATTGACAGACACGTACTTGGATCATAGTTTGGATTATAGGTTTGTTGAAATAAAGAATTTTGAAAATAATTCGAATTTTGGGAATTTTGGTAATGATTCGAATTTTGTTGGGAATGATAAGAATTTTGATTTTGTGGAGAATGATACGAATTTGGAATTTGTTAGGAAAAACCAAATTTTGAATTTTGGTTTTGTTGTTGAGAATTTTGAGAATGATATTGAGTTCAACTATGCTGAGAATTGAATGTATTCTGATTAAACTGGGACGGATTTTGATTATCAGTTTGTGTTGCGATAGAATATTGGAATATATAGATTTTTGCGATTTTTCTTTTTGATTTTTTGACATGATTGAATTTTTTTATAGATGATTGTTTGAAGATAGTAAGAAATATTAAAGAAATTTGTGTAATTAGATTTGTAAATTTGTGAAATTATATAGAGGAGAAGAGGAGGAGAAGGCAACAGCCAAAAAAATGATCGCTGCCTTTAGCTGGCTTATTAAAGCCGACTATGTGGAAACAGTCTCTTTTTACCGTTGCCAAAGGGGCTTTAGCTGGCTTTCTTATAGCCGGCTATAAGAAAGCCGGCTAAGCTGATGACCTCCTAGGTTGCCTTGGCAACCCAAATTAGAGCAACTGACCCCCTGTCGGGGATAGGTCAGTTCCCAACCTCGACCATGGTTGGGAATGCTCTAACGAACTCTCAATGTTGCTTTAAAATTCTCTCAAGAAGTTGTTTTATCTGCCTGTCAACAACTTAGCTTTTCCTATGCCATCTTAACAATGTAGCAGTGGGTGTATGTTTGATGTTGTTCTTGTGATGTTGGATGCTGGTTTGGAGTGCTTGAACTTATTTGAATGTGATTGGAGTATATTTGTGTGTGTTGGATATATGGTCATAATCGATGTTGGTCAACTCATGCAACATTGTGTAGGGTGAAATATATGAATTTTAAGTACTTCATGATTATTGCGATGAGTTGCTGTAAATTGATCATTACTTATTGGTTGGTTATCGTGATACAATCCCTTTAAGGTGTCGTTCACATCCATTTTAGATACATTCATGTTTTTTACATGTCCACGTGTCTGATGCACCAACGTTCCAAATCCAAAATTTGGACCATTTGGTTGCTTCAACGAAATTGGTACACTGGCATTGAACGCGTCGAACGTGTCTTGCCGTTCTCTCCAACCACCACATTTCTCAACTCCAATACCCCCATATAAGTGCAACCATCCTCCTCCTCACAACAATCCAAATAGCATATTTTCCCCTTTTTCAAATTTTTCTGATCCATTCAAGTTTATTTAAAGTTAATTTTCTCTGATGTTCTGTTTATTTTTACCTTATCTACAACAATTGTTTTTCTAGAAGTTTTTTTACGTTTTTAAAATTTCATTTTTCGATAGTATGGTGCATTCTTCTGGTTCTGCTACTGCTTATGATTCCTTCTAGCTTATATCTTTATGGACTCCCAAAAGGGAGGGGCTTTTCATAGATCCGCACATTGATTATCTTCCGAATAGAAATAATTCAGTTAGCGAGTTTTATTCGACCATGGCAGCGGTATTCAACGAGAGACTAAACCTCGACTGGGGTCGTACACAGATGAAGAACAAATAGGACAACCTAAAACGTTACTGGGTTGATTAGGACAAACTTCTATAGGTAGGAGGGTTGTGGGATGTGAAGAACAATCGGTTGGATGGTTCCGAGGAGTGGTGGAACACCGCTGCGCGCAAATACAAGAAATTCAGGAGAAATACCTCGCTCAAATTTAGAGAGTTGGACTAGCCTTTTGGATGTTGCATAGAAAAGAACACCTGCAAGTATCATATACCTCCAACTCCACCAGCTCAACCTTTCACTACTTCCGATACAACTTGGTATGGCTTTTGGATGGTCAGAGATATCACACCCGTTCAGCCCAAATATAGCTGACAGACCGAGCATGGCAGCTTGAGCAGGCATGTGTTTGGATGGTCGTTTGTTCAGAGTGACCATTTCACCAATGCTATACAACGTTGTTATTATATACTGTCAGCTACTATGCATGTGGAGTGGTGGGAGATTATGATAATTTTTTGCAAAGATCCCATAAATTTAGATATGGTGGAAACATTGCTCGATGAGGAGATAATCGGATTTATGTCGTACCAGTTGGGTCTGTTCTGTAGGCGCCGTTACTATGTTTGGTTAAATTTTCTAGTTTATTTGGTTAAAATTTCTAGTTTGTTTTATTTGCTTGTATTCGAAGTTAAAATGTATTAGTTTTGTTTAATGCATTGTTACACAAAAAATAATAGTTAATTAACTATAAATCGATTAAATTAAAATCATAAATTAAATGCTCCGCTCAAATACCCCATTCGTAGCCGCAAACGCATTCTCCGTTCACCGATCTTCCCCGCTCAAATGCCTCGTTTCCATTCGTTGCAAACGCATCTTAACAGAGTCCGAGCTTTTCTCTCTTTATCTTTTTTACCTCTAATCTATTAGTAATAATTATGATAAAATATGGATTTATTACTTAGTTTATATTGCAATAAAATTAATTTATGCTATTAAAAAAAGCATTAACACTAATAAAGGAAACAATCAACTTATATCATTAGAATTATTATTGCACACCGTTGATTGTTTGAGTGTGAATGTATTTTATTATGATACATTAAGTATTGAATACTATTTTATAATTATTTTTACTTATAGATTTAAGGTAAATGAATTACAATTAAGGGAGAGCAAGAGTAAAATTGTTAATAGAAATTCAAGTAAGTTTATTTATACACTTTAGAGTTATATTTATAGACAATAAATATAAGATGATTAGTAATGAGATTAACATGCAAATTTTGATAAAGTTATTATTTATCAATTACAGGGAATTTAATAAATGATAATGATAAACTTATTTTGAGTGGATTCAAGAAGGTTTTTATTATTTTTTAAGTGAATTGGAATTTAATAAGTGATTATATAACTATAGATTTTGAATGTAATTTTTTTAAATGTAGATAGGTCTGGTAATAGATCCAGGTTCGAGCCATGCCTTGTCCCACACTTCTCGTAAAAAAATAGTATCCAAGGGTTATAGGTGCCATGAGTTGAAGCGGACACACAATTTAATTACCCTCAGGAGTTTACTGGTCCACCGGGTTCTTTTGAGTATATTAAAAAAAAAAATTATGTTAGATTATTATTGTTAAGTTAAATAATAATAAATATTTATATAATTGTTGTTTGAATTAAACTTTTTATTATTTAGATCGTCCATTATTGTTTTTGAGTTATATAGTAACAAAGTGAACGTAGGATTATTTAGGGTAAATTCCCAATATTTGAAATAAATAGTAGCTTATCATTTATCGTTGAAGCAAAAAAATAGCAATAATAAAATAGTTTTGATAAAATAATAAAATAGGAGGTTATTTCAAAAACTTATGATGTAGTTTTGTGACCAATTTCAGAAACATAAAATAGTTTGATCAATTACTTCATCTTCAAAGCTAGATCCATCGTTCTGAATCACGATACACTAAACTATAAAAGCTACTTCACAACGGTTTTGGGTCATTGTTACAGGAGTTTGCAATGGTCCAAAGTCTTTGCGAAATAGGGAGTGACTAAAATTTAACAACTGTCCAGAACCGTTGCAAATGAAATTTAACAATGTCTCTAAGCAGTTGAAACTTTTAGTTTCACAACGGTTCTGGACCGTTGCTAAATTAAATTGCGTAATGGCTTAGAACCGTTGACAAATGAAACTTAGCGATGGGCATCAATCGTTGCCAAACTTCATTTTGTAATGGCTTAAAGCTGTTGTTAAGTTTCCTTTATCAACTGAAACCAATAGCTTGTTATCATGATATTGTGTATACAACTATAAATAGAAGTTCCATTACAGATTAGATCATTTGTTGTGTGTTACGGATGAAAAAAGTTTGAAGATGAAGGTCATATTAAATTCAGTATTCTTGCAAATGAAAAATAATGAAATTGAAATATAATATAGATATTGGCAATAACAATAATAAATTTATCGCATGTAGTCATTTCCTTATGACATGGCAATAACCTGAAAGCAATCGATAAAGTTAACCATTTGTCATCAATGAACCTTTAGCCAATACAACAAGAACTTTAATATCACAGAAATTCAACGTTTAAAGAATATACCATTCCTACATTAAGGCTTATTTCATAACTCATGTCCAAACTAGAAACAAAATCTAATTAAAACTACTAAAATGCTAATCTTTCCTCGTACTTCCTATATGAATGAATCAATTAACCATCATAAGTTGTTAATTACCTATAACATCAATACAAGCATAATACAACTATTCTATATAAAAATGAACAAATAAATAATTTGAAGACGTCCGCATCAAACACAACTAAGCCAACTATAGTAAGAACCTACTTATCATTCATTACCGTTTTCGACTTGGACCCAAATCCAAACTTCCTACCAAGGTAACCCTATGACGACCGTCCTACACCACCGACACCCAATATACATATATAAGTGTACTACTGCGGTGCTCGATTGATGTAGGATGATTGACAAGGGTAAAAAAGAAAACAATCACAAAACCTGTTGCATATTTCATAGCGCATTGAATAAATTATAATAGCCAACACATATATAAAACTGGAGAGACGGTAAAAACTAAGTGATCAAATATCATAGTACAGATCTTCAAAGTTGTACAACATAACAATATAGATTATACAACTAAATAAACCCAAATGTTATCCCATAACGTTAAGCAAACACTATCAAGGCTCCACTGGCACAGCGGAGTACGCATAGCAGTCATATACATAATACGAGAAAGCTCCATCCAACTCGTCCTTTGTACAACTACTGTGTATCACCTAGACCTGCTATCTAGTCTACTCATTTAAGAGTATCCGAGATAATAAGAAGAAAATAAAAAACCTCGAGTTAAGCAACAATCTGGAGTGAGTGATAAGATATCTAAAAATACAATACAAGTCGATATAGTAAGGAACAAAAATGTATGAGTCATACCTGACCTGTCCCTGCATTTAAAGAGTTAGCATACAATGAACATAATATGCTACCCTACAAACATAATAAAAGTGTATTGCAACCTAAGTACAACGACGGGTGTCCAGGTATCCCTATCCACAATACCTATCTCAAGTAACATCCCTAGAGTGATAGACTATAGAAGAAAACAACCAAAACTAACATAGCATTCATTAAACAACCCTCATTATCGCTCAATGTGCTCTGTGTATATGATAACTTGTATAACCATTTCTCTACCGGGGATTAATGGATAAATCCCGATTTTCAATGTACTCGTCTTTAGCCCAAAGCTGATGCTAGAGTCATTCCACTGGTCTAGAGTACACACATTCCACCAATCTGGGGTAACCAAATGAAGTACCCATGAGCATCTTCACAATACCCCTGCTTTCGAGTACATTAGAAAACACTCCGAGCATTAACGGTTCCTTAGCATGTGTATTCGAGCCATTTCCTTGGTCCATATAGTTTCCAGTATCCTCAAGGAACCATTCCACATTCCTTCTTTCCACAATAGACAATTCAACCGTCTATTCATGGGGTCGCCCTTTCAAGAACCCGCCCTTTGTAGGCAATCATTCACATGACTCCTTTCAACATCAAGCCGCCATCATCGGAACCTAAATCCATTCGCTATAGAGTTACCATCATCGAAGTCCTGAAGCTATAATCCTTCATCGTACCACTACATCACCATTGAACCCCAAGCAAACAAACAAACACCTTTAGCATGACGTGTAGAGTCAACGCTTCCCATCCTGGAAGTTTCATCACCCAAGGCCCCCTAATGTCATGTCGTTACCAATCAGAAGTGATCAGTACTGATATGATTCTCTTCTTCTATACTTAGCCAAATTTTGGCTAAGTAATTTCCAATCCAATCTCTTCTTCTCGGCATGCCTAGAACTTAATTGATGCAGCGCAGCCCTCATTTGACAAAGGCATAAGTCGTGACCGAGTTTTGCGATCTAACGTAGAAATTGTAGGTCGTCTACGACCTAAGGAGCCACGTGAGGAGGAGTTACGACTTAACGGGAGAGGGGTACGACTTAACCAAGTCAGGGAGAAAAGGCTACGACCTAACAAAGAGGCTAGCGAGTTAGCAGTGTGTGAGGATTGGCTGGGAGCTGAAGTGTTAGGTCGCGAGCGACCTAACGTATTTTTTAGGTCGGAGCTACGACCTACCCGTCTGAAGAAAAAAGAGATACGACTTAACTTGTATTTAACTCGTGTACGACTTAACGAGTTGGAACTAAGGTCGCATGAAGAGGGTTCAGATGCTATGTTCTTAAGTCGCGAAGTTTTAAGTCGTACAGACTTAGGTCGCGGAGTTAGGCTTCTTAAGTCGCAAAGTCTCATCTTAAGTCGCAAAGCTCTGGATACCGTTGAATCTTCTAACGAGTTAATCTCTGCCATTGATTTTCTTAAGTCGCGTGAAGATGCTTTGGTCTTAGGTCGCGAAGTCATGTTTCTTAAGTCGCAAGGTCTTATCTTTAAGTCGTTACAGTTGGATGCCGTTGATTCTGAGACCGAGATAATCTCTACCGCTGATATCTTAAGTCGTTGGGTGTTAAGTCGCGAAAGCTTGTAGCCAAGGATCTTGATGCCGCGTCAATCTGAACCGTTGATGATGAGCCGTTTTATCTTTGAGTCGTTTGTGTTTCTTTTTAGCTCGTACCTGTTTGTAAGTCGTCATCTATAGGTCGTTTCCGACCTAAGTACTTGTATTTTCTTTGAAGTTTTTGAGTGTGTTGAGTTGTAACTGTTTGGGCTTAAGTCGTGTATGACTTATGTTAGGTCATGACTGTTAGCTCGGAACCGACTTAGGAGATGTAATTTTTGTTGTTTTTTCATATGAGTTGTAAAACGCCTATAAATAGGCCGAGTCTCTCATTTGTAAAAGGTTGTTGAATATTGAATAAAATTCTCTTTTGTTAGCTTTGTGCTTTCAATTTCAATTGGTAGTCGAGTGTATCTCCTATCTCCACTTACGTCATTCGAGTGCGCTCGAATCATCGTTTGTTGAAGCCGATTCACGGTATCTTGTGCGCAAGATCAACGTCGAAGAATCGTAGATCTCTTTCCCGGTATCTTCGGATCAACAGAGATAGCTAAGAATTCGGTATCTTCGGATCAATGAATTTGGGCATTTCAGTATCCATCCATCCATCGATTGCTACATTCAACGATCGACATTGTTTTTGTAATATCCGCTGCGTCAGTTTTGGTATCAGAGCTTGTTCTAGCCAATCATAGCTAGATCGAGACTTGGAGCCTATTCATTTAGAAGTTGAAGAGATTTGCCGAGTTCGAAGTGAAGATTTGAGTTTGTGTTATCACGGCCGAGAACTAGTGGGAGTTGTTCGCATTTGTATTGAAGTTTGTAGATTGGATTTGTGATTTGGATAAGTTGTGTTCATCATTGTTTGAAGTTGTTTGTTCGGATTTTAATTGGAGGCCGAAACTTTGTCCATCGTGTTCATCGCGATTTGCTACAAAGTGGAAGTTTTCGATCCGTTTCATTTTGGATCAAAATCCGAAAAGTGTTTGAATTTTGAAGTGTTGAAGAGTTGTGAAGTTTTCAAGTATGCCGCCAAGAAGAGCTAATCGCCACCAAAACGTAGAAGCTTTGTATCGAAGAGAAGAAGCTGATGAGATGGAGCAAAGAATCAATGAGAACTTTAGTGACAAGCTTAACGAAGGAATTGGCCGGTTAGAGAAGCTTATGACGGAGATGAATCAAAATCGGAGAAGGGTTTCACCTGAATCTAACCATGGGGGTAGTAGAGTCTCGCCACATTCCAATCGAGACAGAAGTGTTGAAAATGATCAAGGGCGTGGGAGGAACGTGAATGATTGAGAACGGAGGAATGTAGATAGAAGGGATGATGGTGGTAGGCGTGAAGGTAGTAGAGATGTGGGTGGACGAGATAGACAACGATATACATCTGACTTTGAAGAAGAGTATGATGGTGGTAGTGTTCAAGGACAAGGACGAGGACAAGGCAGAAATTACTCTGAGTATGATCACAAGTGGGAGTCGGGGATGAAGACTGAAATTCCTGAATTCAAAGGTGGTATGCAAGCAGAGGAGTTTCTAGATTGGTTGGCTAATGTTGAAGAGATTTTTGACTTCAAAGAAGTTCCAGAACATCGTAGAGTGAAGTTGGTTGCTACGAGGCTAAGGGGTAGAGCTTTGGCGTGGTGGCAGCAGACCAAACTTACACGTGATCGGATGGGAAAATCAAAAGTTGAATCTTGGGAGAAGATGAAGAAATTGATGAAAGCAACGTTCTTACCATACAATTATCAGTCTTTGATGTATCAACGTTTGCAGAACTTGAGGCAGGGCACGAAGACAGTTAATGACTATGCTGATGAATTTTACCAACTGATTGCTCGAAATGATATTATGGAGACGGAAGAACAACTGACAGCTAGATTTGTTGGGGGACTACGAATGCAGATCCAGGATATGGTTAATATGTTTGATCCAAGATCTATAGCAGAGGCACATCAGAAAGCGTTGGCTTGGGAGAAGCAGGGACGACGAGGAGGTGGTGTGTTTACTAGTTCCAACAATCAAATGAAGGGTGTTAGTGGAAGTTCTAATGTGTCTAAACCTAACAGTAAACCGGTGGTGAAGGAGGCTGAGAAGGCAAGGGTTAACAATGGTTTCAAATGTTACAATTGTCAGGAATTGGGTCATAAAAGCAATGAGTGTCCAAAGCCGAAGAAACGAACCATGATTGTAGAAGTTGAAGATGAGGATGTTGATGGGGAGTGTTCTAGTCCAGTTGAGGAAGATGAACAGGATATTGCGTCAGGAGATGAAGGTTGTAATCTAATGCTGAGGAGATCGTGTTTGACACCGAAGCAGGAAGAAGCTTGTTGGTTGAGGAGTAATATCTTTCAGTCGACATGCACTATACTGGGGAAGGTGTGTAAGTTTGTGATTGATGCAGGAAGCTGTGATAATATTATTTCAACCAAAGCTGTGACAAAGTTGAAATTGAAGACAGAGAAACATCCGAGTCCATACAAGTTAGCATGGTTGAGAAAAGGAGGAGAAGTGAAAGTGGATAGACGAGTTCGTGTTCCATTCTCTATTGGGAAGAAATACAAAGACGAAATCTGGTGTGATGTAGTAGAGATGGATGTTTGCCACTTATTATTGGGAAGACCATGGCAGTATGATCGAGCAGTACAACATGACGGTCGGACCAATAGCTACAGTTTTATGTTTGAAGGCACGAAAATTATCCTAGTTCCGAAGAAGAGATCACAAGGAGAAAGTAAGTCAGAAGAGATTAAAGAGCTGAAAACTTTATTATCTTTGAAAGAGTTTGTTAAGGAGGTTGAGGAAGAGCCTGAAGTATTCTTGTTGATTGGACGAGAGAGCAGTAAAGAGGTTGAAATTCCAGAAGAAGTTAAACCAGTTTTGAAAGAATTTGACGATGTATTTCCAGAGGAGTTACCAACGGAATTGCCACCGTTGAGGGATATTCAACATCAGATAGATCTTGTTCCAGGTGCTGTGTTGCCACACAGACCACATTATCGAATGAGTCCGAAGGAACATGAAGAGTTGCGGAGGTAGGTAGAGGAATTGCTTGAACAAGGGCGTGTGTAGGAGAGTTTAAGTCCTTGTGCTGTACCAGCTTTATTGGTACCCAAAAAGGATGGAATGTGGAGGATGTGCACCGACAGTAGAGCATTGAATAAGATCACAATCAGATACAGATTTCCAATGCCGAGGCTTGATGATTTGTTGGATCAGATCAGTGGGTCCGTAATCTTTTCTAAGATTGACTTGAAGAGCGGTTATCATCAGATTCGCATTAGACCAGGGGATGAATGGAAAACTGCTTTTAAAACCAGGGAAGGTCTATACGAATGGTTGGTAATGCCGTTTGGCTTATCAAATGCACCGAGTACATTTACGAGGGTGATGAATCAAATTTTCCGACCGTACATTGGAAAATTTGTGGTGGTTTATTTCGATGACATTCTAATCTACAGTGCTAGTAAAGAAGAGCATGTTCAACATTTGAAGAAAGTGTTAATTATTCTTCGTGAAGAACAATTCTATGCTGCTACAAAGAAGTGTGTCTTTATGGCGAGGAGTGTTCTATTTTTGGGATATGTTGTGTCGGAAGAAGGAATACAGGTTGACCAAAGTAAAATCGAAGCTATTAGAGATTGGCCACAGCCCAAAACGATAACGGAAGTTCATAGTTTTCACGGGTTGGCTTCATTTTATCGAAGATTTATTCCACACTTTAGTAGTGTGATGGCGCCTGTTACGGATTGTATGAAGGGTAAACAGTTTGCATGGACAGAGGAAGCAGGGAATGCTTTTGGGAAGATCAAGGAGTTGCTGACATCTGCACCAATTCTTGTATTACCTGATTTTCAGTTGTTGTTTGAGCTACACACTGATGCGTCGAAGGTTGGAATTGGAGGAGTGTTGAGTCAGAGGGGACGTCCGATTGCCTATTTCAGTGAGAAGTTGTCAGGAGCGAAGATGCGATACAGTACATATGATGTGGAGTTTTATGCTGTTTTGCAAGCTATTAAACACTGGAGACATTATCTATTTCAGAAAGAGTTTGTTCTGTATACTGATCATGAAGCATTGAAGCATTTGCAAGGGCAAGATAAGATTTCAGCGAGACATGCATCGTGGATTGCATATCTGAAACAGTTTACTTTCGTTGTGAAGCACAAATCAGGAGTGACGAATCGAGTGGCTGATGCTTTAAGTAGAAGGAGTCATTTGTTGACAACGATGAAAGTTGAAGTGACTGGTTTTGAATTATTGTCGGAGCAGATTGCAGAAGACTCTTATTTTAAGAAATTTGTTGAAAGGGACAATGAAGGGAAGACTGATGAGTTTATGATGGTTAATGGTTTTCTTTTTAAAGGAAATCGATTGTGCATACCGGAGGGTAGTCTGAGAATGAAGATTATCAAGGAGTTACACGAAGAGGGACATGTTGGGAGAGACCGTACTTTACAGTTGATTTCACAGTCTTACTTTTGGCCATCGATGAGGAAAGAGCTGGAGAGGTTTGTGGAGCGATGTCATATCTGTCAGATTTCGAAAGGAACTGCAACTAATGCTGGGTTATATATGCCGTTACCTGTACCAATTAAACCATGGGTTGATGTGAGTATGGACTTCGTGTTGGGATTACCGAGGACACAGCGTGGTAACGATTCCATTTATGTGGTAGTTGATCGATTTTCGAAAATGGCACATTTTATTGCTTGTAAGAAGACGGCGGATGCTGTTCATGTTGCTCAATTGTTTTTCAAGGAGATCTATCGACTTCATGGATTGCCAGAATCTATTGTGTCGGATAGAGATACTCGTTTCCTGAGTCATTTTTGGCTAAGTTTGTGGAAGATGGTGGGAACGAAGCTGAAGTTTAGTAGCGCTTATCATCCACAAACGGATGGACAGACCGAGGTTGTAAACAGATCGTTGGGAAACTTGTTGAGGTGTCTTGTTCAAGATAATCTGAAGAGTTGGGATATGAAATTATGCCAGGCAGAGTTTGCCCATAATCATGCTGTGAATCGAAGTACTGGGTTCAGTCCATTCCAGATTGTTTATTCGAGCTTACCGAAAGGGCCGTTGGATTTAACGGTGATACCACACTCAAAGGGGACAATTAAGAAAGCTGCTGATTTTGTTGAAGGGCTGACGGAATGTCATAAAATCGTTCAAGAACGATTAGAGAAAGCAAATGAGAAGTATAAACAATCTGCAGATTTGAAACGAAGAAATGTTGAATTTCATGAAGGTGATTTGGTTTATGCAGTGTTAACAAAAGATCGTTTTCCAGTAGGCGCGTACAATAAATTGAAAGCACGAAAAATTGGTTCGGTGGAAGTTGTGAAACGAATCAATGAAAATGCTTATAAACTGAAGCTGCCAGATG
This sequence comes from Allium fistulosum, assembly GCA_030737815.1. Lineage (NCBI taxonomy): Eukaryota > Viridiplantae > Streptophyta > Magnoliopsida > Asparagales > Amaryllidaceae > Allium > Allium fistulosum. Next base: position 1,065,092,647 of record CM060906.1, read on the forward strand.
ATGTGTATACGTCTGACGTGTTCAATGTTAAACATCTCGTACCATATCACGGAAATGAACGAGCTGATGGAGATGAATTTACAAATTCGAGGTCGAATTTTTCTCAACCTGGGGAGGATGATGCAGCGCAGCCCTCATTTGACAAAGGCATAAGTCGTGACCGAGTTTTGCGATCTAACGTAGAAATTGTAGGTCGTCTACGACCTAAGGAGCCACGTGAGGAGGAGTTACGACTTAACGGGAGAGGGGTACGACTTAACCAAGTCAGGGAGAAAAGGCTACGACCTAACAAAGAGGCTAGCGAGTTAGCAGTGTGTGAGGATTGGCTGGGAGCTGAAGTGTTAGGTCGCGAGCGACCTAACGTATTTTTTAGGTCGGAGCTACGACCTACCCGTCTGAAGAAAAAAGAGATACGACTTAACTTGTTTTTAACTCGTGTACGACTTAACGAGTTGGAACTAAGGTCGCATGAAGAGGATTCAGATGCTATGTTCTTAAGTCGCGAAGTTTTAAGTCGTACAGACATAGGTCGCGGAGTTAGGCTTCTTAAGTCGCAAAGTCTCATCTTAAGTCGCAAAGCTCTGGATACCGTTGAATCTTCTAACGAGTTAATCTCTGCCATTGATTTTCTTAAGTCGCGTGAAGATGCTTTGGTCTTAGGTCGCGAAGTCATGTTTCTTAAGTCGCAAGGTCTTATTTTTAAGTCGTTACAGTTGGATGCCGTTGATTCTGAGACCGAGATAATCTCTACCGCTGATATCTTAAGCCGTTGGGTGTTAAGTCGCGAAAGCTTGTAGCCAAGGATCTTGATGCCGCGTCAATCTGAACCGTTGATGATGAGCCGTTTTATCTTTGAGTCGTTTGTGTTTCTTTTTAGCTCGTACCTGTTTGTAAGTCGTCATCTATAGGTCGTTTCCGACCTAAGTACTTGTATTTTCTTTGAAGTTTTTGAGTGGTTGAGTTGTAACTGTTTGGGCTTAAGTCGTGTACGACTTATGTTAGGTCGTGACTGTTAGCTCGGAACCGACTTAGGAGATGTAATTTTTGTTGTTTTTTCATATGAGTTGTAAAACGCCTATAAATAGGCCGAGTCTCTCATTTGTAAAAGGTTGTTGAATATTGAATAAAATTCTCTTTTGTTAGCTTTGTGCTTTCAATTTCAATTGGTAGTCGAGTGTATCTCCTATCTCCACTTACGTCATTCGAGTGCGCTCGAATCATCGTTTGTTGAAGCCGATTCACGGTATCTTGTGCGCAAGATCAACGTCGAAGAATCGTAGATCTCTTTCCCGGTATCTTCGGATCAACGAGTCAGAGATAGCTAAGAATTCGGTATCTTCGGATCAACGAATTCGGGCATTTCAGTATCCATCCATCCATCGATTGCTACATTCAACGATCGACATTGTTTTTGTAATATCCGCTGCGTCATTAATGCTTCATTCCCAAAGCACCCCAAGCTCCAAGCTCTACCCAAATGCCAGAAATCTACTCAGTACCGATCAAAAGTGATTGGTACCGACCACTACATTTAGCCAATTTTCCAACTTCAAGTCTCTGGACCTCTTCCTACGTTCAACCTAAAGTCCTCCTCGAAATTTTGTTGCCTAAGTCCCCAAGCCTTGCCTTCTTGTCGAATTAACCTACAAACACTCAACTCAGCAGTCATCTCGTCACCGATATGAATCCCATTACCCAAACTTCATGCAACTTGAACCTTGGTCTCCTCCCTTGCTCCAGAGCCCCTCCTCAAGTTTTATCCAATTCTGACCACTTTTGCCTTCGATTTGCCCACTTCGACGATCTATTTTCCTAACCACATAAAGCACTAACAAACCATATCAAAGCACAATATACCAAACTGAAGTATTATAACAATCCAAATTTTTTAATGTTTTTAATGAGAATATTTAATTTATTTAAATATTCAAATTTGATTCGAATTTAATAAATAATAAGAAAATCAACTTTTGATAAAACGACTCGTTTTTTAATAACACATTTTTAAATGAATTTATGGGATTTTTCTATAATTTTTAATTTGAAAAATATTTAAATCATCGTTTGACGTGATTTATGGCAAACGTTGTTTATTTTGAAAACAAAACAAAATAAGATAAGCTGTGTATTGTATTGTTATTTTGTGATCGGGACGCGTTGTTATGCGCGATCGTATTTTTATTTCTGTCGTTCGCGGTTCGTACGCGAATGAGATATTTTATAGTGCAGTACCCAGACTTTGAAATGATGGTTGCTTAGTTTGAAAGCTTTGTGTTGTCTTGATTATTGCACTATATCACTCCGCTTTATTTCACCATAAATTCATTTCACTTCATTCATTACACTCATCTCGTTTCATTTCTTTCACTTCTTTTCTTTTCTTCTTCTTCCTCTTTCTTTTTCTTTCCTCTGCAATGAAAACCTTTTCCATTTTTCAACAACAAAAATCCATATCTCCACAACTGATTGAAATTAGCCAAAACTTCAAATTTTAAAGTTGTTTGTTTTCATCTCTAGTATTTTAAAAAAACAGCCGCTCGTCGTTTCATCAAATGTATTGGTGGGAGTCGTATGATAACAGTGGAAGTTGAAAAATGATGGAAATTCGAAGATCATGATATATGAGTGGAGGATATGGTTAGGTTCATTTCCTTGAGTTGAGATTTTTAGAGGTGGTTTCGTAATTTTTAGTGGAGGGAGTCGACATTGGGAGGCAGATGATTATTTTTCGACCATCTCAAAAATTCTAGAGGGTTGGTGGTCCATGGGAGAAATGGCGGTGCTGGGAGTAAGCTTGGGTGATAGCGAAGAAGATGGAGGTGGTGGCTACTACTAAGGTGGTCAGAGGTGGCTGCTAGAGTTTGATTTAGGGTTTCGACCATGGTTATCTTTAGGGTTCGACTTTTGGCATGGTGGATCGAGTTGGTCGTGGATTGGCTTAGAGGTGTGGGGGAGGATGTTGAGTTGAATGGCATAGGAGTGGGTAGCCAAGGTGGTTATGGCGACGGTTGTTGGCAAATAGACGCACCTGGACGCGATTTTGTTTTGGGTTAGGGCATGGTTGGAATTCGCTAGGGATGATAGGAGCAAGCAACGATGATGGTGGCATGTGGAGCTCGAAAGGAGTGTATGGGTAGCCTTGGATCGGCGAATGATGGGGTAGTTGTGCGTGTCACGTGCACGGTGGTACACATTTGTGCATAGAAGAAATTGAATTGGGAAGGAGATCCTGTAGCAAGCGAGATTGGTTGTGTAGGGGTTTGGGCCTAAGTGTTTTGGGTGTGAAATCATTTATTTGTTTAAATCATTTAAACTATATGTGTTGATTTTTAAATATGATACCGTGTTCATTTTAAATCTGATTGACCAGCATATTTTTGCAGTAGACTCGTATTAACGAGTACAGCATTTTGGTGTAAATAGTTGTTAGTTTGGATGAAGTATAAATTTATGATAAAATAATAGTGATTGAAATTATTACGTTGATTTATGTAATAACGTGGTTAAATTATTTATACTTCATTTGTGACATCTATTGAGCAGAACAAAGCCCATTTTTTCTATAATTAAATTGAATAGATTATTTTGGACATCTATTGAGTATAATAAAACCTCGTTCTACTATAATTAAATTGAATATATTATTTTAGACATCTATTGAGCAGAATAAAACCATGTTCTTCTATAATTAAATTGAATAGATTATTTTGAACATCTATTGAGCAGAATATAACCTCGTTCTATGCTTGTAAAGAAAAATGATGATTTCTGAAGTTTATTAATTTGAGGATTAATTAATTTTGGAAAATAATGTGTTAACTATTGATTGTTATTTGTTGAGTGGCAGAAGCATGGTAGTTTGACCATATTGAGTGTGACAATGATTTATGTTAAAAGTGGAACCATTTTAGTAATAAAAGTAATAGTAGCATTGGTTAAGTACTATGATAACTCTGGCCTCGTTATGGTATTGTGAAATACTATTATTTGCTGTTTTGATTTAAAAATGGTTTTGGTTTGAAGAATTATTTTAAATATGATTTCGGAATTTTCTGCACTTATTTAGAAATGGTTTTTGAACTTATCTATTTTACTCCAACCTTTTTGAAAATATTTTAAAAGTATTTTGAAATTATTTATTTTATAGAAAAGTTGATATATTAATGAATGTTTATTTTAAAGGAAAATAAAAGGGAGTTTATCTCTTATAATAAAGCGATCCTGTTTTTAAAAGAGATAGAAATATTTGTGAAATGCTTTGTTTAAAATCTTGAATGGAAAGAAAAATTTATAAATGGTATTTATAAAGAGAGATTTATAAATGGTATTTTATAAATAAAAGAGTAGATTTATATATAATATTTTATACAAAAAAGTTTTATAAATAGGAAAGAGTGTTATAAATAAAAAGGAGTTTTATAAATAATTTAAGGGATATATAAAAGAAGTTTTACAAATTAATTTGGAGATTTATAAAAGGACTTATAAATATGGAACGAGTTTATAAAAAGGGAATTTTATAAAAAAAATGCAGTTTGATATTTGACAAATAATGCTTCTTAATTAAGATGGTATGGAAGCATTCTTTCCATACTTAACATCGAAGGAAAAGTTGTTTGGGTTTAATGTAACAATATTCTAAATGACATTTTTTCGCCCGCTTAAATATGCTTTTGGGAAAATGGAAAATGTTTTCTAAGTATTGGAAGTGAAATGGTTTGTGAATATACTTATACCATTTAGATAAGTATATGAATATTTTTCAGGTATTTTAAGGTGATTTTTAATTAATGAAAAGATTAAGTAAAGAGTCTTAATGGTTACTTACGTGTTTAACCATGCTTAGTTTCTTATGAATTAAACCTCTGATTTGATTGATTGTTTATTTGATAGTTAAATAACCAACTACCAAATCTTGACCAAATATAACTTTGGAAATATCTAGAAGAAACATGAGAATTATATGGTACAGTTATCTTCGGTGATGCTATATTGAATGTATAAACCCGTTGTGTTCTTCTAGGACAAACAATAAGGAAATCCATCTATTTAAAAGGTTAAGATGTGATATCCACTCTTATGTATTGTCTGTTTATTTCCAAAAGAACCGGAATTGAGTTTACTAGAATCTATCGATTTGTTTTGGAGCGACCGGTAACCGGGGGGGTGTACTTATATGAGATGACTCGAAACCGTAACCACTCCAAAACCGTATGCGCATTCTACGTTTTGGAAGAGGTTTGAGATCGGTTCGAGATGATGGAATTGAAGATGGATTTACTTTGAAGTGCAATGGTTACTTGCTACTAATACTAAAGATGTAGTAGAAGTAGTGCAATCGATTTGTTCATATTTTGAACAACTAGTATGGATAAATGTTGGCATTGCATTGTTGCTTGGAGGGCAGTGTTGGTATTCCAAGTGGGATTTGCTAAGAGAGGAAAAGGTTAAAAGCGTAGCCTCACAAGCCTCACAACCCGGAATGACTAAAATTAGGGGATGTCCACAAATCTATGTGGTTAGCTACCATTAGGATCGTCATTCCTCAATCTAGGATCAAGATTTACAGATTTGGTATGCGTGCGGGGCGATGGGGGGTGGAGGAGGACGAGGGTGGGGGCATTGTTTGCAGCCTTGGTGCCCGAAGGATGATGTAATCTGGTATGCCTTTTAAAGGGGTAGCCGACACTGTGTTTGCGGAGGGTCTAGGTGTGGCTCTTGGTATATTTTTCTAGAGGTGTACTGTGGTAGGTGGTATTCCGGTGTCTTGTCATGTTGGAATCCAATCTCGAATACATGCCTTACAATTTTAGTTGTGAACTAGTACTATTGAATGTAATTATGGTTAACCATTCTAGATATGTTATATATTTATTTTAAACCCTAGACATTATTATAATATCAGAAGATTTCCTATAAATGGTTTGGTTATTGTAATGTAAAAGCCCGTCCGTGTTTATGTGCGGTGTGGTCTTACGAGATACTTTTATTTTTGAAAGTTTTTATAATATTAAAAATCCATTTGATTATGTTTCTCATGCTGGTTTACCAGATTGATCCGGGCGTTATTTTGTTATAATGCTTGGGTCAGTCCGAGCGTATTTACAGATTTAATTATGGATGCTTCGGAGCTTTAGGAGACGAGCTAGATGCCTCTAAGATGTATTTACGTATCTTTATTTCCACTGCATTTGTTGTGTTGTATTTATTAGCATTGGTGGGGACAGGCTGTTATAACTGTCCAGGCTGATTATAGGTTAGTATTTCTCTGATTATTATATGTATAAAAATCTTTTTTGTTGTAAAGATCATTTTTATATTATATATAACTCATCACGTTATGAGATTCTGTTTCGTCTTTTATTTTCTTTCACCCCAACAATCCGCCTTTCCGGCACATGGATGCTCAGCACGTCAATACTGTGGATGTATTAGTGTCGACTTTTAAGGGTCGAAAAGGCGGGTCGTTACAACGTGGTTTCAGAGCTTAGGTTGAGCGAACACCAAGGCCTTGGTGGGGTAAACTCATTAGAGATAGGGTAAGTGATACCCTAGAATGAGTTTGTTAGTGCTATTTGTTAGTGTATTATATAAGAGCGTGTATTTGTTAGTGCTATAAAATAGTTTTATATCGTGTTGATTAGTCTGTTGGGTGGTTTATGAATTCTGATCAACGTTGTCGATAGGGGTTTCTAAACACTTGAACAAGACTAACCGACACAGTATTGTTTTTAAAATGGGTAAATGAAATAATTTTACCTAGAATTATATTTTATATATATAAGAATAATTTCTAAATATTTATATAGATTTATGGTATGTTTGTTTGTTAGAAAATGATAATATTTAATTATTATCATCCATTGTTTGATTAATTGTGTTCAGTCAGTTTATGAGTAGTCTTACCTTTTCACTGCATGGTTTGGTAGTAGTAATTGGGGGAAGTTTGAAAAGCACACCTTGTGAATTAAGTTTCACGGTTTGACTATAAGGCGTTCGATGATAATGTTGGGTTAAAAAATTAATTTTAATATAAATTGTTTAGTTTAATCTAAACAAAGGTATACATTTGTGAAATGATTTTATATAAGAATGCGAAATTATATAAGTATGGTTTATAAATATGGTTTATAAATAAAAAAATTTAAAATTGAGAATTTAAAAACTTAAATTCAGGTATTTTTTAAAATTGTTTTTAAAAGTTTTGGGGAAAATACTAACTATATTATTTGAAAGTATTGATGAAAAGAAATATTTCGAAGGATTTTAAAAGAGATAGAAAGCACTAAACTCACTTTTGTTGTTGGAAAATAATTCCAGTGATTACTGCAGCAGCATTAGCGTTCATTTTTGAGTTTCTAAGTGGGGGATGCTACCATAGTAATGTGTTATAGAGCTGTTTTGGTAAACAAATTTTGTTTTAAATTCCAAAATTATGATTTGATGTACAAAAGGGGATATGTATATTAATATTATTTCAAAATGATTGAAATAAAACTCAGTGTTTAGTTCTCAAGGTTTCAATTAAGTGATATTATAGACTGATGTATCCTATCCATTATGATAGTTTGGTTTGTGTATCTCATTATGATATGTTGTTTGGTAGTTTTCATTTGTTGAAATGAAATGGAATTTTTGATGATTTTGGACAGTCAATTTTTTTTGAATTAGTTGAAAACTGGAAGCTAATTGTTTATGATAATACAAAAGTAGAATTTTATAACTTTAGAATGGAAAGATAGTAAGTTAAAACAAGTTTTAAATTTGCTAACATCCTGGTTAAGTAAAAAAATCTGATATTGTATATATACTCCTAGGATATAGTAGAGTATTATACAAGTTAAAACTTAAGTTAAGTTTTTATGAAATATTTTCATAAATGATTTTGGAAGTAAAAAAAAGGAAAGAAATTGGTATAAGTAAGAACCAATAAGAATAAGTATGTAAGTTGTATGTAGACCCTCTCTTCGTAGGTTCTTGATCCAAAATTCGAGTACATGACTTTGAGGAGATTCACACCGACCCGAATAAGCATTTATCACTCGATTCTTGACGGTGAACACTTGGTGAGGGTTCTTGATATGTTACCGATGTTTTCTATCATAGTATATGGCTATGTAAGGAGAATGGAGGTCTCTAAAATCCTGATCGGAGTCCGCACTAGGGAGTCAGGTGAGCAATACTAGTTCGAAAGAAATGTTTGTGTATTCGAGTAAGTGATCGAATCAGATTTTACGTACGGATGATCTATATACATCATACGGGCTTATGAAAAATGTTTAGTATTTATGTGGGCTTATTTCTTTCTTGTTTTGATAGAGAAGGAAATTTTGGGGATGAAATTCTTTTAAGGGTGAAGTATGCAACGACCTGGAATTTTTGATGTTCCGAATGAGAATATTTAATTTATTTAAATATTCTAATTTGATTCGACTTTAATAAATAATAAGAAAATCAATTTTTGATAAAACAACTTGATTTTTAATAACATATTTTTAAATGAACTTATAGGATTTTTCAACAATTTTTATTTGGAAAATACTTAAATTATCGTTTGATGTATTTTACGGCAAATATTGCTTTTTTTGAAAACAAAATAGAATAAGATAACATGTGTATTTTTTGTGATTGTGGCGCATTGTTGTGCACGATCGTACTTTTATTTCTGCCATTTATGGTTCGTACGCGAACGGGATATTATGTAGCGGAGTACCCAGACTTTGGAATGATGGTTGCTTAGCTTGGAAGCTTTGTGTTGTCTTGATTATTGCACCATGTCACTTCACTTTATTTCACCATAAATTCATTTCACTCATCTCATTTCATTTCTTTCACTTCTCTTCTTTTCTTCTTCTTCTTCCCCTTTCTTTTTCTTTCCTCTGTAATGAAAACCTTCTCAATTTTTCAACTTAAAAAATCTGTATCTCCATAATCGATTGAAATTAGCCAAAACTTCCAACTACAAAGTTGTTTTTTTTCATCTCTAGTATTTTTAAAAAATAGTCGCTCGTCGTTTCGTCAAGCGTAGTGGTGCGAGTCATTTGATAATAGTGGATGTTGTAAGATGATGGAAATTCGGCAATCACGGAATGGTGAATGGAGGATATGGAAAGGTTCGTATCATCGAGTTGAGATTTTTAGAGGAGGTTTCATAATTTTTAGTGGTGGGAATCAATGTGGTGAGGCAGATGATCGTCTTTTGATCATCTCAAAAATTCCACCAGGTGGTGGTCGAAGGGAGGAATGGTGGTGCTGGGAGTAAGCTTGGGTGATAGCGGAGAAGCTGGAGGTTGTGGCAATTGCTACGGTGGTTAGAGGTGGCTGCTAGAGTTCGATTTTGGGTTTCGACCATGGTTATCTTTAGGGTTTGACTTTTGGCGTGGTGGATCGAGTTGGCCGCGGATTGGCTTGGAGGTGTGGGGGAGGATAGCGAGTCGAATGGAATAGGAGTGGGTAGCCATAGGTGGTTATGGCGGCAGTTGTTGGCAAATAGATGCGCCTGGATGCGATTTTTTTTTGGGTTAGGGCATGGTCGAAATTCGCTAGTGATGATGGGAGTAGGCGACGATGGCGGCAGCATTTCGAGCTCGAGAGGTGGAGTGTGTTGGTGGCCTTAGATCGGTGAATGGCGGGGTAGTAGGGTGTGTCACGTGCATGGTGGTGCACGTTGTGCATAGGAGAAATTGAATTTGGGAAGGAGACCTACGCCAAGCAGGTTTGGTTGTGTAGTGGGCTTGGGCCTAGGTGTTTTGGTTAGAAATTATTTATTTGTTTAAATCATTTAAACTATATGCGTTGATTTTAAAATGTTATATCGTGTTCATTTTAAATCCGATTGACACATGGATTTTTGCATTAGACTCGTATTAACAGTACAATATTTTGGTATAAATAGTTGTTAGTTTGGATGAAGTATAAATTTGTGATAAAATAATAATGATTGAATATTATAATGTTGATTTACGTAATAATGTGGTTAAATTAGTCACACTTTGTTTATGACATCTATTGAGTAGAATAAAACCCCGTTCTGGTATAATTAAATTGAATAGATTATTTTGGATATCTATTGAGCAGAATAAATCCTTGTTTCATGCCTGCAAAGTAAAATGATGATTTTTGAAGTTAATTAATTTGTGGATTAATTAATATTGGAAAATGATGCGTTAACTATTGGTTGTTAACTGTTGAGTGCCAGAAGCTTGGTAGCCTGGCCATATTGGGTGTGACATTGATATATGTTAAAAGTGGAACCTTTTTAGTAAGAAAGATAATAGTAGCATTGGTTAAGTGCTATGGTAGCTCTGAGCCTCGTTATAGTATTTTGAAATACTATTATTTGCTTTTTTGATTTAAAAGTGATTTTGGTTTGAAGAATGATTTTAAATATGATTTTGGAATTTTCTACGACATTTATTTAGAAATGGTTTTTGAACTTATCTATTTTACTCCAACCTTTTTGGAAATATTTTAAAAGCATGTCGAAGTATTTATTTTATAGAAAAGTTGATATAATAACGAATGTTTATTATAAAGGAAAATAAAAGGGAGTTTATCTCTTATAATAAAGTGATCCTATTTTTAAAAGAGGTAGAAATATTTGTGAAATGCTTTGTTTAAAATGTTGTATGGAAAGAAAGATTTACAAATGTTATTTTATATATAAAAGAGAGATTTATAAATGGTATTTTATAAGTAAAAGAATATATTTTTAAATAATAATTTATAAAAAGAATTTTATAAATAGAAAAGAGTTCTATAAATAAAATGGAGTTTTATCAATAATTTAAGAGATTTATAAAGGAAGTTACGAATTAATTTGGAGATTTATAAAAGGACTTATAAATATGAAATGGGTTTATAAAAAGGGAATTTTATAAAAGGAATGAGATTTGATTTCTGATAAATAATTCTTGATAATTATGGTGTAGTGTAGAAGCATTCTTTCCATACTTAACACCGAAGGAAAAGTGGTTTGGGTTATAGTAACAATGTTTTAAATGACATTTGTTTTGGCCCGGTTAAATATATTTTGGGAAAATGGAAAATGTTTTCTAAGCATCGGAAGTGAAATAGTTTGTGAATATACTTATACTGTAAGATAGTATATAAATATTTTTCAAATATTTTTAAGGTGATTTTTAATTAATGAAAAGATTAATTGAAGAGGCTTAGTCCCTACTTATGTGTTTAATCATGCTTGGTTTTTTATGAATTAAACCTCTGATTTGATCGATTGTTTATTTGATAGTTAAATAATCGACTATCAAATCTGGACCAAATATAACTTTGGAAATATCTAGAAGAAACACATGAATTATATAGTGTAGTTATCTTCGGTGAAGCTATAATATATGTATAAACCTGTTGTGTTCTTCTAGGACAAATGATAAGGAAATCTATCCGCTTAAACAGTTAGGAGTTGATCTTCGCTCTTATGTATTACCTATTTATTTCCAAAAGAACCAGAATTGAGTTTACCAAAATCTATCGATTGGTTTTGAAGCGACCGACAAGCAGGGGCGTGTACTTATATGAGATGACTCGAAACCGTAACCACTCCAAAACCATATGTGCATTCTACCATTTGGAAGAGGTTCAAGATTGGTTCGAGATGATGGAATCGAAGGTGGAGTTCTTTGAGGTGCAAGGGATACTTGCTACTAATATTGAGGATGTAGTAGTAGTAGTGCCTTCGGTTTGTTCATATCATGAGCAACTTGTATGAATGAATGTTGACATTGTATTGTTTCCTGGATGGCAGTGTTAGCATTACAAGTGGGATTTGCTAAGAGAGAAAAAAGGTAAAAGCATGGCCTCACAAGCCTCAGAACTCGAAATGACTAAAATCAAGTGATGCCCACAGAGCTATGTGGTTAGCTACCATTAGGAGCAACATTCCTTGATCTATAATCGTGTTTTACGTATTTGGTATGCGTGCGGGGCGATCAGGGGCAATGTTTGTAACCTCGGTTCCCGAGGGATGATGTAATCCGGTATGCCATTTTAAAGGGGCAGCCGGCTCTATGTTTGTTGAGGGTCAAGGTGTGGCCCTCGGTACATTTTTCCGGAGGTGTACTTTGGTAGTTGGTACCCTGGTGCCTTGTCATATTGGAATCCAGTCTCCAATACGTGCCTTACGGTTTTAGTTGTAGAACTAGTACCGTTAAATGTAATTATAGGTAAGGTAACCTTTCCAGATATGTTATATATTTATTTTAAACCCTAGACATTATTATAATATCAGATGATTTCCTATAACTGCTTTGGTTATCGTAAGATAAAACCCATCTGTGTTTATGTGCGACGTCGTCTTAAGAGATACCTCTATTTTTGAAAGGTTTTATAATATTAAAAATTCATTTGATTGTGCTTCTCATGTTGGTTCACCAGACAGATCCTGGCGTTATTTTCTTATAATGCCGGGGTCAGTCCGAGCATATTTTTAGATTTAGTCATAGAAGCTTTAGAGCTTCAGGAGACGAGCTAGATGCCTCCAAGACATATTTACGTATCTTTATTTCTGCTGCATTTGTTGTGATGTATTTATCAGCATTTGTGAGGATAGGCTGTTAACTATCCAGGCTGATGATATGTTAGTATTACTCTGATTATTGTATGTATAAAATCTTTTCTTTTGTAAAATCTCTAGATCTGGAATGAGCAGCCAAGAATCACAAATTTGCAATCAACAAAATGATGAATCTATGATCTCCTTTGCCAATTACCCTTCTAATGATGATTTATGGTAAGATTGGTAAGGAAAAAATGAGCTTTTTGATGAAATTAGGGCTAAGGAGGTTTTGATCTAATTTTGGAAAAAAGAAATGATTCGGGAGCTGGTGCTACAACCACTATAGGCACAAATCCCAAGTTGGGCCTTGGGTTTAGCTCCTAAACCTCTCTAATTACCCCTTAATCTGTCCAACAGCAAATAAATTTAAAACGACCATATATGCTAAACAATAAGTCCGTTTTTCTGCTTTGACCACTCTACAGAAAGAGAAACCACAAGCCTGATATAATGAAAGTGATTTCAGACCATAATTTAATACCTATCAAAAGTTACAAGCCTTACAAGTATTTCTAGATCCGAATTGTTCGATAAAAATTCTAAAGGTGGAAAATATCCGTATTAGTCATTTCCTAAAGTTTTAGAGTCATACGACCTCATATGAATTAAATAAAAATATTTTATGATCCGTCAATATGTAAAATACGGGTTGTTACAAACTCCATCCACTACTCTTCACTAGGGGCAGACGTAAACCGCTTTGCAAAACGAAAATCGTCTACCCCAAATAGATGAAAAGGTACAGAAAATCACTCTTTATTATCCATCTAAATTGAATGTTCAAAACTAACATGATCCATTTCATTATGTTTTGATTGTGGTTTGAAGGGCTAAACCACTATATTAAATTGGACCGAATTACTTCATAAATTATTTTTTAAGTAAATTATGCTAACATAATTTTTGTAGCGTCCTTCTAAAACTGTGTAATTAGGGATGACAATTAAAACCAAGAACCGCAAAATCAAACCGAACAGGCCCTAAAAGACCCAAACTTAAACCGAAACCTGGGTCTCAGGTGGGCGTTTGTGATGAAAAATACAATAAAGACTCGATCAAACCTGACCCAGCCCGAAAGACCGGATCAAAAAATTGAAATATATGCATTTTTAGTATTATTATCGAACTGGATCAGAACTGACCCGACCTGACCCCAAGCTCGGGTAGGGTCTAGGTTTTGAAATGTATAGTTTGGACCCAACAATACCCAAACCGCCTAGAACCGAGACCCACAGGGTCTGGTCCTGGTCCATCGGGTCAGGTCTAATTGCCATCCCTATGTGTAATTAACTTTGTGAAATGCACTAAGCCAACATGACAGCGCAACCCACTTACCTTAAAACCTAACCTTTTTATTTGTATCCACTCGCCACTCTTCCTCATTCATTCTATTTTACAGTAGCCGTCATAAATCTTACCCTTTTCTCTCTAAATTAAAATAAGATCACTACTTCATGTCGTGTATCCCTTTTCTTATGCTAATTTACTAATCTTGGATTTCTTCTTCTTCTTCGAGTACAAACAAGGTAAATTTAAGTTAGTTTTTGACTTACCGGTTCTACAACTTATTATATATTTTGTTAGGCTTCCTTTTTTCTTTTGTATTTTCTTTTCATTTTCAAATTTGGAGAATAAATATGTTTCATGTTTGCTAATAGACATAATTTGCTATTTTGTGTTGATTTGAACATTAAAGCATATTTTTCCTTCTTTTAGTCATGATATCATATTACAAATTTACAAACATCATTTTTAAATTCGTTGTGAAGTGCTTCTTATATGGGTCAATTACCATGGTGTATATTTTTTATTGATAATTTCGAAGTATGAAGAGGATTTACCGAAGTTTTTCTAAAGTGTGTGTTTTTATCCCTAAACTCTTTTTGAAAATCTAGCAATGTTGGATTCAATCCATAAACTCTAGCAATAATGCGCGCTATTATCCCTACAAGCATTAACGGGATGATTTACTGATGTATTTCTAACTTTAGCCTTAGAAAACACGACGTTCTATGAATTCTATATTATTGCATTCACATATAAGGTCATGTGCCTTTGTTTCATTATGTTTTGCCTTTATGCAAACCCTTTGTTTAAAACATGATACTAAAACATGATATAAGGTCATTTGCCTCTGTTTCATTACTTTCACCTTATCTTATGTTTAATCTTTGGGTTTGTGCTTTAAGTTCCATTGAATATGGTAATTGATGCTTCTATTTGTCCCTTTCTATATCAAAAATGATACAATTAAACTATTTTTTATTTAATAGTATGTATTAATCATGTATGAATTGTTTTGTGTAGAGTATGGAAGGAGTACATGATTTACTGGTAAGAATTGCTTCTACCACAAATGCATCGTCTTTGGAGATACCATTATAAAACCAGACTGCAATTGAAGTTCAACCTACCACTATAGCTCCACTTCTACCTGTTAATGGTAGAAGGAAAATATTTGAAGTTTGGAATCACTTTAAAAAGATAAAAAAATCAAATGGCATAGAGATTTCTCCTACTCAAGCAAAGTGCAACTATTGCCCAAAAGTCTATCAGTCTAATGCAAAGGTTGAGACATCTTCAATGAGGATGCACGTGCTTTATCAATGTAAGAAGTGTCCTATTTATTTGGCTAATGAGCATCAATTTTTTTAATCTTTTGATTCACTAGAAAATGATGCAAAAGTTGTATGTGTTGAGTATAATAAGGATATTAGTTGAATGTATTATGTTAGAATGATAATTCGAGATGAGCTTTCTTTTAGTTTTATTAAGTGGCAAGGATACATTGATTTCATGAGAGTAACACAGCCTAAGTTTAGTCCGCCATCTTATAGGACAATTGCAAGAGAGGTTTGGGAATTATATTTAGAGAAGAAAAATATTCATAAATGTGCTTTGCTAAATAAATCACAACATGTTTCTTTAACCATCGACGCTTGGACATCAATACAGAATGTCAATTATATGACTTAGACATCAATACAAAATGTCAATTATATGGCTTTTACTGCTCACTTTATTGATGATAATTGGACACTACACAAAAGAATCCTCAACTTTCTTGTCATTGCAATTCATAAGGGTAAAACCATTGTAAGTTTAATGGAAAATTGTTTGATTTATTAGGGAATTGAAAAGGTTTTACAATTGTAGTCGGCAATGTTAATGCAAATCAAGTAGTCATTGATTATATGCGAGGCGAGATTGGAAATTAGAAAAATCTAATGTTGAATGGTTCCTTTCTACACATGAGTTGTTGTTGTCATATTCTTAATTTGATTGTAAAAGATGGTATCGATGAGCTTGATAATGTTATAGATAGGGTTCGTAATTGCCTAAAATACATAAGGTTATCCCCCTCTAGGTTAGCCAAATTTAGAAGTTATGCGGTTCAAGTGAAAATTGAGCATAAAGATGGAATAGTTCTAGTAGATGTTTGCACTAGGTGGAACTCAACATATTTTATGTTAGATATTGCTTTGAAGTATAGAAATGCATTTTTAAGGTTAGAAGATAAAGATTTTCAATTTGAGGGGTATTTTCAAGAAAAAAATTAATGGTAGAAAAAGAGAGGGACCTTCGAAAAATGACGATTAGGATATAGCAGCACGTTTAGTAAAATTTCTAAAAAATTTCTATGATGGAACATTGAAATTTAATAGGACCAAATTTGTTACTGCAAACGAGCCAATACTTTGGATGTCCACTATCATGAGTGAACTAGATAAATTTATATAAAGTGGTGATTCTTTGTTAATGGGCATTGGAAATTCGATGAAAAAGAAATTCAAAACATATTGGTTGAAGCTTCATGATATGAACAAGATTCTTATTATTGTTGTGATTTTTGATCCAAGATACAAGTTGCTTAACTTGCTTGTTTTTTCCATGCATTGGACCTAATCCTACAAGATGAAGTTGATGGTTGATGAAATTAAATCAATATTTCTTGACTTGTATTATATGAATTGTGACTTGATCATGTGGGTGGGTAAGCATCATTAGATGCCACAATGCCAAAGGTAGACTGTATTCCTGTTGTAAATTATGAAGAAGATGGTCATGCAGCTAATATGCAGCAATTCATGAGACTGGGACAAGATATAGATGTAGTTGAGATAAAGAATGAGGTTGATAAGTATTTGGTTGACGCTTCTGAAGATCCTTCAAATAAAATTTTTGAGCTACTTAAGTGGTGGAAAGAAAATACTATCTATTGTCTTGTACCATACAAGTAGTGGATTAAATGATATTATACTTTGTTATTTATGCAATCATACTTATTTACAACACAAATAAATGTATTGTGATTCTGTGAAATCAGGTATCCAATTCTATCAAAGATAGCTAAAGATTTATTTGTTGTTACTGCTTCGAGAATCACATCTAGAACTGTTGTTAGTCTTGGTGCTCGAGTTATTGATTCATTCAGAGCATCATTAACCCCAACAATGGTTAAAGCTTTAATTTGTGCAAATGATTGGTTAAAAGTAGCTGGATTTTCATTTTATAAGGAACTTGCAAAAGATGAGATTGAGCATTATGAGGAATTAGAGAATGAGGAAAAAGGTAATTATTATGATTTTTAGTTCCTAGCATTTTATTCATATTAGAGTTAATGTGTTTTAGTTGAGATTTCATGTTTAAAAAATATGGTCCTTTGTTTGAATAAAAGCCAATAGCCAGCTAAAATGAGTTTTTTTTTCTTAGTAGTAATAAAGGATTGAAATAGAAACTGCTATCTACTTATGTTTGATACATCCTAAGTAAATAATACTACATGATCAATGATTCATATTAATACAGCCGCTATTTAATTATGTATGATTAAAATATTTGTACCATGATTCACATGATATTAGATATAAAAACTAATACTGTAGTTAGATTCATTTACTTTGTTTCATATTCGGTATATTATTATGCATCTTATCTTTTTTGTAGATGATTATCTAATTGAATAATGATGTCATATATGTTTTGTGATATTATACAAATTTCTTTTGTGGTAGCTAGGTTTATTTTAGAATCATTTATCTATTATATATGAATGTATACCGACCTTTTGTTTTTAATGTGAAGGAAATGCTAATATGGAAAAATGATAATGCAACTAGGAATATTTTGCTACCCCTTGCTGGGTATACCTATATGAAGAATTTATGCAAGGTTTTGAAATTAGGTGATCCATGAAATAGAATTTCATGCTATGGTGGTATTTTGGTTTGGTATTCATGATGAAAGTAAAATATGAAGTTTAAATATTTGAAATTTATGTAGTTAAGTAGTGAACTGTTATGTAATTTAGGGTGTAAATGAATTGTATGCTCAAAGAAGCACATATATGTATTAAAAAAATCAATGCATATGTGTGTTTAACTGAATGTTTCAGAATTGTTTATCAATTGGTTTAGTAAACACTAAATTGTACAAAGATATATATTCCAAAATCAAACCGGGACAGACTGAAAACATACTATATATGCCATTAATCAGACCGAAACCGGACCATATTAAAATATAACATCACGGTCTTCATTTTTGGTTAAACGTTGATTAAGGTTCGAAATCAATCTGTGTTTTAAACCGGACCATATCGACCCATGCCCACCCTTATTCTTCGCATTTCCAAGCTTTTTGATTTCCAGCTTCATACTCGAACTGTAACGACTAAGAATTTAATCACTATTTAAAAGAATATTTAACTATATTTTTAAATAATAAATAAATAATTTTTTATTAAAAATAAAACTATTTTAAATAATAATTAATGATGATAAAATCGTTTTCAAAATTTGTTTACCAATGTATATAGTTCATAGAGAAATAGAAAATGTGATTGGAAATTATTTTCTGAATTATTGATTTTTCAATGGTTAAAAGTCATCTAAAATGTCATAGCACTATTGTAAACACACATGCACACACTACAAACTATCTTAACATGGTGTGTAGATGTATATATGCATGTGCATAATTGGCTCACTTAAGTATATACACATATAAGGTAAAAAGGAAATTTTATATATTAAAAGTGTATATATATATTTATTAACATATAAAAGTATCTTTTTTCAACATATAGTACAAGACGATATGGCATGAATAGTTGCATGAGAAGGGAAGGGTACATGGTGAGGACGGAAATGAGGGGAGAGGAGTGGAGATGCATACATATATATTTAATTTAAGCACTTACATATTTTTAAATACATTTCCTAAGCCTATAAATACCACTACTCTTTCATGTTTCTCATTTTACAACTTCCATATTTATTTCAAAATTCCTAAGAGCTTGAGAATATACATCCATGGCTTCTCTTCATAGATTTTAAAGTAAGAAAGGTGGTTCGTTACACTTGGTATCAGAGCTTAGGTTAAGCGAACACTTAGGCTTTGGGATAGGGTCAACTTCGAAAGTGTGTATTTGTCATTTTTATTTGATATATATATGTACATATATATATGTACATATATATATATATATTTGTGTCTGAAAGATAGATAGATCTCATCCAAGTCATATAAGAGTTATCTTACTATGTCCAGGTAGTAAGCGTAACGACCTAGAGTTTAAGTCATTTGAATTTGGAATATTTAATCAATTTTAAATATTGAAAAGTTAATTTATAAGTTAAATAACTTGAAATTCAAATATAACGATTTATTGATAATTAAATTGTTGAATTGAATATTTGGAATTGTTAAATAATTTAATCCCGAATTCAATATGAATAAAAATGATTTTGAAAGTTGATTTAAGTTCTGTTTAAATAAGAATGAAGATAGTAGAGTTTAATTTAGATTTAAAAGTGATTAATTTGGTTTTCAAAATAATTCGTTTTAGTTAACGTGTAAAAATAGCCTTTCGGGACGCTGTCTCGGATTTTCTAACAACCCAATATTTTGCAATTATTTTTAATTAAATTTTATTTCAAATATTTTTATTTTTAAAACATTTTAAAAGTGTAGTTGTAATTTTCCAATATTTGTTGTATTTTGCTTACAATTTTTAATTCTAGTTTCAATATAATAAACTATTTTCTTTATTTACTTTTATTTTTCCTAAGAATAATTTTTTATTTTCATTTTCACTTTATTTTTGTTTGTCTTTTATTTTTATTTACTGATTTTTATTTGTTTATATTGAATTAAAAAGAAAGTGGAAATTCAAAGAGACAAAAGGCTTTAACTTGTGACTTTTCAATGCCTAGTCCTTTCACATGCTTTGGCCGTTCAAAGCATCTATTGTAGCCGTGAGTTTTATTTGTTTTTCACGTGAAACTTTCTCATTCACTTTCATTTCTCACGGCCAAAGCATTTCTGAAATATTTTAGGTAATGGCTTCTTCCATTTTTCCATTTTTCTTCTTCTTTTTTCCAATGATTTTACCTTGATTTCTTCATATATGATTGCTCGGCCTAAACCCCTTAACCACCTCCACCGACCACCACCACTTCCTCCTCCTCACCATCCATGGCACACCCTCCATCTCCTCTGACCAGCAAGTACCGTGACCATCCTTGATGCAAACACCACAAAAACTTTGCTAAACCCAAAAACAATGCATAGCCGAGCCATAGTTCACCATTCCCTTCATTTTTGACCACGGCCACACCCTTAGCCACCACCACCAGCGCGTGCTCCACCTCTGAACATCACCATCAGTCCATCACCTGACCTGTAGCAGCCCCTGGCTGAGCCACTTGACCCATATGCCGAGCCTAAATGGTGACCAAACCCTCCTCTTTTGGCCTTGACTTTTGACCTTCTTCCCTTTTGTAACTCCAAACCTTTTGCATTCCTTTGTAGCCGTGCCTATATGTGCAACCACCGATATACATCCATGGTCGAGCCTAAAACATGTTGTGGCCGAGCATATGTTGAGTTAAGAACAAGCAAATTCGATTTAAAAGCTTGGTTATGTCTTTTGTTTACTTTGATTCCATTTTGTTTCAATATAATCTTTGTGTTATTTATATTTATATTTTTGCTTTGTTTTGTTGCTGAATACAAGATTAATATCTTGGCTATCTCTCCACTCGAATTAATCGTGCTATCGTGCTTTCTGGATTTTTGTTTGTGTGTTTTATTTGCTAACTCCAGCGTAAAGAGGTGAGTATTCACACATGACATTTATACTTATATAATTTGTGAAGTGACAACAAGTGAATGTGTAGAAAATATTATATCATGTTATACCTGCCTGTGATGTAAATTATATGATGTTAAACCCTGTTATAAACTTGTCACATCATCTGTTATGTTATATTCTGTTATATTGTTTATTTTATACTGTTTCTCACACTACAAGTTCCCTATGGAATAGAATCACTATGGGTTGAAATGATACATACCCGAACGGACTTTAGAATAGGGAAAAATCGTTATGGGCTGAAATGATAAGCCTGAGCAATTTTTATTTATTTTTATTAACTTGGGATTACGGGTTTGAGATGATAGAACCTGGATTTTTCTTTTTAAATTACGGATTGAAATGTTATATTATCCGTATCACCTGACTTAGGTTAGAAAATATTATACATACCTGTGGTTATTTTATATATTTTTTTCTGGAAAATTTTAAGTATTTTAAAATGGAAAAATATGATAATTTGATTTAAATTAAATTTAAAATGATTTAATAAAGTGATAATGATTTTTCTATGTATTAAAAATGTTAAATAAATGAATGGAAAAATTGTGATTTAAAACATAACTTAGTTTGGAAATTTGTGATTTGATTTTTATGGAAGTTTAAGTTAATTAAATAAAAGTGGAAATTAAGTTTTAATTTGAAATGGAAATATAAATTTAAGTGTTAAAGTAAATTGATGCAAAGAATAAGAAAATAGTACACTTGAATTTAATAAGTGAATTATTGGAAAATTTGATTTTATTGTAAAAAATTTCTTTATAAAAATCATAAGTTAAAGGGTATTTAAATGAAAAATTTTGAAGTGGAAAAATATGATTTTTATAACTTAAAATGGTTAAAATTGGAGTTTAATTGTTTTTGGAATTTTAGTATAAATCTGGAAATTCTTTTAGTAGCACTTCAGAAATGCTATCATTTCTGGAATTAACTTAAAATCTGAAGTAAAGGATACTGTAGCACTTTGTATGTGCTGTGGTTGATGCAAATAAACTAAAGGCTAAAATTAACTGAGGGCTACTGCAGCACTTGGTAAGTGCTGTGGTTGCAATAAAAAAACTAAGACCTGAAACTAATAAAGGAGCTACAGTAGCACTTGATAAGTGTTGCAGTTTGCTGAAATGAGATTTACAAATGTAATTGAACCCTGAACTACTACAGCAGTTTTGAAATGCCGTCTTTTCTGAATTGAACTAGTTTTCAAGTGAAACTGAACTACTACAGCAGTTTATAAATGCTGTCTTTGCTGATTTGAATTGTTTTCAAATGTAACTTAACGCAGCATTTTCTAAGTGCTTCGAAAGCTGAAATTTTAATGTTATAAAGTATTTAAGCGAATAAATGAACTCAAAAAAGGCTAAATTTTGGGAATTGAATATTTGATTTGAAATTTTTTTGACTTTACTTTTAAATGGTTTAAATGAAGTATTGATTTGAAATATAAACTATTTTGAAACTTATAACCACGGGTTATAATAACGATTGGTTGTTAAAGAGACCTGGTTCAGATATGGACATACTCTCCGTCGATACCGAAAACCACTTTAACAACTGTGTGCACGGTGGAGATTCCAGAATGAAGTAGGATGGTGGCGACGATCCTAAAGGTATATTTACGTGGACCCAACTCCCGTGAGTTGGCATAAGGTGGCTAAAACAGGAGCGATTCTCGGGCCAATGAGGTAGCACCTCTGATCGGACACACTTCTTCGATACCATTCTATTACTTTTGTGATTGATTGGGTGCACCCCTTGATTTTGGGAGCGTGGCTCGAGGTGGGCGGTAGTGGTTGCTATGCGTTTCCACCAGCCCGGATGCGTAATTGGTATATCTACCCTGGCATTTCCTAGTTGTACTGTGTCACCTACCATAGCGAGCTTTACTACGAGTTTGGATTTCTCCCATAGCCTGTGGAGTATTGAGGGTAGCCCCCGATCTGGGAGTATGCTGATACTGGATAGACTACTGGGACTATTACGTGTTAAGGGCTATATGGGTAACCCCTTGATGCTATTAAAAGTATGTTTATTTTATTATTAGTCATTATTATAATAGCGAATATTACTACATAGTAAATAGTTTAACAGATCCTTAAAGAATGGGCGATCCCAAGCATTCTTTAAGTTACTTGTACCTTTTATTACAGTTCACTTGAGTTGGTTTACATTGTATAAGTATGTATGTCCTGACTCGAGTGTTTGTGTTTTATTTACGCTTGGGTCAGCCTGAGTATGAGCTTTGGATCCCACCATTTGGAGCTAGGACTGCTGGAGATCATCTTTTATTTAGTTTCCATCTTTTTTCCATTCAGTATTTCTATGTCAGCTTTGTATTAGAGACATATGTATTTGGGATTTCTACTGTACTTGTTTCAGACTTCTGTTGTATCTGTTTTTCAGACTATGTATTTTGAATCTGTTTTGAGACTTTGTATTGTAGTGGTTTCATGAACCACTATTTATTTTATTTTCTGCTGCGAGTTATTCTGATATTCTGTGTCTGTGATCCTGTGATTGGTTTTATTTGCTCCAAATTTTATTGCAATATGTTATTTTGCATTATTCAAGTCTGACATGTGTGGATTATTGTCGATTTGAATGGTCCAAAATAGTGGGTCGTTATACTTGGTATCAGAGCTTTGGTTTTTAGGCAAACCTTAGCCTATGGAACAAAAACTCATTAGAGATAGGGTAGAAATACCCTAGAATGAGTGAAATCAACCTCAGAATCATTTCTTTGTGAGAGAACGTATTTTCAAAGTATAAAATGATTTTAAAATGATTTTTCAAAGATTAGTTTGATATAAAATTTTCTTGTTTTAAAAGAAAATTTTTCTAAACTTCCTTCTTTTCGTATCTACCTTGTTAGAAATTTATTTAATTAGGATATTCATACAAGTGAATTTATCTTGTCTTATCTTATCTTATCTTTTTCTTCTCTTTGCCTTTGTCCTAAAAAAATTCATTCTTGATTTTTCAGGATGAATCGTGGAAATGCCAGAGGTAGGGGTCGTGGTACTGCCCCAGCTCCTCAACCTGCTGCACCTGTTAGGTTTACTATTCTCTGTAAGGAATTCTCTCAACTTGGTGGAACCAAGTTTACCGGTTCAGAGAGCATTATCGAAACCCAGTAATGGTTATGGAGTTTAGAGAGGATCTTTACCGGTATCGAGATTTCTAATGCCCAGAAGCATCAATTAGCAGCTTGGTAGCTACAAGAGTCAGCCTTAGATTGGTGGGAGTCTGTTATAGCTCACACTAACGAGGGTGATATTTCATGGGAGCAGTTTACGTATCCTTTGTGTTATCTTCAATTTTGTTCCCATTTCCTTTCTTTTGAATCTATCTTAAGTTTTGTTTCTGTATATTCTTTCCAGGGAGGCTTTTGTGGCAAAATGGATGCCCGAAGCCGGGAAATCTCAGCTTTATCGTGAATTCATGGATCTCAAGCAGGGTACCATGTCCTTTTCTGAGTATGAGCGGAAGTTCAACGAACTTTCCAAGTTTGGTCCTGGCCTTATTGACACCCAACTTAAAAATAATGAAAAGTTCATAGCTTGAGCTCGCCCAAAGTTCTACGATCGTCTCATTTCTCATGTTCATGGCACTTTCACCGAGCTTATGGATATGGCTATCCATTATGAGAACCCTACTTCTAAGGGTCCTGCTATTGCTAGTGCTCCTGCATCTCAGTCTTCCTCTGCTAACTCTAAGAAGAGAAATCCCAATTTCCATCAGTAGAAGAAGAATTGGCTTAAGAATCCGAGTTTGGGATCTTCTTCTTCTCCTTCTCAGAGGCACCCTATCGACCTATCTACCATTACCTGCTTCTAGTGTGATCAGAAGGGACACTATGCTAATAGTTTCCCTACTTCAGTTGGTGCTGCTGTTCCTCCACCTCAGGGTACCAGGAACAATCTCTGTCATGTCTGTCTTCAACCTGGTCATTTCAAGAATAATTGTCCTTTGTATCAGAAGGGCAAACCATCTGGTATTTTTGCTGTTACCACTGCTTCTTCTCCTGCTCCACCTGCACCTGCTTATGCTCCTAGTGACGATCAAGGTACTCTTCAGGGCACCTTTACTTTATTTAAGCATCATGTTCGTGTTTTGTTTGATACTGGAGCTTCGCATAGTTTTATTTCTATGGCAATTTGTGATAAGTTTGAGCATCGCCTTTCTCCTGAGTATGCTTCTGTTCCTTTATGGGTTTCTAATCCTATTGGGGGTCCTGCGAACCTTAGTAGGATTTGTAGAGGAGTGAAACTTCTCCATTCTGATCATTGCTTTATTGGCGATTTCTATGTTCTTGGTTTTGATACTTTTGATTTATTGCTTGGAGATGATTGGTTAAGGAATCCTGATGCTCACATCTCTTGTAAATCCCAAACTATTTCTTTTGTTGATGATCGGGGTAATTCTTTGGTTATTCAGTGTCGTATGCCTCATGATTATGCTGACAGCTTTATTTATTCTCTGGATTCTTCTCCTATTGATCTTCAGTCGACTCGTGTGGTCAAACTTTATCCCGATGTATTTGGTGAAGTCACTGCTTTAGCTCCTAAGCGGGAAATTGATTTCTGTATTGATCTTATTCCTGGAGCTCGACCTGTAGTTCTTCCTCCTAGAAGAATGGCACCCCGCGAGAAGGTTGAGTTGGGAAAGCAAATTGAGGACTTGTTCTCCAAGGGTCTGATCAGACCTAGCTATTCGGAATGGGGAGCAGCAGTGGTTTTCGTCACTAAGTCCGATGGTTCTCTCCGGATGTGTGTTGATTATAGGGAGATGAACAAGCTCACTATGAAAAACAGATATCCAATGCCTCACATCAATGATATGTTTGATCAGCTTTATGGTGCCACTGTTTTCTCTCAGCTTGATCTTGCCACAGGTTTCCATCAGCTCAGAGTTGCCGAGGAAAGTATTCCCAAGACTGCTTTCCGTACTGAGAATGGGTTCTTTGAATGGTTAGTCATGCCTTTTGGTTTGACTAATGCTCCTGCTTTCTTTGTTGATTTGATGAATCGTGTTTTTTGTGATGTGCTTAATAAATTTGTTCTAGTCTTTGTTGATGATATTCTCATTTTCTCTAAGTCTGAGGAAGAGCATGAGTCGCATTTGAAATATGTTCTTGAAACTCTTAGAAATCATCAGTTGAAAGCTAAATTTTCTAAATGCCATTTCTGGAAGGATGAAGTCCGATTCCTCGGGCATATTGTTTCTAGTAATGGAGTTTCTGTTGATCCAGTCAAGATCGCTGCGATCAATGTAAGTCTTTCTTTCCCTCTCTTTCCTTGTTTCATTCCATTTATTCTATCTTTCTAGTTGTCCTTATTTATCCCTATTCTATGCAGGATTGGGAAACTCCTAGGACTCCAACTGATATCCGTAGTTTTCTGGGCCTTGCCGGTTATTATCAGAGATTCATTGAGAATTTTGCTCGGATTGCTACACCTCTTACCGCTTTGACTCGAAAGAATGCTACATTTATTTGGAGTGATGAGTGTAAAGCTGCATTCAGTGAGTTAAAGCACAAGCTTACTTCCGCACCAGTTCTTACCGTTCCAAATGGAAATGAGGGATTAACGGTATACACTGATGCTTGTCGTGAAGGTTTGGGAGCTGTTTTGATGCAGGATGGGAAGGTCATTGCTTATGCTAGTCGTCAGTTGAAGACCCATGAAGCCAATTATGCTGCTCATGATTTGGAATTGCTTACTGTGGTTTTTGCTTTGAAGCTTTGGAGGCATCATCTTTTGGGTACTAAGTTTGAGCTCTTCACAGATCATCAGTCTTTGAGGTATATTTTCACTCAGAAGGATTTGAATCAGAGGCAAGTTAGGTGGTTAGAGTTTCTTGCTTCTTATGACCTCGACATCAACTATACCCCTGGGAAAGCAAATCTTGTGGCAGATGCTTTGAGTCGGAAGAAGGCTATGTTGTGTCAGCTGGTTGTTTCTTCTTCTCTTTTGGATCGTATCATGGCTAAGCAGGATGAGGATGAGATGCTTAGATTCATGAAGGAGAGTGTTCGTAGCAGAGTTGGTAGTAGTAGTCTTGATGGCAGTGGAGCTCAGATCGATGATAGAGGTATTTTGAGGATTAATAATAGGATTTGTGTCCCGAATGTTAATGGATTGAGACAGGAGTTACTTCGGGAGAATCATCGGCCCAGACTTTCTATTCATCCGGGAGTGACCAAGATGTATCATGATATGAAGAAGTTGTATTGGTGGAAGGGTATGAAGTGGGATATCTCCATTTTTGTTAGTAGGTGTGCGACTTGTCAGCAAGTCAAGGCAGATCATCAGAAGACCCCTGGTTTGTTGCAGCCCCTTGAGGTTCCCAATTGGAAATGGGAACAGGTTTCTATGGATTTCATTGATGGATTACCGAGGACTAGGAGGCGTAATGAGAGTATCTGGGTTATTGTGGATAGATTGACCAAGTCAGCTTATTTCATTCCGGTCAAGTCTACCCGTTCTGCTTCTAGCTTGTCTGAGATCTACATGAGGGAGATTGTTCATCTCCATGGTGTTCCTCTCAGTATTGTTGTGATCGTGATCCTATATTTACTAGTCAATTTTGGAAAGCTTTTCAGGTATCTTTGGGTACTCATCTGAATCTGAGCACTGCTTACCAACCACAGACCGACGGTCAAACAGAAAGGGTGAATCAGATTCTAGAGGATCTTCTTCGTGCTTGTGTGCTTGATTATGGAGGATCTTGGGAAGATCATCTCCATCCTGTCGAATTTACCTATAACAATAGTTATCAGGTATAATTTCTATCTTTTATTTTGATCTTGTCTTAACCTTTTATCTATCTCATTTCCATCTTTGAATTTAGGTCAGTATTAAGACGTCTCCGTTTGCTGCTCTTTACGGACGACCTTGTAGATCTCCATCTTGATGGATTGAATCCGGTAATCGTTTGGTTCTTGGTCCTAAGATGATTTTAGAGGCTTCTGAGAGAGTTGAGGAGATTAAGAGGAAGATGAGGGTTGCTCAGGATAGGCAGAAGAAGTATGCTGATAGGCGTAGGCGGAGTTTGGAGTTTGTTGTTGGTGATTTGGTTTTCCTTAAGGTCTCTCCCTTAAGGAATGCTATTCGATTTGGTCGTAGAGGGAAGCTTTCTCCTAGGTTCATTGGTCCTTTCTGCATTGTGGAAAGAATTGGTTCTTTGGCTTATCGTCTAGATTTGCCCGAGAAGTTCTTTGGAGTGCATAATGTATTCCACGTTTCGCATCTTCGTCGCTATCTGCATGATCCATCTCTTATTGTTCAGCCTTCTGCTCTTGATAGTTTGGATATTAGCCTAATCTGACTGTCGAGAGGAAGCCACTTCGTATTGTCGACAGAGGTACGAAGCAGCTAAGAAGGAAATTTGTTAGTCTGGTCAAAGTACAGTGGAGTACTGATGATTGAGATTGTACCTGGGAGACGGAGGAGAGCATTCGTGCTTCGAATCCGGAATTGTTTGTTTCAGGTACTATTTGCTTTTCTATCTTGCTTTTTCTTTGTTTTCCTTGTTTCATTTTTTTAGGACGAAAAGGTTTGAGTAGGGGAGAGTGTATCAACCCAATATTTTGCAATTATTTTTAATTAAATTTTATTTCAAATATTTTTATTTTTAAAACATTTTAAAAGTGTAGTTGTAATTTTCCAATATTTATTGTATTTTACTTACAATTTTTAATTCTAGTTTCAATATAATAAACTATTTTCTTTATTTACTTTTATTTTTCCTAAGAATAATTGTTTATTTTCATTTTCACTTTATTTTTGTTTGTCTTTTATTTTTATTTACTGATTTTTATTTGTTTATATTGAATTAAAAAGAAAGTGGAAATTCAAAGAGACAAAAGGCTTTAACTTGTGACTTTTCAATGCCTAGTCCTTTCACATGCTTTGGCCGTTCAAAGCATCTATTGTAGCCGTGAGTTTTAATTGTTTTTCACGTGAAACTTTCTCATTCACTTTCATTTCTCACGGCCAAAGCATTTCTGAAATATTTTAGGTAATGGCTTCTTCCATTTTTCCATTTTTCTTCTTCTTTTTCCAATGATTTTACCTTGATTTCTTCATATATGATTGCTCGGCCTAAACCCCTTCACCACCTCCACCGACCACCACCACTTCCTCCTCCTCACCATCCATGGCACACCCTCCATCTCCTCTGACCAGCAAGTGCCGTGACCATCCTTGATGCAAACACCACAAAAACTTTGCTAAACCCAAAAACAATGCATAGCCGAGCCATAGTTCACCATTCCCTTCATTTTTGACCATGGCCACACCCTTAGCCACCACCACCAGTGCGTGCTCCACCTCTGAACATCACCATCAGTCCATCACCTGACCTGTAGCAGCCCCTGGCTGAGCCACTTGACCCATATGCCGAGCCTAAATGGTGACCAAACCCTCCTCTTTTGGCCTTGACTTTTGACCTTCTTCCCTTTTGTAACTCCAAACCTTTTGCATTCCTTTGTAGCCATGCCTATATGTGCCACCACCAATATACATCCATGGTCGAGCCTAAAACATGTTGTGGCCGAGCATATGTTGAGTTAAGAACAAGCAAATTCGATTTAAAAGCTTGGTTATGTCTTTTGTTTACTTTGATTCCATTTTGTTTTAATATAATCTTTGTGTTATTTATATTTATATTTATATTTATATTTTATCTTTGTTTTGTTGCTGAATACAAGATTAATATCTTGGCTATCTCTCCACTCGAATCAATCGTGCTATCGTGCTTTCTGGATTTTTGTTTGTGTGTTTTATTTGCTAACTCCAGCGTAAAGAGGTGAGTATTCACACATGACATTTATACTTATATAATTTGTGAAGTGACAACAAGTGAATGTGTAAAAATTATTATATCATGTTATACCTGCCTGTGATGTAAATTATATGATGTTAAACCCTGTTATAAACCTGTCACATCATCTGTTATGTTATATTGTTTATTTTATACTGTTTCTCACACTGCAAGTTCCCTGTAGAATAGAATCACTATGGGTTGAAATGATACATACCCGAACGGACTTTAGAATAGTGACAAATTGTTATGGGCAGAAGTGATAAGGCTGAGCGATTTTTATTTATTTTTATTAACTTGGGATTACGGGTTTGAAATGATAGAACCCGGATTTTTCTTTGTAAATTACGGATTGAAATGATATATTATTCGTATCACTTGACTTAGGTTAGAAAATATTATACAGACCCATGGTTATTTTATATATTTTTTTCTGGAAAATTTTAAGTATTTTAAAATGGAAAAATATGATAATTTGATTTAAATTGAATTTAAAATGATTTAATAAAGTGATAATGATTTTTCTATGTATTAATAATGTTAAATAAATGAATGGAAAAATTGTGATTTAAAACATAACTTAATTTGGAAATTTGTGATTTGATTGTTATGGAAGTTTAAGTTAATTAAATAAAAGTGTAAATTAGGTTTTAATTTGAAATGGAAATATAAATTTAATTGTTAAAGTAAATTGTTAAAAAATGCAAAGAATAAGAAATTAGTACACTTGAATTTAATAAGTGAATTATTGGAAAATTTGATTTTATTGTAAAAAAATTCTTTATAAGAATCATAAGTTAAAGGGTATTTAAATGAACATTTTTGAAGTGGAAAAATATGATTTTTATAAGTTAAAATGGTTAAAATTGGAGTTTAATTGTTTCTGGAATTTTGGTATAAATCTGGAAATTCTTTTAGTATTACTTCAGAAATGCTATCGTTTCTAGAATTAACTTAAAATCTGAAGTAAAGGACACTACAGCACTTTGTATGTGTTGTGGTTGATGCAAATGAACTAAAGGCTAAAATTAACTAAGGGCTACTGCAGTACTTGGTAAGTGCTGTGGTTGCTGAATAAAAAAACTAAGACTTGAAACTAATAAAGGAGCTACAGTAGCACTTGATAAGTGCTGCAGTTTGCTGAAATGAGATTTTCAAATGTAATTGAACCCTGAACTACTATAGTAGTTTTGAAATGTTGTCTTTTCTGAACTGAACTAGTTTTCAAACGAAACTGAACTACTACAGCAGTTTAGAAATGCTGTCTTTGCTGATTTGAATTGTTTTCAAATGTAACTTACCGCAGCATTTTCTAAGTGCGGCGAAAGGTGAAATTTTAATGTTTTAAAGTATTTAAGCGAATAAATGAACTCAAAAAAGGCTAAATTTTGGGAATTGAATATTTGATTTGAAAGAATTTTGACTTTACTTTTAAATGGTTTAAATGAAGTATTGATTTGAAATATAAACTATTTTGAAACTTATAACCATGGGTTATAATAACGATTGGTTGTTAAAGAGACCGGGTTCAGATATGGACATACTCTCTGTCGATACCGAAAACCACTTTAACAACTGTGTGCGCGGTGGATATTCCAGAATGAAGTAGGATGGTGGCGACGATTCTAAAGGTATATTTACGTGGACCCAACTCCTGTGAGTTGGCATAAGGTGGCTAAAACAGGAGCGATTCTCGGGCCAATGAGGTAGCACCTCTGACTGGACACACTTCTTCGATACCATTCTATTACTTTTGTGATTGATTGGGTGCACCCCTTGATTTTGGGAGCGTGGCTCGAGGTGGGCGGTAGTGGTTGCTATGCGTTTCCACCAGCCCGGATGCGTAATTGGTATATCTACCCTGGCATTTCCTAGTTGTACCGTGTCACCTACCATAGCGAGCTTTACTACGAGTTTGGATTTCTCCCGTAGCCTGTGGAGTATTGAGGGTAGCCCCCGATCTGGGAGTATGCTGATACTGGATAGACTACTGGGACTATTACGTGTTAAGGGCTATATGGGTAACCCCTTGATGCTATTAAAAGTATGTTTATTTTATTATTAGTCATTATTATAATAGCGAATATTACTACATAGTAAATAGTTTAACGGATCCTTAAAGAATGGGCGATCCCAAGCATTCTTTAAGTTACTTGTACCTTTTATTACAGTTCACTTGAGTTGGTTTACATTGTATAAGTATGTATGTCCTGACTCGAGTGTTTGTGTTTTATTTACGCTTGGGTCAGCCTGAGTATGAGCTTTGGATCCCACCATTTGGAGCTAGGACTGCTGGAGATCATCTTTTATTTAGTTTCCATCTTTTTTCCATTCAGTATTTCTATGTCAGCTTTGTATTAGAGACATATGTATTTGGGATTTCTACTGTACTTGTTTCAGACTTTTATTGTATCTGTTTTTCAGACTATGTATTTTGAATCTGTTTTGAGACTTTGTATTGTAGTGGCTTTTTGAACCACTATTTATTTTATTTTCTATTGCGAGTTATTCTGATATTCTATGTCTGTGATCCTGTGATTGGTTTTACTTGCTCCAAATTTTATTGCAATCTGTTATTTTGCATTATTCAAGTCTGATATGTGTGGATTATTGTCGATTTGAATGGTCCAAAATAGTGGGTCGTTACAGATTTCGATAAAACCAGTTTCATTGGATCTGTAATAATGAATTATTATATGCCATCGAATTACTAGGCAATTGGACGTATCGATTGGTTGTGCGAGATTGAAACACGTATAATTAATTTCATGAATTTATATAATAATTGGATTTGAAAAGCTATCTTTTGCATATGATCAAATTAGGTCTCGAAACTAGTTCTATTGCATTCGAAATAGGGGTATTAGATATAGAATGCCAAGCGACACGTCTCGATAGGAGATCGAAATTTTTGGACGTTTTGTAATTCGATATTTTAAATTGAAATATATATATATATATATAATTTTATAATTGCCATACTCAACCCATATGTTCCCAAGTTCAGGCCATCCCCATACCTCCATACTTAAAAAAATAATGTCCTTTTTATTTACTTTCAGCAAGCTTCAAATTTTAAAAAAATGAAAGAAAAACATTGAAATTTGAAATCAATTGAAACAAAAATAACAAAAATTTAAAGCTGTCTCTTTGAGTTCATTAGGCCGAGATCTCCATGTGGATTTGCAAAAGGAGAAGTGCAGCAGTTGTTGATGTTGCTCGAACATGTACAGTGAACATTTTAGATGATAAACTAGGGCTTGTTTTATTTGGGAATATAATCATCGATTCGAGTAATGGAGTTGTTTTTCGAGTTCGGGAGGTTGTGCGGCACATGCAGCCGTGTTTTGGGAAGGTTCGGTCGTTGGTGGGTACGACTTACATGCGCACGGTCGAGAGGAGAATGGGTTGGGTTGCGATGGCAGGGAGGGGCTCAATTGTAGGGTAATGGTGATGGAGAGGTGGCGGTGGAGGAGAGGGAGTGGATGGTGATGTCAGTGCGGTGGTTCGTCGACCGGAGAGGGGAAATGGTGGAGGCAAAAGCTTCGACTATGGCGAGCTGTTATCTGCAGTTAGGCAGGAATGTGGGTTTGAGGGTATATATTTTGGATTAATAAGCGTAATTAAGAATTATGAATGTAATTGGTATATATTTTATATTATTTAATGTTGTAAATTTTATAAAATTGATAACTCCTTCATATTAGGTCGGATTCGGACGTCGTTTGTTGCATTGCGCCCTTATGGACGTTAGCTTTGCGATGGAACTGGTTTGGACGAATTTGGAGACAGTTGAAATTTGGGCTACAATCGGATGTCGCTTGATTTTAGTTCCAAACCGGAACGCCACGGCGACAACAGAAATTTCAGTGAGTTAAACTGCCTTTTTGGTTAACTAGTATGATATATAGTAGATAAAAATTATTGATTGGATGTTTGAATGATTTACTATTTTATATTAGTTGGTTTTGATATATTCCTGCCCCTAGAGCGGATGAGACGCTATTACGTTCCCGTGTAAAGGCGGATGACCCTTTGTATACGATCCCGCCTCGAAGAGGTTGATTTATATTATTTGATTATATACTGTTTGTGATGTGAAGGAAACAGGTTGGAGGGATCCAACGAAATTCCTCGCTATTGTTGAATTGTTTCAATAATATACCTTTTATGTGGATTATTGAATATTGAACCTGATTGTGGACACTATGGTTATAACATTGTTATATGTTCAAAAACTAAAACCCAATAGTGATAGAAAATCAATATCAATATTGGTTCACCGTTTGGTGGCTATCGGCCTTAGATTAGTATTTTGAAATACTATGAATCGGCAATTGAGTTGGAATTGGATTTTTGAAATTGGAAATAATTTTAAATACGAAAATTGGGTTTTCGGAAATATGTTGTTTTAAAGATTTAATTTTCTTTTTTGTTTCAACCTATTATTCTATCTTTTTCTAAGATATGTACTATATTTGACATTGTTTTTAAAAAAAGTCATTTATTTAGATTTAATACTATTTTAAAGTTATTTAATTATAATAATATTGTTTTAAAGTTATTTAATTATAGTAGTATTATTTTAAAGTTATTTGTTTATATTAGTATTGTTTTAAAATTATTTACTTATAGTTAATATTGTTTTAAAGTATTTATCAAAATATTAATATTTTGAAAGGTTAATTATTTTAAGAATGATTATGGTTTGAAATTAATAATAAGGATTTATTAATAAGGTTTTGAAAATAGGTTATTATTATTATAATAAGGGTAAAGATTAATTATTATTGTTTTTGAAATAATTAATTATTATTTTAATATGTTTTAAGATTAATAATTATTATTTATTCATTTATAATGTTTAATTTAAATAAGTATTATTATATAATACTATTAGAAGTAAATGATTTTTATTTGCTTATAAATGTGTTCGAGAGTCATAAATAGAGTTTTATAAATGGACTTGGATTTTATGAGGGGAATTTATAAAACGGTTTGAAGACTCAAGGGAAGATTATTTAAAAGGTGAAAGAGTTTTATAAATGATTAGATATTTATAAACGAGTTTAAGAAATGGGTTTATAGATTTATAAAAGGAGTTTTGTAAATGGTTTTATGGATTTATAAAGGATTTATAAATGATTTTAGAAATGTACAAAGAGAATTTATAAGTGATTGAAATTCATAAAAGGGATTACAAATGATTTTCGGAGATTATAAAATGGTTTATAAATGGTTTTAGAGAATTATAAGGAATTTACAAATGATTTTAGAATCAAAATAAAAAAATCTTTCTCAATTTTGCAAATATACTTATACCATTGAGATAAGTATATGAGTGCATTTTCTAAGTTGCGAGGTGTAATGTGTGTGAATATACTTATACCGTTGAGATAAGTACATGAATATTTCTAAGTATTAAAAATATAGGGATTTGTGGATATACCTTTGTAAAGTATTTTTATACAAGTAGTTTACAAAGTAATCTTTATGAATGTAAGATTTATTAAAGAAGGCTAGTAGTTGCTCATGTGCTTGACCAGTGTTGGTTTTCCCTTATGGAATAAATCCCTGATTTGGATGTGTGTTTGTTGATGGTTAAATAACCGACTATCAAATCTTGGCCTAAATATGTAATCCTTCTTAATTTGGTGGTACAGAAATATTCCCTACTTAACAACGAAGGATTTTAACTCGGGAAATATCTAGAAGAAACACGGGAATTATATGGTACAGTTACCGTCGGTGGTGCTATACTGTACATATAAACTCGTTTTGTTCTTCTAGGACAAATGATGGGGAGATCCGTCCACTTGAACGTTTAGGGGGTGATCTCCGCTCTTGTGTATTGTCTGATTATCTCCAAAAGAACTGGTATTAAGCATTCTGGAAAATCGACGATTGGTTTTTGGAGCGCCAGGGAAGCGGAAGAGTGTACTCGTAAGAGATGACTCGAAAACCATAACCACTCCGAAACCATATACGGTTCTATGGAGGAGCACTACACCATATAAGCAATTTCGTAACACCATAGTGTGGCAAATTCACAACGGTCTTAGGCCGTTGCAATATTCCAACGGCTTTGATCCGTTGCGAACCCTTTGGCAACGGCTTTGAGCCGTTGCTATATTAGAACGGGTTAGGGCTTTATACGTGCGGTCTTCGAATAATAGCACGCCCTCAAAACAACGCCCCGTATCCTTCAATTTTTTTTGCTCCCGCGCCTCCTTCCTATTTTCTTCTGGCAACCGGGCGATTTCCCCAAATCCCACAAAACCCTTGCTCCATGTTCTTTCCACTTATCTTCATCGCTACCTTCCTCCTCCCCAATACTAAACCCTAGTGCTGGAATCAAATTCGCGCATGTTGCCTTGTGGATTTAGCACGAACTTTAGCTTATACCACATCTTACGAAGCTAATAAATTGTAGGTAATCATCTCAACTCCATTTACATCTCAATAGAATCTTGTAACTCAGCTTTACAGTAGATTAAAATGAGGTTTTGCATTTATTTTGTTTGAGAATTATCTTGGGTTTTCTGGTTTGAAGTTTTTGGTTGAAGTGATAATTTTAGCTGTTGAATTGAAAAGTAAAACTGAATGAATTCTCACACAATCGATCTCGGGTTATTTAATAGCACGCTTTTGAATTTTTCCTTGAAGGATTGAGAAATTGGAATGGTAAACTGTATTTTGTACTAATTTTAAGTGTTGTTGATTTTAGTGATGGGCGTTTATTGATGTCATAATGTTATTGTTGTTCATGCATGCTCCATTACCTATTGTAAATTAATCTACCAGCTCGATTTTGTGCGTTTTTCTATTGTTTTCTTTCATGCTTTCTGTGATACCCTATTATTTGTACGCATCTTGCTGGCCTTATTTTATTTCGCCTTTTATTATCACCAGTTGCTTTGAATATTGGTCTCGTACTCATTCATACTCTGTAGCCTTTGGTTTTTTTTGTTTGTCTATTGCCTATTTCATGCATCCCTGCCTTTTTGAATTCGCTGGTACTATATACCTTGTACCCTATTACCTTGCTTCGTCCTTTACATACTAAGGCATAAACCTCTTCTTTCCTCCATACTAAGGCATGCTCTCCCCATATTTTGTATTCTAGCCTATCTTGGATGGAATATATCTTCACGCTGAACAACAAGATCCTGTACCGTATTGGAATTGTCCTTCAAGTGACCCACTAGACTATCACTGTGTTTTGGTCGTATATCAAAGATGAATAACTTATTTTAATAAAGTGGTGGTTGAGTTCTGCATTATTTTTAAGTTCTGCAGTTTCCTTTATTTGTTGTCCCAATGAGTTTCCTAGTTCCATTTTTAAACACATCAATAGACATCAATAATTCAATGAATACTTACTATCATTGACCCTCACTGTGTCTGGACCTAGCCAATTGAAGTATTTAGGTTCTGATTCATATCCTGCTCATTATTATAAGCTACGTATGCATGAAATTCAAATTCCAAATTCTACTTTTCATATAAACTTTACCTTTTCTTTTAACTTTAATAGTTCAAATTTGATTTTAATGGTAACTATCCTGTAACAGAGTATTTTTATAGAAACAGTGTTTGCTTGTAAATGCATATATATCCATGAATGATTTTATTTTTTGACAACAGTTCAAACTATAACAGTTTATTTTTACAAAAACAGTAAAAAAATCAATTATTTTTATAGAAATATATGTATGTTATGGGAGTGAACTCCATATATTCCTCTGTATAGACCTGACTACTTGCTAATTATATGCCTAGTGCAATTCAGATCCAATTTCCATTTTTCATCATGTTCTGTTATTTAGTAGAAGTAGTTGATTTAATTCTTGATTTAATTCTTATTGTAAAAAACATGATGTGCCAGCATTTTAACTAGCGAAAGAGGGAGTAGTTGATACACCAGTCTATTAATTGGTTGGGACATGTAATCATGTAAATTTGGTGTAAATAAATACGAACGAAGTTGCACGTATTCCCTACTCTCTTTATTTGTGCATTTGATAGTGATATATATATATTTTTCAAAACATTTTCTTTTATTAGAATATCTCATTGTTGCATCCCCAGCAAACTAAAAATCCTTTAGCAGGCTTGTTTATTTGTGGTGGTCTGTCGAGGCAACAATTGAAGTGGTATGAGTGGTATAAAGTGGTCCTGTTTGACAGGGAGTGAGGAAGTTTGATTGTGTAGACAGTGGGGTTTGAGTTTTGGTAATTGTCTGTGGTTTGTGAATCATGGTAGAAAGGCAAGGGGATGTGGTAGTTGGAGTGGTAGGTTTCTGGCAACTGAGTTCGGTCAATTTTCTTTGTTGTTGGTCAGTAGTTTTTTTAGTTGTTGGTGGGGATTGTATTGCAAGTAGGCAGCTGTGTTGTATTGCCGGGCAGATGAAAGGTAGTGGCGTGGTTGCTGCTTGTATGTTTGTAAAGGGAAGATGGCCCGAGGTACTTGCAGTATTGTTTGTGATAGGGGTGGTGTTGTAGGTCAGGTGGCAGATGTTTGTGCTGCGTTTGTTTGAAGTTTTGTGGGGTTGTATTGAAACTGGCTGATGGTGGAAGGAGGTAAGTGGTGAAGAGAAGATGGTCTGATTGCTATGGTGTTGTTGTTGTGCAGCAGTGTATGTAGACATGAGTATGTGGAGACAGTTTGTGGATGTTGATGGCAAGGGTGTATGGGGTATGCAGGGAGTTGTACTCTGTTGTGCAGCAAGGAGGTGGAGTTTGTATGCAGGGTGTATGGGATGTTACAGTCAGAAGTGTGAATATGTGGGTAGGAGATAGTTGATATGTAAGGTGGTGGTGGTTTGGCAATGAAGTGATGGTGGATGTTGTGGCCAGAGAGGTACACAGAGCTCGGTGATATTGTGATATGTGCACAAAGCAGAGGGGTATTTGAATGTGAGGTGGTCAGTGAGTTGATGTTGAAATTGTTTTGGATTGTCGTAGCAGTTTGACAATAGAAGCAACCACCAGGTTGTTATGTTGAAATGAAGTTTGGCGGAGGTGGTTCTGGTACAAGGAAGTAAGAAGTAATGAAATGGTATGTTTGGTATATGTGAATGGTGAACCGAGTAGTGGTTGTGTGGTAGAAAAGTGAAGTTGTTGTACAGGCAGTTTGACAAAGTGTTTTAAGTAGTTTAAAATGCATAGTGAATATGTGCAGTTGGTATGTTAAAAGTGAAGAGGTGGTGCAGTTTGAGGAGGGGTAGCGGATGGATGTTAGTTGGTGTTGCTGTGTACTATTGTATGGTGGTGTGTATCAGTGTTGCTGGAGGAGCTCAGTGATGTGCAATGAAATGATATGCAGTTGTGTGTGGGTATGTTCAGTGATGCAGTTGTATGCATTTGTATATAGGCATGAAAAGAAACGGGTAGATGTTTTATTTGATGCGCAAGCAGCTTTGTGGTGAATGGTAGGTGATCGGTGGCAAGGAGTAGCAGTGGTTTTTGATTGATGGAGTGCGTAGTAGTGATTATGGCAGAGAGCCTAGGGGTAATTGCAGAGTGAAATGATGTACTGCAGTTGAGAAGTGAAGGTAGCAGCAGTGCAAGTTGTTGAGAAGCTAATATGGTTGATGTGGATGAGGCTAATTGCTGTTATGGGTGGGCAAGTGTTATTGGCAATGTTGGCAGGTGGTTGATGTATCTAGATGGTTGAGGAGTTTAGCAGGGAGAAATTTGATGTATATGAAGATGGTTTCTCTGCTGAGGTTGTAGGATGAATAGTTGCAGGGGCAAGGTCTAGTTGTGAAGGAAGTGGTGAACTGAAAGTTGCATAATGAGGTGACGGTTATGGATTGAAGTTGAGAAGGAGTAGTTGATGGTGATGACATGCAGCAGTTTGGAAGATCAGAGATGATGAAATGTGTTGTGTAGATGATGTGCACTGAAATATGGTTTGTGGTCTAAAGGAAGTGAACAGAGATGGGAGTATGTAAAAATTTGTAAAAACAAAATAGGAAAGAAAACAAATGTAAATGTAAATTTGAAAAGCAAATGTAATACATACATATATATATATATACATATAGTTTCTGAAATTGTATGTTTTTTGTTTGTTTTTCTAAATAGAAATGCAAATGCAAAATGAAACTAGAAAACAAGAAATGCACACAATCACAATGCAAAAAAATAATCAAATAACAAGCGCACACACAACTTTTTAATGTAAACAAGAAGATTGCACTGTGGGCAATGGAGAAGGATGAAAGGAGGAGCAGGGAGGTTGTTCGGCAAGATGTAGAAATGAATTGAAATGTTAAGAACGGTGAAATGTAAAGTTTTGTAATGTAAGCAGAATGTTTTGACAATCGACACAAATGTTAATAAAAAGTTCAGTAAACCCCGGTTATAAGTTGGATGAATTAAAAATTACCGCAAGCGCACAGAGTAATTAAATTTTTTCTTTGAATGTGTTTTATGTCAGGTTTAAGGTTTTTTCACTAAAATGTTGTATATATTTTTGTTGGCAGATCAATATGTCTTCAAGTATAGATAAAGAGTGGATGAAAGAAGCCGATCAAAGAACCCCACGATATATGGAAGGAGTGCAGAAGTTTATTGATTTTGTTGTAGAAAATGGTGGCAATAAGGAAATCTATTCTTGTCCTTGCACACAGTGAAAAAATATGAAAATGAAAATTAAATTAGATGAAATTCATTTTCATCTGCTTAGATGGGGAATTGTCCAATCATATACTGTTTGGCATTTTGATGGGGAAGAGTCAGCAATGAACCAAAAACAACCTGTTAGTCAAGCCATAAGTACCGATGACTCTGAACATCCTAGGATGGAAGATCTGGTCAATGATTGTAAAGATCCAAAAACTCGGCCTTCGAAAATCGGCACCCGTACTTCACTTGTACTCATAATGCCGTAGATTCAAATGCCGAATCTGGTTCTCCGGAGCTTATAACACCATTAAGTATAACAACACAGCGGAAAGAAAAGAAATAGATGATATCATATACAACTCCAATGAATACAATATCCAGAATATGATATACAACAATGATATCAATATGATACAACAATATCAGAGATAAATAATGCTACAGCGGAAATAACAGAAGTGATAACTCCAAATGATCAGTCAGAGAGACTGACTCCAACCACTCCAATGTCAAGCTCGAACCACAAAAAGAAGCAAGGGCAGTCCTGAACTCCAAGAACTGAACCAGCTCCAGATAATCTACTAACCTGAATATCCGAAAAACCTAACTCTAGACTGCCCGTGTGAAAAATGGTGGGCACCCAGAGTTTAGGAAGGGAACAATAAACTCCGAGTCAGTCATGGGACTAGTGTGAGTAACAAAAACAGTTTATCTTTGAAACAACACAAAGGATTTTAAACATTGAAACCTGCAATGCTTTTGGAAAATGAAACTACCATAAGACCTCCCATGTCACGTACGGGAATTTTTGACTTTCGAAAATTCGACATCGATACTCACTTTATTGACTGCCGAGCAATCGAGTGCCGGAAACTCCAATAGTGAGGGTTTTAAGAAAAAGAAAAAGTAGAAGAAGAAGAAGATAGAAGAAAAAGAGAAGAAAGAAAGAAGAAGAACAACAGAACAACATCAGAAACAGAAAAACAATATCAGAATCTCACATATCGCAGCGGAACAACATATAATAGATAAACACTAGTCTTTTAAAACAAAGAACTATATCAGTTTATACATACATCAATCATCAGAGTCAATATACAACAATGGACAGTTATATAACTTGTCCTCATACAGAATACACAGCGGAATAAAATAATATCAGATACAAATACTACGCCTCGTCGTCCAGCTTGCTTCCAAAGCTCCAGAATATCCTGATAACATAACTCTAGGCTGCCCGTGTGGAAATTTGTGGGCACCCAGAGTTTAGAAGGGAACAATAAACTCCGAGCCAGTCATGGTGACTGGTGTGAGATCGTAAAACAGTTATTCTTTATAACAACAAAATAATTTTAAAGTCAATTCGAAATGCTTTTGGAAAATGAAACTACCATAAGACCTCCCACCACACACACAATGCAAACGCAGAATTGGAGGAGATTTCTTCTTATGATAGTCAAAGATGCTTACTACGCAAAATCAAATCATTTTGGATATTATTATTAGTGCATAGTGTAGAAAACATTTCGAAAGTATAATATTAATCTTAGCCAACATACGACCAGTATCGTATGCCTACTATAGCTACCATCTAAACAGTGGTGACCACCGTACGTAAATGGCAGGTTCTACAACTAATACCGTACAAAGTTCGTATTGGAGTTTGGATTTCCAACAAATGGTCAGGCTAAGGAACTTCCTATCCACGATGGGTACGTCCCTGGAATAGACGACCCGAGAACCTAACCGGATCTCTGCCAACACAAGGCCGGGTTACCTCTGCAAAAATAGGTAACTACTGACACGCGTATGTCATCCCCCGATCGTAACCGATCTTCCCGAGGATCCCCGATTTCCAACAAACCACATAGATAATAATGCAGCAACCACATAGGTTAAGTATCTGGGCTCCATACCATGATACCACCTCTATCCAGAAGGAATGACATACACTAAGGGGCGCTACTCCCTAGAACCTTGCCGCATCCTTCCTGTTTCGACCATTTCCGGGGTGTGAGGCTCGACGAAGTCTCGTCCACAAAGCTACGCTTTCTACAAAGCCCTGCTTCGGGTCAAACAAATGATCAACCTATGATCACTAAGATATAAGATCAACAAATGATCATATCACAAATGATCAAACACTGATCATTTCACAGCAACACTCAGTATGCCACGTTACCAAATTGGGAGTATATCGCTGATAAATTTTAACTACATAACCTCTGAGCTCGTACGTCTCAGAGAAGGGTGTTAAGCTAAGAGAATAAATTCTCCGCCACCAACAGAAATGCATTTGAAAGAAATCAGCTTTATATCTCAAATTGTAACGTCAGACACACAATCCATACAAGTCTGTTCCGGGATCGAACAGAACCGAAGGCACTTCTCACGAAGCCCTTGCATATCTGGATAATTTTCTAATCACGTCCGGACTTCCCGTCACTAAGGGTGATAAAAACCTCTAAACCGGAGATCAGCCGATGTAGAGTAACTCGACAGTAATCCTTCCGTTTTCAAAAATATTCGGTCTTCAACACCGGTCTTCAAATGTAATTCATAACGACGTATCACATATTCGGAATGGGTTATACGACCCCCTGGTCCTTTCCCGGCTAACCCGAATAGTGAGCGATTATTTAAAAATAAGTGTGGCATTCAAATTCATCCAATCACAACAAATACCATATTCAAGGTAATTATTGATAGTCGGTTATTTAACTATCAATAAAGATGCGCAACATCATCAGATTCCAAATAATTTTCCCAAATTATTTCATCTTCAAAAAGATCTTTATTAGATATATGATTTTCCACACTTCAAAAATAAATCAATATTTATTTTTCTAAACA
This sequence comes from Allium fistulosum, assembly GCA_030737815.1. Taxonomy (NCBI): domain Eukaryota; kingdom Viridiplantae; phylum Streptophyta; class Magnoliopsida; order Asparagales; family Amaryllidaceae; genus Allium; species Allium fistulosum. The sequence continues at coordinate 1,065,135,689 of CM060906.1, forward strand.
GTTTCCCTTTCCTTTATAAATTCCATAGTGAATTTATATTTTCAAAATATCTACTGATATACAATTTTCAAATCGATTTCAATATTCACTTTCTATTTTTCTTTAAGAAGATAAAATCTCAAAACAGTTCATTTCATATTGGAAAAGCATTTCCATACTCATTTAAAAATAAGTATTTCACAAATCTATTTATTTTCAACATTTGAAAATATTCGGTATACTTAAATCAATATTAAGTATACATTCATTCTTTAAGGAAATCATAAATTTTAACATCTATTTGAGTCAAAACGAATGTTGCGTAAAACATCGTTACGACGACTCAAAATTACTAGTATAGGGATTCGAAATTTAGATAGATATATAAATCCCAATACTACATAAAACATTTCCTTTTGGAAATCATTTACTATAACAACAGTGTTATAGTCCACTATTTCCTTATATTTCGAAAACGTCTATTTCAACAATAAAAATGTTGAAATCTATGTATTCGATATCATAATACATTTTAAAACATCTTTAAAATGTTTAACTTCATTTTTAATATCACTTCTTCAAAAATAAATCCATTTTACTTAACAATATATTCACTGTCCAAAATCGTGAATATACTTCACTAATTACATTTCACTATTTTCTACACATTTTATTTCAATAAAAATTCGCTATCCAAAATCGCGAATATATCTCCTTTAACAACCTTCGATATTTAATTTATCAAATCCAATTGATTTCGAATTTATAAAACAACGTTTATAAATTCTATTCCTATTTTCTAACAACTTCAATTTAATAAATCTTCTTTATTAACAATTCGATTCATAATTCAAATCTTATACCAACAGTCCATATTATAAGTTAAATACTTATAATTCCTTTATTTTACAAAATCATTTCCATTTATAAGTTCATAATTTATAAATTCCCTTTATTTATAAATTCTTAAAAATTCATTTTAACGCTTATAAAAACTCGTTTTATAATACCAACATTTTAATTTATAAAATGTCAACTTTATAAACCTTTTAAGTAAACCATTTATAATATTTTAAAAATCTCAATTTAAAACATTTTATAAATCAATCAACTATTTATTCCCAAAAATCACTTTTCGATTATATTTCACAAAGATCTTAACTTTTATAACTTTAAGATTTAAACGTTTATTTATTTAAAATAAATCACTTCAAAAATTTAATAAAACGTATAATTCCAAAGATCACTTTAAAAATCCTTTTAAATTAAAAGTCGTTATTTTTAAAACTTGAATCCGATGATGCAACGCATCAATTAGTCCATCACAACATTCAATATCATATATCAATATGATAACAGCATATATATCAATATCTGTAAATAAATAAATACAGTTGAGGAATCCAGTTGGATCCCTCCAACCTGTTTCCCTGCATCCAAAGACGTTAGCACAATACCAATTCCGCTCCAGTATGGAATTATCGTGGTATATGGGTTTAATAAATATTATCCGCTTACTAACGGCGCAATAGGGTCTCATCCGCTATACGAGGCGGGAAATCATCAATCCAATATATACATATGCCAATATGTATATATTGCTATATATATAGATAGATATATCCTACTATATCTAATATCACATCCAAACAGTCAATCAATCAATCAATAACTGTAAAAGAAAATCCACTTTCATTTGAGTGAGAAGATCTCACCTTGATTTTCCGATAGCAATTCGTAACGATTTATTTCGAATAAAATTGAACGGACGTTTAATTTTACCCGAAATTTTCGCTAGCTCCAAAAATTCCCAATCCAACTCCATCGCTTAGTATTCGTCAATACGGTTCCAACGCAACTGGTTTTGCAATTTTCCGACCTCGTATCAAGCAAATATGATATTTTAAAGTTTGCATATATAATTTGAAACAAATTCTTTTATTAATTTTTATTTACAAACCCAAATCCAATCTCTGCCGTTCGTTCTGATCAACACATCGTGGCCGCGTTCTTCTACTTCTCCCATGCGACAAAACTTCCAAGCTACGTGCGTTCGAACCCAACATGGCCGGCCCTAACCCTAATACACGCGACCCAAACACTCGTCTAAACGACGATCAGGCACCTCAGTTCAACTCGCCTCCACGTGCTCCACCAACGACCGGAGTGGCTTCGAACTCGGTCCCACCTAGCTCGCGCAAAACGAGATGAAACGGCAGGAAGTCGCGGCCTCCTAGTGGCATCCAGGTTGCTCGAAATTTGATCACGACCGTTGATCTGATAGAACTCACGTAGCTCTACAATTTCCTAGTTGATAACTTTCGCTAAAAGTCGACGGATTAATAGATTTGGAGGGAAGAAGTTAATTACTTTCCGGCCATTGATAAAAATAATGGCGGCTGAAGCTTTAGAACCCTAGGGTTCAGTTTTCTTTGCAAAATGAAGAGAGAAGGGGCTTTTATAGAAAATTGCCCAATTTACTATTCATCGAAATTTTCCGAACTCGAAATCGAGCGTGCCGGCTGACGTTTCTAATGTTTACCCCGCGTTCCGAACGCAATGGAACAGGTTTCGGAAGCAAATTCGATCGTATGTGTGAGATATGGCAATAAACGATCAATTTAAATTAAACCGATTTAAATCGATTTCGAGGCGTTTTGATTCGTACCGGACAAACGGTACATCCAAAAATTATGAAATTTGAAACCATGCAATAATTTCACATTACGGATCCGATGAAACTGGTTTCGTCGAAATCCGACACTGTTTGAAAAATGACTATTTTAACTCGTCGAATAAAAATTAAAATAATTTCAATGCGTTTCGATCTGCCACGGTCAAACGACAACTCCGTTTGCTACAAAAATTGAAATCCAATAATAACTAACTATTACGGATCCAATGGAACTAGTTTCGTTCAATTCTGAGACTGTTCGAAAATTGGCTATTTTTCAGTCGATAATTAAATATTAAAATATTCGATTTTCACAAATTAACTCCAAATTCAATTTTAAAAGTTCTATAAACTTTCTATAACTCCAGTATGATTAAATAAAATTTTACAAATCATTTTCAATCATTTTAAACTCGATTTTCAATTATCTCTGGAATTTCAATCGTTAAATTATCGATTTAATTGACCAAATTAAATCCAATATCCTTTAAATAAATTATTCGACTTATTAAATTCATTTATTAATATTTAAAATCAATTAAATATTCGAATTTTAATTATCAAAAATTCTGGGTCGTTACAAACTTCCCCCCTTAAAAGAATTTCGTCCTCGAAATTACAAGTTAGGAAAAAAAAGTCCTTAACTCGTCTACTGTTTTTCACAATCTAATAGTTTTATCAATTTATCAAAACAAATCTTTCTATTAAAGATTCGTTATTACTTTAACTAAATTTCTAACTTCAATTATAAGTTTCAACAACATTGTTTTACTTCAAAATTCAAATTTAAACTTAAATTCAAATTTTAACTTTCAAAAATTTATCAAACTTTTTCTAACACTCTAAATTTTCGAAAAATTTCGCCAGCGTCTCCTTTGCGCGGCTAATACGGCACGACTACAAAACGTCCCTACGGACTCTCAGATTTCAAAAAGAAAAAGAAAAAGCCAAACGGCTAGACAAGAAATCATCAAATTTCATATTATAATTCAAATACTTACCTTTTGTCGAGCAATTCGAATTTATCTTTGAAATCAAATTTCCAATTCCTTTACACCTGTATATCCTACTAGCCATAATATCTAGTTACAACATTCAAACCAATTTGCAAAGTCTATTACAAAATTTCGATACTTCTTATATCATCTTTACTTCCCTATTGAAGTTTCATATTCATTTTCATTCAATTTCACATTTCAAATTTCATTTGAATTTAATTCACAATTCCAACCTTATTTGGATTCTATTTAACTTCTGAATATTGAATTTTATCAATTATCTTTCATTCACAACTGCATCATTTTAAATTAGTTTCATTTACTAATTTATCACAAATTCTAATCCACTTACAAATTCAAATTCGTTTTTCACATTCAGTTTCAATTCCAGTTTTTTTTACTTACTTACAACTTCAAATTTATTTATTCATTCTGAAACTCATTCACTAATTCTTTCATTTCAAATTCGAATCTGATTTCCAAATCAAATTTCAAATATTCTATAAGTCTTCGACTTACTTACATTTCGATTTATAAGATCATTGATACATTCACCTTACTAATTCCATTATGAATTCTATTTTCAATTATAAATCATATTTACAATTCATATTCATAATTTTTATTCATATATGAATTTATTTCCTTATGCTTCCAATTCATATTTAAAATTTCATTTGTTAAATGGATTTTTATTTAAACTTTAAACTTTACAAGTTATCAATTTCATAATATTTCATAAATATTTTTATATAGCATTCCAGAGTTTACCAACATTTCAAAGCCATTTTGAAAAAATTTCGAATTATCCTTTGAATTTCAAAAACAAAACCCAAAATTTTCAAACAACTTCCTTTTAAAACAATTTGGCAGCAATTTCTCTTTTGGAAACCCGAAAATGAACACCGGTGATGTCGCGATCATCATCGGAATTATTTTCCAGCGACCGAAAAGAGTTTAGAGCTTTTCATCTCTCCAAAATACTTTTCAAAACCTTTGAAATTCATTTTCAAATCAAAAATGATTTAAACTTTCCAAATCTCCAAAACTTTCAAATTCTTTTCAAAACATTTCCAAAAACTTCTCTGGAATTCCGTTTTAAATTACAAATCACATTTATAATTTATATTCTCAAAGTTCATTTTGTATGTGAATATATTTCTTAACTTTGGAGTTACGATTTGAATTTCTTATTCAATTTCAATGATAATAATTTACCATTATTACTTCCTAACATCCATGCAACCATATACTATAGTACTTTATAGAAAAACATTTATTTTCTATACAAAAATAGCTTTGGGCAAAATTATCTCATTTACCCTATTTAAAACAATACTGTGCCGAATTGTTCTATTCGAGTGTTTAGAGATCCCTATCGATAGAGTTGTACGGACAATACCGACCAGAATCCATATACCACTCAACAAACCAATCATCACAATATAAAACAATTTTATATTCACTAACAAATACGCACTCATATCTATTATTACACTCAACTCATTCTAGAGTACTGCTGACTCTATCTCTAATGAGTAACACCCAACAGAGCAGGGTTGTCGCTTAACCATATGCTCTGATACCACGCTGTCACGTACGGGAATTTTCGACTTTCGAAAATTCGACATCGATACTCACTTTATCGACTGCCGAGCAATCGAGTGCCGGAAACTCCAATAGTGAGGGTTTTAAGAAAAAGAAAAAGTAGAAGAAGAAGAAGATAGAAGAAAAAGAGAAGAAAGAAAGAAGAAGAACAACAAAACAACATCAGAAACAGAAAAACAATATCAGAATCTCACATATCGCAGCGGAACAACATATAATAGATAAACACTAGTCTTTTAAAACAAAGAACTATATCAGTTTATACATACATCAATCATCAGAGTCAATATACAACAATGGACAGTTATATAACTTGTCCTCATACAGAATACACAGCGGAATAAAATAATATCAGATACAAATACTACGCCTCGTCGTCCAGCTTGCTTCCAAAGCTCCAGAATATCCTGATAACATAACTCTAGGCTGCCCGGGTGGAAATTTGTGGGCACCCAGAGTTTAGAAGGGAACAATAAACTCCGAGCCAGTCATGGTGACTGGTGTGAGATCATAAAACAGTTATTCTTTATAACAACAAAATAATTTTAAAGTCAATTCGAAATGCTTTTGGAAAATGAAACTACCATAAGACCTCCCACCACACACACAATGCAAACGCAGAATTGGAGGAGATTTCTTCTTATGATAGTCAAAGATGCTTACTACGCAAAATCAAATCATTTTGGATATTATTATTAGTGCATAGTGTAGAAAACATTTCGAAAGTATAATATTAATCTTAGCCAACATACGACCAGTATCGTATGCCTACTATAGCAACCATCTAAACAGTGGTGACCACCGTACGTAAATGGCAGGTTCTACAACTAATACCGTACAAAGTTCGTATTGGAGTTTGGATTTCCAACAAATGGTCAGGCTAAGGAACTTCCTATCCACGATGGGTACGTCCCTGGAATAGACGACCCGAGAACCTAACCGGATCTCTGCCAACACAAGGCCGGGTTACCTCTGCAAAAATAGGTAACTACTGACACGCGTATGTCATCCCCCGATCGTAACCGATCTTCCCGAGGATCCCCGATTTCCAACAAACCACATAGATAATAATGCAGCAACCACATAGGTTAAGTATCTGGGCTCCATACCATGATACCACCTCTATCCAGAAGGAATGACATACACTAAGGGGCGCTACTCCTTAGAACCTTGCCGCATCCTTCCTGTTTCGACCATTTCCGGGGTGTGAGGCTCGACGAAGTCTCATCCACAAAGCTACGCTTTCTACAAAGCCCTGCTTCGGGTCAAACAAATGATCAACCTATGATCACTAAGATATAAGATCAACAAATGATCATATCACAAATGATCAAACACTGATCATTTCACAGCAACACTCAGTATGCCACGTTACCAAATTGGGAGTATATCGCTGATAAATTTCAACTACATAACCTTTGAGCTCGTACGTCTCAGAGAAGGGTGTTAAGCTAAGAGAATAAATTCTCCACCACCAACAGAAATGCATTTGAAAGAAATCAGCTTTATATCTCAAATTGTAACGTCAGACACACAATCCATACAAGTCTGTTTCGGGATCGAACAGAACCGAAGGCACTTCTCACGAAGCCCTTGCATATCCGGATAATTTTCTAATCACGTCCGGACTTCCCGTCACTAAGGGTGATAAAAACCTCTAAACCGGAGATCAGCCGATGTAGAGTAACTCGACGGTAATCCTTCCGTTTTCAAAAATATTCGGTCTTCAACACCGGTCTTCAAATGTAATTCATAACGACGTATCACATATTCGGAATGGGTTATACGACCCCCTGGTCCTTTCCCGGCTAACCCGAATAGTGAGCGATTATTTAAAAATAAGTGTGGCATTCAAATTCATCCAATCACAACAAATACCATATTCAAGGTAATTATTGATAGTCGGTTATTTAACTATCAATAAAGATGCGCAACATCATCAGATTCCAAATAATTTTCCCAAATTATTTCATCTTCAAAAAGATCTTTATTAGATATATGATTTTCCACACTTCAAAAATAAATCAATATTTATTTTTCTAAACAGTTTCCCTTTCCTTTATAAATTCCATAGTGAATTTATATTTTCAAAATATCTACTGATATACAATTTTCAAATCGATTTCAATATTCACTTTCTATTTTTCTTTAAGAAGATAAAATCTCAAAACAGTTCATTTCATATTGGAAAAGCATTTCCATACTCATTTAAAAATAAGTATTTCACAAATCTATTTATTTTCAACATTTGAAAATATTCGGTATACTTAAATCAATATTAAGTATACATTCATTCTTTAAGGAAATCATAAATTTTAACATCTATTTGAGTCAAAACGAATGTTGCGTAAAACATCGTTACGACGACTCAAAATTACTAGTATAGGGATTCGAAATTTAGATAGATATATAAATCCCAATACTACATAAAACATTTCCTTTTGGAAATCATTTACTATAACAACAGTGTTATAGTCCACTATTTCCATATATTTCGAAAACGTCTATTTCAACAATAAAAATGTTGAAATCTATGTATTCGATATCATAATACATTTTAAAACATCTTTAAAATGTTTAACTTCATTTTTAATATCACTTCTTCAAAAATAAATCCATTTTACTTAACAATATATTCACTGTCCAAAATCGTGAATATACTTCACTAATTACATTTCACTATTTTCTACACATTTTATTTCAATAAAAATTCGCTATCCAAAATCGCGAATATATCTCCTTTAACAACCTTCGATATTTAATTTATCAAATCCAATTGATTTCGAATTTATAAAACAACGTTTATAAATTCTATTCCTATTTTCTAACAACTTCAATTTAATAAATCTTCTTTATTAACAATTCGATTCATAATTCAAATCTTATACCAACAGTCCATATTATAAGTTAAATACTTATAATTCCTTTATTTTACAAAATCATTTCCATTTATAAGTTCATAATTTATAAATTCCCTTTATTTATAAATTCTTAAAAATTCATTTTAACGCATATAAAAACTCGTTTTATAATACCAACATTTTAATTTATAAAATGTCAACTTTATAAACCTTTTAAGTAAACCGTTTATAATATTTTAAAAATCTCAATTTAAAACATTTTATAAATCAATCAACTATTTATTCCCAAAAATCACTTTTCGATTATATTTCACAAAGATCTTAACTTTTATAACTTTAAGATTTAAACGTTTATTTATTTAAAATAAATCACTTCAAAAATTTAATAAAACGTATAATTCCAAAGGTCACTTTAAAAATCCTTTTAAATTAAAAGTCGTTATTTTTAAAACTTGAATCCGATGATGCAACGCATCAATTAGTCCATCACAACATTCAATATCATATATCAATATGATAACAGCATATATATCAATATCTGTAAATAAATAAATACAGTTGAGGAATCCAGTTGGATCCCTCCAACCTGTTTCCCTGCATCCAAAGACGTTAGCACAATACCAATTCCGCTCCAGTACGGAATTATCGCGGTATATGGGTTTAATAAATATTATCCGCTTACTAACGGCGCAATAGGGTCTCATCCGCTATACGAGGCGGGAAATCATCAATCCAATATATACATATGCCAATATGTATATATTGCTATATATATATAGATAGATATATCCTACTATATCTAATATCACATCCAAACAGTCAATCAATCAATCAATAACTGTAAAAGAAAATCCACTTTCATTTGAGTGAGAAGATCTCACCTTGATTTTCCAATAGCAATTCGTAACGATTTATTTCGAATAAAATTGAACGGACGTTTAATTTTACCCGAAATTTTCGCTAGCTCCAAAAATTCCCAATCCAACTCCATCGCTTAGTATTCGTCAATACGGTTCCAACGCAACTGGTTTTGCAATTTTCCGACCTCGTATCAAGCAAATATGATATTTTAAAGTTTGCATATATAATTTGAAACAAATTCTTTTATTAATTTTTATTTACAAACCCAAATCCAATCTCTGCCGTTCGTTCTGATCAACACATCGTGGCCGCGTTCTTCTACTTCTCCCACGCGACAAAACTTCCAAGCTACGTGCGTTCGAACCCAACATGGCCGGCCCTAACCCTAATACACGCGACCCAAACACTCGTCTAAACGACGATCAGGCACCTCAGTTCAACTCGCCTCCACGTGCTCCACCAACGACCGGAGTGGCTTCGAACTCGGTCCCACCTAGCTCGCGCAAAACGAGATGAAACGGCAGGAAGTCGCGGCCTCCTAGTGGCATCCAGGTTGCTCGAAATTTGATCACGACCGTTGATCTGATAGAACTCACGTAGCTCTACAATTTCCTAGTTGATAACTTTCGCTAAAAGTCGACGGATTAAGAGATTTGGAGGGAAGAAGTTAATTACTTTCCGGCCATTGATAAAAATAATGGCGGCTGAAGCTTTAGAACCCTAGGGTTCAGTTTTCTTTGCAAAATGAAGAGAGAAGGGGCTTTTATAGAAAATTGCCCAATTTACTATTCATCGAAATTTTCCGAACTCGAAATCGAGCGTGCCGGCTGACGTTTCTAAGGTTTACCCCGCGTTCCGAACGCAATGGAACAGGTTTCGGAAGCAAATTCGATCGTATGTGTGAGATATGGCAATAAACGATCAATTTAAATTAAACCGATTTAAATCGATTTCGAGGCGTTTTGATTCGTACCGGACAAACGGTACATCCAAAATTTATGAAATTTGAAACCATGCAATAATTTCACATTACAGATCCGATGAAACTGGTTTCGTCGATATCCGACACTGTTTGAAAAATGACTATTTTAACTCGTCGAATAAAAATTAAAATAATTTCAATGCGTTTCGATCTGCCACGGTCAAACGACAACTCCGTTTGCTACAAAAATTGAAATCCTATAATAAATAACTATTACGGATCCAATGGAACTAGTTTCGTTCAATTCTGAGACTGTTCGAAAATTGGCTATTTTTCAGTCGATAATTAAATATTAAAATATTCGATTTTCACAAATTAACTCCAAATTCAATTTTAAAAGTTCTATAACCTTTCTATAACTCCAGTATGATTAAATAAAATTTTACAAATCATTTTCAATCATTTTAAACTCGATTTTCAATTATCTCTGGAATTTCAATCGTTAAATTATCGATTTAATTGACCAAATTAAATCCAATATCCTTTAAATAAATTATTCGACTTATTAAATTCATTTATTAATATTTAAAATCAATTAAATATTCGAATTTTAATTATCAAAAATTCTGGGTCGTTACATCCCACCACACACACAATGCAATCGCAGACTTGGAGGAGATTTCTTCTTATGTTAGTCAAATATTATTACTACGCAAAATCAAACTCTTTTGATATTATTACTAGTGCATAGTGCAGAAAATCTTTTCGAAAATACAATATTAATCTTAGCTAGCATAGGTACCATTATATTATGCCTGCTATAGCTGCCGCCTGAGGAGACAGGTTATACAATTGCAATCGTAAAGGTTCGTATTGTTTCTTTGGATTTCCAACAAATGGTCGGGCTAAGGAACTTCCTATGCCACATGGGATCGCTTCTGACTGGACGTCCCGAGAACTAACTAGCTCTCTGCCAACACAAGGCCGGGTTACCCCTGTAACTAGGTAACTCACGAATATGCCATCCCCCGGTCCTTTGGGACCTTTATCCGAGGCGCCTCGATAAACACACAATCACACAATCAATGAGATCGGAGTATCCACATAGGTTAAATACCAGGGCTCCATACCTGATACCACCCTTTTCCAGAAGGAAATGACATACCCTAAAGAGTGCAACCCTCATAACCTTGCCGCATATTCCTGTTTCGACCATTTCCGGGTTGTGAGGTCCGAAGAGGTCTCGTCCCCAAAGCTACGCTTTTTCACATAGCCATGCTTTGATCACAAATGATCAATAGATCGTCAACACACAACAACACTCAGCATGTCACATTACCAAATTGGGAGTATATCGCTAATAACCTTCAACTACATAACCTCTGAGCTCGTACGTCTCAGAGAAGGGTGTTAAGCTAAGAGAATAAATTCTCCACCACCAACAGAAATGTATTTGAAAGAAATCTGCTTTATATCTCAAAATGTAATGACAGACATGTAACCATACAAGTCTGTTCCGGGTTCAAACAGAACCGAAGGCACTTCCAAAGAAGCGCTTGCAAATCCGGATAATTTTCTAATCACGTCCGGACTTCCCATCACATTGGGTGATCAAATCTCTATATCGGGGACCGGTCGATGCAGAGACATTCGACGAGTTGTCCTTTCATTTTCGAAAATATCCGGTCTTCACCACCGGTCTCCAAATGCAATCCATGTACGACATACCACTTATTCGGAATGGGATATATGACACAAAGGTCCTCTCCCGGCTAAATCGAATAGTGAGCGTAATATTTAAAAACATATGGATATTGGGATTTCAATTAAGTCACAACTTATTGCCCAAAATCTTTCTTTTAAATGGTTTAACAAATTACCATTTCCAAATCTTTAAACAAAAAGATTCATTTTAACAACCTTCAACGGTTTAAACAATTTCCACACTTTAATCTTTTAAACAAAAGATTCATTCACAGATTTTCCAAATTAATTTCCATTTCAATTGGATTAACTCATTAAATCTTTAAAACAAAGATTTAACTTATAGCTTTCAAAACAATTCCATTTCAAATGGTTTAAACAAATCATCATTTTAAATCTGTTAAAAATAAACAGATTTAATTCATAGCTTTCAAAAAGAATTCATTCATAACTTGAAAACCATTTTTCAATTCAATCTTGAAATTCCTTTAATTAAACTGGAATTTCATTTCTTATCTGAAAGCTTTTATTCCTTTGAAAACAAACAGTTTCATTTTCAGAAAATCCGATTCATTCATACGAGTTGAAATCCTTGGATTAAATTCAAATTCCGAAAATTATACTTTTAAAATGGTTTAAATTCATATAAACACATTTATAATATCTTTAACCGTAATTTCCAATCATGGAATTCAATTCCAAATTTTGAATTCAAAATTCAAATTAAATTATTTAAATTAGAAAACTTACCAAGTTATTCAAAATAACTTTATTCTTAAACTCCTTTTCAAAAGCTTAACATTTAAGCCAAATTCATTTCCAAAATCAATTGAAATAAAAATTTCAATTTCAAAAATATTGATTTTAAATTATCTGTGACTTAACCGATTTCTACGTGAAATCCATATTTGTGTGTTTATGGTGTAGTCCAAGGGTTTTACACAGTAGTGCAACATCATTCAATCATCACAGATCAGAATACAGAAATATAATTGATAAGCGGTATAAATATAACGCTTATCTTTTATTCACAGATCCCAGATATATATATCACAGATAAATAAATTACTGATCATCCTAGATAAATAAATTACACTACAGATCACAACACAAATCAGAATATATCACATAGCATCACATGTCAGGGAATATCTAACAATTTCAAAACATTCAATACCATTCAAACATCCATAAGTAAGATCAATTAATCCTTTGATTAATTTTAAATCGGATTAGTTACTCATGAATAAATTACTAATCCTAGTTAATTAACATTAATTAATTACAAATCATTTTAATTAATTAACCTTTAATCATTTATTAATTAACTTTTAATAATAAATTATTTAACCTTTAATTATTAATTAATCAACCTTAATTTATAATTCAATCAACCTTTAATTATTAAATAATTCACTTTTAATTATTTAACTATCCTTTAATTAATTATCTTTAATTAATTACTTTAAATCAATTATTCCTCGATTAATTATCATTCCTTAATTACCTTCATTAATTTATTAACTTTTAATTAATTAATTATCCTTAATTAATCACATTAATTAATTAGCCCTTAATTAATTATTGTTTAATCACTTGAGTAATCAACTTTTAATCATTAAGTAATTATCTTTTAATCACTAATATTAAAAAGTCATTAATTACCTAATTAATTTTAAGATAACCCATTTTATCTTTTATTTATCACTTTATTTATCATTTAACATCCTTATCTATAATCTTTGAAATAAATTCATTATTAACTTAAAACCTTTAAGTTAAATTTATGTTTTTCACCTCTTAATAAACTATAAAATAAACTTTTTTTTAAAATAAAGGTTATATAGGTTAAACACTTTAAACTTAATTAAATTGAAAAATCTTATTTAAAAACCTTTAACAAATTGAAAACTTAGGTAAACCTTCATTATTTACAAAAGAAGTAGTTTTAACAAAATTGTATGAAGTAAAACTTGATTTTTGTTAAAAGCTTAAAAACTGTTTTCACACTTAACTTCAAACCCGAGACAAACTGCAAAAATCACGAGCTCTACTTCGAGTTCCCACCATCTTCATTCACTTCGAGACATCCCCTGGTTTGTACGAGAATCACCCGAGTGACACACGAACCCCATTCTTCCCAGTTCAACGTGCACACTATAATGACCCGTATTTTTCGGATCGAAACGTTGTGAAATCAGTTGACATTTGGGTTGCATTGTTGTTATGTCGTCCTGAGTTTAAGTCCTAAGTCGTGGACGAGTTAAGCGGTAGGTCGAGTGATAACTTGGGTCGTAGGGAAGGATAGGTCGGGTGAACGACCTATGGAATTATGGCGACGTAAGATTTGGAGAGACTTAAGGAAGATACGAGTTAAGATAGTTAAGTCGTATAGGAGTTAAGTCGTATAGCTTAGGTCGTAGGGTGTTGGAGCGACCTAAGGTTATGACCGACTTAAGGAATAGGGGCGACTTAAGAAAACTGACCGAGTTAAGGGTTAGGTCGGTTGGACGAGTTAGCGACTTAAGGATTTTAGGTCGAATGGTAGGATAGGTCGGTCAAGCGACCTAAGGGTTGACGACTTATAGTAGTTAGCAGGTTAGCGACCTAGTGGTTAGCGAAGTTAGGTCGTTAGACGACTTAAGGAAGTTAGGTCGTAGCCTAGTTGAGTCGTGGTCGTGTTAAGGAGTTAACGCTAAGTGTTAGGTCGCATTGTCTTAAGTCGTACCTAAGTATTAGGTCGTGTGGACTTTAAGTCGCTGAGTTGTGGCCTTGTAGTTAGGTCGTAAGTCGTATACCCAGTTAGGTCGTAACCGACTTAGGGGTTAGCTGCTAAGTCATAAGTCGCAGGATCACTAAGTCATAGTCTGTTAGGTAGGAGGCTCTGTTAGGTCGGAAGGTTATAAGTCGGAGACGACTTATGGAAGCGGACGAGTTAAGGTAAAATCAGCCTATAAATACTCGTCCATTTCTTCATTTTTGGGATCCGGATTTCGAAGCGACGAAGTGCTGCCATTTTGAGAGCTCGACTTCTACACTTCTTCACTTCTTTTCTCCACTTTAATCTAGTGGTTCCTTCCATCCATATTGAAGATCAAATCGAAGATCGAAGAGCTTAGATTGAAGATCTACATTCTTCGAAGAGAGATTTCATCGTTTGGAGCGGATTGGTGATAGATCAAGTTAGATCCTTCGCTGTCCAGATCTGAAGCGTATTGCTTTTGGGTTGTTTAGGTGATTTGGTGAGTGGTGATTATCTCTCACACGGATCCAAAGGAGTATATCAGATCGTATGCTTGATTTGGTGTTAAAATAGTGATTTCCATGCATTTTCCTAATCACATGTGTAGATCCGTATAGATTCATTGTTCATGATGATTTGACAACCATTTTACTACATGTTAACCTATGCAAGTTCATTCATCAAGATTATAGAGACATTGCTCATGTTTTCAAGCTTATTTGACTTTCGACTCTTTAATTACGAAATTGCCATTATTGTTAAAATTGTCTACTTAGATCATATTTGAATGCTTGATTGCTTGGATTAATGTTTGACTTGGTTGATTGCTATGAATTAGATGATTGATGATTTGATTTAGACCGAAGATGATTCAAAAGCTAAGGGAAAGCTCTTGAATTAGAAAAGATGCTTGTGGCATATGTAGCGGATGGTGAAGCTCTTATGCATAGATCCGATGATGATGATGTTGAGATGAAGCTTTGCGAGGATGTGATGAAGCGAGGCATGATATGAGATAGTCTTGGTCTAATCCAGACGGGATCATTCCAAGCATGTTGATAACTCGGTGATATGGTTCGAGTTGGAGAATAATGGATGCTCGGGAGGCGCTTGAGCTAGTATGGAAATAGTCGTCGAGGAGGATGACTAGAAGGCTGAGATCTCATCATTGTTGAAGGTTCTAGCATGCTCAAAGCAAGAGTACGTTGGGCAGATTCGATAGTCCCTGAAGGCTACGGATTGGTAGTCAAGTACTCTGGGCAGATTCGATAGTCCTAGGCACGGGTCACGATGACGTGCGGGAGTTATGTCTAGAACCGGGGTTTCCATTAGCCCTTGACGGACGGCTGAAAGAATGTGCCGGTCATTCAATTAACGGTGATATTGAAGCAATGATAACAGTGATAGCCAGAGTCATGGATGTTTGGTTGTATCGTCATTCGGTCTCAAGAGCAGTGTTTTCTGGGTGCTTATCTGATCTTGGTTTAGGCCTTGGGGGTTTGTGCTTGGAAAACATCGCCCTTGACTCGAGTGATAATTTCTTTACTTTTCATTGTATGCTCTGCTATGTTTGCTTCTACTTAGTGTGTGTCTGGGGGCTATCACTGCAGGAAGAGGTTGGAGTGGGAGGGTTGTATTCCTATTCCTTTTCATTTATGCTCTTTTGGTATGTTGTTAGTTAATTTACTGTTCACTAAGACTGTTGTCTGACTCAAGGCTTTATATTTTAACTCTTATTGCCTTGGGCTGTTCGTCCATTTTGGGACGGGCAGACTAGGTAGCAGGTGACAGGTGCTGATCATGCTTTTCACGGTGCTGATATCGAAGACGAGTTGGAGGATTGCATATTATCTTTATATGTACTGGATGTTCCGCTGCTTTGTATTCTCTGAGTGATATGTAGTGAGGCTTGTTGTATTGACTATTCAGATGTTTGTATCCAACTATTATGAAGTTTTATTGATGAGATTCTATTCTGTGAAGCTTCACTATATATATGTTCTATTGTATTTTGTCCATGCGCTGTGAGTAATACGATAGATTCTGTTGTTTTAATTTACCTTGACAATCGTCCATGGCTGCCTGGCATACTTTACAGCGCACTTTCTCTAGGTTCAGTGCAGGGGTTATGGGCGGTCGTCACATTTGGTATCAGAGCATTGGTTAATCGATTTTACCCAACGCTCGCTGACGTAACTACGTATGAGAGACGTAATTGTATTTTGATGGATGATTACTATATATAATATATAGTAGCTTAGTAGAGTTTGAGTCCTTTATGCAGTTGTTTCTCTAGATGTTCTGATCATTCCTTTTTATAGATATTGAGAATGAGTCGAAGAGGGAGACCAGCTGCTAGGGAAGGTCGTGCTACTGAAGGGGCTGCTGACTATGCTGCTATGTTCGAAGCTATGATGACTTCGATCATGAGAAGGATACCAGTCCCGGGGACAGTAGTTGATGTTGGAGTTCAAGTTCAAACTCCAAAACCGGTGGATTTTGCTAAGTTGTGCAAAGACTATACTGCTCTTGGAGGAAAGGTTTTCTTGGGAACAGAATCAACCATTGAGGTTCAGAGGTGGATAGATGCTTGTAGAAGGATTTTCGGTGATTTGGGAATAGAGGATGCAACTAAGAGGAAGTTAGCATCAAGACAGCTTCAAGGGAGAGCTTCTGATTGGTGGAACTCTATTACCATCAATACTCCGGAGGAAGAGATTACTTGGGAGCAATTCCAAGCCAGATTTGAAGCTAAGTTAATTTCTACAGCTCAGAAGTCTGTTCTGTTCAAGAAGTTCGTAGAGCTCAAGCAAGGAGGAAGACCAGTTCTTGAGTATGTTTCTGAGTTTGAAGCTTTGTCCAAGTATGCCCGGTCATATATCGAATCTGCATATCAGAAGAATGAGAAGTTTGTGACAGGCTTGGACAGTTATCTTGGGAGGCAGTTGGTGGATCATTTGGACGATTCATTTGAGAAGCTTGTGGAGAAAGCTCTCAGGCATGAGAGTCTGTTTCCTAAGGAAGGATCTGTTGTTGCTGTGACCAGGGAAGAGTCTAAACCAAAGCAGGGTGGAAACAAGAAGAGGAAGCAGCAGCAGCAGCAGAAGGGTAAGGATGGCCAGAAGAAGCCGAAAGGCGAAGTGACTTGCTACAATTGTCAGCAGAAGGGCCATTTCTCTAAGGATTGTAAGAATCCGAAGGTGTCGATGAAGTATCACAACTGTGACAAGCCGGGGCATTTCAGGAAGAATTGTCCAGAACCGCGGAAGGACAAACAGATTGTGCAAGCTTATGCTTTGGGAGCTGTTCCGTCGTCTTCGAAAGCTCCTACCGCTGAAGAGAAAGGAAAGAGTGTGGTGGTTCAAGGTACTCTTTTCCTATGTGGTGTTCCAGTTAGAGTGTTGTTTGATATTGGGGCGTCGCATTCGTTTGTTTGTAGTGAGCTTGTAGGCCGGTTAGGTTTGGAACCAGATATTGTTGATAGGCCATTGGTTGTGACTAATCCAGTTGGGGGTTCGTCTTGTTTGTGTATGTTATGCCGTGGTCTGATTGTATCGAGTCATGGTTGCTCTTTTGTTTGTGATTGTTTTGTTCTGAACTTTGCGGGGTTCAGAATTATTTTGGGTATGGACTGACTTAGGAAGTATGCGGCAAAGGTTGATTGTGAGAGGCTGGAAGTGACAGTCGAGAGAATGTGGAGGGGCGAAAGATTGTAATACGATGTAAGCATGAAGAAGGCGTCTTCATGAGCTTCATGTATTCGCTGGTTGTTCCACGGGATGGACTGTCATCTGTGCCAATCGCGAATGGATTCGAGGATGTCTTTGACGAGGTCAAAGGGTTACCGCCGCACAGAGAGATCGAGTTTCGTATAGATCTAGTTGAAGGAGCCAGACCTGTTGTGATGCCTCTTAGGCGGATGGCGCCTAGGGAACAACAAGAGTTGAGGGTGCAAGTTGATGATCTTTTGCAGAAAGGATTCATTCGGCGTAGTGTGTCCGAGTGGGGTGCACCAGTTGTGTTTGCAACCAAGGCAGATGGGTCGTTGAGATTGTGTGTGGATTATCGTGAGCTGAATAAAGTGACTAAGAAGAACAAGTATCCATTGCCGAGAATAGATGACTTGTTTGATCAGCTTCATGAAGCCAAGGTGTTTTCTCAGATGGATTTGGCAACGGGATTTCACCAGTTGAGAGTGGCTAAGGATAGTGTGCCGAAGACCGCTTTTCGAACACCATCCGGTTTCTTTGAGTGGCTGGTAATGCCGTTTGGGTTGACTAACGCGCCAGCATATTTTGTGGATCTTATGAATAGAGTGTTCAGAGATCAGTTGAACAAGTTTGTACTTGTGTTCGTGGATGATATTCTGATTTATTCCAGAACTGAAGAAGAGCACAAGACACACTTGCGGATTGTTTTGGAGATCTTACGGAAACATCAGCTGAAGGCTAAGTTTTCGAAGTGTCACTTCTGGAAGAGTGAAGTGAGGTTCTTAGGCCATGTTATTTCTGGAAGTGGAATAGCGGTTGATCCCGCTAAGGTGGTAGCAATCCAGGATTGGGTTAGACCTAAGAATGCATCTGATGTGAGAAGTTTTCTTGGATTAGTAGGATATTATCGACGGTTTATCAAAGACTTCTCCAAGGTAGCTGCACCATTAACGGGATTGACGAAGAAGAACCAAGTGTTCAGATGGGATGCTAAGTGTGAGCAAGCTTTCGGAATCCTGAAAGAAAGATTGACGAGTGCTCCTGTTTTGACTATTCCAAGTGGGAATGATGGGATGGTGGTTTACACCGACGCATGTGGTACTGGACTTGGAGCAGTGCTGATGCAGAAGGATAAAGTTGTTGCGTATGCAAGTCGACAACTGAAGCCTCATGAAAGGAATTACCCGACTCATGATTTGGAGTTAGCGGCGATTGTATTTTCTCTGAAGATGTGGAGACATTATCTACTGGGAGTTCGATTTGAGTTGTTTACAGATCATAAGTCGTTGAAGTATCTTTTCTCCCAAAAGGATTTGAATCTTCGGCAGCAACGTTGGCTAGAGTTTTTAGCATCATATGATTTTGGTATAGCTTATACTCCGGGAAAAGGTAACGCAGTGGCAGATGCGTTAAGTCGAAGACATGCAGGATTGGGAGCCATGTTTTCAGAATGGAAGAATCTCGAGTATTTAGCTGGATTTGACTTCAGGCCCAGATGCGAATTGGAACCTGAAATGTTGGCAAACTTATCGATAAGACCTTCTCTTGTGGAAAGGATTGGCGAGAGCCAAAAGCGAGACGATAAGCTTGTCAAGATTATCCGTGAATTGGAATCTGGATTGGATCCAGAAAAGGATAAAGGATTCGAGGTCGATCGAGAGGGTTGGCTTCGGAAGCAAGGACGACTAGTTGTTCCCGATATAGATGAATTGAGAGATGAAGTTCTGAAGGAAAGCCATCACTCGAAGATGACGATTCATCCAGGAGGAAATAAGATATATCGGGATATGAAGAGAACCTACTACTGGGAAGGTATGAAGAAGGATGTTGGAAATTTTATTTCCAAGTGTTTGAACTGCTAGTTGGTAAAAGCCGAACAGAAGAAGCCTAGTGGATTGCTTCAGCCTTTGGAGGTTCCTACATGGAAGTGGGAGCAAGTATCGATGGATTTTATTGATGGACTACCTAGAACAAGAACGGGAAATGAAGGGATTTGGGTCATTGTAGATCGTCTGACTAAGAGTGCAAGATTCATTCCTGTTCGATCGACTAGGACTGCATCAAAGTTAGCTGAGTTGTATGTTAAGTGGATAGTTCGATTCCATGGTATTCCGAAGAGTATAGTGAGCGATCGAGACCCATTGTTCACTAGTGGATTTTGGAAGAGCTTCCAGGAAGTTTTGGGAACCAAGTTGTGTTTGAGTACAGCTTATCACCCTCAAACAGATGGTCAGACCGAGAGAGTCAACCGAGTTTTGGAAGATCTCCTCAGAGCTTGTGTTTTTGATTTCGGAGGATCATGGGAAGATCACCTTCATTTTGTGGAATTTGCATACAACAACAGTTACCAGTCAAGCATTGGTATGGCACCGTATGAGGCATTGTATGGAAGACCGTGTAACTCTCCGACATGTTGGTTAGAGGCCGGAGAAAAGTTGATGCTTGGGCCATAGATGATTCGACAGACTTCGGATTGTATAGAGATCATTCGGCAACGAATGAAGGCAGCCCAAGATCGTCAGAAAAGTTATGCCGATAAGCGTCGTAAAGATTTGGAATTCGACGTTGGAGACATGGTTTTTGTGAAGATTTCTCCACTGAAGAATGCTATTCGATTCGAGAAGAAAGGGAAATTGACTCCGAGATTTGTTGGACCATTCCCGATCATCGAGCGAATTGGAAAGCTCGCCTACAGATTGGAGTTACCGGAGAAGATGTCGGGTGTGCACAATGTCTTTCACGTATCGTATCTACGGAAGTATGTGCACGACTCGAATACGGTGGTTTCTGCTGATAGCTGTGAAGATTTCGAAGTTGATCTAGTCAATAGAAGACCTCGTAAGCCGCTTCGTGTTGTGGGAACTGATACGAAACAGCTTAGAAGGAAGGTAGTTAAGTTGCTCAAGATACAATGGAGTGATGATGATAACGACTGTACGTGGGAGGTGGAAGAGAGGATGAAGGCAGCTCATCCTGAACTCTTCAAGGTATGGCCCTAAGGTGTCGTGTCATCTCACGATATTGTAACTTGTTCTAGTTTTAGAATTCTGCATGCTAAGCTAGAATTGGATGCATGGTTTGTTGATTGCTATGGATGATAAGCGTGCAAAATAGTCTTTGATTACTTTGTTTGTTTGGAATTTCGGGGGCGAAATTCCTAAGGGGGAGAGAATGTAACGACCCGTATTTTTCGGATCGAAACATTGTGAAATCAGTTGACATTTGGGTTGCATTGTTGTTATGTCGTCCTGAGTTTAAGTCCTAAGTCGTGGACGAGTTAAGTGATAGGTCGAGTGATAACTTGGGTCGTAGGGAAGGATAGGTCGGGTGAACGACCTATGGAATTATGGCGACTTAAGATTTGGAGCGACTTAAGGAAGATACGAGTTAAGATAGTTAAGTCGTATAGGAGTTAAGTCGTATAGCTTAGGTCGTAGGGTGTTGGAGCGACCTAAGGTTGTGACCGACTTAAGGAATAGGGCAACTTAAGAAAACTGACCGAGTTAAGGGTTAGGTCGGTTGGACGAGTTAGCGACTTAAGGATTTTAGGTCGAATGGTAGGATAGGTCGGTCAAGCGACCTAAGGGTTGACGACTTATAGTAGTTAGCAGGTTAGCGACCTAGTGGTTAGCGAAGTTAGGTCGTTAGACGACTTAAGGAAGTTAGGTCGTAGCCTAGTTGAGTCGTGGCCGTGTTAAGGAGTTAACTCTAAGTGTTAGGTCGCATTGTCTTAAGTCGTACCTAA
Organism: Allium fistulosum; assembly: GCA_030737815.1. Lineage (NCBI taxonomy): Eukaryota > Viridiplantae > Streptophyta > Magnoliopsida > Asparagales > Amaryllidaceae > Allium > Allium fistulosum. The sequence goes on from CM060906.1 coordinate 1,065,157,494, forward strand.
GTATTAGGTCGTGTGGACTTTAAGTCGCTGAGTTATGGCCTTGTAGTTAGGTCGTAAGTCGTATACCCAGTTAGGTCGTAACCGACTTAGGGGTTAGCTGCTAAGTCATAAGTCGCAGGATCACTAAGTCGTAGTCTGTTAGGTAGGAGGCTCTGTTAGGTCGGAAGGTTATAAGTCGGAGACGACTTATGGAGGCGGCCGAGTTAAGGTAAAATCAGCCTATAAATACTCGTCCATTTCTTCATTTTTGGGATCCGGATTTCGAAGCGACGAAGTGCTGCCATTTTGAGAGCTCGACTTCTACACTTCTTCACTTCTTTTCTCCACTTTAATCTAGTGGTTCCTTCCATCCATATTGAAGATCAAATCGAAGATCGAAGAGCTTAGATTGAAGATCTACATTCTTCGAAGAGAGATTTCATCGTTTGGAGCGGATTGGTGATAGATCAAGTTAGATCCTTCGCTATCCAGATCTGAAGTGTATTGCTTTTGGGTTGTTTAGGTGATTTGGTGAGTGGTGATTATCTCTCACACGGATCCAAAGGAGTATATCGGATCGTTGGCTTGATTTGGTGTTAAAATAGTGATTTCCATGCATTTTCCTAATCACATGTGTAGATCCATATAGATTCATTGTTCATGATGATTTGACAACCATTTTACTACATGTTAACCTATGCAAGTTCATTCATCAAGATTATAGAGACATTGCTCATGTTTTCATGCTTATTTGACTTTCGACTCTTTAATTACGAAATTGCCATTATTGTTAAAATTGTCTACTTAGATCATATTTGAATGCTTGATTGCTTGGATTAATGTTTGACTTGGTTGATTGCTATGAATTAGATGATTGATGATTTGATTTAGACCGAAGATGATTCAAAAGCTAAGGGAAAGCTCTTGAATTGGAAAAGCTGCTTGTGGCATATGTAGCGGATGGTGAAGCTCTTATGCATAGATCCGATGATGATGATGTTGAGATGAAGCTTTGCGAGGATGTGATGAAGCGAGGCATGATATGAGATAGTCTTGGTCTAATCCAGACGGGATCATTCCAAGCATGTTGATAACTCGGTGATATGGTTCGAGTTGGAGGATAATGGATGCTCGGGAGGCACTTGAGCTAGTATGGAAATAGTCGTCGAGGAGGATGACTAGAAGGCTGAGATCTCATCGTTGTTGAAGGTTCTAGCATGCTCAAAGCAAGAGTACGTTGGGCAGATTCGATAGTCCCTGAAGGCTACAGATTGGTAGTCAAGTACTCTGGGCAGATTCGATAGTCCTAGGCACGGGTCACGATGACGTGCGGGAGTTATGTCTAGAACCGGGGTTTCCATTAGCCCTTGACGGACGGCTGAAAGAATGTGCCGGTCATTCAATTAACGGTGATATTGAAGCAATGATAACAGTGATAGCCAGAGTCATGGATGTTTGGTTGTATCGTCATTCGGTCTCAAGAGCAGTGTTTTCTGGGTGCTTATCTGATCTTGGTTTAGGCCTTGGGGGTTTGTGCTTGGAAAACATCGCCCTTGACTCGAGTGATAATTTCTTTACTTTTCATTGTATGCTCTGTTATGTTTGCTTCTACTTAGTGTGTGTCTGGGGGCTATCACTGCAGGAAGAGGTTGGAGTGGGAGGGTTGTATTCCTATTCCTTTTCCTTTATGCTCTTTTGGTATGTTGTTAGTTAATTTACTGTTCACTAAGACTGTTGTCTGACTCAAGGCTTTATGTTTTAACTCTTATTGCCTTGGGCTGTTCGTCCATTTTGGGACGGGCAGACTAGGTAGCAGGTGACAGGTGCTGATCATGCTTTTCACGGTGCTGATATCGAAGACGAGCTGGAGGATTGCATATTATCTTTATATGTACTGGATGTTCCGCTGCTTTGTATTCTCTGAGTGATATGTAGTGAGGCTTGTTGTATTGACTATTCAGATGTTTGTATTCAACTATTATGAAGTTTTATTGATGAGATTATATTCTGTGAAGCTTCACTATATATATGTTCTATTGTATTTTGTCCATGCGCTGTGAGTAATACGATAGATTCTATTGTTTTAATTTACCTTGACAATCGTCTATGGCTGCCTGGCATACTTTACAGCGCACTTTCTCTAGGTTCAGTGCAGGGGTTATGGGCGGTCGTCACACACACGGTGCACCTGAACCATCGTCGCCGACCTCTGGCGATTGTCGCGACCATTCCCAAAGTCCACTCGAGTCTACTCAAACCTAAATGCGAACCTAAATTGCACTGACATCCACAAAATCAAAATCGAGCATAGTTGATCAAACCTGGAACAATTCCAGTCGCCAAAACTACTTCGTCGCGACAACTCCGACCACCATTATCCAAGAAACTTCGCCTACAGGTTCGTCGAAGACCATGCTTCCATCACCCGAAGTCTCTCTACACTCGATCTATCCTACAAGCCGCAACAATCAATTTAACATAGCCTAGTTAAACTAAGGTTCTAAACAAAAATCCACTACGGCAACCTCCTCGATGAATTTCATCACCATCAGCCATTTTTCCTGGCCTCTCCGATCACCCATCTACCTCCAGAACGAACCCCGACCCTCCAGCACACAAAGATCATCAGAATTTCCCAATTAACCAATTTCTGGTTAAACCAGAAATACAATTATATTCCATTACTAAAAATCATGATTTAAGTTGTAAAAATCATGTTTTGCTTTAAGTGTTCGATCTATATCCTTGAATCAATTAATAAGGATGATTGAATTTCCACTATATTTATCTTGCTCTGTTATTTTATTATTTCCAGAACCAAAACACAGTTATTTTATTTTGGATAAATTCCTAAACTTTAATTCATGACACAACAAACCTATTCTGTTTGAATCTTAAACACTAACGTTTATTAGTTCAAGTGATAATGGATTTTGATCAATTCTCGAGTCTGGAAACTAAGGACGGTAAAATACAGGGACAACACATATATTCACTTATATATGTACAGAAGATCTACTGATATGTATAAACATAGTATATACTTAACACAGAACTTAACATGCAACAGATTCAATACTTAAACTTATTGAAAGTGATGTTACTCACCTTGGTTTCAGAAAAAAAGAACAGAGCTTAATTTATGTTGAAACAGGCTTGTGAAGATTTTGCAAGTTGAAGTCTTCTTCTTGCTTCTTTGATAAATCTGGTTTGTTTTGATTTGTCTGATGTTTTTAATTGAAATTTTGTTTAAGTTTGAATGATAACTACTTTAAGTTTTCTCAACTTCAAGAACGAAACTGGAATGAAAAGTTTGATCTGTGAAAATGAAGTTGATATGTAGGAGATTGTTGTACAGGGGATGATGATATTTGTACAATACTGGTTATACATTTTGTACAACATTTCAGAGATATTTTTTCTCTTTTGTTGGCTACAGATCTTGCTTGTAGCCGAGATGATAAATTTGTGGTGGCTAACATTAATTGCCTTTGTACAAATTTTCTTATTTTATTTCTTTTGCTTTCTTTCATTTCGGCTGAAGGTACTCTATGTCTTCATGCTTATATTTTCTTCATTTCTTTATGTTGTCTGGTTTGTATGTTTTATTTTTGGCTGAGATAATATGGTTGTGGTGGCTGCATTTATTACTTGTACAAACATATATTCATTTTGTTTCTTCTTTTCGGGGCTGATGTATATCTCTTGTGTACTAGAGATAATAGTATAAATTATCATGTACAAACTTGCTTGTTTTACACGCATATTTTACTTGCCTTTGCTTGCTTGAATCGGCTGATGGCATTCTTGTTTGTAGATATTTTGTTTACTTATTTTCTTACTTCTTGCATGCATACTACTTCACAGCTACACAGTTTACTTACTTTTGTTTGTTTGTATACTTCATGTATAGGAAAAAAAGTTGTTCTTAGTTATATTATAAAATTTTAACTTAAGTACACATATACTTTTATACTCAAACAATTTAAAATTTTATCTTTCCTTTATTTTCAAACTTAACTATTAAATACTTCATGCATATATATACTTTGGTTTTGTTTCATACTTGAGTACATTTATTTCTTTTCTTTTGGCCTTATTACTTTAGAATATAAATGAAGTTCTATTTCTAATATGTTGTTTAATTTTAGCTAACTTGTTTACTTTATATTCCATAGTTTATCTTTTATACATCTATTTCTATTTCTAACTCAAATACTTATTGTCTTATATATATATTTTTCATAGATGATTTTATAACCATTTACTTAAATTGAAATTCAAATCTAATATATATATATAAATTCAAATCCACTCATATATGCACATATACATATATATTCACATATATATACAATTTCTAAATTTAAGTAATTTATACAGAATTTATTTGAGTTCGAGAAAACTCGCATCACTTTATTGATTAATTTCACAATTCTAATTCAAAATTCAATTAATTATTAATTTAAATTTATATAAAATTCCGGTGTCGTTACAATGATGCTGATAGATTTCATCAATTGCAACCTACAAGTTTGTTGTCGGATAATATTGAGGATTCGCCTACGGTTGATGTTGATTGGCAGGCCAATCAAAGCAAGAAGTATAAATCACTTTTTGATAATGCAAAAGAGCCATTGTATCCTTCATGTCCAAAAGGGATAACAAAATTGTATTTCGTCGTCAAGCTGAATAACTTGAAAACCCAGTATGGCTTTTCCGACAATGGTGTGACTGCACTCCTAGAATTCATAAAGGAATTACTTCCTGAAGGTAACACACTACCAACAAAGTTTCACGAGATGAAGAAGATGATTAAGCAAGTTGGTATGGATTACAAAACTTATGATGCGTGCATTAATGACTGCATTTTGTATTGGAAGGATGATGCAAATAGAGTTTTTTGTCCAGTTTGCAAACAATCAAGATATAAAACAACATTCAACGAAGAGAAAAGAGCTGCAAAAGTACCTCAGAAGACGTTGAGACATTTCCCTTTAATTCCTAGGCTGAGGAGGTTGTATACTATACCATGGATAGCAGATGCTATGACTTGGCATGGTCGTGCCAAGTCTAATTCAGACGTAATGCGTCACCCATGTGATACTTCTCATTGGCGAGCTGCAGATTCTTTTGACAAAACATTTGCTGTTAAATCACGAAATGTCACGCTTGGATTAGCAACGGATGGTTTCAATCCACATGCATCTCTAAGTAACCGTTATAGTTGTTGGCCAGTAGTTATAGTACCGTATAATCTTCCTCTATCCATGTGCATGAAAAGAGAGTTTTCAATGTTAACATTGTTGATTTCTGGACCAAAACAACCATGAAAGGATATTGATGTTTATTTGCAACCGTTGATAGACGAGTTACAACTGTTATGGGAAGGAGTCGCTGCATTTGACTCATTTAATAATTCTGAGTTTACATTGAGAGCACGGTTGTTGTGGGCAATTCATGATCATCCTGCACTTGGGACTTTATCGGGATGCACAACTCATGGCTATTTTGCATGTCCTACATGTGGGGAAGACACTTGTTCTTACTATCTTCGTGCAAGTAAGAAGATGTGTTACATGGGACATCGAAGATTTCTTCCTTTCAAACATAAGTTTCGAGACGAAAAAACAAACTTTGATAACAAACAAGAATATCGTCATCCTCCATGGCCATTGACTGGTTATCAAGTTGAAGAGAAGGTAGCTAATATCAAGATGAAAGTTGGTAAAGACAAATTAGAAAGCGGTCAAAAACGAAAAAAGAAAACCAATGAAGACGAAGTTGAGAATGTTCCTGCATGGTATAGAAGGTCGATCCTCTTTGATTTGCAATATTGGAAAGCAAATTTGGTCTGACATAATATTGATGTTATGCATACAGAGAAGAACGTCACTGAGCATCTCATTAGCACAATTATGGGTCATAAAGACAAGTCAAAAGACGGCAATCAATGCACGTAAGGATTTGAAAAACATGGGTATAAAACAAAAATTGTGGGTGAGTGAAGATCCTGAAAGAAATAAAGTAATCATACCAGATGCAACTTTCATCTTGAGCAACGACGAAAGGCTACGATTTTGCACCATTTTGAAAAGCCTAAAAGTGCCTAGCAAATTCTCTTCCAACTTCAATAACAATGTGAACATCAATCCTCCTGAACTAACAAATATGAAGTCTCATGATTACCACGTCATAATGCAGCAGTTACTTCCGGTATTGCTTCAGCATTCTTATCCACAACATAAGGATCTACGTAATGCTATACATCATATAAGTCTATTTTTTAGCATTTTATGCTCAAAGGTGATTAACAGAGAACATCTTTTAAAAGCAAAGACTAGTTTGGTAGAAGCAATTTGTATGTTTGAAAAATATTTTCCACCTGCATTTTTTGACATCAGCATCCACCTTATCGTTCATTTAGCCGATGAAGCATTGATATGCGGTCCTGTTAGATATAGGTGGATGTATCCTTTTGAACGGTAATTTACTAATCTCAGTTTTGTTCATCATCATTCGATTTAAATAGGTACTAGTTATTTGTAATCAATATATATTCATAGGTTGATGAAAACTTATAAAGGATACGTCCGCAACAAAAGATATATTGAAGGATGTATTGCAAAAGGATATATTGTACATGAAGCTAGTCTTTACTGCATGGAGTATATGCCAACAGGAGGCGATGGCACACGTAAACATACTCGTGAGGCTTTCTTAGACGAGGATGATGAGTTTGCTGGTGAGATGCCTCTAGATAATGGTAAAGACATAACCTTAACCTCGGTGCAGTTTGAACAAGTTCGTAGATGGGTCCTCAATAAGTATGATGGATTGGATGAATGGGAGAAGTAAGTTCACAAATAACTCCTAAATCTCCACCATTGTAAGTATATAAATGTTTTGAAATGTGTTTTTTGCAGGAGGTATAACATCTATGTGAAAAGTACTAAATCTCAATCTCGAAATGGGGTTTCATCCGTGGTAGATTGTCAAAGTTTTACTCTATGGTTACGTGGCGAGGTATATATTAAAGCTTATTTAATATTTCACGCGTACTTAAAGGTATCATACACCTTATTAATCAAACTTTTCACATATTTTATTTTTTTAGTTGGTAAAAACAAACGATGTTGATTCAACTCTTTGGCGCCTTGTGAATGGGCCGAAGTTCAAGGCGTGCAGTTATATGAAGTACCAAATGGGTTTACATTTTCCCCGAAAAAATACGAAGAGCGGATGGTAACACAAGACAGCGGTGTATGTATGAGAGCAATCACAAAATTTAGAGCCAGTGGGAAAGATAAAAATTATGCAGAAGCTGAAACACTGTATTATGGAGTTATTCAGGAGATAATTGAGTTGGATTATATAGACTTCAAACAAACGGTTTTTTATTGTGATTGGGTAAAAGTCGAAGACAAGGTCAATGGTTGCAAGATTGATCCTGTTTCAAACTTGATTACAGTTAATTTAGGGAAATTGAAGACCAAAGACAAGATGAACGATGAGCCATTTATTCTTGCGTCAGAAGCGAGTCAAGTGTTCTACTCAAAAGATTTAAAAAATAGCGGATGGTTTGTTGTTTTACACACACCTAAGCGGTTGACTACAATCGTGGATGATCTTGCGTTTCCTACCGTCTATCAATCAGCCTTTGTAGATAACAAAAAATTAGAAGACCTTACCAAATGCATATGTTAATATAAGATGTATTTCTTAATTTAATTGAGTTGAATTTCAAATGTGGATGAATTTAGAATTTTTTGATTATGAATTTAGAATTTTTCATGTATCACTATTTAATTATTATTCTAAATTCATGAAATCTGATTGATCAATTTTCAATACGTCTTTTGCCATATGGAAATCCTCTATAATTTCATCTTTTTGCTCACCTTTGAGGTTTTTCTTCATTTTCAGGTAATAATGATTATGTGTCATATTTATTACATTCCTAAACTACGTTTGTTGTTGATCAATAGTTGCTTCAGTTACAACTATATTCTTTATTCGTAACCGTATAAATTTTTAATCGATAACAATCAAATATCCTTGCTTGCTTTTATTAGACAACCTATAAAAAAATTTGATGTACAATTATGCTGTACAATTATGTGCTGTGTACAATTATGCTGTGAACTCATATATGTTTATTTCTGAATACTTGCAGCAATAGTGTCAGAAGCCGCAGAAACGTCGATCCATTCAGTCGTGAATTCGTCATCTTCACAACCTGAGAAAGTTGAGACAAATGCATATGGTGTTCCAGTTTCTGATAATGCTGGGAAAATAGGCAGTAGACTTGGTAAATTGGTACGAATGCATGTGCCGATATCATATGAAAGTTGGGATAAAGTACCCAACAAATGTAAAGATGACGTTTGGGCTGAATTGCGGGTAAGTCATTCTCTTTTTTTTCCACTAATTCGTTACTGCAAACTGATATTTAACTTATCCATAAATAAAAATTATATAAAAAAAGGGATGCTTCTCAATGACAATAGACTCACATATAAATTTCCACCAAAGGTGCACTCTGTAGTAGCGGTCCTTTTGAAAGCACTTTTAGTTCATGTTGAATCCTAAAATCTATAGTATCTAACATGTGCATACTATGATTAATGTTACTTTCAACATAACTTACAAGTGACATGCACTAAAGATCTGTGTATTTTCTTGTATTTTCTTTTTAACGTATTTTTTATCTTCAATATATACAGACATTTTATGAGCTAGAGTCGGATACAAAAGAGTTGTATTTTAAAAAAATGTGCGAATCATTTAGAAGATAAAAAAGTGAATTGAGGACAGGGTACTACGACAAATTTGATAATGATGAAGCTAGAAGGAAAAACTGTCCTCCAAAAGTTAGCGTAGAAGATTGGGACGGGTTCTTGAAAAATGAGGCAAAACCCGGCGCACGCGAAAGAAGAGAGCTAGGCAAAAAAAAGATCACAATACAATTATACTCATCACAGTGGTCGTACAAGTCACGCCGTAGTAGAACATAAAATGGTACAGTTTTATTTTTTTGTTATTTTGTTGCATTTTACCATTTCGTTGAATGAGATTGTATCGGTAGGAAATAAACTCTTCAAATAAGAATCGATTGGTTTGATAATCGATGTTTCGGTTGCAGGAAATTGAAAATCCAGGAAAAGAAATCATACGCCGTGAAGTGTGGGAGAAAACTCATACAAAAAAGGATGGCACCATATCAGATTCAAATTCTTCGTACTTTGTAAGTTAATCAATATATTGTTTTAGATGATAAATTAAAAATCATTTACTACTATGACATATATGTTTACATGGTTTATCGGCCTATAACTTATATGCATGAAATTAAATATCTTAAGTATTATCATATTTTAGGGTAAAATTGCAAAAGCAAGGGAAACAATCAATGACGACGAGGAACAAGATATGCCATTGGATGAAGACATCTTGTCACAAACGTTCGGCAAAGATAAAAGGGGCCGGACTCGAAGTGTTGGAACTATAATACCAAAGACACAAGTTAAAGCATCTACTATTCCACGTAAACAACTCAGAAGGAGTAAACAAGACTCAAATAGATTGGAAACAAGGATGAAGAAGGTGGAGGGTTCTTTGGAGAATGTGAAGGGGACATTGAACACATTGGTCGACATATTAAAAGGATATATGAAACAGATGCCAGACATTGCTTCCAACGAAGGAGTAAGTGGTGGGACACATCATGAAAGTGTTAGAAGAACGTCGAACAATGACGATGCTGCTAACCCGCTTATTTCGCATGTTCAGGAAAATCAAAAATGTGAAGTGTTGAACTTTGATCTAGAAGTCATTGCAACAGGTTTTGTATGCAGAGATTCGACGGCATCCATAATACATGAAAAACTTGTACCTCCTACACATGAGAAGTTGATTGTGGACAATATACTATTACCATATGAGCCCACAGCCAAACAAAATCATCCTCTTGCTATGACCTTTGATGATGTTGGAATCGGTGGTTATGTGTGTCATCCAAAGAGTTCAATTCGATAAGTTTAGACGCAGGAGAAGGTATACATTATTATTATCCAATAAATTCAATCTGAATGGAAACCTATATATGTCTCTGATCTGTTCTTAATATTAGAATCCTCCAATCTTAATATCAAAACTGAAAATTCTACAAAATCGGATAATTCTCTGATCTGTTCTTTGTTTTAGGTTTTTAACATTTGTTTCAGGTTGAAGATGCTTTCTCTGTGTACCTTTCTGATTTACAAAAGCTTGATCCGTGAGGTAACACAAAATTTACTTTGCTTCCCATTCTCAGATATTTCGTTGCGGGCTTGTTTACTCCTTTGTTATGTCATTTGCACTATTCTTTCACTCATGTGCAACAAAGTTTTTTCTAGATTTTAGTTATAGACCTTGTTCCAGTTTTCCCCCACAACTTGCAAGAAAAAAACAAGCCAGGATGCTGTAGCGTTATTAGTTGACATTCTGTAAGCATTTGTCGCAAAACATCTTAAGTTTTTTCCAGATACATGCGTAAATAATTAGCGTGAAAACTGGATAAGATATATTTCCCTTCTTTATTCATCTCTTCTTATTCAGCCATTATGTCTAAAATTTCCGAAACTAAATAAAATTATATGTACATGAATATTTATTTATGAAATTTTATAGAAATACTAATTTCAAGATTTATTAAGAATACTTGTTTCTATTAATTTGTTTCACAAAATAATGAATCCTAAGAAATAATAATCGGTGTATAACTCATTTTTATCAACAAAAATGATAATTTAATTTTTATTCAAATATAAAAATATACGAATCTCATAACAAAATTACAAAGTTATAAATATAGTAATTTAAATCTACAAGTCATTTATCCTAACAAAATTCATCGGATATTGCATGATAAATTATATTATTCAAAAAAGTTATAATATTATTTTTCTACAACATACCGTGTGCAAGGCACGAGCTACACACTAGTTATTAGTATTATATAAAAATTTACGCCCATTTAAACTGGTTGGAAGTTTTCAACAAATTGAATGTACACGGTATCTTGGTATCAAGATGATCTTTTACACGAACTTAAAATATGATATAAAGAAAATATATGTTAATTTAATAAATTTAATTTCCTTACCTTTCAACCTGTATTACTTTGAAATGCATATAGTAAATTCTGTTTGGGCTAATAATGAGTATGACCAATTGTCTGAAATCCAACGTATAAATTAAAGTTTTATTTGAAGTTATAACTTCTAAACTATATCATAGGATTGATGTTTAATATTATTTTTTAAGCATTTATACTTCCAGTTTTACTATAAATTGTCTCTTCGAAAACAATTCAAAAGTTACATAACATTGAAAGGAAATTCGATCCAACCCATTTCAGATCCAACACTGTAGAAAACAACCATAAACATATATAGATGCAACATAGATAGATAGAATCAGTTCTTCTTGGAAGTATAAGTAATGGAACATTTGCTTGCAAAAGCTCGAACTTCAAATGCATTTTTGCACCTCTTCTCAATATCCTTAATGGCAACATCAATGCAAGCAGTACACCCCTTCTGAGATAGTTTATTGGAACACTTGGCATTTCCAGTAACAAAGGGTGCCTCTAGCATTCTGGTTACTGACCATTTCATGTTTAAAAATACATTAAAGACCTGTCATGGAATGTCAAGGTTAATGACTTTATATGGAGACCATGACTTTGAATTAATAATTATGTTCCAAAAGTTATGTGGCGATAAGCAACTATGTACAGTAAGAATACATCATAAAGATTAAAGAGCATAGAAGAAACACCCTGTGGCCAGGTGTTTGGTGAATGGGTGGTTACAGATAACATATGGGTGGAATGATACATCATGAGCCCAATAAAGGGGTATTTTTGTACGCTAGCATATTTATTGTTTCAGTGAAACCGTGTTATCTAGGCCCAAATAAAATTGGAAAGAATGCATTATTGGAGATATATTTTTGGGCTAAAGTTAGTATTCAGCTGAACAAATGCATTACTGGAGATATATTTTTATTTGGAACACGAAAAACCTATTTTAAGGCTAAGAATTTGCATAGCCTCCAATAATTATAGACATTAGTTCAGACTTTATGTTTCTAAACTTAAAGCTGTAAAAAAAAGTACTCATGCATATGAATGAGTGAGTCCGAGCATGATCTCACAACGAGCGGTGTGCATTAACGGAAACTGCAATGTAGTCAAGTATGTTCGATAAGGATTGTGACAGGAGAAAGGAAAACAGCTGGCCAAACAAATTTTTAGAATTCTCCAAGGAAAATTAGCATATAAGAAAGCAGTTTTTCACGTAAATATAGGCTCATGAACCGAGAACCTTCATAAAATCATTACAGAACACACCAGATAAGTTGTACTTATTTGTGAACTAACAGTTATAACAAACTAGTGACTGGTAAGGCAGTGGTAGAGAAGTGACTGAACAAAACACAAAGTGCAACAAATGCAAAACACATTTTTCTTTTTTGTCTAAGCCACATGCGTACAACAGAGTAGTACACCTCATATGACATATCTGATTTACTATCTGTATTCAAACCACTCTTGTTTCATATTAATATCCTTCTGGTTGATTTTTGTTATGTGCAGATGATATTGGTTTTCCAGCACTTGTAGTTGAAGAGGTTATGTGCTCACTTAGTGAAGAGGTTAATATTTCTATTTGTATTTGTGTGAGAACTCATAATTTGTATTTGTACGACATAAGACTAATCAACCAAGGCAGGTTAACCATAAGATTGCAATGTAGTATTATGTAATGATTTCGTTGTTGTACTATATAGTGGTATGTGTTGATGTTGAACATTATAATTCAAACATTTGTTATGTTTGGTTTGTGTTGAATGTATGAAAAATATTTGATTTAATAATCTTTCTTTTGTGATAGTGTTAAATTTGCAAATTTTTTTATTAATTATGATAATGAAATGACTGTCACTGGTACGGAGAAAAAATTTTGATTTTTTTTTAAAAAAAAATTAGTAATTAGCAACGGATTAAAGCCGTTGCTAAAAGGTAAAACAACAGTTATACGTCTACATTTAACAACGAATTTAAGCCGTTGCGAAATTAAATCCGGAACGGCTATGAGCCGTTGCTAAATAAGATTCTGCAATGGCCCTTAGCCATTGCAAAAGTATATTTCGCAACGGACAAGAGCCGTTGCGAAATTTTTACCACTGCCCATTTCGCAATGGCTCAAAGCCGTTGCGAAATCATTTTGCAACGGCTTAAAACCGTTGCGAAATGAGGATTCTGGTGCAGTGGAGTTTCGTGATATATTGAGATGTTGGAATTCACGTGTGGTTCCGAGACCCGTTGGGTATAGGAATCCATATAGGATTCTGTGATCTATTTTGGTGGTGGCGCGTGAGCTGGAACGCCGGACGTAGCTTCATCAACGGTAATGACTAAAACCAGAGATATGAGGCATGGCCAGTAGGGTTGGCAGACCCATAGAGTGAAGTCGGCTCCACCTAGATGTTACTTGCAGTTGTTATGCATGCATGGGGCGATGCATTCGGTCTTAGCGAGACCAGTTATGTTTTTCCTTTGGTACATCACTAGGGATATATGCTGCTTCAGAAGGATATCTATGATCCTTGTGCATGAGGATCGTTCTTGAAGTACGGATAGCACCTCCATGGATTCTACACAATTAGCGAACATGCCTTATTGGTTTTTGATTATATACCTAGTATTGTTGTGATGTACACTCAGAGCATCACAACTACTTGATTATTATTATTTTCACCTTAGACATTATTATAATATCAATGGATTTTCTATAGAAAAGGTTTTGGTTATCGTAAGATAAACCATGTCTGTGTTTATGTGCGATATAGTCATACGAGATACTTTTGATTTCAAAGATTTTTATAACTTTAAAATTCATTTGGGTCTGTTTTCTCACACTGGTTTTCCTGATTGACTTGGGTGTTATTTTATTATAATGCTCAAGTCAGACCGAGCATATTTACAGATTTTAGGTGGATGCTTTGGAGCTTCAGGAGACGAGCTGGAGGCCCAGAGATGTATTCACGTTTATGGTTATTTTTGTGATGTGATTATTATTGTATTTATCAACAATTGTGAGGACATGTTGTTATAACAGTCCAAGCTGAAATAGGTTAGTATACTCTGATTGATGTTTTGTATATACACACATTACAGTTTCTTCTTGTGTAAAGATTTATTGCATATTATAGATTATTTGTTCCGCTATGAGATTCTGTGTTGTTTAGTGTTCTTCTTATCTTCTTCCTTCTTTCTTTTTCCATAACAATCGGGTTTTCTGGCATTTGGTTTCTCGGCATGCAATACAGTGGACGTATTAGTGTCGATTTTCGAGGGTCAAAAATCCCGGCCATTACACTTGGTATCAGAGCTGAAGGTTAAGCGAGAACCTTGGCTTTGGCGGGGTAACTCATTAAGAGATAAGGTAATGGAATGCCTTATTATGAGTTTGAGTGTGTGTGTGTGTGTGTATATATAAGCGCATATTTGTTAGTGATATAAAAATATTTTATATTATGTTAGTTGATCTATTGAGTGGCTTATGGATTCTGGTCAATATGAGTAATTAACGTTATTGATAGGGATCTCTAAACACTTGAAAAGGGTAATTCGACATGGTATTGTTTTGAAATTGGGTAAATGAAATAATTTTACCTTGATTATATTATATATATAAAGGAATAATTTTTCAGAAATTATTATCGTATATATATGGTATGTTGGTTGTTAGAGAATGATAATATTTGATTATTATCCATGACTTGAGCGCAAAAACAATGGCTGCCAACTCAAGATCATGGGTTGGATAGTTTCTCTCATGGACCTTCAACTTCGACTAGCATAGCTCACCACTCACCCTTCTTGCATCAATACCATGCCCAACGCCATACCATAAGCGTCGGTCTTCACTGTGAATGCCTTTGTGCCATCGGTTAACACTAGAACAGGTGCACTAGCCAGTGCCTCCTTCAGCTTAACAAAAGCATCCTCATACTTTGCGTCCCATAAGAAAACCAAATTCTTCTTGGTAAGGAAAATTAGAAGGGCAAAGATTTTAGCCAAGTCCTTAATGAACTTCCTACAGTAACCCGCTAAACCAACTCCTCGCTTTTGCGGCATTCTTTGGCATATGCCAATCCTGTACTGTAGCTACTTTACTAGGATCAACCTCTAGCCCACTTTCCAATACAACATGTCCCAAAAAGCGTACCTCGTCGCACCAAAAGTGACACTTAGAAAACTTCGCCTTCAACTTATGCTCGTCGAGTTTATAGAGCACTTCTTTTAAATGCAACCTGTGCTCCTCCTCTCTTTTCGAATAGATTAATATGTCATCCATAAATACTACCATGAACTTATTAAGAAACCCTCTAAAAATTCGGCTCCTCAAATCAACAAAGTAGGTGGGTGCATTGGTCAATCCAAGGGGCATGACTAACCACTCATAAAGTCCATCGGGTATACAAAAATCAAACTTATGAATACTATCCACGCAACTGATGTAATCCGATAGCCAAATAAATCTTTGAGTTCACCTTCGCTCCAACTAACTAATCAAATAGATCTTCTATACGGGATAACCGGTAATGATACTTCTTTGCCAGCTTATTCAGCTCCTTATAATCCACGCAAAGCTTTAGAGAACCATCTGCCTTAGTAGAGCAGACAACTGGTGCTTCCCACTCTGAAATACTCCTCTTAATAAAGCCTTTCTCCAACAGCTCATTCACTTGTTTGTTCAATTCGTATCTCTCATTCAGAGCCATATGCCTCAAGGGTAAGGCGATAGTTCTAGTGTTCTCCACAAGATAAATTCAGAACTCAAGCTCTCTCTGAGGTGGGAGACTAGTAACCTTGACAAACACATCTGGGTAATCTCTAACTACAAGAACTAAATCTAACTTGTCATGCGATAAATCTAATGAATATAGGTAACTGAACATAGCTGAACCTCGAGGATTGTAATAAACCTTTGGACTACATCCACTACTAGTACCCAACCAAACAATCTTCCTATATCAATCTAAAATCGCCCCATACATCATCATTCAATCCATGCCCAAAATCAAACTAAACCAAAAAATCCTAGGACAAAAGCAGCGCAATCGAACTCAACCACCAAAATAAACAATTTCAAACTCCTACATATCTAAGATAAATAAGTCGATCCTCCAACAGGGCTTGATACAACCACAGGGTCTATAACTATGCTAGTGTCTAAGTGTAACTCATCTATTGGAAATAAAAGAGTGTGATACCCCAATATCAAATAAGATACGAATGAATAAACCAGACAAAGTTACGCCTTAACTCACTACCTTCTTCCCTTTGTTCACTAATGGAGATGCACTTGAGTTGGGAACTACATCCAATGCGTAAGCTGGAACCACTTGGATAGAGGTCTTCTGAGGTGTTAAACACTCCCGCCTTATGTCCCCGAATTGATTGCCGTTGTAACACTTAATCTTCGAACTGTCTGCCTTGCACTCCTTAGAAAACTGCCCTTTCTTACCACACCTTCTACACTACATGTCCTACTTCTTAATCTTTCCCTCAGGTCCTATTCCTTCCTTGCATTGATAGTGTTGTGGTGCCTTCTCTCCAGACTTCTTGGGTTCTTCCTTCACTTCCTCCTAAAAGACGGTATTTAGCAAGGCCATCTCCACCAACCCTCATAAATCACACCCATGGGAAGATAATGAAGAGCCAAACCTTAAAGAGGTTGATTCAGCCCCTTCGCGAACTTTAGTGCCTTCTTGTGAGCGTATTAATCAGCTCCATCCCAAACCTAGCCAACTCATTAAACCGATTCAGTACTCTTTCACCGACATCTGTTCTTGCTATAAATGAATAAACTTCTCCAACTGTACTCCGTCCTCTGCTCTAGAAAGAAACTTCATCTCTACTACATCCCACCAATTGGTCTCCAAGTAGAAACTCCCCCAAGTAATCTCTATCCCATTGGTCTCCACCTCTACTACATCCCACCAATTCAGGGCCTCTCCTCGTAAATGCCAAGTAGCAAGCTATCTCCTCACCTTATCAGCAAGACCCATCAATCTGAAAATTCTCTAACAAGTGTGACGACCGCCCATGACCCCTGCACCGAATCTAAAGATAGTGCGCTGAAAAGTGTGCCAGGCGACCATGGACGACTGTCAGGGTAAAATAAAACAACAGAATCTATCGTATTACTCACAGCGCATGGACAAAATACAATAGAACATAAGTATAGTGAAGCTTTACAGAACAAAATGACATTATATAAAACTCCATAATAGTTGAATACAAGCATCCACATAGTCAAAACATCCAGCCTCACTACATAACTCTCAGAGAATACAAAACAGCGGAATATCCAGTACATATAAGAAGATAATATGCAACCCTCCAGCTCGTCTTCGATATCAGCATCGTGAGAAGAGAACAACACCTGTCACCTGCTACCTAGTCTGCCCGTCCCAAAAATGGACGAACAGCCCAAGGCAATAAGAATTAAAACATAAAGCCTTGAGTCAGACAACAGTCTTAGTGAGCAGTAAATTAACTAACAACATACCAAAAGAGCATAAAGGAAAAGGAATAGGAATACAACCCTCCCACTCCAACCTCATTCTACAGTGATAGCCCCCAGACACACACTAAGCAGAAGCAAACATAGCAGAGCATACAATTTAAAGTAAAGCTACTATCACTCGAGTCAAGGGCGATATTTTTCCAAGTACCAAGGCCTAAATCAGATAAGCACCCAGAAAATACCGCTCTTGAGTCCGAATGACGATACAACCAAACATCCATGACTCTGGCTATCACTGTTATCATTGCTTCGATATCACCGTTAATTGAATGACCGGCACATTCTTTCAGCCGTCCGTCAAGGGCTAATGGAAACCCCGGTTCTAGACATAACTCCCGCACGTCGTCGCAGCCCGTGCCTAGGACTATCGAATCTGCCCAGAGTACTCGACCATCAACAGTTGGCCGTTGGGACTATCGAATCTGCCCAAACGTACTCTTGCTTAGAGCATGCTAGAACCTTCAACAACGATGCTATCCAAGCCTCCTAGTCATCCTCCTTGACGACTATTCTCATATCCATTCATTATCCTCAACTCGAATCATATCACCGAGTTATCAACATGCTTGGAATGATCCCGTCTGGATTAGACCAAGTCTTCATCACATGATTGCCTCGCTTCATCACATCCTCGCGAAGCCTCATCTCATCATCACATCATCGATTCTATGCATAAGAGCTTCATCATCCCGCTACATATGCCACGAGCAGCTTTTCCAATTCAAGAGCCTTTCCCTTAGCTTTTGAGTCGTCTTCGGTCTAAATCTAATCATCAATCATCTAGTTCATAATAATCAATCAAATCAAACATCAATCCAAGCAATCAAGCATTCAAAAATGATCTAAGTAGACAATTATAACAATAATGGCATTTTCGTAATTAAAGAGTTGAAAGTCCAATAAGCATGAAAACATGGATTATATCTCTACAAACTTGATGAATGAACTTGCATAGGTTAACATATGATAGAATGGATGCAACATCATCATGAACAATGGATCTACATGGATCTACACATAGGATGAAGAAAATGCATGGAAATCACTAATTTAACACCAAATCGAGCCAACAATCCGATATACTCCTTTGGATCCGTGTGAGAGATAATCACCACTCACCAAATCACCTAAACAATCCAAAAGATAACAACTTCAGATCTGGACAGCGAAGAACTAAGCTAGATCCGACAAGATCTCACTTCAAACGAAGAAATCTCTCTTGAAAAGATGAAGATCTTCAATCTAAGCTCTTGAATCTTCAATCTTGATCTTCGATTTGGATGGATGGAAGCACTAGATTAGAGTGGAGAAAAGAAGTGAAGAAGTATAGAAGTCGAGCTCTCAAAATGGCAGCACTTCGTCGCTTCAAAATCCGGATTCCAAAAAGTGAGAACAACCCCTCCTATTTATAGCTGAAAACTGCCCTTAAGTCGTAACTAGTCTATCTCCTAAGTCGTTTCCGACTCACGACTCAAGCCCCTACGACTCAACAACCCCCTACGACTTAACCAAGCTACGAGTCAACACACGCTCCTACGACTTAATCCTCATCTGTCTACGACTCACGATAAAACAGCCATCTCCTAAGTCGTATACGACTTATAGCATCTTCCGACTCAACACAAAGGCTACGACTCATCAGAAGATACGACTTAACAAAGAGTTCAACCTACGACTCATCAAATAACTGGTACGACTCATCAGACACATGGGTACGACTCAACCACTAAGTCGGTTGCGACTTAACACCTTCGTCTATCTGACTTAACGACTTAACAACCTGCTGGGATACGACTTAGCTGGTTAGACGAGACAACTCGTTCTACGACTTATTAGTTAACTCGGTCACGACTTATACTTGGCAGAAGATACGACTCATCACATCTATGCTTCTACGACTCATGACCGCTAACTCCTCAGTAGCTCACGACTCAACAGCTTACTGGAATACGACTCATCGAACAAACACTAAACTCGACAACGACTTATGAATGCGTGTGACCTAACATATGACTCGGTCACGACTTAACCCCTTAGGTCGCCTACGACCTAACCAAAGCCAACAACTAGTCTTCCTTAAGTCGTCTAACGACCTAACTCCAAGCCCTGTGTCAACACTCCCACCTCCTAAGTCGTATACGACTCACGACTTATGCTAAGTCGTAAACGACTTAGGACTTAGCCAAAAATTGCCTAAAATCTGAAATGGCTAAAAATGCTAAAACTCCAGATTTGACGAACTTTTCGATCCGTGAAAATACGGGTCGTTACATTCTCTCCCCCTTAGGAATTTCGCCCCCGAAATTCCAAGCAAACAAAGCAATCAAAGACTATTCTGTACGCCTACCATCCATAGCAATCAACAAACCATGCATCCAATTCTAGCTTAGCGTACAGAATTCTAAGACTTAGAACAAGTTACAATATCGCGAGATGAGATGACACCGTAGGGCCATACCTTGAAGAGTTCAGGATGAGCTGCCTTCATCCTCTCTTCCACCTCCCACGTACAGTCGTTATCATCATCACTCCATTGTATCTTGAGCAACTTAACTACCTTCCTCCTGAGCTGTTTCGTGTCGGTTTCAACAACACGAAGCGGCTTACGAGGTCTTCTATCAACTGGATCAACTTCTAAGTCTTCACAGCTATCAGCAGAAACCACTGTATTCGAGTCGTGCACATACTTCCGTAGATAAGATACATGAAAAACATTGTGCACACCCGACATCTTTTCAGGTAACTCCAACCTATAGGCGAGCTTTCCAATTCGCTCGATAATCGGGAATGGTCCAACAAATCTCGGAGTCAATTTACCTTTCTTCCCGAATTGGATAACATTCTTCAGTGGAGAAATCTTCACAAAAACCATATCTCCTACGTCGAATTCCAAATCCTTCCGACGCTTATCGGCATAACTCTTCTGACGGTCTTGGGCTGCCTTCATTCGTTGCCGAATGATCTCTATGCAATCTGAAGTCTGACGAATCATCTCTGGCCCAAGCATCAGCTTTTCTCCAGTTTCCAACCAACATGTTGGAGAGTTACACGGTCTTCCATACAATGCCTCATACGGTGCCATACCAATGCTTGACTGGTAACTATTGTTGTACGCAAACTCCACCAAATGAAGGTGATCTTCCCATGATCCTCCGAAATCCAAAACACAAGCTCTGAGGAGATCTTCCAAAACTCGGTTGACTCTCTCGGTCTGACCATCTGTTTGGGGATGATAAGCTGTACTCAAACACAACTCGGTTCCCAAAACTTCCTGGAAGCTCTTCCAAAATCCACTAGTGAACAATGGATCTCGATCGCTCACTATACTCTTCGGAATACCATGGAAACAAACTATCCACTTAACATACAACTCAGCCAACTTTGATGCAGTCCTAGTCGATCGAACAGGAATGAATCGTGCACTCTTAGTCAGACGATCCACAATGACCCAAATCCCTTCATTTCCCGCTCTGGTTCTAGGCAATCCATCAATAAAATCCATCGACACTTGTTCCCACTTCCATGTAGGAACTTCTAAGGGCTGAAGCAATCCACTTGGCTTTTTCTGTTCAGCCTTTACCAACTGGCAGTTCATACATTTGGAAATGAAATCTCCAACATCCTTCTTCATGCCTTCCCAGTAGTAGGTTCTCTTCATATCCCGATACATCTTATTTCCACCTGGATGAATTGTCAACTTCGAGTGATGACTTTCCTTCAGAACTTCACTCCTCAATTCATCTATATCGGGAACCACTAGTCGTCCTTGCTTTCGAAGCCAACCTTCTCTATCGACCTCGAATCCTTTATCCTTTTCTGGCTCCAATCCAGATTCCAATTCTCGGATAATCTTGACAAGCTTATCATCTCGCTTTTGACTCTCGCCAATCCTTTCCACAAGAGTCGGTCTTATCGATAAGTTTGCCAACATTTCAGGTTCCAATTTGCATCTAGGCCTGAAGTCAAATCCAGCTAAATACTCGAGACTCTTCCATTCAGAAAACATGGCTCCCAATCCTGCATGTCTTCGACTTAACGCATCAGCCACTGCGTTACCTTTTCCCGGAGTATAAGCTATACCAAAATCATATGATGCTAAAAACTCTAGCCAACGTTGCTGCCGAAGATTCAAATCCTTCTGGGAGAAAAGATACTTCAACGACTTATGATCCGTAAACAACTCGAATCGAACTCCCAATAGATAGTGTCTCCACATCTTCAGAGCAAAAACAATCGCCGCTAACTCCAAATCATGAGTTGGGTAATTCTTTTCATGCGGCTTCAGTTGTCGACTGGCATACGCAACAACTTTATCCTTCTGCATCAGCACTGCTCCAAGTCCAGTACCACATGCGTCGGTGTAAACCACCATCTCATCATTCCCACTAGGAATAGTCAAAACAGGAGCACTCGTCAGTCTCTCTTTCAGGATTCCGAAGGCTTGCTCACACCTAGCATCCCAACTGAACACTTGGTTCTTCTTCGTTAATCCTGTTAACGGTGCAGCTACCTTGGAGAAGTCTTTGATAAACCGTCGATAATATCCTGCTAATCCAAGAAAACTTCTCACATCTGATGCATTCTTAGGTCTAACCCAATCCTGGATTGCTGCCACCTTAGCGGGATCAACCGCTATTCCATTTCCAGAAATCACATGGCCTAAGAACCTCACTTCACTCTTCCAGAAGTGACACTTCGAAAACTTAGCCTTCAGCTGATGTTTCCGTAAGATCTCCAAAACAATTCGCAAGTGCGTCTTGTGCTCTTCTTCCGTTCTGGAATAAATCAGAATATCATCCACGAACACAAGTACGAACTTGTTCAACTGATCTCTGAACACTCTATTCATAAGATCCACAAAATATGCTGGCGCGTTAGTCAATCCAAACGGCATTACCAGCCACTCAAAGAAACCGGATGGTGTCCTAAAAGCAGTCTTCGGCACACTATCCTTAGCCACTCTCAACTGGTGAAATCCCGTTGCCAAATCCATCTGAGAAAACACCTTGGCTTCGTGAAGCTGATCAAACAAGTCATCTATTCTCGGCAATGGATACTTGTTCTTCTTAGTCACCTTATTCAGCTCACGATAATCGACGCACAATCTCAACGACCCATCTGCCTTGGTTGCAAACACAACTGGTGCACCCCACTCGGACACACTACGCCGAATGAATCCTTTCTGCAAAAGATCATCAACTTGCACCCTCAACTCTTGCTGTTCCCTAGGCGCCATCCGCCTAAGAGGCATCACAACAGGTCTGGCTCCTTCAACTAGATCTATACGAAACTCGATCTCTCTATGTGGCGGCAACCCTTTGACTTCGTCAAAGACATCCTTGAATCCATTAGCGATCGGCACTGATGACAGTCCATCCCGTGGAACAACTAGCGAATACATGAAGCTCATGAAGACGCCTTCTTCATGCTTACATCGTATCACAATCTTTCACCCCTCCACATTCTCGACTGTCACTTCCAACCTTTCGCAATCAACCTTAGCCGCATACTTCCTAAGCCAGTCCATACCCAAAATAATTCCGAACCCCGCAAAGTTCAGAACAAAGCAATCACAAACAAAAGAGCAACCATGACTCAACACAACTAGACCACGGCATAACATACACAAACAAGACGAACCCCCAACTGGATTAGTCACAACCAATGGCCTATCAACAATATCCGGTTCCAAACCTAACCGGCCTACTAGTTCACTACAAACAAACGAATGCGACGCTCCAGTATCAAACAAAACTCTAACTGGAATACCACATAGGAAAAGAGTACCTTGAACAACCACACTCTTTCCCTTCTCTTCAGCAGTAGGAGCTTTTGAAGACGACGGAACAGCTCCCAAAGCATAAGCTTGCACAATCTGCCTGTCCTTCCTTGGTTCTGGACAATTCTTCCTGAAATGCCCCGGCTTGTCATAGTTGTGACACTTCATCGGTGCCTTCGGATTCTTACAATCCTTCGAGAAATGGCCCTTCTGCTGACAATTGTAGCAAGTCACCTCGCCTTTCGGCTTCTTCTGGCCATCCTTACCCTTCTGCTGCTGCTGCTTCCTCTTCTGGTTTCCACCCTGCTGTGGTTTAGATTCTCCCTTGGTAACAGCAACAACAGGTCCTTCCTTAGGAAACAGACTCTCATGCCTAAGAGCTTTCTCCACAAGCTTCTCAAATGAATCGTCCAAATGATCCACCAACTGTCTCCCAAGATAACTATCCAAGCCGGTCACAAACTTCTCATTCTTCTGGTAAGCAGACTCAATATATGACCGGGCATATTTGGACAAAGCTTCAAACTCAGAAACATACTCAAGAACAGATCTCCCACCCTGCTTAAGCTCCACGAACTTCTTGAACAGAACAGACTTCTGAGCTGTAGAAATGAACTTAGCTTCAAATCTGACTTGGAATTGCTCCCAAGTAATCTCTTCTTCCGGAGTAGTGATGGTAATAGAGTTCCACCAATCAGAAGCTCTCCCTTGAAGCTGCCTCGATGCCAACTTCCTCTTAGTTGCATCATCAATTCCCAAATCATCAAAGATCCTTCTACAAGCATCTATCCATCTCTGGACTTCGATAGTTGATTCTGTTCCCAAGAAAACCTTCCCTCCAAGAGCAGTATAATCCTTGCACAACTTAGCAAAATCCACTGGTTTTGGAGTTTGGACTTGAACTCCAACATCAACTACCGCCCCCGGAACTGGTATCCTTCTCATGATCGAAGTCATCATAGCTTCGAACATGGCTGCATAATCAGCAGTCTCTTCAGTAGCACGACCTCCCCTAGCAGCTGGTCTCCCTCTTCGACTCATTCTCAATATCTATAAAAAGGAATGATTAGAACATCTAGAGAAACAACTGCATAAAGGACTCAAACTCTACTAAGCTACTATATTATATATAGTAATCATCCATCAAAATACAATTACGTCTCTCATACGTAGTTACGACAGCGAGCGTTGGGTAAAATCGATTAACCAATGCTCTGATACCAAATGTGACGACCGCCCATGACCCCTGCACCGAATCTAAAGATAGTGCGCTGAAAAGTGTGCCAGGCGACCATGGACGACTGTCAGGGTAAAATAAAACAACAGAATCTATCGTATTACTCACAGCGCATGGACAAAATACAATAGAACATAAGTATAGTGAAGCTTTACAGAACAAAATGACATTATATAAAACTCCATAATAGTTGAATACAAGCATCCACATAGTCAAAACATCCAGCCTCACTACATAACTCTCAGAGAATACAAAACAGCGGAATATCCAGTACATATAAGAAGATAATATGCAACCCTCCAGCTCGTCTTCGATATCAGCATCGTGAGAAGAGAACAGCACCTGTCACCTGCTACCTAGTCTGCCCGTCCCAAAAATGGACGAACAGCCCAAGGCAATAAGAATTAAAACATAAAGCCTTGAGTCAGACAACAGTCTTAGTGAGCAGTAAATTAACTAACAACATACCAAAAGAGCATAAAGGAAAAGGAATAGGAATACAACCCTCCCACTCCAACCTCATTCTACAGTGATAGCCCCTAGACACACACTAAGCAGAAGCAAACATAGCAGAGCATACAATTTAAAGTAAAGCTACTATCACTCGAGTCAAGGGCGATATTTTTCCAAGTACCAAGGCCTAAATCAGATAAGCACCCAGAAAATACCGCTCTTGAGTCCGAATGACGATACAACCAAACATCCATGACTCTGGCTATCACTGTTATCATTGCTTCGATATCACCGTTAATTGAATGACCGGCACATTCTTTCAGCCGTCCGTCAAGGGCTAATGGAAACCCCGGTTCTAGACATAACTCCCGCACGTCGTCGCAGCCCGTGCCTAGGACTATCGAATCTGCCCAGAGTACTCGACCATCAACAGTTGGCCGTTGGGACTATCGAATCTGCCCAAACGTACTCTTGCTTAGAGCATGCTAGAACCTTCAACAACGATGCTATCCAAGCCTCCTAGTCATCCTCCTTGACGACTATTCTCATATCCATTCATTATCCTCAACTCGAATCATATCACCGAGTTATCAACATGCTTGGAATGATCCCGTCTGGATTAGACCAAGTCTTCATCACATGATTGCCTCGCTTCATCACATCCTCGCGAAGCCTCATCTCATCATCACATCATCGATTCTATGCATAAGAGCTTCATCATCCCGCTACATATGCCACGAGCAGCTTTTCCAATTCAAGAGCCTTTCCCTTAGCTTTTGAGTCGTCTTCGGTCTAAATCTAATCATCAATCATCTAGTTCATAATAATCAATCAAATCAAACATCAATCCAAGCAATCAAGCATTCAAAAATGATCTAAGTAGACAATTATAACAATAATGGCATTTTCGTAATTAAAGAGTTGAAAGTCCAATAAGCATGAAAACATGGATTATATCTCTACAAACTTGATGAATGAACTTGCATAGGTTAACATATGATAGAATGGATGCAACATCATCATGAACAATGGATCTACATGGATCTACACATAGGATGAAGAAAATGCATGGAAATCACTAATTTAACACCAAATCGAGCCAACAATCCGATATACTCCTTTGGATCCGTGTGAGAGATAATCACCACTCACCAAATCACCTAAACAATCCAAAAGATAACAACTTCAGATCTGGACAGCGAAGAACTAAGCTAGATCCGACAAGATCTCACTTCAAACGAAGAAATCTCTCTTGAAAAGATGAAGATCTTCAATCTAAGCTCTTGAATCTTCAATCTTGATCTTCGATTTGGATGGATGGAAGCACTAGATTAGAGTGGAGAAAAGAAGTGAAGAAGTGTAGAAGTCGAGCTCTCAAAATGGCAGCACTTCGTCGCTTCAAAATCCGGATTCCAAAAAGTGAGAACAACCCCTCCTATTTATAGCTGAAAACTGCCCTTAAGTCGTAACTAGTCTATCTCCTAAGTCGTTTCCGACTCACGACTCAAGCCCCTACGACTCAACAACCCCCTACGACTTAACCAAGCTACGAGTCAACACACGCTCCTACGACTTAATCCTCATCTGTCTACGACTCACGATAAAACAGCCATCTCCTAAGTCGTATACGACTTATAGCATCTTCCGACTCAACACAAAGGCTACGACTCATCAGAAGATACGACTTAACAAAGAGTTCAACCTACGACTCATCAAATAACTGGTACGACTCATCAGACACATGGGTACGACTCAACCACTAAGTCGGTTGCGACTTAACACCTTCGTCTATCTGACTTAACGACTTAACAACCTGCTGGAATACGACTTAGCTGGTTAGACGAGACAACTCGTTCTACGACTTATTAGTTAACTCGGTCACGACTTATACTTGGCAGAAGATACGACTCAACACATCTATGCTTCTACGACTCATGACCGCTAACTCCTCAGTAGCTCACGACTCAACAGCTTACTGGAATACGACTCATCGAACAAACACTAAACTCGGCAACGACTTATGAATGCGTGTGACCTAACATATGACTCGGTCACGACTTAACCCCTTAGGTCGCCTACGACCTAACCAAAGCCAACAACTAGTCTTCCTTAAGTCGTCTAACGACCTAACTCCAAGCCCTGTGTCAACACTCCCACCTCCTAAGTCGTATACGACTCACGACTTATGCTAAGTCGTGAACGACTTAGGACTTAGCCAAAAATTGCCTAAAATCTGAAATGGCTAAAAATGCTAAAACTCCAGATTTGACGAACTTTTCGATCCGTGAAAATACGGGTCGTTACATTCTCTCCCCCTTAGGAATTTCGCCCCCGAAATTCCAAGCAAACAAAGCAATCAAAGACTATTCTGTACGCCTACCATCCATAGCAATCAACAAACCATGCATCCAATTCTAGCTTAGCGTACAGAATTCTAAGACTTAGAACAAGTTACAATATCGCGAGATGAGATGACACCGTAGGGCCATACCTTGAAGAGTTCAGGATGAGCTGCCTTCATCCTCTCTTCCACCTCCCACGTACAGTCGTTATCATCATCACTCCATTGTATCTTGAGCAACTTAACTACCTTCCTCCTGAGCTGTTTCGTGTCGGTTTCAACAACACGAAGCGGCTTACGAGGTCTTCTATCAACTGGATCAACTTCTAAGTCTTCACAGCTATCAGCAGAAACCACTGTATTCGAGTCGTGCACATACTTCCGTAGATAAGATACATGAAAAACATTGTGCACACCCGACATCTTTTCAGGTAACTCCAACCTATAGGCGAGCTTTCCAATTCGCTCGATAATCGGGAATGGTCCAACAAATCTCGGAGTCAATTTACCTTTCTTCCCGAATCGGATAACATTCTTCAGTGGAGAAATCTTCACAAAAACCATATCTCCTACGTCGAATTCCAAATCCTTCCGACGCTTATCGGCATAACTCTTCTGACGGTCTTGGGCTGCCTTCATTCGTTGCCGAATGATCTCTATGCAATCTGAAGTCTGACGAATCATCTCTGGCCCAAGCATCAGCTTTTCTCCAGTTTCCAACCAACATGTTGGAGAGTTACACGGTCTTCCATACAATGCCTCATACGGTGCCATACCAATGCTTGACTGGTAACTATTGTTGTACGCAAACTCCACCAAATGAAGGTGATCTTCCCATGATCCTCCGAAATCCAAAACACAAGCTCTGAGGAGATCTTCCAAAACTCGGTTGACTCTCTCGGTCTGACCATCTGTTTGGGGATGATAAGCTGTACTCAAACACAACTCGGTTCCCAAAACTTCCTGGAAGCTCTTCCAAAATCCACTAGTGAACAATGGATCTCGATCGCTCACTATACTCTTCGGAATACCATGGAAACGAACTATCCACTTAACATACAACTCAGCCAACTTTGATGCAGTCCTAGTCGATCGAACAGGAATGAATCGTGCACTCTTAGTCAGACGATCCACAATGACCCAAATCCCTTCATTTCCCGCTCTGGTTCTAGGCAATCCATCAATAAAATCCATCGACACTTGTTCCCACTTCCATGTAGGAACTTCTAAGGGCTGAAGCAATCCACTTGGCTTTTTCTGTTCAGCCTTTACCAACTGGCAGTTCATACATTTGGAAATGAAATCTCCAACATCCTTCTTCATGCCTTCCCAGTAGTAGGTTCTCTTCATATCCCGATACATCTTATTTCCACCTGGATGAATTGTCAACTTCGAGTGATGACTTTCCTTCAGAACTTCACTCCTCAATTCATCTATATCGGGAACCACTAGTCGTCCTTGCTTTCGAAGCCAACCTTCTCTATCGACCTCGAATCCTTTATCCTTTTCTGGCTCCAATCCAGACTCCAATTCTCGGATAATCTTGACAAGCTTATCATCTCGCTTTTGACTCTCGCCAATCCTTTCCACAAGAGTCGGTCTTATCGATAAGTTTGCCAACATTTCAGGTTCCAATTCGCATCTAGGCCTGAAGTCAAATCCAGCTAAATACTCGAGACTCTTCCATTCAGAAAACATGGCTCCCAATCCTGCATGTCTTCGACTTAACGCATCAGCCACTGCGTTACCTTTTCCCGGAGTATAAGCTATACCAAAATCATATGATGCTAAAAACTCTAGCCAACGTTGCTGCCGAAGATTCAAATCCTTCTGGGAGAAAAGATACTTCAACGACTTATGATCCGTAAACAACTCGAATCGAACTCCCAATAGATAGTGTCTCCACATCTTCAGAGCAAAAACAATCGCCGCTAACTCCAAATCATGAGTTGGGTAATTCTTTTCATGCGGCTTCAGTTGTCGACTGGCATACGCAACAACTTTATCCTTCTGCATCAGCACTGCTCCAAGTCCAGTACCACATGCGTCGGTGTAAACCACCATCTCATCATTCCCACTAGGAATAGTCAAAACAGGAGCACTCGTCAGTCTCTCTTTCAGGATTCCGAAGGCTTGCTCACACCTAGCATCCCAACTGAACACTTGGTTCTTCTTCGTTAATCCTGTTAACGGTGCAGCTACCTTGGAGAAGTCTTTGATAAACCGTCGATAATATCCTGCTAATCCAAGAAAACTTCTCACATCTGATGCATTCTTAGGTCTAACCCAATCCTGGATTGCTGCCACCTTAGCGGGATCAACCGCTATTCCATTTCCAGAAATCACATGGCCTAAGAACCTCACTTCACTCTTCCAGAAGTGACACTTCGAAAACTTAGCCTTCAGCTGATGTTTCCGTAAGATCTCCAAAATAATTCGCAAGTGCGTCTTGTGCTCTTCTTCCGTTCTGGAATAAATCAGAATATCATCCACGAACACAAGTACGAACTTGTTCAACTGATCTCTGAACACTCTATTCATAAGATCCACAAAATATGCTGGCGCGTTAGTCAATCCAAACGGCATTACCAGCCACTCAAAGAAACCGGATGGTGTCCTAAAAGCAGTCTTCGGCACACTATCCTTAGCCACTCTCAACTGGTGAAATCCCGTTGCCAAATCCATCTGAGAAAACACCTTGGCTTCGTGAAGCTGATCAAACAAGTCATCTATTCTCGGCAATGGATACTTGTTCTTCTTAGTCACCTTATTCAGCTCACGATAATCGACGCACAATCTCAACGACCCATCTGCCTTGGTTGCAAACACAACTGGTGCACCCCACTCGGACACACTACGCCGAATGAATCCTTTCTGCAAAAGATCATCAACTTGCACCCTCAACTCTTGCTGTTCCCTAGGCGCCATCCGCCTAAGAGGCATCACAACAGGTCTGGCTCCTTCAACTAGATCTATACGAAACTCGATCTCTCTATGTGGCGGCAACCCTTTGACTTCGTCAAAGACATCCTTGAATCCATTAGCGATCGGCACTGATGACAGTCCATCCCGTGGAACAACTAGCGAATACATGAAGCTCATGAAGACGCCTTCTTCATGCTTACATCGTATCACAATCTTTCGCCCCTCCACATTCTCGACTGTCACTTCCAACCTTTCGCAATCAACCTTAGCCGCATACTTCCTAAGCCAGTCCATACCCAAAATAATTCCGAACCCCGCAAAGTTCAGAACAAAGCAATCACAAACAAAAGAGCAACCATGACTCGACACAACTAGACCACGGCATAACATACACAAACAAGACGAACCCCCAACTGGATTAGTCACAACCAATGGCCTATCAACAATATCCGGTTCCAAACCTAACCGGCCTACTAGTTCACTACAAACAAACGAATGCGACGCTCCAGTATCAAACAAAACTCTAACTGGAATACCACATAGGAAAAGAGTACCTTGAAAAACCACACTCTTTCCCTTCTCTTCAGCAGTAGGAGCTTTTGAAGACGACGGAACAGCTCCCAAAGCATAAGCTTGCACAATCTGCCTGTCCTTCCTTGGTTCTGGACAATTCTTCCTGAAATGCCCCGGCTTGTCACAGTTGTGACACTTCATCGGTGCCTTCGGATTCTTACAATCCTTCGAGAAATGGCCCTTCTGCTGACAATTGTAGCAAGTCACCTCGCCTTTCGGCTTCTTCTGGCCATCCTTACCCTTCTGCTGCTGCTGCTTCCTCTTCTGGTTTCCACCCTGCTGTGGTTTAGATTCTCCCTTGGTAACAGCAACAACAGGTCCTTCCTTAGGAAACAGACTCTCATGCCTAAGAGCTTTCTCCACAAGCTTCTCAAATGAATCATCCAAATGATCCACCAACTGTCTCCCAAGATAACTATCCAAGCCGGTCACAAACTTCTCATTCTTCTGGTAAGCAGACTCAATATATGACCGGGCATATTTGGACAAAGCTTCAAACTCAGAAACATACTCAAGAACAGATCTCCCACCCTGCTTGAGCTCCACGAACTTCTTGAACAGAACAGACTTCTGAGCTGTAGAAATGAACTTAGCTTCAAATCTGACTTGGAATTGCTCCCAAGTAATCTCTTCTTCCGGAGTAGTGATGGTAATAGAGTTCCACCAATCAGAAGCTCTCCCTTGAAGCTGCCTCGATGCCAACTTCCTCTTAGTTGCATCATCAATTCCCAAATCACCAAAGATCCTTCTACAAGCATCTATCCATCTCTGGACTTCGATAGTTGATTCTGTTCCCAAGAAAACCTTCCCTCCAAGAGCAGTATAATCCTTGCACAACTTAGCAAAATCCACTGGTTTCGGAGTTTGGACTTGAACTCCAACATCAACTGCCGCCCCCGGAACTGGTATCCTTCTCATGATCGAAGTCATCATAGCTTCGAACATGGCTGCATAATCAGCAGTCTCTTCAGTAGCACGACCTCCCCTAGCAGCTGGTCTCCCTCTTCGACTCATTCTCAATATCTATAAAAAGGAATGATTAGAACATCTAGAGAAACAACTGCATAAAGGACTCAAACTCTACTAAGCTACTATATTATATATAGTAATCATCCATCAAAATACAATTACGTCTCTCATACGTAGTTACGACAGCGAGCGTTGGGTAAAATCGATTAACCAATGCTCTGATACCAAATGTGAAGACCGCCCATGACCCCTGCACCGAATCTAAAGATAGTGCGCTGAAAAGTGTGCCAGGCGACCATGGACGACTGTCAGGGTAAAATAAAACAACAGAATCTATCGTATTACTCACAGCGCATGGACAAAATACAATAGAACATAAGTATAGTGAAGCTTTACAGAACAAAATGACATTATATAAAACTCCATAATAGTTGAATACAAGCATCCACATAGTCAAAACATCCAGCCTCACTACATAACTCTCAGAGAATACAAAACAGCGGAATATCCAGTACATATAAGAAGATAATATGCAACCCTCCAGCTCGTCTTCGATATCAGCATCGTGAGAAGAGAACAGCACCTGTCACCTGCTACCTAGTCTGCCCGTCCCAAAAATGGACGAACAACCCAAGGCAATAAGAATTAAAACATAAAGCCTTGAGTCAGACAACAGTCTTAGTGAGCAGTAAATTAACTAACAACATACCAAAAGAGCATAAAGGAAAAGGAATAGGAATACAACCCTCCCACTCCAACCTCATTCTACAGTGATAGCCCCCAGACACACACTAAGCAGAAGCAAACATAGCAGAGCATACAATTTAAAGTAAAGCTACTATCAATCGAGTCAAGGGCGATATTTTTCCAAGTACCAAGGCCTAAATCAGATAAGCACCCAGAAAATACCGCTCTTGAGTCCGAATGACGATACAACCAAACATCCATGACTCTGGCTATCACTGTTATCATTGCTTCGATATCACCGTTAATTGAATGACCGGCACATTCTTTCAGCCGTCCGTCAAGGGCTAATGGAAACCCCGGTTCTAGACATAACTCCCGCACGTCGTCGCAGCCCGTGCCTAGGACTATCGAATCTGCCCAGAGTACTCGACCATCAACAGTTGGCCGTTGGGACTATCGAATCTGCCCAAACGTACTCTTGCTTAGAGCATGCTAGAACCTTCAACAACGATGCTATCCAAGCCTCCTAGTCATCCTCCTTGACGACTATTCTCATATCCATTCATTATCCTCAACTCGAATCATATCACCGAGTTATCAACATGCTTGGAATGATCCCGTCTGGATTAGACCAAGTCTTCATCACATGATTGCCTCGCTTCATCACATCCTCGCGAAGCCTCATCTCATCATCACATCATCGATTCTATGCATAAGAGCTTCATCATCCCGCTACATATGCCACGAGCAGCTTTTCCAATTCAAGAGCCTTTCCCTTAGCTTTTGAGTCGTCTTCGGTCTAAATCTAATCATCAATCATCTAGTTCATAATAATCAATCAAATCAAACATCAATCCAAGCAATCAAGCATTCAAAAATGATCTAAGTAGACAATTATAACAATAATGGCATTTTCGTAATTAAAGAGTTGAAAGTCCAATAAGCATGAAAACATGGATTATATCTCTACAAACTTGATGAATGAACTTGCATAGGTTAACATATGATAGAATGGATGCAACATCATCATGAACAATGGATCTACATGGATCTACACATAGGATGAAGAAAATGCATGGAAATCACTAATTTAACACCAAATCGAGCCAACAATCCGATATACTCCTTTGGATCCGTGTGAGAGATAATCACCACTCACCAAATCACCTAAACAATCCAAAAGATAACAACTTCAGATCTGGACAGCGAAGAACTAAGCTAGATCCGACAAGATCTCACTTCAAACGAAGAAATCTCTCTTGAAAAGATGAAGATCTTCAATCTAAGCTCTTGAATCTTCAATCTTGATCTTCGATTTGGATGGATGGAAGCACTAGATTAGAGTGGAGAAAAGAAGTGAAGAAGTGTAGAAGTCGAGCTCTCAAAATGGCAGCACTTCGTCGCTTCAAAATCCGGATTCCAAAAAGTGAGAACAACCCCTCCTATTTATAGCTGAAAACTGCCCTTAAGTCGTAACTAGTCTATCTCCTAAGTCGTTTCCGACTCACGACTCAAGCCCCTACGACTCAACAACCCCCTACGACTTAACCAAGCTACGAGTCAACACACGCTCCTACGACTTAATCCTCATCTGTCTACGACTCACGATAAAACAGCCATCTCCTAAGTCGTATACGACTTATAGCATCTTCCGACTCAACACAAAGGCTACGACTCATCAGAAGATACGACTTAACAAAGAGTTCAACCTACGACTCATCAAATAACTGGTACGACTCATCAGACACATGGGTACGACTCAACCACTAAGTCGGTTGCGACTTAACACCTTCGTCTATCTGACTTAACGACTTAACAACCTGCTGGGATACGACTTAGCTGGTTAGACGAGACAACTCGTTCTACGACTTATTAGTTAACTCGGTCACGACTTATACTTGGCAGAAGATACGACTCATCACATCTATGCTTCTACGACTCATGACCGCTAACTCCTCAGTAGCTCACGACTCAACAGCTTACTGGAATACGACTCATCGAACAAACACTAAACTCGGCAACGACTTATGAATGCGTGTGACCTAACATATGACTCGGTCACGACTTAACCCCTTAGGTCGCCTACGACCTAACCAAAGCCAACAACTAGTCTTCCTTAAGTCGTCTAACGACCTAACTCCAAGCCCTGTGTCAACACTCCCACCTCCTAAGTCGTATACGACTCACGACTTATGCTAAGTCGTGAACGACTTAGGACTTAGCCAAAAATTGCCTAAAATCTGAAATGGCTAAAAATGCTAAAACTCCAGATTTGACGAACTTTTCGATCCGTGAAAATACGGGTCGTTACATTCTCTCCCCCTTAGGAATTTCGCCCCCGAAATTCCAAGCAAACAAAGCAATCAAAGACTATTCTGTACGCCTACCATCCATAGCAATCAACAAACCATGCATCCAATTCTAGCTTAGCGTACAGAATTCTAAGACTTAGAACAAGTTACAATATCGCGAGATGAGATGACACCGTAGGGCCATACCTTGAAGAGTTCAGGATGAGCTGCCTTCATCCTCTCTTCCACCTCCCACGTACAGTCGTTATCATCATCACTCCATTGTATCTTGAGCAACTTAACTACCTTCCTCCTGAGCTGTTTCGTGTCCCCACACATAGCTTCCCTCCTAGGCTCGCAAAAGTCTACATAGCTTACCAAAATCGACAGTAGGTGGGTGGCAAGAACTGCAATTGGTGCTCGCTCCATGGATCCTTTATTAGGGTTAAGATTGGCTTGTCCCCTTGCTTGAAGATACTAATGAAACCAAATCGGGACGTTCATGCCAAGAATCTCAGTCGCGTCGCCTGAGCCTGAACCAGTGGGGCATCTCATCTTCTATCTATGATTTAGGAATTTATTAGCAACTTTTCCATGGATAGTATTGGTAAGAATAAGGGAAAGAATTATTTTCATTATACTTATATAAAATCTTTGGAAAACTTTTTTAAAAACTTTTATCTATACTTACATATACATAAATATAAACACTTTAGAAACTCATTTTGAAAACCCTTTTGGAAATCTTTTGAAAATTTTTTATTTTCGAATATTTTTTCAAGTACGTTCTCTCAATATGCCCATAATCCCTAAGAATTTTCATAACCTTGTTCTGATACCAATAGTGACAACCCGCACCTCCCGACACACCGATCCAAAGCCTAGGGTGACTTTCGAACTCGCATCGATGTCAAGAAATATGAGCTGTCGGGATTTTTAAAAAAAGTTACAAGGACTAAGAGTAAACATGTACCAACCCAATATTTAATCACTTTAAATATGGATATTTAATATATTATTTAATAATTAACAAATGGATTTTATAACCCAAAAATACCCATTTTTAATAATAATCAGTGATGGTGTGAAATAACTTTTAAAGCATGTTTACAAAAAAATTAGTTCAAAAGGATGTAGAAAAATGTGATCGGAAATAGTTTTTCGAATTTTCGACTGTTTGATGTCAAAAAATTGTCAGAAACGTTGTGCATACTATAATATACATTTACACATTCATAATTAAATAACATAAGTATGGATAAGTTAAATAATAAGGTGAAAATGTATTTACTTAGAAAATAAGGGAGTTTGAATTTAAAAAGAGAAAAAGAAAGTTTCAGTGGGTATAAAAATCAACATAATTACATAAGAACACTCTTTTATACAATGTATTTTCTCATGTATGTACTATGATAGAATGTGTGAGAGAAAGGGGGGACATGAGGAACAAGAAAGTGTGGATGGAGGTGATGTGGCATTAAGAGAACGGAGGGCATGTACTTTAAGGATATTTTTGCAATTTACATATTTCATTTTGTACAAAATAAAACTCTTATTTTTTTTCTGATACAAAAGCTCATCTCTTTCTTTAAGCTTTTGAAAATCCTATTGATGGCTTCCTAAGTTTTCAAATACAAAAAACCTTTTCTTTTTTCACTTCTTTCCTAAGTAAAATTTACTAAAAAATAATTCTTTTTCTTCTACACATCCTCACTAACCAAAACAGGACCCAATATCCCTTAAACCCACCATGGCCGAGCCTATTTGCATCATGGCCGAACCATCTACGCCCTTAAACCCACCTTAAGTTAGTAAGCTTTTGGTGAGTAAAAACTCGCTTATTTTAGGAAATGTTTTAACTTTTATTTATGAGGTTTAATATGGTGAAATGTTGTCATCTGATGGATTTTAGCGATGGTTTGGTTTAGTAGATATGTGCTTACGTGTAATGTTGATTTTAGGTTTGAAATGAGGTCTAATGTAGTTATTAGTTAAAAAGTTATGATCTTGCTTGTGTTTATTGTGATGGCTTGTAAATATATGTTATGGTGTTGTGTGTGCTAAAAAGTTAGCTCTTTTGAATTGTAAAACGACTTGAGATCTTTTGGAAAACAAATATAGCTTTATTATTTTTAATTTTACTAAAATGTTTCCAAAGTTTCTAATTTTGTTTAGTTTTTCAACAAACTTTTACTTGTGTTTTTAAAGTGAGTAAAAGCTAAGAGTAAAGGGTTTGAAAAGTTAACTTAGAAAACGAACTCTATGTTATGGCATCCATAGCGAGCATTCATAGCGGTAGTCGCTATGGATGCAGTTCGAAAAAACTTAATGTTTTCTAAATTTAAAGTGTTTTATTTTTAAATATTTTTGAAAGCCATTTTCAAACTAACAATTAAGTATAAAAGATAATTGTTAACTACTTAATTAAGTATGAGTTAATAATTAATTTATTAATTAAGGATAATTGGTAGTTAATTAATAATTAAGTAATTAGTAACTAAGTATTAATTAAGCAAGTTAATTATAATTAATTAAAAAAGTTTTAATTGATTATTAACCAAGTAAGAGTTAATTAATTATTTTATTTTATTTAATTGAGGTTTAAGTATTCAATCAATGATTAATTAATTTGGGTTAAATAATTAATTTAGGTTTATTATTAAGCAATTTATTAACATTTAATTATGGATTAATTGATAATTAATTATGGTTTAATTAAAAGTTAATTAAGGTTTAATATGCCACTAAGTTAAGATTAAATCATTATTAATTAAAGGTTTATTTTAAACTCTATCAATTCCATTTTAAAACTGCTTTCTTAAAGTAAAATAATTTGTAAACAAGGGATCTTTTGTCTATGCCATTAAGTTGGCCTAATAAATATGAATGCTTTATAGATGACATCTGTTTAGCAGAATAAACGCCCGTTCTACTATAACTTAATTGAATAGGTTATTTTGGACATCCATTTAGTAGAATAAAACGTCGTTCTCCTATCATTTGATTAGATAAAATATAAATGACATCTTCTTAGGAGAATATATCCCCATTCCACTATAATTAAATTAACTATATTATTTGGACATCCAGATGGTAGAACAAATCCCCATTCTACTATTATATTGATTTGGACATTGAAATTTATGCTAGTATATTCATATTGAATAAGAGATGTTCTCTAATTATGTATAGTTGTTAATTGCTTTTATATTTGTGCCCACCCTTGTGTTCTGTGATGTTTGAATTGGTCATGTTATCCCCTTTGAAATATTTTGTTACATCTTGTGCATGGTTTTTACAAAGATAGTTAATTATTTGAATAAAGATAGTTTATAACAAAATAATTATTTCAATAATAAGGTTTTAAAATTAATTTATTATTTTAATAATAAGGATTTAAAATCAACTAATTATTTCAATAATGGTGTTTTAAAATTAATTAATCATTTTAATAATGATGTTTTAAAGATAATTAATCATTTAAATAAGGATGTTTTAAAGTTAATTAATCTTTTTAAATAGTGTTATTTTGAAGCAATTAATCATGATTAAAGCTAATTTATTATTTTAAATAAAGATGTATAGAAAATAATTAATCCTTGGTTAAAGTTTATTTATCATTTTAAGTAATGGTATTGAAGGAATTTATTAGTTTTAAAAAGATAATTAATTTATGTTAAAGTAAATCAATTCATTTTGATAAAGTTGTAATTTAAAATGTGAAAACCCAGCACAAGTTTGATTTTAAAAGTAAAAGTTCGATTCAGTTATGAAAAAGTAGTTCTGTAAACGATATCGCTTATATGAAAAAGGATTTAGTCATACTTTTAACACTAAACGTCGAGGCATGGACTCTTTCCTATCTCGAAGGATAAAAATTTCATTAAGGTAATGCCTAGAGGTAACACTACCTCAACTTGCCCAGCTTTATTTTCAATCGAGGGATGTCACAAGTTTGGAATCGACTAGTAGTGATAAGAATATTAGATTTAATTTCCATATACGATCATTTTTTATTATCCCTGATAGTTGATTTATTAACTATTAGAACAGCTTTCTTCATTATGTATCATCAATCTAAGATGATTTGTTGCTCATTTGAGCTTTGTTATCCTTTGTTGGAAATGACTAAAACCAGAAAGCGAGTGGGGGCCAAGTTATGTGGGGTTGCCCCCATTTGGGTATATTCACATCTACTCTAGGTTGGTTCGGTTATATGTGCACTAAGATATGAAATACTCGGATACTAGGTAAGGTTGGCGGGGTCCGGCTTGGAGTTCCCGAGAGGTGCCATAGGAGAGAATGACCCTCTCAAGTATATTGACTAGAGGTATACTTTTGGTAAGGAGAGCGCACCCTCCTAGTCATTTGTTGAAAAATTTACCTTTCCTTTCCTTTGATTCCAAACTTTTAAATTTACTTCTTTCTTAACTACATCGGGAAGTGTTGAGCACTTCGCGATGTTTAATTATTTGTATCCATTATTGTGATTGGATGTTGTTATTGTAAGGGGAAACCTATTCCGCAGTCGGCGACATGGTCTCACATGTTGTGTGTATTTCCACCTTTTTGTTTAGAGACTTACTTATACCAGACTTATTGTCTAACCCGAGTTGTTTGTTTCCCTAAACTCTCGGATACTAAATTATACTTGAGTAGTCTGAGAGTAGTAGTTTTTCATTGGGCTCTTTGAAGACGATGGACGAGCAGGAGTTTCCTTTATCTATCTAGTTATTTATTTCCGCTGTTATGTCTATTATATATGTGTATTTTATAGCAATATGTGCAAAGGCAGAGTGTATAACCGCCTAGTCTAATAATTGTAGTACTTTTGTGTAACTTTGATAACTCCATGTAAGGAGTAACCTTATGTACTATATTATTTTGTATGATATATAATTGTTCCATCATGATATTTTCTATTATCTCATGTTCTATGTTCTTTTATTTTACCATGTGACAACTTGTCTTTCTGACGCTTAGGTAATGGCCCACGAATACCGTGGATGTATTAAGTCTCGTTCCTAGGGTCAGAAAGGTAGGTCGTCACAAAGTAGTATCAGAGCTCAGGTTGAATGAACATCTAGACTTTAGGTGGGGTAAACTCATTATAGATAGGGTAAGTGACACCCTAGATTGAGTTTGAGCGTATATATATAAGAGTGCGTATTTGTTATTTTTATAAAAATGTTTTTATATTGTGTTGATTGATTTGTTTGGTAGGTTATGGATTCCGGTCAATACGAGCAACTAACGCTATTGATATGGATCTCTAAAACACTTAAACAAGACCAACCGACAAAGTATTTTTTAAATTAGGTATTTTACCTAGATTATATTTATATATAAAGGAAGATTTTTAGAAAATTGTTATAGTTATTTAGGATAGCTTGTTGTTAAGGAATGATAATATTTGATAATTATCGTTATTGTTGATTAGTTAGGCTCAAATAGTTTATGAGCATTTCTTGTTTTAGTTAAATTAAATACGAACACCTTATTAATTATGGTTCACAATTTGACTATAAAGCTTTCGGCGATAATGTTGGGATAAAAATTTAAATTTGATTGTAATAAGATTTGGTTATTATAACATAAACTAAGAATAAACATTGTGAAATGTTTTTATAAAAAGGTGGAATTATAAAAGTATGATTTGTTTATGAATGATAGAAGATTCAAACTGAGAATTTGAGAATTGAAATCCAGTTGTCTTGGAAATTGTTTTCAAAGTTTTGGGAAAAATAATAATGGTATTATTTTGAAAGTATTTATGAATGGAAGTATTTTGGAAATATTTTAAAGGAGGTAGAAAGCACTAAACTCACTTCGGTCGTTGGAAAATAATTCCGATGATGATTGCAGCATCATTGGTATTTATTTTCAAGTTTCTGCATGGGAAAATGCTACCATAGCAATTTGTTATAAGTTTGTTTTGATAAAGCAGATTTTGATTAAATCCAAAAAGCATGAGTTGATTTGAAGAAGAAGAAAATTGTATATTATTATTTTAAATGATTTTTTGGAGAAAATAATAAATAGTATTACTTGAAATTTTTACAAGTATGGATATGTTGGTAAGAGAATTTTGAGTAAGAAGTATATATATTTTTTATTTTATAAAGTGGGTTTTAAAATAGAAGAAGAATTTTATGTTAACTAGTTCGAATGACCCGAAAATAACTAAAAATGGGGAAGAGATGTGTTCGGATGGTAAACACTTCTCTTAAATATTACCTTTCTTGGTAAGGGAATATATGATACCATTGGTTGTACCTAGTTTCATAGTATCATTTTAGGGTTACTCAAGCTATATAAATATATTTTTTATGGTTAAAATGTATTAAAAAAACCCATTTCAAAAGAGTTTTGAAATAAAGCCGGGTATTTGGATCTCCAATTTACTTAAGAGAAATAAATTCAAAATGGAAAAATCTGAACCAGATAGTAGTATATACTCTCAGGATGTAGTAGAGTATTACAAAAATTAAGCTTAAGTTAGTTCTATGAAATGTTTTCATAAATAATTTTAGCAGAAATAAAAATTGGTGTTAGTGAGAACCAATAAAACAAGTACATAAGTTGAACATAAATCATTCCTATTTTCACATAGGTTGGATCCAAAATTTGAGTACATGACTTTAAGGTATGTCACACCGTTCCAAATAAGGGTCCATCACTCGATTTTTGACGGCGAACACTTGGTAAGGGTTCTGTACATGGAACCAAACTTTTCTATCATTGTATATGGATATGTAAGGAGAATGGAGGTTCCTAATCAAGGAGCCTGATTGGGGTTCGGGCTAAAAAAAAGATCGGGTGAGTGATACTAGTTTGGAAAAGAAGTTATGTATTCGAGTAGAGATAGAACCCGATTTTGCATAGGAACGATCTATAAGCATCACGTGGACTTAAGAGTAATTTGGATGTTTCTTTCAGGGTTTAGGTTGTGGTAGAATTTCGGGGTCAAAATTCTTTTAAGGGGAGAGAATGTAACGACCCACAATTTAATATGGATATTTAATATATTATTTAATAATTAATAAATGGGTTTTATAACCCAAAGTACCCCTTTTTAATAATAACCAGTGATGGTGAAATGATTCTTAAAATGTGTTTACAAAAATCTTTAGTTCAAAAGAAAATAGAAAATGTGACTGGAAATCGGTTTCCCAATTTTTGACTTTTCGGTGTCAAAAAGTTTTTGGAAACGTTGTGCACACTAGTATACATTTACACGTTAGTATATTAAATAACATAAGATGGATAAGTTAAATAATAAGGTGAAAATGTATTTACTTAAGAAAAAGTGGAGTTTGAATTTAAAAAGAGAAAAAGAAAGATTCCATGAGTATAAAAATGATCTTAAGTACATAAGAACACTCTTTTATCCAATGTATTTTCTCATGTATGTACTTTGATGGAATATGGGAGAGGAAAGGTGAATGTGAGGAATAAGGAAGTGTGGATGGAGGTGATGTGGCATTAAGAGAATGAAGGGCATGTACTTTAAGGATATTTTTGTAATTTACACATTCCATTTTGCACAAAAGAAAACTCTTTTTTTTTCTCATTTTATCACTTCATTTTCTTACTTTTCAAAAGCTCATCTCTTTCCTTAAGCATTTGAAAATCTTATTGATGGCTCCCTAAGTTTTCAAATTAAAAAATCTATTCTTATTTCACTTCTTTCCTAAGTAAAATTTACTAAAAAATAATTCTTTTTCTTCTACACATCCTCACTAACCAAAACAGGACCCAATATCCCTTAAACCCA
Organism: Allium fistulosum; assembly: GCA_030737815.1. Classification (NCBI taxonomy): domain Eukaryota; kingdom Viridiplantae; phylum Streptophyta; class Magnoliopsida; order Asparagales; family Amaryllidaceae; genus Allium; species Allium fistulosum. The sequence continues at coordinate 1,065,200,153 of CM060906.1, forward strand.
CCATGGCCAAGCCTATTTGCATCATGGTTGAACCATCTAGGCCTATTTAGGGTCCAAAAATCCCATTTTTCCAAGTTAAAGCAAAGACCTAGCTCGTATACAAGTTCTAGTAGAAGTTTCCTTGAGTTGGTAAGCTTTTGGTGAGTAAAAACTCACTTATTTTAGGGAAAGTTTTAGCTTTTATTTATGATGTTTAATATGGTGTAAAATGTGGTTGTTTGATGGATTTTAGTGATGGTTTGGTTTGGTAGATATGTGCTTATGTGTATTGTTGACTTTAGGTTTGAAATGAGGTCTAATGTAGTGATTAGTTAAAAAGTTATGATCTTGCTTGTGTTTATTGTGATGGCTTGTAAATATACGTGATGGTGTTGTCTATGCTAAAAAGTTAGCTCTTTTTACTTGTAAAATGACTTTAGATCCTTTGGAAAACAAATATCGTTTCATTAGTTTTTATTTTAGTAAAATGTTTCCAAAGTTTCTAATTTTGTTTAGTTTTTCAACAAACTTTTACTTGTATTTTTGAAGTGAGTAAAGGGTTTGAAAAGTTAACTTAGAAAACTAACTCTATGTTATGGCATCCACAGCGATAGTTGCTATGGATGCAGTTCGGAAAAACTTAACATTTCCTAAATTTAAAATGTTTTCTTTTTAATTGTTTTTGAAAACCTTTTTCAAACCATTAATTAAATATAAAAAGATAATTATTAATTACTTAATTAAGTATGCGTTGATAATTAATTAATTTATTTATTAATTAAGGATAATTAGTAGTTAATCAATAATTAAGTTGAGTAATTAGTTATTAAGTATTTATTAAGTAAGTTAAGCAATTAAGAAAGTTTTAATTAATTATTAACTAAGTATGAGTTAATTAAGTATTTAATTTTATTTAATTAAGTTTTAAGTATTCAATTAATTATTAATTAATTTGGGTTGAATAATTAATTTGGGTTTAATTATTAAGCAATTTATTAACATTTAATTATGGATTAATTGATAATTAATTATGGTTTAATTAAAAGTTAATTAAGATTTAATATGCCATTATGTTAAGATTAAACCATTATTAATTAAAGGTTTATTTTAAACTCTATCGATTCCATTTTAAAACCGCTTTCTTAAAGTAAAATAATTTGTAAATAAGGGATATTTTGTCTATGCCATTAAGTTGGCCTAATAAATATGAATGCTTTATAGATGACATCTGTTTAGCAGAATAAACTCTCGTTCTGCTATAACTTAATCGAATAGGTTATTTTGGACATCCATTTAGCAGAATAAAACATCGTTCTGCTATCATTTGATTAGATAAAATATAAATGACATATGCTTAGGAGAATATATCCCCATTCCACTATAATTAAATTAACTAGATTATTTGGACATCCAGTTGGTAGAACAAATCCCCGTTCTACTATTATATTAATTTGGACATTGAATTTTATGCTAGTATATTCATATTGAATAAGAGATGTTCTCTAATTATGTATAGTTGTTAATTGCTTTTATATTTGTGCCCACCCTTGTGTTCTGTAATGTTTGAATTGGAAATGTTATCCGCTTTGAAATATTTTGTTACATCTTGTGCATGGTTTTTACAAAGATAGTTAATTATTTGAATAAAGATAGTTTATAACAAAATAATTATTTCAATAATAAGGTTTAAAAATTAATTGATTATTTTAATAATAAGGATTTAAAATCAACTAATTAATTTAATAATGGCGTTTTAAAATTAATTAATCATTTTAATAATGATGTTTTAAAGATAATTAATTATTTAAACAAGGATGTTTAAAAGTAAATTAATCTTTTTAAATAGTGTTATTTTGAAGCAATTAATCAGGATTAAAGCTAATTGATTATTTTAAATAAAGATGTATAAAAAATAATTAATCCTTGATTAAAGTTGATTTATCATTTTAAGTAATGGTATTGAAGGAATTTATTAGTTTTAAAAAGGTAATTAATTTGTGTTTAAACTAAATCAATTCATTTTGATAAAGTTGTTTAAAGTTGTTATTTAAAATGTGAAATCCCAGCACAAGTTTAGTTTTAAAAGTAAAAGTTCGATTTGGTTATGGAAAAGTAGTTCTGCAAACAATATTGCTTATATGGAAAGGATTTGGTCATACTTTTAATACTAAACGTCGAGGCATGGACTCTTTTCTATCTCGAAGGTTAAAAATGTCATCAAGGCAATGCCTAAAGGTAACACTACCTCAACTTGCCTGGCTTCATTTTCAACCAAACGATGTCACTTGTTTAGAATCGACGAGTAATGATAACAATATGAGATTTAATTTCCATATAAGAACATTTTTAATTATACTCGATAGTTGATTTATTAACTATTGGGTCAGCTTTCTTCATTGTGATCATCAATCGAAGATGATTTATTGCTCATTTGAGCTTTGTTATGCTTTGTCGGAAATGACTAAAACCAGAAAGCGAGTGGGGACTAAGTTATGTAGGGTTGCTCCCGCTAGGGTATATTCACATCTACTCTAGGTTGGTTTCGGTTATACGTGCACTAAGATGTGAAATACTCGGATACTCGGTAAGGTTAACGGGGTCTAGCTTGGAGTTCCCAAGAGGTGTCATAGGAGAGAATGATCCTCTCAAGTATATTCACTAGAGGTATACTTTCGGTAAGTGGGGCGCACCCTCCTAATCATTTGTTGGAAAGTTTCCCTTTTCTTTCCTTTGATTCCAAACTTTTAAGCTTACTTCTTTCTTAATTGCATTGGGAAGTATTATGAGCACTTCGTGATGTTTAATTATTTGTATTTATTGTGGTGATTGGATGTTGTTATTGTGAGGGGAAAATTGTTCCGCAGTTAGCGGCGTGGTCTCACATATTGTTTTTATTTTCACCTTTTTGTTTAGAGATTTACTCATACTAGACTTATTGTCTGACCTAGTTGTTTGTTTTTGCTAAACTCTTGGGTACTCAATTATACTTGAGTGGTCCGAGAGTAGCAGGTTTTCTTTGGGCTCTTTGAAGATGATGGACGAGCAGGAGGCTCCTATTTCTATCTAGTTATTTATTTCCACTGTTATGTCTATTATGTATGTGTATGTTGTAGCAACATGTGCAAAGGCAGAGTGTATAATCGTCTAGTCTGATAGTTGTAGTACTTTTGTGTAACTCTGATAACTCCATGTAAGGAGTAACCTTGTGTACTATAGTATTTTGTATTATATATAATCGTTCCGTTGTGAGATTTTTCTATTCTTTCATGTTATGTTCTTTTATTTTACCCCATGACAACTTGTCTTTCGGACGCTTAGGCAACGACATACGAATATTAAGTTTCGTTCCTAGAGTTCAGAAAGGTGGGTCATCACAAAACAGATATGATCTAAGACATTCTACACTTTCAGATCTCACAGCGGAAGAAATAATATATAAATATATAAAATAACCATCTTAGAAAATATCTCAAAACACGATCTTAGAAAATAGTACGCAGTCAAATCCAGAGTACACAGAGATACGATACATAGTCTGGTAAGTACTAAGTATTGAATAAAATAGATAGCTACATGGAGAGCAATATAAAATGACAAGCAACTCCAATGATGAGCTCGCCTATCCACGTACTAATCTCAGGCCTATCACCTACCGCTCTATCCTCCCGTGGTAAGGAAAAAGAAAGGAAAATGAGTGAGTCAAACAAAAGTATGGTGAATGAGTACATTGTTAATATATGGTGATCACATGCAATCGATTTTAGTGATACTTCATGTGACCTAGAATGTCCAAAAAGTGTTTGTGAGTTACTTGTGTTCTTTACTTAAAGGGTTTAGGTCAATACATACCTACAATAATTACTTGTGCAGGCTCATACTTAGGGTCAAACAACTAATCAAACCTCTAGATAACTAATGATCGGCTAACAACTACTGGAACTACTCCACATAGGATTACCCTACCAATCTCCACATTACGACTACACGTAACTATTCAAACATAGGTTTCCCTACAATTTCTACCATGAGACTAAGTTTCCCACAACTACGACTAATTGTACCCTAGTTATGCATTGAAGGAGAGCCTGCAAAGCCGACCCGCCGAAGTGCCTCATCGTCTACATCTGTGTCCACCTCTCAATCATAACATAACGCCTCTTATTGCACCGCGCCTGAATCCAACAACAACACACCCTCATGTCGTGTCATATGTAAATATAAGGAACTCATGTTGGTGTCGAGCTACACACTTCATCAGGCATTACCATCAGTATTGCGCATCCACCGTAGAACCTACTACGAGTGCAAATTTGTGATAGGATCGCCTCTAATCGAATATCAACCCCAACTGGGTAAATAACATTTACCCAGTCCCGCAACGTCCTAACTTCTTCAACATAGGGAACCAGCTTCCCCACTTCTACTAACATTCATATATATATATATATAATATACACACTATGAACTATTTTATTTGTAACCTACGCCTTAGGCCGATGTTCTTGCTGCGCTTTGGAAACACCAACTGGTCGACCGCTTGCTGTCGACCACTCTAGTAAGAGCGGTCAATCGGTCGTCGATGTTTAATTAGGGGTTATCGTTGTTTTAGATTCATTAATTATTAGTTAATCAAGTTCGTTACCAAATGTCCATTACAGTAACTTACCATTTCATCTTACAGCAATTACAGTGAACCCAAATTTACAACTATCAAAACTTCCTATTCAAATTCAATTTGCAGATTTACAGTAAAGAAGTTTAACCTATGGTTATTATTAACATTAAAGGTTATGTTAATTCGTATCAATTTGAGAAAAGGGGTATATATAGGTTTATCAATTTCATAAATTAACAGGTTAACATCAACTTATATTTATTGTTTAGATCTCAAATCTACATAACAGAATCCCCAGTTTTTAACTTTTAACCACCCAAATCAAATAGGGTACACTAAAATTAACTATATATAAATCACCTAATTAACAGTGAACCCACTCACCTCAAATGCAAGTTATCTCCTCCAAATCGTGCTTAGGATTTACTCCGTTTGCTAGCCCTGCGCTTGATTTAAATTTCTTCAATCTCTCTATTTTTTTATTTTAATTTATTTTTGAGGAAGTTTGCGATTTGAGGAAGAGATTTGAATTTGACAGAGTTTAGAAGTTTTGACTAATATTTTGTGAATTAGGGTTTCCATTAGCTGTGTATTTATAGGGGTTCAAAGCAATATGGACCATTGATCAACCTTTGGAAAATATTTATTTAAATCTTGATTGCTAACCATATACTTCACTGTTAAGAAAAATATAAAATTAAATCTACGCCATTGGCTGCTCAAAACCCTAGCCGATATAACTCGATGGTCGACCACTTGCAGTAGACCGGTCCCAATCAATCTATCGATTGGTAGGGTTTAATATTTATATTTCATTTTTTTGATTTAACTAATTTCGACTGTGAATTTTCAAACATTTATAACTTTTCCATGTTAGTTCCAATTTAAAAAAGTTATATATGAAAATTGTCTAGAAAATCGCTATGAACGCAACAGTGCAAGTTTCGTAGCTAGATTCGGATGTTTCAAATATTCCATTTTTCCCTTATTATATTTGAATTAAATTTTTTTATTAAATTTTCGCTTAAATTTTCCTGGTGTTACAAATGTAGATAATTATAACTTTATATAGCATATGTTCTTACAATATTAGAAAGGTTAAATGTTACTATTTCATTTTTCTAATAAGGCTCCCATAAGTCTTTGATTTTTCTCTAAAGCCAAAGACGAAACATATAAGTCTTTTGACTTTAGTAGTAGGTGTTAGGACTCGTATATCCTTGGATTCCAACCTTTAGTAAAGCTCAACAAACTATACTCCCATATACGATGGATAGCTCCTTACCAGTTGCATCATATACAACTCTTAACCGTGGTTGTCCTAATGTCATTTTTACCTTGAGGAATGCTCAATAAGTAAAAAGAGATTATTCACCCGTTCTCACCATTTTGTGACAACCTAAGTATACTATACATACCTTGAGGAAAGCTCAACAAATATGTAGATGTATCTTACCTTGTGTAGTCTATAAATTAATAATAATACATATTACATCTCTAGCTTGAGGAAAGCTCAACAACCGGAGAACTAGTGATTTATTAACGTATAAATTGTAAAGGACAACTTTATATTAAAGATTCATAATCTTCAATATATTATATCGAGTGATATCGAATTATGAAATAATGTATTTCTTATGAAATACCCTCGTGATTCAAATGATAGACACATCAGAAACCACGGTATACGTACTTTTACATATGTATTTATTCGTTAATTATATTTAGGATTTCTTTAATGTTCCACCTTCAGTTTATACATTTATATTATACAAGTTTTATTATTATATAACTTTCATATGCTTTATTTAACTTATATAATATTTTATGCATAACATTATATTAATTAAATTTTATTTAATTAATTAACACTTTAATTAATTATTATATTATTCAATTATAACATATTATCTTGAATATATATACCATAACCTTTATAATAAACACATATATTATATATATATATTAAATAACTTTTTAATTAATTTATTTAATTAAACAATTTTAATTAAATTTTATTAATATCGAGAATTCTTTTATACACACATGTATACTCATATTGTCTTAAATAATTCAAGACAACACAATATGTATCATTCTATATATTATACATTTATGTATATCTAATTAATTAACTTATTTAATCTATTTATTTATTTTATTAATCTTATTAATAAATAATGTTTTCAAAATTAATTTTATAACATTTTCAAACATTTTGAGAAATTATATTATAACTTGTATAATATGTGTTTTATTTTAAATTGAACTTTTAAATTTAAAATTTTTATTTTAAATTTCAAAACAATTTGAAAATATATATTATAACATTTATAATACTTTTCTTATTTTAAATTTTTTTTTTTTAATTTTAATTTCAAAACAATTTTGAAATTAGTCCAAGACTAAATTCAAATTGGGTATTTTTATTAAGGATAACCTTTGGGCTTACTTCATCCTTTCAGGCTAAGTTAGTAGTCAGGTAGGGGAGAGTACTTGATTACCCAAATCCAACCTTAGACACCGCTTTTCTAGACAGCCTACTATATGGGTAGGCTTTAATAAGTTAGTCCTAACTCTGCTAATTTAGGCTGTATATGCTATTTGGTTCTGATACCATTATTGGAACTGGGCCAGCCGCAATGGACGAAGTGAATATTAGGCTTAGGTCCCTAATAAGTTTCAAAATACACAAAAACCCCAGTAAAAAAAAGTATGTAAATTAGGTCCCAAGAATTAAGTTACTAAGTAATTGCATATAGTTATGCAATTATTCACTGAATAATTGTAGACATTTATGCAATTATATCCAAAAGTTGCATAAATTTATGCAATTTTTTCGGTGAATAATTGCGGAAATTTCCGCAAATTTTTTGGTGAATAATTATGGAATTTTCCGCAATTTTTTGAAAAAAATGCAGAAATTTCAGCAAATTTTCAATGAATAATTGTGGAAATGTCTGCAATTTTTTGATATAATTGCATAAATGTCTGCAATTATAGTGAATAATTGCATAAGTGTATGCCATTATTCGCTAACTTAATTCTAGGGACATAATTTACAAACTTTTTTTACTGGGGTTTTTGTGTATTTTGAAACTTATTAGGGGCCTGTGCCAAACTGTCCCATGGAAGAATTGGGTAAATTTTAAAAAATTTACCTTTTTGGATCGTTGTTGGGCATACATGTAGTCTAAATTTATTTAGAACTTTTCTAAATTTTCTTTTAAATAAAATCAATATCTTATTTGAATTTATAAATAAAATTTATTTTTATATAATTTAATATTATATTTCATATATTTGTATCATATACACATACAAATGTACGTCCACGTGCAACAATATAAGGTGTACATGGTTTGATATGTCCGTGTATAGATGTTGAGATTTACACCGTAACGGACATATTAGCCCCTCGTGTATACTATCATATAATCTAAATTTACATATATGTGCGTAAAAATTATTATGTAAATAAATATACATATACACACATACATACATACACACATACATACATACATACATACATACATATATATGTATAAATTTAACTGTATATTTATTATAAAATATTGGCTATAAATTATTTATATAAATCATTTATGAGAAATATATAAATACAAACATATATATAATATAATTAAATTTCAAAATTATTTTAAATATTAATTTGTAAAATAATTTAAAACCTTTATCATTTATTATGAAAACAAAATTAACTTTATTTAATTTATAATATATACATAGATCTATATTATATATATAAACATATAGCTATTTAATTAATATATATATATAATATTTTTACCAAATACATATATTTGTTGTTGCTCACTGCCTAAAAAATTATTTTAATTATGGTTTAAGTAAGTTTTAAGTAAAATATGCTTCAAAAATTAAAATATATGTGGATTTAATAAATAAAATGTTTATAAATCATATTTAAAGCCAAATACATATTTTATAATGTATATAAAAATTTCCTATAAAATTATATTATTTATATGTGAATTATAAATATATTTTGTTTGTTTAGCAAATTTTAAATCAAATAAATAAATTGAAATGTTTATATATAATGTATAAAATTATTTATTCACCGTCGATTGGTTTTAGGTATGTAAATAACGTTTTAAATTTTTTAAATATATATATATCATATGAATTAACATTTTATGATTATTGGAAGGTACCACTTCCATGGCTCTTTAGGTGCTGCCAATCATGAATCGGTCGGAAGCAACAATAACGGGGAATGGTGATCTCGAGCGGAGGCCTAATCTATTGTATTGATATACATATTATGTAGGTGGCAATATTGTTATCCATATATTTTTCTAGAAGAAGTAACAAACACTAAAAGGAAGTTGAAATTAAAGGGATGTCATGACCAAAGGCGGAAGACATGTCGAACCCAACGGCGATATAGGTTATCACACCTATGAATGTAAAACAATTGTAAACGGTCGATATCAAACCTTAACAAGCAATCTAAACTTATAAACAGCCTCAAAGAAATGATATCGAACTTCATTACAAGAAGGAATGTCTGAGTTAAGGATGTTGAATTATAGGATGCCGCATATGATCAGGACAATAAGGACATCGAACGGTTGCACCAATGCCGCATCTCATCGATGTTGCATGTCGTCATGATGGATGTCGCTTGTCACTGGATCAGTAAAGATATTGAATTTCAGAGTTGCCGTGAACCACCAACATTCAAAAGGATGTCGGAAGTTGTTAATTTACATGAGGATGTTGAAAGCCATGCAAGGAGAAAGAAGCAAAAATCATTAATACAAGGAGAGCAAAATCAAATGGGTTTAGTGTATTTTCTTTAATTAAGCTTCAAAGGCATTCATATTTCACTACATACTCCTTGTTGAGGCCACCACCAAGATAGTGGTCCATGTGATGTGTTCAACCATAAAGAGATCACGACAAGTGGTGCCATCAAGTCTGTCCATTATGTCAAGTCATCAATCCATGCCAACTCATATCAAACAATGGAAGTAAATCTTACCTCCTTACAACTACTGTAAATAGAGATGCACCCGCTCATGAAAAGGGGTCTTTAACTTCTTTCCCTCTCTTAGCATAAATCACTTTTGGTCTAGAACTTTTCTAAGCTCTCTCAAGAGCTTAAAACTATTATAATGGCAAATGGCCAACGAAGAAGAAGATGACATATGACATTTGCATATAAAGACTTGAACAATTAAAATTTGCACATTTGGCCTATTTGTAACATGCCTTACAATTGAACAAAGAGTATAACTTGTGCCTATTGCCTATTTTATCTATTGATAATAACTTTAGATCTACTGCATATTTGGACTTGCATATTCATCCTTAAATATATGATTTAAGTTTCAAATGATTTCGTAATTAATTCAAAATCAAGAGGTATTACTGAAATTTCTATGAATCTATCTCCTTGTAAAACATCTTGGGTGTTAAACCAATTTTTAATTTAATATTTTGGCGCTAGAAGGAGGACTCAAACCTCTGTATATTCGAGCATTGACCAAGTTACCCTAAAATTTGAATTCAATTTTTAATTTTGAAAACTTATTAAATATTTGCAGTGGAAAACATGCTATCACCAATGAACAGCTCATTCACATCCGCCAAACTGCTTCTCATTCGAAACTCAACAATCAGCAGACTTGTCTTTTATGGCATCACATGACTAACTTAAGATCTCATAATCTTTTATATACGGCATCAATCAACATTTCATGAACAATATATTTTCTCTTTTCCTTTCCGCTTTGTCTCTCCTCCACTACATTTCATAAACCCCTCCCTATTTGACAACTCATTTCTTTTTTTTTGAAAATTGGTAAACGGGCCAAGCCCACATAGTTATATCAGTTGGGATATTTCGGGTAAATATATTACTACCCGATACCACATACAAAGACGCCAACCCTAGAACAGATTAGGGTAAAACATTATCTCCTCAATCACGAAAAGAAAATAAAAATGGCGGACCGCCATGAGCGATTTAGCTGTAAACTCCACAATATCATGCTAAAGCTCTATCTCGTCTTCTTACTACTCTCGCCTCTCTTCCAGTATTAAAGACTCTGGTTGAATTTGCTTCTCATGCTGCTATCGGCATTATTTGAGCTAATATGATTTCTCGAGTCTAAGTTGTGCTTTGCGTGGCTAAGATCTGCAGATCTGGTGTTAACGCAACCCAGATCTATAGATTTTTAGCTGCCTTCGCCTTCTTCGAAGTTATTGTTGGTTGGAGGCTCGTAGTTGACTTGATGGTTCGCTGATGAATACTAGAATCAGTTTGATAATCCCTCGGATTGAGAAGATAATGCTCAATATGCTTACTACCAGCCTCTCTGCTCCAATAATCCACAAGGAAATCAAACTTGGTCTGATTTCTGATCTTTTTCTTGGATTTTTGGAGAATGATTTTGCTATCATTTTCAATAATAGTCCATCTTTGCTCTTTGGACAGCTTTGTTTTATTATGAGTACGATTGTTTCTCTCTTTCCATAAATGATAAACTGCAGTAGTTAAAAGAACATGCGCAAGGTCTCTTTCGAGGGATTTACTTCTGAAATGATTGTTGATATCAGTAATAATTTGATTAAGATCCATGCTGTTTGTATTGTTCATCCCCAACTTAGATTTGATTTGACTCCATATATAATAACTGTAGCTGCATTCAAAGAATAAATGAGTCACTGTTTCATTCGATAAATTGCATAAGGAACAGAGTGAAGAATTATTTCTACCCATTTATTGATTATATCTAAAGTTGGCAATCTATTTTTAATAGCAAAGTATGTACAGATAGCCATCTTTGGATTATTCACCCTATTCCATATGCAATTGTACCATTCTACAGTAGGTTGTTTGTTTCTGATATGCTCCCAAAGTTTTTTTAAAAGAAAACTTACCATTACTGTTAGCTAACCATTCCCAGTAATCACTTTCGGCATCATGATCTAAGGGGATATTGATAATAGAATTTTTATGAGGATTAGTGATTGGATGAAGCTGTGGCTGCCAGTGATTATTTTTAATAATGAAATTTACACTAGCATTAGCTTCACCACATATAGCAAGATTATCCCAACCAACCTTATTTATAAAAGAGTCATTTTGAAACCAAGGATCAAACTAAAGACTAGTTTCATGACCAGCTTTAAATTTTCTTTGTATTAAAGATTTTCCCAAAACCTTGCATTTTAAATTTTGATGCCAAAAATTGGATTGGTTATTTTTTGGTAAAGTAGTCCAGAATTTTTCATTTTTAAGATATTTGCAAGTCATCCATTTTGTCCATAATGAATCACCACCATTATAAATCTCCAAAAAAGTTTTAATTGACAAGTTAAGCTAAGATCATTAAGATTTATGATACCAAGCCCACCTTCATTTTTGGGTTTACATAGTTTGTCCCAACTGATTTTATTGTATTTTCCTCTCAAAAGAAATTCAGTACATCTGCTTTCATTTTTTTAATTGTAGCAATAGGGATATGGTGTGTTTGAAACCAGTATAGAATAATCGCATAAACAACAGTCTTAATTAACTCAATTCTACCAGCAATAGATATAAGCTTGCATGACCTAGTTTCCATTTTGTTTTGAATTTTTTCTATCAGATAGGAACAATCACTATCTTTGATTTGATTAGCAGACAAAGGAAGGCCTAAATATTTAATAGGAAGATTACCTTCACTTACTTTAAGAACATCCAGAACTTCTTTTTTGTACCTGCAATATTTGTTGAAATATGCCTTTGTTTTAAATTCATTAATTTTAAGACCAGCATATGTGTACATATTCTCAAAAACCTCACTAATGGCCTCTGCATTATCTTTGTTAGCTTTAGAGAACAACATAAGATCATCAGCATAAATCAGGTGAGTAATGGATGGCTGTACTCTATTTATTGGAGAAATATTGTTTTTGATAGTTTCAATATCAATAAGAATAGAAAAATATTGCATAGCTAAGGTAAAAAGATAGGGAGAAAGAGGGTCTCCCTGTCTGATACCCTTGTTACTCTTGATGAAACCCTCAGGTTTACCTTGAAATAATATAGAGAAGGTGAGTGTATTAATGCATTCAAAAATTAACTTACAAAATTTGGTAGGAAAATTCATGCATTTCATGATATGGATAATAAATTTTCTGTTAACTTTGTCATATGCTTTTTGGAGATCAACTTTGAGACACATTTTATCCCCTTTTTATAATTGAAATTCCTGACCATTTCATGTGCTAGCAAAAAAATTTCATATATTAGTCTGCCAGGTATATAAGCGCATTGATTTTCAAAAATTAAAAAGGGGAGAAACAGTTTTATTCTATTACTTAAAATGGTAGCAATGATTTTATAAACAAAATTGCAACAAGATATTGGTCTGTAATCTTCAATACAAGTTGGATTTTTGTTTTTTGGAATTAAGGTAATGAAAGTATGATTAAAACTTTTAAGCAATTTACCTTCATTCATAAATTCATTAACTACTTTAGAAATATGATCTTTGATATTTTCCCAATGAGTTTTGAAATTTTTTGCATTGAAACCATATGGACCAGGACTTTTGTTATCTCCAGCATTAAAAATAATGCTTTGGTTTCATCTATACTAACAGGAGCTAAAAAGATGTCAGCAACATTATCATTTAACACATTCTTACACACAATATTAGGAAAATTAATTTCATTTGAGTCAGAAAAATATAACTGAAAATAAGTAATTAATAGCCTCCTTGACAATCTTTTCAAAGTCATTTATACACTCACCTTTACTGTCAATAATTTTACCTATATTGTCGATATGCTTCCTGCAGCTCATTTTGGCATGAAAAAATTTGGTGCACTCATCTCCCACAGTAAGCCAGTCTACTTTAGCTTTTTGCTTGTAATTGACAGTGTTTATATAAAGTTCTTGAGAAAGTTTAGCTTGATTAGAAAAGAATTTATCAATAATATCAGTATTGTCAAGGTTATCATCAGCAAGTTTTTGTAAAAATTTCCCTTCCTCCCTTAATTTATTTAAACAGTCATTCTTACTAAAGTTAGCCTTATTCCAGTTTTTGATTTTGTTTTTTGTATTTTTAAGAAACATGCTGAACTGGACTTGATAAGAACCATTATTTGAAAAAGTAAAACAATCTTTAATAATATCATTATACTCATTGCTTAAGACCCAACCATTTTTAAATCTAAAAGGAGCAGCTTGAAGATTATTATTATTATTAGTTTGATTTTGAAAAAAGTTCATCAGTAAAGGGGTATGATCACTTGTATTTTTCTCAATAGAGTAACAACAGAAATTTGGAAAAGAAGTACAAAATTTTTCATTAATTAACACTCTATCAAGCTTGCAGTGAATATTTTTCTCCTTTCCAGATTTCCATGTGTATTTATTGCCATTCATATTAGGTTCAATAAGCCCAGATTCAAGTAAAAATTTATTAATTTTTTCAAGCTTACTGTGGGGGATTTTATTACCACCAAATTTTTCATTAGCATGAAAAACAGTATTAAAGTCACCCAAAATAATCCAAGGGAAAACATAGCTTTGACTAAGAGCTTTTAATCTATACCATAAACTGTTTCTTTCATTTTCAAAATTACTACCATATATATTGGTTATTTGAAGGGAAAAACCACCAACATTTTTGAAGTTGCAGTCAATAAATTGAATATCCTTATTGAAATTAACCAAATTCCAAATATTCGAGTCCCATATGACAAGGATTCTACCTTTACTACCACAATCATTATTGTTTATGGAATTCCAGTTATTGGAGAGTTTAAAACAGAATTTCTCAGTATTAGTATCATCCATCTTGTTTTCAGTGAGGGCAACTACTGATGGTTTGTAAATTCTGACCATATTTAAAATGTCAGTTTGTTAGCAGGGGAATTCATACCCCCAACATTCCAGGCCATGATAGTCATAAAAAAATAATAATAAAAGAATAAAGTGAAAGAATCAGGGTTTCAGATTGAACCTGATACACTGCTACCCTTACCCTTCTTCTTTTTTTTTGATCTTTTAGCTTTAAGTGTTGTGGTCATTTCATTCCAGTCTGGATTGATTGATATGTATTTTTGCCCAAAAGCTTTCATCTCTTTGTTTGTGCTCTTGTATTTACCAATTGCTTTAGTCTTGGGAATATGTAATTCTGATATATCAAATTGCTTCTCAGATTCCTCCATAACATTATCAGATGTAGATGCAATATAACTTTCTGGGATTTGAATGCGAGAGATGTCAAACTCCTCAGCATTGCGAGGCAAGGTTGAGTGGATGCCAACATTGTCCTCAACTTCTGCAGCATTATCTGATGGAGGTTCACTCTCCATGTTATATTCTGGACTCTGGTTGGAACTCAAAGGCGGGATATTGTTTGTGTCTGTATCATGATTATTTGTAATTAAACATAACTCTGAAATGGGGGGGGGGGGAATTTCAGAGTTAAAGACCTCTTCGTTACTGATACCCTCCTTTGAGCTGCGTTGTGAATTATCTTTTGGATTTTCTTTTATGCTTCTGTATGATGAACTTCCGAAGCAAGGATCTGGTCATCTTGATCAGTGAGCGGATGAGATGTTGTATCTTGATTGAAGATGATACCTTTCTGGTTGATTCGATCTTTGTTCTTTTGAATTTTTAATTCTTTTAGTGTCTCCTCATTGAGATGCGAATCTTGAAATGTTGTATCTGCATAATTTTCTTGATCAGTGGCTATTCCTTTGTTTTGATTGTGAGCTCTGGGTATCCACCTTTGTTCTGAGACACATTGTTCTCTAATGTGTCCAAAGCATTTACAGATACTACACTTTGGTGGTACCCATTCATATTCAATCTTTTGAGTGATGTTTTCCCCATTGTATAATGTAAGATTTATTTCTTGAGGAAGTTCATCATCTGCAGATACCTCCACCAGAAGACGAGCGTAATTCAATCTCGTTTTCAAGGTTGTAGCTGCATCCATTTTTATGGGTTTTCCGATAATGCTGGCCATTACACTGAACGCTTCACGATCCCATAATTTGAGATTGACGTTGGGTAACTTAACCCATATCGGCATCGTACTAAGGAGATCCCTGTCCATTTTAAGGGACTCAGACCATCTTCTCATTATGATGAGCTTTCCATTATAGAAGTATGGGCCATTTTGAATGATTGAATTGCAATCTTGAACTTCTTTGAATTTAACAATAAAGAACCCATTTTCTCTGGTAAAAATTTCAAATTCTCCAACAGGTTTCCATACACGTTGAATGTAAGCTTTGAAAAACGTATAATATGGTTTGGTTCCAACAACATAAATCAAAATCGAATTGCTCCAACAATAGATTGCTCTTTTGCAGACAGATTCTTTTATCAAACCATATTTCTTACTATTAATTTTGATGGGAGCAATAGTTTCAAGATTGCATTCATCATTATTTGGTTCTTTGGATTGCTCATAAACGATTTCAGCCCAAGATTTTTGCCCCTGTGCTTTATTCAGAGAAAAATTTGTGGGTTTCTGCGGTTGATACGATTGATTTCTCGTAATCAGAGGAGGGACGGTTGAACTCTGACCATCTGTCTTCTTTGTTTCAGTATTATTGCCCCGCAAATTTCTCTGATACCCGGGCATATAGGGTTGTCGTTTCTTTTGTGATCTTGATTGAACTAATTGAAACCCATCTTTATCTATGATGATTCCATTGTTTGATTCTCTGATGGGAGATTCAAGTGGTCTGTTTAGATGCTTTGAAGAAGAAAGATGAAAAAGATTTCTGTGAGGAGAGAGATTTTCCCCCATGGCTGAGGAAAACCCTAAATTTTTAATCTTTTTTGGCAGTATATTTTAATTCATGTCTTTGACAACTCATTTCAATATCCATTTAGTCCCATAATTAATCATCTCGCTTATTAATATATAAATCCTCTAGTCTACGGTCTGACTCATAAGATCACCGACTTTCTTCGTTTACTTCCACCATCTTTTACTCATGAACAAGATATTCCACATCTCTTCTCCCCTTTCTTTTCGGCCTTCTCTCTCCTCCATTTACTTTTTCCTCTTCATTCCATACACATGCGCTCGTAAACGTCAGGTGATATCGGCCATATTTGGATGTCGTAAGTATCAGAAATATTGCCACATTTGGATGTCATAAGCATTAGGGATTTTGGGCCTGCATAGATGATGTCGTAGGCATTAGGAGATGTTGGCAAAATCGATGGTTTTGTATCAGGATGTCGTACATATATGGGTTTAGAAAATATCAGTTTTGAATATATCAGACTCTTGGAAATATAAGCTTTGAAAGTATGTAAGGCTCCGTATATATATTACCTATGTTATACCATCAGATTTTGAAAATATATATCATTAAGTGTTAGATATATATGGTTTTATACATACATGATTTTGAATATGTATATATATTGGATATACTTGTTTTTGAAAAATAAACGATTTCGAAAATGTATCAAATATTATACAAGCTTTTGAATATATATACAATTTTTGAGTGTGTCGGGTTTCAAAAACTATCAAGTTTTGGAATATATATAGTTTCACATGCATATGGTTTTCAAGTATACATGGTTTTAGCGTATACGATTTCATATATATTAGTTTCAATATATATATATATATATATATATATATATATATATCATATGCAGGCTATTGAATATATAAAGGTTCATAAAGTTTTAAGCACTGTTTTAAAGACTGGACCGAACTGACTGTTTGACCCTAAAAACCGTGAATCGAATACAAGCACGGTCCGGAGGGAAGAAAAACCGCAATAAGCATCAAACCGCCAAAACCGTATGAACCACGGTTCAACCAGAATATAAAATCCAACTCAGCTAATAAACCAATGAACCAAGCCAAAATATAACATTATTTTTACCAGGCCTATGCTAGTTCAATGCCCAGCAGATTCGATTCAGAAGATTCTCAAGTCAACATTAGTATTTTCTAAGATGCGGGACTAAAAAGAAGTGACAAATTATTTACTTCATAGCCTATGTTTGCGGTTGCCAAAAGCAAGTTAGATTTAAAAATAGTTGGCATCAACTAGACTAAGAATAGCAGCATATATTCAAATCTATGACCCTTAAAATTATTTCATTTTTTTTCCAATACAAAGGAGCTTATTTTCAAATCCTAGCATAGCTTCAGCCTCCGTATTATACTTTGCTTACACAAGCTAATGTACTTTACTAAAATAGTTGCAGTTTAGAAGGCTGCTTCCACAGAAATATACAAATTAATCATTATATTTTTATACTTAAAAGTTGTAAAAAAAAGATATAACATTTTGATACTCGACAATTGTGAAATTTTATTCTCATGGATATTTATGAATATACTTTCATAAGTAAATTTCTTTTATTATTAACGTATGTTTTAAATTTGAAAACTACATTTAGTCCGGTTTTAATGGTTCAACCGGTTGGACCCTCAGAACCTCGATCCTGACTTACCAAGGTTCAACTTGCGATTCGGTCATGAAAACTATGGTTTTAAGTACACATAGTTTTAAATATAGATAAATTTTTAGATATATACAAAGTTTTATATGTTGGTTTCAAATATATACAGTTTCGAATATATGAGTTTTGAGTCTTTGAGTATATATGATTTTGCATATATCAATTTTCCGAATATATACAGTTTCATAAATATACATATACATATATATATATATATATATGTATATATATATATATATATGTATATATATATATATATATATATATGATTTCGAATATGTATATGGTTTCATATATATGTGTAAGATTCAAATGTGCCAGGCTTTCAAAAATATAAGATTTTGAATATATTAAGTTTCAAATGTATCAGGCTTTTGAAAGTATAAGTTACACATAAATAAGGCTTCATGTTTATATGGTTTCATATTATATTATCAGATTTCGAAAATTTATGCGTCATCGGATGTTGGAACTCATATCATATCAGGTGATTTTATCAAGTAGCATGATGAAAGACAGCGAGCATGGCAATATATTAATAAAATATAATAATAATGAGAGTACAATATAGGGTTATTGAGCATATAAGTTATGTACAAAAGCTCTTTACTTTGAATACTAGCCAACTATAATTTATAGTACTTAGTCACATTCTCCCTACTGATTATTTAAATAAGCAAAGTTAAATATGATTATTAAAGTAGGGTAGTAGGCTTGAGTTGTCAAGTGTCAACAATTTAAAATCAGTAACCATCTAAGCTAGAAGGATTCTTTCAACGATGTAGAATATTTAAGTGCACAAGTGTTTACTCTAGTTATAAATTTATTTCTATTTATATCATCTTCGCACAAATTTTTGTGAAGGGCTGAATATTAATTTTTTTAACTACACTTGGTTTTAAATATTTAGAGGCACATGTAATATTAGTGAATATTGTACAGAAGCCAACTACGAATAAAATAACATTTGAACAATCTTACTATTATCTTACATTGAGTTATGAGAAATATAATTCTTATATCATGTACTAATACATTACTTGGTTATGTGCTTGATGCCAGGTGGTATGGATGCGTTCATGTAGAAACAAAATTATTGATTTTCATTTACATAGCCCCATGCCCCTTACTATTGGATGAGACAAAGACAAATACAAAATTATATATGATTATTGAGATAGAAAAATGAACGTGTATTCTAGTTATGAGTTTATTTCCATATATCGTTTAGTACAGTTTCCTGAAGTTCGAAACAAAACACCTGGTGAACATGACCATATTATATTACTATTGTTGCTTTTAAGTTGTAAAAGCAAACATTTTGCAAGTATGTTGTATATAAGTTTGTAGTCTATAGGAATGAGCACTCTTGCGTATCAAAATAGAAGGAAGTTTGCAATTCAACAAGTTCGACGGTGAAGTTTTGTGGCTATTGTCCATCATGGTTCAACTATACTTATTGAAATTTCCAATTCGTTCTGTTTATTCATTCATCATATACTAACATAGAATTTAAGTTTCTTACAGAATGAAAAAAAGACTAATCTACTATGAGTAGGCATCCAGGAGTTTCTGGATTTCCTTGTCAAATTTTTGCGGGAATCTTCATTATCAGATGGATTTCTAGATTTCTTATTTCTAGATGAGATTCTGGTCTTCTTATTACCAGATAAGATTCTGGTCTTCTTATTACAAGACGGGATTTCGGACTTCTTATAATCGGATGGATTTCTGGTCTTCTTACTACTAGATGGTTTTCTTGTTTTCTATATTAGATGGATTTTGTGGTCTTCTATTAAGCAAATTTCTGGTTTTCTATAAAAGAGGATAATTTAGATATTGATAAAATGATCCTCTATCTCAAGGCTTGAATTTATATAATATAATGGATTTTTTATGGGCTTCTAAATCATTATCAATCATAGGGCCAGATTTAAGAAAAGGATAAGCAAAGTTCTCTAAAAAGGGACTTTGAAAGAAATGTGTGTTCTTGTCCGTAAAGTCTATCATTTTATGAATCATAATTTTTCAGACTTACAAACAAGACATTTCATTTTGCTAAGCAAAACCCAAAGTGGTACGGTTATACATATCGTACAAAGGTGGAGTAATATACACTAACATTTATTTTAACAAGTAGTTTTATTCAAAAAGTTTTACCAAAAGCATCTTTGAGAAAATATTTTAAGAAAATATTACCAATTACCCTATGGATGGGGGAAAGCACCAACATATCTATTTTAAAGATGGTTTATGTAACCTTTAAAAATATGTCACTTAACATCGTTAATCTCCTATAAAAGGTTTTGATCTGAAATGCATTAACAAAAACATTCTCAAAGTTTTATGAACTCATTGAAAAAGAAAAACCTATGCATATTTTCCGATGAAAGTTTTTGGAACTACTAAAGTTCATTAGCATTGCTAAAACTCTAATTAGAAAAGTTTATTCTCGAGTAAAGGACTAATGGTTCATGATTCATGACCACTTAGTCTCTTATTTGAGATTTAAATTTCTTTTATGAAATTGCTCAAAAACCCTTCTTGGTAGCAACACTGAGAAGGGGCATGTCTACCAAAGGATTCAGATATCTAAGAAAAAATTCTTTTTCGAAAAACAATTCTTTCTTCCAAAGGGAAATTTCATATCAGAAAAATTGAATTTTAGTATTCAAAATGGTTTCCACAAATATACCAGTTGGCTAAGAGACCATAAGATTATTTTAACAAAAAAGTTTTACAAAGACTTCCTTTGAACTAGTAGATAAGAGTCATGATGGGAAAAGCCTCCTCAATAATTATAATAATAATAACTCACAAACCCACCGAGTATAAACAATGGGCGACCCTTGGTTCAAGACGCACTGTGCCTATCTAAACTTTTGACCTAACGAGGTCGATAAAGATTACTTGAGTAATGGTATACCTTGCACCTAGTCGGTGTGCACCTTGGATCGGATGTTCAGGAGAATGCCCAATAACAAACGTTGGAAGAAGTCGTTACTAATGCCACTGGCGCAAGAAGTCAGTGTAGTGACCTTAATCACTAGTAAGGGGCTTAAATCACTAGTCAGGGGCAAAAAGTTAAGAGCCCGATCACTAATTAGGGGCCTAAATCATTAGTAAGGGATCTAGAATACGAGTAAGGGGTCCAAATCACTAGTAAGGGGCGAAAATTTAAAAGCCTAAATCATTAGTAAGGAAACTAAATCACTAGGAAGGGACGAAGAAGTCCACAGCCCAAAGAGTGGCAAAACCTGTAACAACTCGCCAATTTGCACAATTCAAGTCGACAATAAATCACATACGTCCAATCCAAATTGAATGAAAAGACGGATAGTTATGAAAAAAGAAGAAAAAAGAGGAGAAAAGAAACTAAAAACAACATAGAATCTCACAATCGCAGTGAACAATATATACTATAATATCAATGATCTTTACAATAGAAAAACTGTTATATACATACATCCATTACAGTACACAAAAAATCACAATCATCAGCGTGGACAGTTATAACAACATGTCCTCACAAATGCTGATGATTTCAACAACAAAGCAGCGGAAAATAAACATATACGTGAATACGACTTGAAGACCTCCAACTCGTCTCCTGAGCTCCAATGCATCCAAAGTAATCTGTAAATATGCTCGGTCTGACCCGAGAATTATAATAAAATAATGCCCAAGTCAGTATGGAAAACCAGCATGAGAAAACACACCCAACTGGATTTTAAAGTTATAGAAAGCCTTTGAAAATCAAAGTATCTCGTAAGACCAAGTCGCACATAAACATGGACGGGTTTTTACCTTACGATAACCAAAACATTTCATATGAAATTCTCTGACATTATAATAGTGCCTAAATACAAATACTTATTAATCATGGCCAAAATTGTTACATTAATTAAATTCCAGCATAATAGGTACACAACTAAAACCATAAAGGCTTGTACTAGAGAATGGATTCCATACAATGACTGGGCTACTGGGGTACCGTCCGTCACGGTGCATTTATAGATAAAATAACACCGAGGACCTCGCCAGGATCCCCTGCCATCACAGAACCGGCATACCACTTGACTAGTAGTACCGAATATGATCATCCCTCCGTTAATGGGCCCCAAAGCATACAAAGAGAGATAATATCAACTATAGATAACGATGATCATACCCTACTTGGGAGCAACCCGCTTAGTTCCATTGCATCTCCCATGTTTTAGTCATTTCCGGTTGATGAGGCTTGAGGGTACGTTTTACCTTTTATATAGCACTTCCTACTTGGAATGCTAACACTGCCCTCTAGGAAAACAATGCAATACCAGCATTCATCCATACAAGTTCGTTCTGAGGACGAAATGCTTGAGAGCTCCGTCTTCAATTCCATCATCTTAAAGATGTCTTCAGTTCGAAACGCTTGAGTTGGATCGAAGTGGTTTTCGGATAACATATCCAATCCTGGTCTCTTCGAAAACAACATTCGATAACCTACAGTAAACTCAAGCAACCACTAACTCTAGATAACGATGATCATACACTACTTGGGTCCAAATTTGATAGTCGGTTATTTAACCATCGAATAACCAAACATTCAAATCAGGGATTTAAATTCCATAAGGGAAACCAACAATGGTTAAGTACATAAGCAACCACTAACCTCCCTTTAATTAATCTTTCATTAGTTAAATCCACTTTGTAAATACTTGAATCAAAATCCTTTTTACAAAGATATATATATATATATATATATATATATATCCACAATTCCCCATATTTCAATACTTGGAAAAATATTCATATACTTATCTTAACAGCATAAGCATATTCACCAATCACCGAGGAAGATTTTCTTTTTATACAATTCTAAATCATCTGTAACTCCGTTATAAATTTATAAAACCACTTATAAACTATTTTATAAACCTCAGGAACCATTTATAAAACTCCTCTACCTTATAAAATCTTCCTTTAAGCCCTTAACCCATTTTATAAAACTTCCCTTATAAAACCTAAGTTTGTTACAAAACACTATTTATAAACCTCAAACATTCATAAATAAATTCTAATCATTTACTTTAAAACGCTATTATATAATAATAACAGTATAAATAAATAGTAATTAATTTCCAAAAACATATAATAATAAACAGTATAATAAATAGTAATTAACTTCAAAACATCTTAAAGATAATAATTAATAATTCCAAAACATTCTTTATAAAATAATAATAATTTATCTTAAACATTATTATAAATAATAATGATTAATTTCCAAAACTTTATTGATAAACAACTATAATTAATTTCAAACCATATTAATAATTTAGATAATTAACTTTTCAAAACATTAATATTGATAAACAACTTTAAAACAATATTAATATAAATAAACAACTTTTAAACATAAATATTTCCTTGATAAAAATCCATACTTAACTTTCAACATGAGCATTTCCATATTTATAAAACTCTGTTTATAAATCTCTTTCTATTTTATAACATATCGTTTAACATCTCCAAATCTATCCTCACTTTCAATTTCCAAAATAGAATCAACTATTTTTCCAAAACAAAATCCCACATATTGTCATAAATCCACAATTGTGATTTATTTTCCAATTTATCCAATGATAAAAGTTTCCCCTTATTTATAAACATTGTTCATGAATCTGTCACTTTATTAACGAAATACGATTTCGCAAATCCTCACTTTATTTGTAAAATGCCACATTGATACATTATCACATTTATAATTTTCACATTTATAAATAAATCATAATACATGTATATACACACACATCACTTTATATAAAACGGTTAATGTGACGACCCAGAATTTTTGAATATTTGAAATTGGAATATTTAATTGATTTTAAATATTTAAAAGTTAATCTTTAACTTGAATTTCAAATATAACTATGTATTGGGTAATTTAATTATTTGATTTAATAATTGGGAATTGGATAAACTATTGAATCTTGGTTTTTAAGCTGGTTAAAAATAATTTAAAGGGCTTAGAAAATTTACATTGATAGTACTGAAGATAATAGAACTTTTAAATTTGAATTTAAAAATGATTTGTTCAGTTTCAAAAATATATCATTTAAATTGATATAAAAAATAGCCTTCCGAGGCACAGTCTTGAATTTCAACGAAACCAATTCCATTGGACCCGTAATAGTGTATTATTATCGGATTTCAAATTTCGGAGCATTTGGAGCTATCGTGGGGCCGTACGATTTGTAAACGCGCTGAAATCTGCATCGAAAATTCAATATAATAGTACATTCCAAAAAGCTATCTTCTCCATACGATCGAATTCGGACTCGAAACCTTTTCCATTGCATTTAGAATATGGGTATAACATTATAAATGCATAGCGGCATGCCTCGATAGGGGTTCGTGATTTTAATCTACGTAAATCGAGACAACTTGAATTCAATTATATATATATATATTCACATATACTATCCAACATTCAACTGTAATTCTTTCACCATCAAACCTTTTTTCTTCTCAGCAGCCTTTGTTTTTTCAAAATCACTATAGTTGTCCTTATACACGCCAACATCGCATTGTGTCCCCCCATTTTCATTTTTAAAACTCACGCAAACCAAACAGATCAATTCAAAAAAATCAAAAGAAAACTGACCTCGCCCTCTACCTTTTCTCCAAATTTAAACCAGTTATACTCGAGAGAAAAAAGAAACAAAATCAATAGTTTCCCTCTTTCACTCATAAACAACCGAGAGTTCTTCCTTTTCCTTTCAGTACAAAGTCGATGTTTCCTCCCCTTTCAATTCAATCGCGAAAAAAAAGAAAAAAAAAGAAATAGGAACTCAAATTGATCGCGAGCCGCGTCCTCTTCAATTCGAGATCGACTCGAAGCTTTAGCATGGCCGCGCGCGATTTGGTCAGTCGTGAGGCGGCGCCGAGGGGATGCAATCAACGGTGGGTGAGGCATAGGAGCTGGGGGCGCGAGGCAGTTGATATTTGGGCGCTCGAACCACTCGATCAATGATTTAAGGCATGCGCGTCGTCAGAAAGTAGCGGGGTGCAGTTACTCGTGGGAGGTCGGAGGTGGTGGGCTTGCGGCATGTGGTGGTTGAAGGGTTCGGCGGGGTGCGGCAGCATCATTCTGGAAGGCTCGACGTCGATTGGGTGAAGGCCGGTTCGATCGGTGGTGGCTGCGATGGTAGGGAGTTCAGCGAGGTATTTGCAGTTTTCTTTATTTTATTTTAAAATTTATATACATATTACACAGAGAAGGGAAATTGTATATTCTCTGTTAGATAAATATATGCAGATATTTTTCAACTTACACACATATATACACATATAGAAGAAAGCAGAAAGAAATTATAGCAAGGGTTAAAAAAATAGTTTGTTTAAAAATTAAATCGGCTATGTATATGTGTATATATATATAACAGCAAGATGTATTACTCCACTTATAGATACTAAACGGGTTTGATACATATATGGATTTAAGGAAAATATACCTTAACTTACCGGTCAATTTCAATGTATGTATATATATTGGCGATTTACTTGTTTTATTAACTTATTAAATTATTTTAGTTACTAAAGATTATTTAAAAGGGAAATTAATTTAAAATCAAATTACTAGTTTAAAACCGAATGATTAGTTTAAATTAAATTATTGGTCAATTTAATTTATAAAATGGAAAATTATTTGTAGATTATTTCAGATGTTAATAAATCATATAATGTTGTACAAGGTCTAAAACTGTGAAGAAAACAAGTCGGGTTTGGATTAGAATGCAAATCAAAAATCAAAGGTGAGTTAATCTCACTCAAATTGGATTTACTAGTGAATTTAAATTGTTAAATTTAAATTATTGGTTGATTGATTGAATTGATAATTTATTATCGGTCTGGATGTGATATTATATATAGTATATATATTGGAGTGATTGATATTCCCGCATTATATAGCGAATAAGACCCTATGCGCCCCGCATAATAACGGATGACCCTTTATACCGCGATATCCCTCTCGAAGTGGGATTGGTATTTTTATATTGTGCTAACATCTGTGGATGCAGGGAAACAGGTTGGAGGGATCCAACTGGATTCCTCAAAAATGTTGAATTTATTTTATATTCAGTAATGTGATTTATTTGATAATCTATGATGGATTATATTGATTATATTGGGAGTTGAAATTATTGAATGCTACGGCTTGGCTGAATATATATTGGTATTTCGAGAAATGGAAAAATATATATAAAGTTTGGATTTTTTTTAAAGGAAATAAAAAGGGAAATTTTTAAGTAAAATATTTATAGTGAATTTGGATAAATTGAAGAAAATGAATTTGGAGAAGAAATAAAAGTATGATTTTGAAACCCTATTAAATAAATTCCGAATATGGGAAAAATGAAGATTTTGTATAGATGGAAATAAAAGAATTTGACGACTTAAGTGATATTGTTTAAAGATAAAATAATTTATTTTAAAAATTCAAGTTTAAAATGAGTTGGGAAAAATAAAAAGGGAATTTTGAATAAAGGGTGAAATTGATATTTTCAGTTTTAAATAAGGTTTTAAATCATAATAAAGGAGTGAATATGGAATTAATGGATTTTGGAATAAAATTTGAGTAAGTCAAGACAAAATTTTAAAATGGAATTAATTCAGAGAATCGATTGGGAAATCGATTAAGTGTTTTGAAGACTGTGATTTAAAAGGAAACGAGGGTATGGAAATTATAAACTGGGTTTATAAATAAAGTGAAAATATTTATCAGTGGATAAATTTGAAAGTATAAATTCACGGTCGGAATTTATAAGGATATGGTAATTTGTTTTAAAAATAAAAAGGTGGTTTTATTTTTAAAAGTGTGGAAAAGAAATTTACGGGATGGAGACGTAAATTAAATTGGGATAAATCGAGAAGGGTTTATAAATGGTTAGGTGGGCTAGATTGAAATGGAAGTGTATTTTCCTTAAAGCCAAGTATATTTTCAAGAAAGATTTTTAAGTATAAATTAGAAGTTTTAAAGGTGATTTTCAAAGAATGTTTTAGAAAAAAAAATTATTATTTAGTTGTTTAAAAATTGTTAAAGTAAATATTTATTTTAGTAATTATTTTTAAAGGTTAAATTAGTATTATGATTAAAGGAAAATTTCTAAATATTTATATTTTATAAAATAACTTTTGTTTTTAAAGTGGTTTTGGCTAAGGTTTACTTGGGAAAAATTTATTATAGAATTTCATAAACATTATTTTGAATTAAGTGGTTTAAGTGGTTTTATGTTAAATGTTTTAAGTGCATATTTTGGATAAAGTGATTGAAATCGTTTAAAAATCTAAATTTATAGAGACTTGGTGCTTTTCAGGGGAAATAAAACAATTGGTTGGATGATTGTTTAATTTGATAGTTAAATAACCGACTATCAATATTTGCCAATACGCTGATCGTTTCGAAGAGACCGGGATCAGATTTAATTATCTGAAAACCACTTCGATCCGGTTTGAACGCAGCGAATGAATACCGTGAAGATGATGAAGACGGTGATTCGGTTTGTCCAGGCCCAGGGCAACTTGTATGGACGAATGCTATCAGAACATCGTCAGGAGGACGATGAGCATTCTAAGTAAAATGTGTTCTAAAAGGGTAACGCATAGCCTCAAGCCTCATCAACCGGGAATGGCTAAAACAGGGGAGGTGCAGCAAGGCTAAGTGGGTAGAACCCTATTAGGGTAAGGTCATCCCTGTCTAGATGTCCCTTTTTATTCGGCTTAGTGGGCGGTTGCTGATCCCAACAGCAGGGTGATCTTATTCAAACTATCTAGTAAGGGGTAGCTCCGATCTTGTGTTGCAGAGGATCGGGAGTGATCCTCGGTACTCTGATCTAGACCAGAGACTGTGACGGGCGGTACCATAGTAGCCCTGCCATTGATGGAAACCCAATCTCCAATAAGTGCCTTCGGACTTGTTTGTATACCTATTATGCTGGAATTTAATGAATGTAACAATTTCGGCTATTTGAATAAGTATTTGTGCTTACACACTATTATAATATCAGAGGATTTGATATAAAATGTTTTGGTTATCGTAAGGTAAAAACCCGGCATGTTTATTTGTGGCGTGGTCTTACGAGATACCTTTGATTTTCAAAAGGATTTTGAAAACTTTAATAATTCAATTGAGTTTGTTTTCTCACGCTGGTTTTCCCGACTGACTCGGGTGTTATTTTATTATAATGCTCGGGTCAGACCGAGTATTACAGATACAGGTTAGGTTGCTGTGAAGTTCAGGAGACGAGCTGGATGACGAGGCGTATTTCCGTAGATGTGTATATTCCGCTGTGTAAAGACAAGTTATTAAACAGTCCAAGTTTGATGTGATGATTGTGTACTCTGATGATTGTAAGTATTAAACAGTACAAATTTCCTTGTATTTAAAGCTGTTGTTATAAATTATATTTTATTCCGCTGTGACTGTGAGATTTTGATGTTGTTTCCTATTTTGTTCTTCTACCTCTTTCTTCTTTAACCCTTATGGTCTGGTATTTCCGACATTCGATTGCTCAGCATGTAATACCATGGACGTATTGATGCCGACTTTCTGAAGTCGAAAATCCAGGTTGTGACATTGTGGTATCAGAGCGGAAGGTTAAGCGAGAACCTTGGCTCTGGTGGGGATTACTCATTAGGGATAGAGTCAACAGTACTCTAGAATGAGTTTGAGAGTATTAATAGAAATGAGCGTGTATTTGTTAGTGAATATAAATTGTTTTAATATTGTGTTGACATATCGATTGAGTGTTTATAAATTCTGGTCGGTACAGTCTGGACCTATATCGATAGGGATTTCTAAACTCTTAAACTAGGCAAACCGACACAGTATTGTTTTTAGAAGTGGGTAAATGAAATAATTTTACCCAAATTATTTTTATATATAAAAGGAACAATTTTCAGAAATTATTATAGTTATATATGGTTGCTTGGTTGTTAGGAAATGGTGACATTAAATTATTATCTTTGAGTTGTGGAAATTGAACAAAAGTTAAAATTATACTCAAAGGTTAAGGAAATAAATTCATTAACAGAAGGGAATTTGTAAATGTGAATTTATAAATGTGATTTGTAATTTGTAATTTGAAATAAGATTCCAGAGTAATATTTGAAAATAGATTGAAAGAATTTGAAATTTTGAGAAAAATTTAATTTCCATTGAGTTGAAAATGATTTTCAAAGGTTTTGGAGGAAATAATAGTAATATTATTTGGGAAATATTTTTGAATTGGATATGGAAATCTGGTGAGATTTGGATTTAAAAATATTTGGAAAATGTTTTGAAGAGATGAAAGCACTAAACTCTTTTCGGTCGCTGGAAAATAATTCCGATGATGATCGCGACATCATCGGTGTTCATTTTCAAGTTTCCAAGGGAGGAATTGCTGCCTGAATGCTTTGAATTGGTATTTGTTTGCAAAAGTTAAATTTTGCTTTGAAAATTCAAAAGGATAATTCGATATACCAAAGGATTTTGGATATATATATATGATTTCAAAAATGATTTTTGAAATGCCTAAGTAATTGTTTAAACTCTGGAAGTTTAATTAAAAATGTTTATGGAAATAATAAATGGGTTTGATAACTTGTAAAACTTGAAGTTGTGAGAGCAAAACAAAATTTGAATTAAGTGAAGTGTAACTGAATCAAATTAAATAAAAGTGAATTTTAGGAAAAATCCTTAGTAGGCTAAGTGAGATAAGATTATTGATATAAAATTTATTAAGTGGAATAAATTTATAAGGGAACAAGTTGATTTAAATGTGTAAGTAAAAGGTGAAACTGAATATTTAAATTTAATTCGAATTGCAGTGTGTTTGCACAAAAAACGGACAAACACCTCAAAGTCGTATGATTTAGTAGATCTTATGTTGTTCTTAGTGGTTTGAGTGATTTATGCAAATATATGAAAAGCAGGGGCTAAACTATAAAAAGACACGTAGATTATAGTGGTTCAGCCAGAATGTGCCTACGTCCACTTTATATGTTATTTCTCTTCTCTTGTTTAGATTACAAGTACAAAGCTTTGATACAAGTAAAAGAAAGTTGTTTGAAAGTTCCCTCCGTGCTTGAGCTTTCAAACTTGTCCCCCATTGTCGTACCCCTGCCCCTCTATTTATAGAGTGAGGTTGGGGGTAGGGGTCTTGGATGTATATAGCTGCTGGTGGGCCTGGGCTGATGCGATCTGGCCTGGCAGTGTTGATCCGGTACGCCTTGGTCCGGTTGTGAGTGGATGGAGTTGGTTCGGTGGGAGGAGTGGAAGGAGTTGGTTCGGTGGATGGCTGGTCCGGTGAGGCCTGAGGGAGGCTAGTTCGGCTGCTTTGGTTCGGTAGCTCTGGACCGGTAGAGGGCTGGTTCGGCATCCTTGGTCTTAGGGGTTGGTCCGGTAGAGGCACCTTGTAGTTGGTTCGGTAGGCAGTGAAGCAGAGGCTGGTTCGGTTATGCCTAGGAAGGGATTTGGTTCAGCCATGCATAAGAGGGGAGTTTGGTCCGGTAGTAGGCGAAAACACTCCCAACATTTGCCCCCCAAAGTGGGGCATATGCTTGCGTATGGCGCGCTTTGTTTATCTGGACGCCCCCATTTGGTTTTGAATGCCGAATTATTTGGTTAAATTATTGATTGCCGAATCGATTATAGTGCCGAACCGGTTTCTGATTGCCGAACTAGGTGAGACATTCTTTGCCGAATGAACTTCGTGCTTGAAATGCCGAATGACCATAAGGAGTATGATTGCCGAATGAGATTGATGGTTTGAATACCGAATGACCTTTCGGCCTTGGACTACCGAATGCACTTTTATGACTTGAATTATGAGTGAAATTTCAGACTGCACACACTCGCTTGTTTACTTCCTTTATTCTAACGACACACTTCTTTGTGTTTGCAGATAAATGTCTTGTAAAGTTGAAACCCGATCAGAAAAGAGGAAATCCCAGGATAGAGACGATCCTTCCGCAGTGCCCCCAGCTCAGTCAGAACTGGGACGTTATGGGCCTACCCTGAGGTCACTAGTGGATGGGTACGGCCCTCAGGAGCTTTTGAACTCACCTCCCGACTGTTTCCCAAGCTTTCTCAAAGGCGAGCAGCTTGATGTTATCTCCCGCTCCTTTGGGATTGATAGAGCGCGCATGCTGTTGCCGGGGGAGGCAGGTGTACAAGTAGAGGATGATGACCAGGATGGTCAAGAAGCAGGTGCTGGTAAGTCTTCCCTTCTGGTCTTTCCGTTAACTTGGTTGCTTATCACTAATGAATTCTTTCTTTGACCGGACAGGTGGGCAACAGGGCAAGGATAAAACTCCAACGCGGCCGGCTCCTTGATTGGACCTGGATATCTTTTGGTGGGCTTGACATTGTTGTATACGTTAGTCTCAAAACAGTAACGCAACTCTTAGGTTGTAATTATGCTACTTGTAATAAACAACACTATTCTTGACGTGTAATTTTTTAACTTAAGCTGATTCCGTCGTTTTTTGAATGCTTTTGTTATTTTCACATGTTGTATGAGAAATATAGCTATGCATATGCTTGTAATTCAGTTGTGTTTAATGCCAAGTTCTTGCTTAAAGCATAATTTCATGCCTTATAATGCTAGTGTGATGTATGAATAAATTATAGTCAGGAATTTGTATAAAAGAAGAAAATACCGCCTTTCATGTTCTAATTGTAGATGGCAGTTTTGAATATTTTTGTACGACCGAGGATGGAGCTCAGTTGAATGTCCTGCTATCCAACCGTGAATTCCCATTCCCGCTGGTGAGTATCTTCTACTCTGTGTCCTGTACTTCAGGGATTGTTATAGAGGATAGGAGAAAAGCTCTTTAAATAGAATTGAAATATGTGAAATAGTAAAACTTCCAATCACGGAAGGCCTTCGATGTGCTTAAGTTCATGGCAAACGGGCTTTGTAGTCACTTTCCCTAGCTGTGGGTCTTGGAGACATTTGTCACCCATCTTACGCCTCTGCGGGGAGTTAATTCTTTTTTCCCACAGCCGCACTTAAGACACATCGAAGCCGAGATCGCGCACAGTAACTACCCGGGCCATTATGGCCCGTAATCGTGGGTATTATTCGATTTACTGTGGCCGGCTAGCGTGGGTGCCGATCGTCAACCGTGAACTACCCCTGGCTGGCCACACCTTATGTTGGGGTTTATAATCGGTTCACAGTTGCCGGCGAGCCGAACGCCGTAATGAGCTGCCTCGGCTATAGTCGGCCTTCTTGGTGGCTTATAATCGGCTCATTACAGTTGGCTTTGAGGGCCGTCGTGAGCAATGAGTTAACCCGCAACAGAGGGATGCCGAAGCAAAAGTGTCTCATTGGCGAGGGCATAGAGTCGTATAGTACCTGTTAGGTCTTGTCCAGGAGAAGTCGCGCTGTTGAGCGCCTTGAATGAAAATGCTATTTGCATAGGATTTTGTTCAACAGAAAAGGATAAAGTTAACAAGCAGCCAAGATATGAAGGAACAAGTTAAAAAGAGACAAGTTTTTTTTTAAAGTGGTTCGGCACGAAAATGCCTACGTCCACTGATTCTCTTTGTTAATTCACTTCATATGGGCAGTACAAGTTAAGAAAAGTATCGACGAAGGTGTTGGATGTTCCATGCCCTCTGGAACACCTCCCCGTCCACTGTTGACAAAATATAAGCTCCATTGTGGAGATCTTTATGAATTACACCATCCCAGATTGGATCTAGTGCTCCGGGGCGAGGGAAGATTCGCTTGAGGACAAGATCCCCTTCTCATAAGGTACGATGCTTGACTTTGGAATTGTATTGTGCTGCCACTTTTTGCTTGTGGGCTGCTGCTTTGAGGGCGGCATCATTTCTTCTCTCCTCAATTAGATCCAAAGACATGTAAAGGAGTTCTTCGTTTTCTTCTGGGTTATAGTGGATCCTACGGTGGGAAGGCACGATGGTTTCAACTGGGATCATAGCCTCCGATCCGTATGCCAGAGAGAAAGGAGTATGCCCTGTTGATGTTCTGAAAGATGTGCGATAAGCCCATAGTGCCGTAGGGAGTTCATCCACCCAAGCGCCCTTTGACTTTTCGAGTTTCTTTTTGGTTAGAGTTTTCAGAATTTTGTTGACGGCTTCGACTTGTCCGTTTGCCTGGGGATACGCTACGGATGAGAAGCTTTTGTGAATTCCATGCTCTTGGCACCAGTTGGCGAATTCCTCGCTGTCAAATTGAAGTCCATTGTCTGATATGATTTTGAATGGGACTCCGTACCTGCACAGAACATTTTTGATCAAGAAATTAATAACTTTTGCAGAAGATACTTTATTCAGGGGTTCTGCTTCCACCCATTTGGTGAAATAGTCGGCTGCCACTATAGCATATTTGGCCCCGCCTTGGCCCTTTGGTAGTTTGCCGATTAAGTCAATTCCCCATACTGCAAAGGGCCATGGGCTGATCATTTGAGTAACCTCAGTAGTTGGTAGCCGCGGAATCTTAGCAAACTTCTGGCATCTGTCACACTTTTTGACGAAATCCAAGGCGTCCTTGCTTAAGGTAGGCCAGAAATATCCATATCGGAGTATCTTCTTTGCTAAAGTTTGCCCTCCGGTGTGATCTCCGCAGCTTCCTTGATGAATGTTGGATAAGATTTCCTTGGCTTCCCTCCTAGCGACACACCTTAATAACGGGTTAGAGAACCCGCGCCGATAGAGGATGCTTTCCTGTATTGTGTAGCGGGAAGCTTTCCTCAAGATTTTCTTGACTTCGTTACGCCCGTTGGGTAGTGTTCCACTTTGTAAGTAGTCTCGGATGGGAGTCATCCAAGTTGCTTCTTCGGTTGCAGCTATCAGATTCACTTGCTCAAAACTTGGGGTCAGTTGCTTCGAGATGGCTACTGCTCCGGAAATATCGCCGTCTCTCACGCTTGCTTGCTTCGCCAATTCGTCGGCCTCTTGGTTCTCTTCCCGAGGGATGTGTTTGACTAAGTAGTTGTCCAATCGACTGAGAAGTAACTTGGTCTTCTTTAAATATGCTATGAGTCGTTCTTCTCGAGCCTGTAATTCTCCTAGTATTTGATTAACAATAAGTTGAGAATCGCTATGAAGACACAAAGAAATGGCTCCGATTTCCAAGGCAAGTTCTAATCCAGCTATCACTGCTTCATACTCTGCATCGTTGTTGGTGGCAGTGAACTCCAACCTTATAGCATAGTGCAGCTTATTTCCCCTCGGAGTGATTATTACCACACCTGCCCCCGAGCCTTGTTCGTTTGACGCACCATCCACGAAGAGATTCCACTTGATGTCTTCTGCTATTTCCGATTGCTCCTTACTTTCGTTGGTAGTGAATTCTGCAATGAAATCGGCCATGGCGTGTCCCTTGATAGCGGTGCGAGGGTGATAGGTGATATCATACTGACTTAGTTCAATGCACCATTTAAGTAGTCGCCCAGAAGTGTCGGGACGATGGAGTACCTGCCTCAGTGGTTGGTCGGTCAGAACTTTGATGGAATGGGACTGGAAGTAGTGACGTAGTTTCCGTGATGTGATTAGTAAACAGTATGCTAGCTTCTCAAGTTTAGTATGTGGCATGCTATGTCAGGGGAGATTCCGGTCATGTCAGCATGTGACCATGCAAATACATCCAAGTTGTGGCGGAGAAAGTCAATGAGTTGTTCCTTCAACTCTGTTTTTAGTTGGGACCCGATTTTCAATAGTCTACTCGAGTCATGTTTGTCTATAGATACAAATTCCATAGCCTCTGCAGGCTCGACGGTGGCCTCCTCCTCCCTGTCCCTGGGGCCTAATTCATTGAAGGGATCGCTGGTATATCGAAGAGGAGGGGCTTTCTTTAGTTGCTATGCTTCCAAACTTTTTGTGCAAAGGGAAACCTCTACACTCTTCCCTTTATCCTTCCTGTGGTTGTTGCGAAGTTCAGTTACATAGCAGTCTCGAGCAACGTCCTGGTCTCCCTCTACTTCCCCTACTCCATTGTCCGTTGGAAATTTCATCTTTAGGCACTATGGGGCCAGGACAATTTGGAAGTCAGACAGGGCTGGCTTTCCCAAGAAAGCGTTGTAGTTTCTTCCTTCTGATGTGTCTTCAATCAAGTCCCGGAAATGATGGCATTCATTGGTATCATGCCCATGAGATTCGTGGAAGCGGCAGAACTTCCAGACTTCTGTGCGTTATCTGATTTCTTCTTGTACGGTGGGCGTTCGTATCTAACTTCGCCTTGGGTTGCAATGAAGATGTTTATCGATGGTTTCATTCAAAGGAGTGTAAGTGTCGAATCTCGGTCATGGCCGATATAGGCACTTTTCTCCCTTCTTGCCCCCAGCATTGTCTCTAGAATCATTTCTTCGAACGTCCTTTGCTACAGCGGGCGCATTGCTGTGAGTTGCCTTATTTTGTTGCCCTGACTGCCCCTCAGTGGCAGCGTCTTCAAGCCTTATATATTTCCCGGCTTCATGGAAGAAATCGGGTAAAGTAGCTGGTTTTTCTTTTGTTAGTATTCTAGCGAATTTAGTATCTGGATGCACACCACTACAGAGGGCCATTAAGACAAGCTTCTCATCGGCATCTTGGACTACGGCCGCTGCGGCATTGAATCGGGTTAAATATTGCTGCAGCTTCTCTCCAGGTTTCTGTTTGATATTGGATAAGGAATAAGCGTCCTTGGGTTGTTCCACATGAATGCGGAACTGGCTGATAAACATTTCTTTTAACATCTCCCACGAGCTGATGGATCCTTGGGGTAGATGGCAGAACCAGGAGGTAGCTAGATCTGCTAAGAATAGTGGAAAGCATTTGCATAGTACTCTCTCTGTTGCTCCACTCATGAGCATATGCTGTGTGTATCTCTGTAAGTGTACAACGGGGTCAGAGGTTCCTTTGTAAGGTTCCATTGTTGGCATCTTCCATTCCCGGGGGGTGATAGCAATTTCGATGTTGCGAGCGAAAGGGCTGGTTACCCTAGCGCCTATCCCTCGATCTCTTTGCTCCCGTTGGACGCACTCTCTGAATAAGCGTGCCATCCTTTCATCAGAATTTGGAGCAGATAGAAACGAATTTGGCTCTGTTCTGTGGGATTGATCCCGTCCAGATGATCTGTAGGGATGGTATCGTCTATCATTCCTCATACTCTCCGGTGGCTGCCTTGGGTCTTCTGGGAGCATGCTAGGGTCAGTCATAGTTGGCCCTTGCCTTGATCTTCCCCTGCTGGGTTCTGATCTAAGCACTTCCTCTGGTCCAACTTCGGGCTGGACTCTAGCTCGGCCCCGTTCACTGGCGTTTCCGTGGTTAGGCAGTATGACAGGCTCAGCTACAGTTGACCTTCGCCCTGTACCTCCCCCGTGGGGTTCGGTTCCAAGCGTTTCTTCAGGCCTAACTTCGGGCTGTGCTCGATCTCGATTACCATGGCTGCTTCTGCCGTTAGCTCCTTCGAAGAAGGAAGATCTTTGTTGTCTCCAAGACCCTCCAGACTGGGACTCGCCCCATGATTCAGTGTTGCGGTTGGACTCTTCAGCATCCCTTAAGCTTGACATGAGATGGTCCACCAAGGCTTCCTGCTGGGACGTGAAGCGATTAGTTACTTCAACCATAACTCTGTCTAGATCTGCCCTAGTAATTGCTACGGGCTGTTCTACGGTAGGAGTGGTCGGATTAGCCTGTCCTTCATTTAGTACTGCCGCTAGAGGAGGACGATTTACTTGATCCGTGACCGCTGGATCTGGAAGACTGCTGGAATCGATGTTTTTTCCTTTGTTGACATCTTTTTTCTGCTTGGGAGGCATGTTTCCAGATGATGGATGATGTTGTTAGGAAAAAGGTTAAGTGGAAGAAGCTGAAGCTTCGAGCTTCAAGGTCTCAGTGAAAGCACCAAAAATGTTTGCACAAAAAATGGACAAACACCTCAAAGTCGTATGATTTAGTAGATCTTATGTTGTTCTTAGTGGTTTGAGTGATTTATGCAAATATATGAAAAGCAGGGGCTAAACTGTAAAAAGACACGCAGATTTATAGTGGTTCAGCCAGAATGTGCCTACGTCCACTTTATATGTTATTTCTCTTCTCTTGTTTAGATTACAAGTACAAAGCTTTGATACAAGTAAAAGAAAGTTGTTTGAAAGTTCCCTCCGTGCTTGAGCTTTCAAACTTGTCCCCCATTGTCGTACCCCTGCCCCTCTATTTATAGAGTGAGGCTGGGGGTAGGGGTCTTGGATGTATATAGCTGCTGGTGGGCCTGGGCTGATGCGATCTGGCCTGGCAGTGTTGATCCGGTACGCCTTGGTCCGGTTGTGAGTGGATGGAGTTGGTTCGGTGGGAGGAGTGGAAGGAGTTGGTTCGGTGGATGGCTGGTCCGGTGAGGCCTGAGGGAGGCTGGTTCGGCTGCTTTGGTTCGGTAGCTCTGGACCGGTAGAGGGCTGGTTCGGCATCCTTGGTCTTAGGGGTTGGTCCGGTAGAGGCACCTTGTAGTTGGTTCGGTAGGCAGTGAAGCAGAGGCTGGTTCGGTTATGCCTAGGAAGGGATTTGGTTCGGCCATGCATAAGAGGGGAGTTTGGTCCAGTAGTAGGCGAAAACACTCCCAACACAGTGGAATTTAACTGAATTGAGTTAAATAAAATTTAACCTTGAGGAAATAAGTACCGGATAGAAACTATTAAGTGGAAATAAATTTGTGAGTAAACAAATTAATTCAATTTGGAAGTAAACATAATTGAAAATTGGAAATGATGATAACCTGAATTATGTTAAATAAAGTTAAACAGTAAATCCAGTTTGATGGACGGAATAAAGTGAAAGTTTGGAAATAAATTAGTGAATTAATAATAAAAATTCAATATTAAATTTGATTGGGAATAAATTGGTAAAGGGGAAGTTAAAATTGAATTTAAAAGGAATTGGAAGTGTAAATCGAAAAATAAGGGATATAAAGGCTCACGTGATAAAGTGAAAATAAATATAAGAAGTATATAAATTATTGAACTTAAGAAATGGATGGTGAAATTCTTAAGTAAAAGTTGGAATTGAGAAGTATACTAGTCAATGTTGGAAGGAAGATTTAATAAAAGTGGGCAAAAAGAAAAGTGCGAATAAGTGGATAAAAATCAAAATAAATGTGAATAAAAGAAAATTGATATGGTTAATAATCAATGGGGATAAATACGTAGGATGTACGAATATTATTTTATTCGCATAGTGATTTGATCCAGATTCGAGCACATAATTTCGAGATAGTCATATCAATCCGAGTTGGGATTTTTCACTCGATTTTCAACGGCGAACCTTGGATATGGATTTTTGATTGATTCTGGAAATTCTCTATCATAGTGGATGGCTATGCAAGGAGAATGACGGTTTCTGGTCAAGAAACCAGATCTGAGTCCGCACTAGGGAGTCGGGTGAACGATACTAGTTCGGAAGTGGAATTGTGTGATCGAGTAAGCGATCAGATTTGATATTGCGTACGAATGATATCTGTACATCGTACGGGCGTGAATGTAACAAAATTTGAAAATTTTGTAAAGAAATAAGTAAAATGATTTTGGATCCTGTGATTGGATATTATTGCTAAGTAGTATATACAGGTATATAAAAACAAAGGAAAATTGGTGTTTTTGATTTCAGAAGATAAATTTGAATTGCCCGACAAAAAGGTACGTATTTAAATTATATATGGAATTTGATGGTTTTTTTGATATAGCCACTTGGATTTTTGTTTTCTTTTGGAAATTTGGAGCATGTAGAGGCAATTTTGTAGTTGTTCCGATCTAGCCACGCAAAGGAGACGCTGGCGAAATTTTTCGAAAATTTGAGGAGTTATAAAATTTTTGAGAAGATTTTGATAATTTAAAATTTGGGTTTAAATTATAATTTGAATGGTGGAGTAGGTAATGTTATTTGGAACAAATGAATGAGTATGGAAAGTTAGTAGAAGTGATAGTGTGTCTTTAATAAAAAGATTTTTTTGGGAAGTTGTTAAAAACTGTTAGGCTTTGGGAAAATAGTAACGGGTTGTGGACCATTCTTCTTAACTAGCAATTTCGGGGATGAAATTCTTTTAAGGGGGGA
The DNA here is from genome assembly GCA_030737815.1 of Allium fistulosum. Classification (NCBI taxonomy): domain Eukaryota; kingdom Viridiplantae; phylum Streptophyta; class Magnoliopsida; order Asparagales; family Amaryllidaceae; genus Allium; species Allium fistulosum. Next base: position 1,065,239,336 of record CM060906.1, read on the forward strand.
GGAATGTGACGACCCGGAATTTTTGAATATTTGAAATTGGAATATTTAATTGATTTTAAATATTTAAAAGTTAATCTTTAACTTGAATTTCAAATATAACTATGTATTGGGTAATTTAATTATTTGATTTAATAATTGGGAATTGGATAAAATATTGAATCTTGGTTTTTAAGCTTGTTAAAAATAATTTAAAGGGCTTAGAAAATTTACATAGATAGTACTGACGATAATAGTACTTTTAAATTTGAATTTAAAAATGATTTGTTCAGTTTCAAAAATATATCGTTTAAATTGATACAAAAAAATAGCCTTCCGAGGCATAGTCTCAGATTTCAACGAAACAAGTTCCATTGGATCTGTAATAGTGTATTATTATCGGATTTCAAATTTCGGAGCATTTGGAGCTATCGTAGGGCCCTACTATTTGTAAACGCGCTGAAATCTACGTCGAAAATTCAATATAATAGTAGGGTCCAAAAAGCTATCTTCTCCATATGATCGAATTGGGACTCGAAACCTTTTCCATTGCGTTCAGAATATGGGTATAACAATATGAACGCCTAGCGGCACGCCTCGATAGGGGTTCGCGATTTTAAGCTACGTAAATCGAGATAATTGAATTCAATATATATATATATTCACATATACTACCCAACATTCAGCTGTAATTCTTTCACCATCAAACCTTTTTTCTTCTCAGTAGTCTTTGTTTTTTTCAAAATCACTATAGCTGTCCTTATACATGCCAACATCGCATCCTGTTCCCCTCTTTTCATTTTTAAAACTCACGCAAACTAAACAGATCAATTCAAAAAAATCAAAAGAAAATTGACCTCGTCCTCTACCTTTTCTCCAAATTTAAACCAGTTATACACGAGAAAAAACAAAAATCAATAGTTTCCCTCTTTCACTCATGAACAACTGAGAGTTCTTTCTTTTCCATTTACAGTACGAAGCCAATGCTTCCTCCCCTTTCAATTCAATCGCGAAAAAAAAGAAAAAAAGAAATAAGAACTCGAATTGATCGCGAGCCGCGTCCTCTTCAATTCGAGATACTCTCGAAGCTTTGGCATCACCGTGCGCGATTTGGTCAGTCGCGAGGCGGCGCCGTTGGGATGCAATCAACGATGGGTGAGGCATAGGATCTGGGGGCGCGAAGCAGTTGATATCTGGGCGCTCGAACCACTTGATCGATGATTTGAGGCGCGTGCGTCGTCAAAAAGTAGCGGGGTGCAGTTACTCGTAGGAGGTCGGAGGTGGTGGGCTTGCAGCATGTGGTGGTTGAAGGGTTCAGCGAGGTGCGGCAGCATCGTTCTGGAAGGCTCGGCGTCGATTGGGTGAAGGCCGGTTCGATCGGGGGTGGCTGCGATGGTAGGGAGTTCAGCGAGGTATTTGCAGTTTTCTTTATTTAATTTTAAAATTTATATACATATTATACAGAGAAGGGAAATTGTATGTTCTCTGTTAGATAAATATATGCATATATTTTTCAACTTACACACATATATACACATATAGAAGAAAGCAGGAAGAAATTATAGCAAGGGTTAAAAAAACAGTTTGTTTAAAAATTAAATCGGCTATGTATATGTATGTGTGTGTTTTATATATATATATATATATATAACAGCAAGATGTATTACTCCACTTATAGATACTACCGGGTTTGATACATATATGGATTTAAGGAAAATATACCTTAACTTACCGGTCAATTTCAATGTATGTATATATATTGGCGATTTACTTGTTTTGTTAACTTATTAAATTATTTTAGTTACTAAAGATTATTTAAAAGGGAAATTAGTTTAAAATCAAATTACTTGTTTAAAACCGAATGATTAGTTTAAATTAAATTATTGGTCAATTTAATTTATAAAATGGAAAAATTATTTTAGATTATTTCAGATGTTAATAAATCATATAATGGTGTACAAGGTTTAAAACTGTGAAGAAAATAAGTCGGGTTTGGATCAGATTGCAAATCAAAAATCAAAGGTGAGTTAATCTCACTCAAATTGGATTTACTAATGAATTTAAATTGTTAAATTTAAATTATTAGTTGGTTGATTGAATTGATAATTTATTATCGGTGTGGATGTGATATTATATATAGTATGTATATATTGGAGTGATTGATATTCCCGCATTATATAGCGGATAAGATCATATGCGCCCCGCATAATAACGGATGACCATTTATATCGCGATATCCCTCTCGAAGTGGGATTGGTATTTTTATATTGTGCTAACATCTGTGGATGCAGGGAAACAGGTTGGAGGGATCCAACTGGATTCCTCAAAAATGTTGAATTTATTTTATATTCAATAATTTGATTTATTTGATAATCTATGATGGATTATATTGATTATATTGGGAGTTGAATTTATTGAATGCTATGGCTTGGATGAATATATATTGGTATTTCGAGAAATGGAAAAATATATATAAAGTTTGGATTTTTTTCTAAAGGAAATTATAAGGCAAATTTTAAGTAAAATAATTATAGTGAATTTGGATAAATTGAAGAAAATGAATTTGGAGAAGAAATAAAAGTTTGATTTTGAAACCCTATTTAATAAATTTTGAATATGGGAAAAATGGAGATTTTGTATAAATGGAAATAAAATAATTTGACGACTTAAGTGATATTGTTTAAAGATAAAAGAATTTATTTTAAAATTCAAGTTTAAAATGAGTTGGGAAAAATAAAAGGGGAATTTTGAATAAAGGGTGAAATTGATATTTTCAGTTTTAAATAAGGTTTTAAATCATAATAAAGGAGTGAATATGGAATTAATGGATTTTGGAATAAAATTTGAGTAAGTCAAGACAAAATTTTAAAATGGAAGTAATTCAGAGAATCGATTGGGAAATCGATTAAGTGTTTTGAAGACTGTGATTTAAAGGGAAATGAGGGTATGGAAATTATAAACTGGGCTTATAAATAAAGTGAAAATATTTATCAGTGGATAAATTTGAAAGTATAAATTCACGGTAGGAATTTATAAGGAGATGGTAGTTGTTTTAAAAGTAAAAAGGTGGTTTTATTTTTATAAGTGTGGAAAAGAAATTTACGGGATGGGGACGTAAAATAAATTGGGATAAATCGAGAAGGATTTATAAATGGTTAGGTGGGCTAGATTGAAATGGAAGTGTATTTTCCTGAAAGTCAAGTATATTTTCAAGAAAGATTTTTAAGTATAAATTAGAAGTTTTAAAGGTGATTTTCAAAGAATGTTTTAGAAAAAAATTATTATTTAGTTGTTTAAAAATTGTTAAAGTAAATATTTATTTTAGTAATTATTTTTAAAGGTTAAATTAGTATTATGATTAAAGGAAAATTTCTAAATATTTATATTTTATAAAATAACTTTTGTTTTTAAAGTGGTTTTGGCTAAGGTTTACTTGGGAAAAATTTATTATAGAATTTCATAAACATTATTTTGAATTAAGTTGTTTAAGTGGTTTTATGTTAAATGTTTTAAGTGCATATTTTGGATAAAGGGATTGAAATCGTTTAAAAATCTAAATTTATAGAGACTTGGTGCTTTTCAGGGGAAATAAAACAATTGGTTGGATGATTGTTTAATTTGATAGTTAAATAACTGACTATTAATATTTGCCAATGCGTTGATCGTTTCGAAGAGACCGGGATCGGATTTAATTATTCGAAAACCACTTCGATCCGGTTTGAACGCAGCGAATGAATACCATGAAGATGATGAAGACGGTGATTCGGTTTGTTCAGACCCAGGGTAACTTGTATGGACGAATGCTATCAGAACATCGTCAGGAGGACAATGAGCATTCTAAGTGAAATGTGTTCTAAAAAGGTAACGCATAGCCTCAAGCCTCATCAACCGGGAATGGCTAAAACAGGGGAGGTGCAGCAAGGCTAAGTGGGTAGCACCCAATTAGGGCGAGGTCATCCCTATCTAGATGTCCCTTTTTATTCGGCTTAGTGGGTGGTGGCTTATCCCAACCGCAGGGTGATCTTATTCGGACTATCCAGTAAGGGGTAGCTCCGGTCTTGTGTTGCAGGGGATCGGGAGTGATCCTCGGTACTCTGATCTAGACCAGGTACTGTGATGGGCGGTACCCAAGTAGCCCTGCCATTGATGGAAACCCAATCTCCAATAAGTGCCTTCGGACTTGTTTGTATACCTATTATGCCAGAATTTAATGAATGTAACAATTTTAGCTATTTGAATAAGTATTTGTGCTTAGACACTATTATAATATCAGAGGATTTGATATAAAATGTTTTGGTTATCGTAAGGTAAAAACCCGGCATGTTTATTTGTGGCGTGGTCTTACGAGATACCTTTGATTTTCAAAAGGATTTTGAAAACTTTAATAATTCAATTGAGTTTTTTTTCTCACGCTGGTTTTCCCGACTGACTCGGGTGTTATTTTATTATAATGCTCGGGTCAGACCGAGTATTACAGATACATGTTAGGTTGCTGTGAAGTTCAGGAGACGAGCTGGATGATGAGGCATATTTCCGTAGATGTGTATATTCCACTGTGTAAGGACAAGTTATTAAACTGTCCAGGTTATATATTATATTTTATTCCGTTGCGACTGTGAGATTCTGATGTTGTTTCCTATTTTCTTCTTCTACCTTTTTCTTCTTTAACCCTTATGGTCTGGTATTTCCGGCATTCGATTGCTCGGCATGTAATATGGACGTATTGATGCCGACTTTCGGAAGTCGAAAATCCGGGTTGTGACAATTAATAAATATTTATACCAAAATATTTCTATTTTTCTTTTTAAAACCATATCCCTTTGTTATAAAATGCGGACTTATTTTTAAGATTTTAAAAATCTTTAATCATAGTTCAAAATCTCTATATAAAATATTTTCTAAAACTATAAGTTTATAATCTCTAACAATCGCACTTTTTATTTAAAAATAAATTTCTTCTTTAAATAATTCAAGAAAAATTATGAAAACATATATAATTTCCAAAATCACTTTGAAGTCCCTTTTTAAATCAAATCATTGGTTTATAACATTTAAGATACCAAAAACAAGGCCCAATGCTACTAAAGTACTAATAAGCAAAACCATATCCATATCGTCGGATATAGCAACCAACATATCATATACCAAATTATATGAAAATAAAATCAACAGTGTGAAGACTCTTGTTGGATCTCTCCAACCTATCCTCCCTGCATCACATACTGTATATAACCAAATAATATAAATCAACTGCTTCGAGGCGGGAACGTATACAAAGGGTCATCTGCTCTTACACGGGAACGTAATAGGGTCTCATCCGCTCCAAGGGCGGGAATATATTCAAACCAACTAATAAATATAGTAAATCATCCAAACAACCTGAAGTGACCCACTTCTTCCAATTCTAATTTATGTGATTTTTAGTGAGTTTTTTTAAAAAACAAGTGATCACTTCTTTAATTCATTCCCCCCCAAAGATCCAAAATCTTACCAATATAAAAATATTAGTACATGAATCAAAACATGTCATTTATATATATGAAGATATATAAATGTTTCTTGGCCCATCAGAGTAATTAAAATTGCAAAGAAAAATCAATCACATAATATTCTCATATTTGAGAGATATTATGTCACATAGCTTCTGGTTTAATCCTTTTTTCTTCTTCTTTAACAAGCTAAATTGTTTCTTAATTTGAATAATATTTTTTTAATATTTTCTTATTTTATTTTTCAGCTTGTTTCTTAATCCAATTGATTAATTTCCAGATTTTCAATCAATACATCCCTTTCATTGTGAAATCAGGAGTTTAACACTTATAGTTTTTCTTTTGAATTTCATACTAAGTGTTAAAACAACTCAAGCTTGTGAGTTTAGCCCGGGGTACTCATACCTTTCACTAATGATATTTTTATGTCATGTACAAATACTTATATCTGGGTTTATAATGTATGTAACAGTCCTATGATTATTGTGGTAGTAGTGTGAATTAAAGCCCAGTCAGTGGAAAAACAATACAAGTAAACAAATGCTAACTTAATCTAGCATACCAAGTAAAATTTTGCACATATATGTAAACATCATGTTCCAGACAATTTATTTAAAGGATCAAACCCAAATGAGACTATGGTGCAGACCTCTAATGGGTATTGAATGATGGCTATTGACATAAACCAGGTTGCAGTGAGGTAATGGTCATGCTTATCCTTCAACCAAATTCTTTAATATTGTAGACTCTTAAAGTTTAAACAAGACCAAATGAAAACAGACTTTAGACAGTATTTGATACAACTGAATATTGTTTAATATGGTTATAGTGAAGGCTACTAGTACTATGGACACATCATTCTATAACACATTTGCAATACTGGAAATCAGACATGTAAGAAAGATTTGTGGACTAAAACTTCAAGCTTCTCATGGTCTTATATCAATTTATAAGTCATGATCAAGCCTTACTGGCTAAACTAGAACAGGTTCAACCATCACCTAGCAATTCTACTACATACATTATCAAAAGATAACCACTGTAGTTTCACTATTTAAAATTTATCAGATATGTTAAAGAAAGTATGTCCACATATCAAATTACATGGCATAACTTCCTTCATCACAGTCTACCAGAAAACATCATGATCAGTTACTTAGATCAGTAGCTCAAGACACATATAATACTTAAGTTTTACAAATTCTTTTCAAATGAACAAAGCCACAACAATACTGAAAGGTTTGCATAGACTTAAGAAAGTTTGCCTAGCTATCTTTATTACAATGAATTACTGCATTTTCAAAACCTCAAGTAGGTCTTCCAATTTTCCAAGCAAGCAAGCTATTCATACATCTCTACCTGCAACAATATTTTGAGCTGCCTCAATAAAATGAGACACCCCAAATATTGCAAGGGCAATAAATAGGGTCAGAATAAAATTCTGGTATGAGTGAAATCAATATTAAAAAAAACTTGTAAAATTCTTTTAAGACTGTGCAGAGGTCATATAGGGTTTGATGCTTTCCAGTTCCATAATAAGCTTTAGCATATATATAATTAAACCTATACATAAGCATACATTCAAGCAGTCATTCATCCAATTTGTTCAATTGTACATGTACAAATCTCCTATGGATTTAAACTTTTAAATTCCACGGCCTTCATTTCCAGTTCCATTTTACATTTATATATGGTCTAAACTCTTGCCTTTGAACACAAGGTGTGCATTGCAAAGGACTCAATTCTGTTAACCTTTGCACAGAGGCCTTCAGGACTTGAACAAGTCATGCACATACCCATCATCCACCTGATGATGAGTAGATCAAGACACCTCTTCTAAATTACTTTGTAATTTAGAGACCATGCATATTTATTCATTTAAAGAATTTTCCTTTTTAACTCCAGAAATACTCTTGTAATCCTTTCTTCATTTCATAAGTAAGGAATTTAATTTCCTTAAAAATCATATCTAAACATACCAAACATTCATACCAAATTTCATAACCCATTTCAAAGTCATTTCTGCTTGATCGCATTTTTCTAATAACCTGCTAGTACAATAGTTTCTAGAACTTTTCCTCTGCTTAAATAAATCTACTGAAATCATAAGAAATACCATATTTGTTTTTTTTTCTGTGAACATAGGATGTGGTTTTGAGAAAAACCCAAAAACATATTGGATTTTGATCTGAACAAATCAACATATTTTTTTTACAATATTGCTTTGTTCCTATCAATTTTTAAATGAACCAGACATGAGCAAAAACCTCTTTGTTCATACTGCCTAATCCATCATTATTCAATACCCTATTTCTCAGTAAATTAATCAAATTATTCTCTTATAAAAACCGAGTCATAAACTCATTTCTGTAATCAGGTTATATGATTGATTAAACAATTTTCAAAACAAAATTAGTCAATGCCAAAAACAAATCAAAACAGCAACAAAAAATTCAACCAAATTGCCATTCATGATCATCATATATTTATTCAAAGAAATAAAGGTTAACAGAAATCATAATATGATTTTCATATAAAATAATTGGCTGCCCTTACTTGGGTCTTAATGCCATAAATCTCATAAGTGATTATCACTCACCTTTCCCTTCTTTTCCCCAAGAATGCCTAAGCTTGCAAACAGTGTGAGCTCTTCTCTTTTTTTTAATGTGTTACTGTTTTTCCCTCCGAGAAAACCTCTGCTTTCCCCCTTGATTTAAATCATTTTACTAGGGTTTTACTAAAAGAAAAACCCATTTTATCCTCACATTACTCAGAGAATTATGTGTGTGTTGTTATGGCTAAATGTGCCATTTTCTCTTGGTTTCTATTTCTGGTAAAAGCAGTTATCCACTGCTTTTCCTGTGTGCATGCAATTTGCATGATTCACTTGCATATTATTTTCATGTGGCTTATTTTCACAATACCTTTTATTATACCTGAGTTATTTCTCATTCCTAGCTATTATTTCAGCCTATTTGTTTACTCTTGATTTATTTCAAAATTGTACTTATGCACAACTAATATTAAACTAGTTTTTAGGCATTTTAATTTACCAAAGAATATTTTTTTCTTATCATCCCATGCTTTTCTGACCATATATGTATTTTTCTATACAATATACACATATGTACAGGTTATGTGAATTTTAGAATTCATTTCATACTTAATCATTTTATCCTTATCACTTAATTGTTGAAAACAATTTTCTCTTTACTGTATTATTTTATTTTCTTTTAATATTCATTTTCAAGTTATTTATATAATACATATATATATATATATACACAAAAATATGTGAATATAAAGCTCTTCTTTACTCAGTTATCTTTCTCCCCATTATTTTTTTTTATTTTCTCTAACAATCATTCCCTCACCTATTTACCTCATTCATTCTTGGTATTTATTTTCCATTACCTGTTTTTCTTTAAAGTAATTTTTATTTTCGAAAATTTTGGGTCTTCACATACTCTCCTCCTAAAAGGAATTGTGTCCCACAATTATATATATTGGTTTATTAGTATATTTCCAACATATCAGAAATTCATTCATCTAAGATCAGTCAAATATTCTTAAATAATATTAAATGTTATTACAGTTCCAGATATACCTTCAAGCAGAAAACAGATTAGGATACTTATCCTTCATCCTATCTTCAGCCTCCCATGTGCAGTCATTACCATCCAAACTCCATTGGATTTTAACTAGTTTAATTATTTTATTTCTCAGTTTCTTTTCTTCTCTAGCCACAATGCCCACTGGTTCCTTTTTATAAACCAGATTTTCTTGAATTTCAACATGTGTAGGAGATTCAAGAATGGCCTCCTTATCATGCACCCATTTTCTCAATTGGGATACATGAAATACATCATGTATTTTGCTCAATTCCTCTGGTAACTTCAACCTATAAGCTAAAGTCCCTATTCTTTGAACAATTTCATATGGTCCTATATACCTTGGTGATAGTTTCCCTGCTTTGCCAAATCTCAATATTTTCCTCATTGGTGAAACTTTGAGAAACACATAGTCTCCCACCTCAAATTCTACCGGCCTTCTCCTTTTATCTACATATGCTTTCTGTCTCTCTTGAGCTACTCCCATTCTTTGCCTCACCAATTCAATTCCTGCAGAAGTTTCTTTTATATTGTCTGGTCCAAGCAACACCCTTTCACCAGCCTCCATCCAACATGCAGGAGGTAAACAAGGTTTCCCATACAGAGCCTCAAAGGGAGCCATTCCTATGGTAGACTAGTAGCTATTATTATAAGCAAATTCAGCTAAATAAATATGATCCTCCCAGTTGCCTCCAAAATCAAGTATGCATGCTCTAAGCAAATCTTCTAAAACCTTGTTAACAATTTCAGTTTGCCCATCTGTTTGTGGGTGGTAGGCTATGCTTAGGCTTAGTTCTGTCCCCATAGCTTCTTGAAAGCTACTCCAAAACCTTGAAGTAAACAAAGTATCTTATCACTAATGATAGCCTTCGGGGTGCCATGCAACCTCACTATCTCTTTCACAAATAACTGAGCTAGTTTATGGGCATTTCTGTTTGAATTTATAGGGATGAAGTGTGCTGTTTTTGTAAGCCTATCAACCACTACCCAAATACTATCATTGCCTCTTCTTGGTCTTGGCAAACCATCCATAAAATCCATTGATATGCTTTCCCATTTCCAGGTAGGCACTTCCAAAGGCTGTAGTAGGCCTGAAGGTCTTTGATAGTCTGCCTTGACTTATTGGCATGTCAAGAAATTTGCCACATATTTTGCCACTGCTCCTTTCATCCCTGGCCACCAGTAATTCCTCTTAAGATCATGATACATTTTAGTACCACCTGGATGTATAGTGTATTTTGTCTTATGATGTTCATCCATAACTTCTTGTTTAAGTTTTTCTACACTGGGTACACAGAGTCTCCCTCTCTTCCTTAGGTAGCCTCTATCATCCACTTCATAGTTTTCCACTGATATTCCTTGTGAAATCATGTCTTTCTTCTCCTTTAAATTCGAGTCTTGATCTTGCATATTTCCTATTTTATCAACCAGTGTTGACCTTAAGGAGATAAGACTCAATCTTCCATATTCAATCATATCATTAGGCACATTATCTGGTGCACTAATTTCTTCCTTCATCTCCACTTCACTAAGGATTGTTAAATCCTTAAACTCAGTCATCATTAAGCTGGCCAATTTTGCTTGATGTCTACTTAATGCATCTGCCACTTTATTAGCTTTTCTTGGGGTGTATAATATATCAAGATCATAGGCAGCTAGGAATTCTACCCACCTATGTTGCCTCATGTTTAAATCTTTTTGGGAAAACAAATATTTAAGTGACTTGTGATATGTAAACAATTCAAACTTAGCACCTAATAAGTAATGTCTCCATAGTTTAATGCATATACCACAGCAGCTAGTTCTAAGTAATGTGTGGCATACCTAGTTTCATTTGGCTTGAGTTGCCTTGATGCATATGCTATGACTCTACCATGTTGCATAAGCACTGCCCTTAATCCAGATCCACTAGCATCTGTGTAAACTACTAACCCTTCATTACCCTCTGGAACCTGTAAGACTGGAGCTTCCACCAGTGCCTTCTTTAGTGATGAAAAAGCTTATTCACACTTCTCTGTCCACACATATGGTTGCTCCTTTTTAGTTAGCTTGGTCAATGGAATGGTTATTCTTGCAAAGTCTTTATAAATCTCCTATAATAGCCTGCCATTCCCAAAAATGATCTCACCTCAGTCACTGATTTGGGTCTACTCCATGACTGCACTGCTATCACCTTAGTTGGATCTACACTAACCCCTTGTTGTGATACAATGTGCCCCAAAATTTTTACTTCATTCTACCAAAATGTACACTTAGAGAATTTGGCCTTTAAATCATGTGCTCTTAGTCTAGACAAAACCAGATGCAAGTGTTTTGCATGATCCTCTTCTAATTTTGAATACACTAATATGTCATCAATAAAAACAACCACAAATTTGTCTAGAAAATCTCTAAATGTTCTATTCATTAAATCTACAAAATATGATGGTGCATTTGTCAATCCAAAAGGCATCACCAAAAATTCATATAATCCATACCTTGTGTTGAAGGCAGTATACTTAATGCTTTCTTCCTCTACCTTCATCTGATGAAACCCAGAGGCTAAATCTAGCCTTGAAAAGATTTTTGCTCCATTTAATTGATCAAATAGATCATCAATCCTGGGGAGTGGGTATTTGTTCTTGATGGTGACTTTATTTAGTTCTCTATAATCAATACACATTCTTAGTGTACCATCATGCTTTTTTACAAACACCACTTGAGAACCCCAGTTTGAACTGCTAGGCCTTATGAAGCCTCTTTGCTCTAATTCTTCCAACTTTTGCTTTAATTCTACCAATTCTTTTGGACCCATTCTAGTAGGTTTCGTGATGATAGGACTTGATCCAGGAATTAATCTTATTTGAAACTCAACTGGTCTATTTTCTAGAACTCCTATAACTTCTCCAAAAACATCTGGATATTCATTTATCACTTTTATATTTTCTAGAGTTAATTCCTTTTCAGTCATGTTCCATATTTGATTAAGGCAATTTGTCTTAGCTATTTCACTCATGACTAAAACATTTTTACCATTTTCTGTTTTCAAAGAAATAGTAAAATTTTCCAAATTCAAAATTGCTTTGAATTTGCTCAACCAATCTACCCCTAAAATAATTCCTATTCCAGGGTATTTCAATACAAACAAATCAGATTTAAACACATTTCCTCCTATGTTTAATTCTACTCCCAAACATTTTAATCCTAGCAAACAAGAGCTACCCAGGGGACTTTGAATAAACAAGGGTTTTTCAACTTTGTTGCATGTGAGAGCTAATTTATCCACTATGTCTTGTGATATCAGAGAATATGTAGCTCCAGTGTCATATATAACTGTGATTGGGTAACTTTTAATTAGGAGTATACCTTCCAATTGTCCAGAGCTTCATGCTGCATATGCCTTTGCCTTTGTTTCCAATGCTCCTACCTTCGCTCCTTTCTTAAACTCTGGGCAGTTTCTTTTAATATGACCTTCTTTCCCACAGTTATAGCAGCTAAATGGTGTTTTCTTGGCTGCTTGACACCTATTACTCATGTGTCCTTCTTTGCCAAAATTATAACAAGTAACTTTCTTCTTAGCTTCCCCAGTGGCTGCTCCCTCCATTTTCTTATCCAAATTCTTTTTGTCATAGGGATGTGCTCTATTTTTTCCCTTCTTTTGATTGTTAGCCCTCATGCTCCTAAATTTTTCCCTTGCATTGTCGTGTTGTTCAAAAGAAAGAGTAAGGTCTATGACTTGATCAAATGTTTTATCCTTGTATGGTAACATTGCTCTACTCAGACCTACATTTAGTCCTTGGATAAATCTTGAATTCTTTGATTCTTCATCTTCTATGAGCATAGTTCCATACTTGGACAAACTCTTAAGTTATTGAGTGTATTCAGTCACACTCATTGGTCCTTGCCCTAGCCTTATGAATTCCTCAAGCAATGTCGCCTTAGCTGTTGCTGGAACAAACCTTGCCTCAAGCATCTCCTTGAATTGATCCCATGTTATCTCATTTTCTGGCCTTCCTGTGATGATCACCTCCTACCAATCTAATGCTGCTCCTTTGAGTCTCCTTGAAGCTATCTGCCTCTTTCTTTGGTCATTAATTTGCATATCTGCAAATATTCTTTCCAAAGTTCTCAACCATGTCTGTACTCCCATAACTCCCTCAGTGCCTTCAAAATCCTAGCCTCCTAAATTTGAAAATGTCTTCAATAGCTTAGCTAATTCCTCATGAGGATTCTCTTCCCTGTGCACTGCTCCTTCTCTAAATGCCCTCACCAAATCTTGCAAGTTAACCATTGGTGTTGTATTGGAGGGTCCTGCTCCATGACTTGGTGGTCTTCCTACCATGATTCACTATTCAATTGCATAGCTAGTTAGTCATATTTCTAATTTAATTATTTTCTGCAATTTATTTCTACTATGGATATTTATTTCTATCATTATTATATATATTTATTTTATTTTTTTAGAATTTTATCCATACAAGAAAATTGGATAATATATTTATGCTATGTTTTAATAACATAGCTCTGATACCAACTGAAGTGACCCACTTCTTCCTATTCTAATTTATGTGATTTTTAGTGAGTTTTTTTTTAAAACTAGTGATCACTTCTTTAATTCATTTCCCCCCCCCCCCCAAGATCCAAAATCTTACCAATATAAAAATATTAGTACATGAATCAAAACATGTCATTTATATATATGAAGATATATAAATGTTTCTTTGCCCATCAGAGTAATTAAAATTGCAAAGAAAAATCAATCACATAATATTCTCATATTTGAGAGATATTATGTCACATAGCTTCTTTTTGGTTTAATCCTTTTTTTTTCTTCTTTAACAAGCTAAATTGTTTCTTAATTTAAATAATATTCTTTTAATATTTTCTTATTTTATTTTTCAGCTTGTTTCTTAATCCAATTGATTAATTTCCAGATTTTCAATCAATACTTCCCTTTCATTTGTGAAATCAGGAGTTTAACACTTATATTTTTTCTTTTGAATTTCATACTAAGTGTTAAAACAACTCAAGCTTATGAGTTTAGCCTGGGGTACTCATTCCTTTCACTAATGATATTTTTATGTCATGTACAAATACTTATATCTGGGTTTTTAATGTATGTAACAGTCCTATGATTATTGTGGTAGTAGTGTGAATTAAAGCCCAGTCAGTGGAAAAACAATACAAGTAAACAAATGCTAACTTAATCTAGCATACCAAGTAAATTTTTGCACATATATGTAAACATCATGTTCCAGACAATTTATTTAAAGGATCAAACCCAAATGAGACTGTGGTGCAGACCTCTAATGGGTATTGAATGATGGCTATTGACATAAACCAGGTTGCAGTGAGGTAATGGTCATGCTTATCCTTCAACCAAATTCTTTAATATTGTAGACTCTTAAAGTTTAAACAAGACCAAATGCAAACAGACTTTAGACAGTATTTGATACAACTGAATTTTGCTTAATATGGTTATAGTGAAGGCTACTAGTACTATGCACACATCATTCTATAACACATTTGCAATACTGGAAATCAGACATGTAAGAAAGATTTGTGGACTAAAACCTCAAGCTTCTCATGGTCTTATATCAATTTATAAGTCATGATCAAGCCTTACTGGCTAAACCAGAACAGGTTCAACCATCACCTAGCAATTCTACAACATGCATTATCAAAAGATAACCACTGCAGTTTCACTATTTAAAATTTATCGGATATGTTAAAGAAAGTATGTCCACATATCAAATTACATGGCATAACTTCCTTCATCATAGTCTACCAGAAAACATCATGATCAGTTACTTAGATCAGTAGCTCAAGACACATATAATACTTAAGTTTTACAAATTCTTTTCAAATGAACAAAGCCACAACAATTCTGAAAGGTTTGCATAGACTTAAGAAAGTTTGCCTAGCTATCTTTATTACAATGAACTACTGCATTTTCAAAAACTCAAGTAGGTCTTCCAATTTTCCAAGCAAGCAAGCTATTCATACATCTCTACCTGCAACAATATTTTGAGCTGCCTCAATAAAATGAGACACCCCAAATATTGCAAGGGCAACAAATAGGGTCAGAATAAAATTCTGGTATGAGTGAAATCAATATTAAAAAAAACTTGTAAAATTCTTTTAAGACTGTGCAGAGGTCATATAGGGTTTGATGCTTTCCAGTTCCATAATAAGCTTTAGCATATATATAATTAAACATATACATAAGCATACATTCAAGCAGTCATTCATCCAATTTGTTCAATTGTACATGTACAAATCTCCTATGGATTTAAACTTTTAAATTCCACGGCCTTCATTTCCAGTTCCATTTTACATTTATATATGGTCTAAACTCTTGCCTTTGAACACAAGGTGTGCATTGCAAAGGACTCAATTCTGTTAACCTTTGCACAGAGGCCTTCAGGACTTGAACAAGTCATGCACATACCCATCATCCACCTGATGATGAGTAGATCAAGGCACCTCTTCTAAATTACTTTGTAATTTAGAGACCATGCATATTTATTCATTTAAGGAATTTTCCTTTTTAACTCCAGAAATACTCTTGTAATCCTTTCTTCATTTCTTAATCCAATCCAACTTCATGGCGTAGTATTCCTCGATACGATCGCAATGCAACTTGTTGCACTCGATTTTGACCTCGTATGAAAAAGTTATTAATTAATGAATGTTGAGTTAATTAAATTTTAATTAACTTTAAATAATAAAAATTTAAACTATCTATTTACCTCTCCCTCTCTCTCTCACGCTCATACACACCTAGGAACCCATCTCGAACATGATTCGATCCACCGCCGCCTCAGCCTGCGCTCGCGCCTCCCACGCGTGCCATCGATCGTCGAACGACCCAAAAAAAGAACCTATGATGCTACTGGTCACAGCCAAAATTCAACCTCCATGCGATGATATATGAAGATCCAACTGTTGATCGAGTTCCTATCATCAAGCTCCACACTTTCCTAGTTGATGTTGAGAGCCGATTTGGCTTGTGGTGGCATCAATGGAGGAGGGCTATTGGATTGGCCATATTTTAAATTTAAAAAAAAGGCGAACAATTTTGTTTTCCGATTGCATGCTAATTTTAAAGGGGGAAAGGTATGGGTTTGGTGTGGGTAGAACAGTTGTAGGGTATAGGCTAGGTATGACTTACCTATATTATTATAATTAGAAAATGTCTAGCTTTTAAATGTCCGAAATTCTCGAACTTCAAATGAGACGTGCCGCCTGGCATTCTATATGTTATACCTCAACGAACACAATGGGACTAGTATCGAGACTCAATTCCATCATATGTAGAAGTTAGCTGTACAAAATCAAATTATATTAAATTAAATCCCTTTAATTAATTTCTATGCTTTTCGAACTCGCACGACCAAACAATACGTCCAATTGTCACGAAATTTGACAACATACTATAATTCATTATTACAGATCCAAAGAAACTGGTTTCGTCGAAATCCGAGACAGTGTTCCGGAAGGCTATTTTCACACGTTAATTAAAATGAATTATTATTAAAATCAGTTTAATCACTTTTAATTTCAATTTAAAAGTTTATTATCTTTATTCTTATTCAAATAGAATTTAAATCAACTTTCGAAATCATTTTCATTCATATTAAATTCAAGATTTAAAATTCTTAAACAATTCCAAATATTAAATTTAACAATTTAATTATCAAATAAATCACTATATTTGAAATTCAAGTTATTCAACTTATAAAATTAGCTTTTCAATATTAAAAATCAATTTAATATTTCAAATTCAAATGACTGAAATTCTGGATTGTTACATTCTTCCCCCTTAAAATAATTTTATCCCCGAAATTGCCAAGGTAAGAAAAATGCCACAAACCCATTAATTTTTCAAAACCTATTTGCTGGAATAGATTATAAAATTCCTAAGTCTTTTTAATTCATCCACTTATACCAACTAATTTCCATCCATTCATTCATTCCAAGTTATAACTCAAAAATCAAATTTTAGTTATCAAAAATTTCATTTCAAAATTCTCTAAAAATTTCTAATACCTTAAATTTACGAAAAATTTCGCCAGCATCCCCTTTGCGTCGCTCGATCAGAAAAATTTACAATATATATATATATAATAATAAATATACATCTCATCTTCAAGGATGAGGCATCCCACAGGAAAAAAATTATAAAAATACGATATGTAATCCGAGATGTGTACCTTATTTTAGTACTACCAAGCATATACAACCAATATAATGCGAAAGAGAGCTCCAAATGCGAAGCTTACGCCATCCGCACCTATTAATCACTCAATAACCAATGAGAATATGTTTATAGAAAGCAACATCACTATATAATATAGAATATACAATAACTATATGCACTTGTAGCAAATGTAATAAGAGAGACTATCCAACAAATAATATCCATCCAATTTATTTATCATAATATCAATTTTACATTTCCCAAGGTCAACATTATATTTACACATTTCATTTCTTGTTAACATTCAATTAGTCACATTCAATTATTACTTAGTATATTTCTTTTAATACTAATAACACTTGAGAACCATTCCATCAAATTTTTACTTAAGTTCATTATAAACATTTTATACAACACTTCTCATGCTTATTTTCACTTCATAATTTAAGTTCATATTCAATTCTTTTGACAATTTAAATAGCATTTCATTTTATAATTCAAATTCATATTCATTTCATTAGTTCACTTTATTAATTCATCTAATTCGTTTCAAATCCAATTCAATTTCATTTAATTTTCCTTAAGTTAAACTTCATTTCATTAACTCAGTTTATAAGTTGCAAAAACTTATTTTTCTCATATTTATCAAATAATACTTTGGATTTTAAAATCAAAACCTATTTTACCAAAACACAGCTTCAATGGTAGCAATCCATCATTCAAAAACTCGAAAATGAACGCCGATGATGTGGCAGTCATCACCAAAATTATTTTCCAGCGACTAAAGCGAGTTCGGTGCTTTCTATTTCTTTTAGATCCCACTTTAAAATATTTCAAACCTAAATATTTTCAAAATAATGCTATTATTATTCTTCCAAAACCTTTGAAAACAGTTTTCAAATCCATGGAATTTAAATTCTCAAATTTCTTGTTTTAAATCCATTTTTATTTACAAATCATATTTATAAATATACTTATACAATTTCATTTCCTTCCCATTTATAAATCGCATTTATAAATCATATTTATATAATCTCACTTCTTATGTAATATTATTTCACAAATGTTGATTACTTTAATTATAATCAATACTTTATAATTCATATTTATAAATTCACTTTCTTATGTAACTCAATTTTACAAATGTTTGTTTTTGTTTAGATTATAATAAAAACAACTTTTTATTAGAACAACAAACAACAAATGATAATAATCAAATACTATCATTCACTAACAACCAAACACACCATATATACTATAATAATTTCTGAAAAATTATTCCTTTATATATAAAACATAATCAAGATAAAATTATTTCATTTACCAATTCTCAAAACAATACTGTGTCGGTTTGCCTTGTTTAAGCGTTTAGAAACCCCTATCGATATCGTGGCATCCCACGTACCGATCAGAATTCATAAGCCACTCAACCGATAAATCAACACAATATAAAACATTTTATAATCACTAACAAATACACTCTCATATATATAATACACTCAAACTCAGAATAAGGCATTCCATTACCTTATCTCTTAATGAGTTGCCCCACCAAAGCCAAGGTTCTCACTTAACCTTGCGCTCTAATACCAAGCTGTAACAACCCGCCAATCCGCACAATTTAAGTTGATAATAAACCACACACATCCAACCAAAATTGAGTGGAAAGACCGATAATTATGGGAAAGAAAGAAGAAAGGAAGAAAAGAAGAAAGGAAGAAAAGAAGAAGATAAAAGAAACTAAATACAACACAGAATCTAACAATCACAGTAGAACAATATATATTATAATATCAACGATCTTTTCAAAAGAAAGAATAGAGTACAATAGAAAATCACAATCATCAGCCTAGATAGTTATAACAACCTATCCTCATAAATGCTGATGATTTCAACAACAAAACAACGGCAAATAAACATGTACGTGAATACGACTTGAAGACCTCCTATTCGTCTCCTGAGCTCCAATGCATCCAAAGTAATCTGTAAATATGTTCGGTCTGACCCGATCATTATAATAAAATAAAGCCCGAGTCAGTTTGGAAAACCAGCATGAGAAAACACACCCAACTGGATTTTAAAGTTATAGAAAACCTTTGAAAATCAAAAGTATCTCCTAAGACCATGCCGCACAAAAACACGGACGGGTTTTTACCTTACGATAACCAAAACATTTCATATGAAATTCTATGATATTATAATAGTGTCTAAGATACAAATTCTTATTAATCATAGCCGAACTTGTTACATTATGTGGCGCCCCACCTCTATGCTCAAAATAACAAAGAATATTAAAGGAAATATTGTCTGTTATCACGAAGAATAAGGCTGGATAGGAGCGGCCATCCGTAGTTAGGCCTTCCACTAGTATTGGTTATTTCAATAGGAGTGGTATATATATTTATCTTTCATCTCTTATTTAATTACTCCCATCGACATATCCAATTCCAGTATAAAACGAACTACGATGGTTCATAATAGTTTAGGACAATAAATATAATAATAACACAGATAATATAAATGCGGAACACAGAAAACAAAAAGTCTCATATATATAATAACTGATGTCAGTTACAATACATTTGACACAATACATATGATACAACTACAACTGTCGACTCTGGAAGTTATATATACAAGTACATTATCGACTAATATACATGAATACATATCAACCTAAATCAGATACACTGACTACTACAAAAGACGAAGACCACTTCAAAAGATATAAAAAGTCTTCATAGCCCAAACAGCAACCCAAAGCAAGATATCTACAACTTGAAATAACTCGGGTCTGACCCGATTATTAAATTCAAAAGAAAATAATACACGGGTCAGTCTAATTCAAACTCGGTTATTAATGCATAGAAGCAATAATAATCAAATAACAAATAGACGATAGTCACAGAAATCTCGTATAGCCGACTCCTCGATAAGAGAATCGGATAACAACAGATATAACACTAAACAGTGTTAAACAACATATCAGCAGATCCAAATCATCAATAAAGATAGATAAAAAGATTATCAATGAAGATAATTTTAGAAAACAACAGAATTGTCTAAACGACAATTAACACAAAATCCAATTATTAAATAATAATTAGAAACTCAGAATCTAATTATCAAATAGATAATTAAACAAATCTCAAAATGAACCAATCAAATCAAAACTCTGTGTGGCTGCAGTACACGCACGCGTGCACTGCCTCGCCACTACAGTACGTCGAAACTGCAAAGGTCAATATAAATGAACCAAAACAACTGGTACTAACTCGAATCAAAATAACGAATTACACACGAATGCACAATGAAAGTTTACATCCGAGTACAAGGGCAAACCCAAAAGAAAAGTCAGGTTCAACACAATTGCAATATAAATAAATCACAACACGAGAACAAGGTCAAACCCGAGTTTTTGAAACTGGATTCAACTCAAGTACAATTTCAAAAATCAATCCAAATACAATAAAATAGTCGGGAACAACATATCATAGATAGCCCACATGCACAGATTCAAGCCAACATGAAAAGATCAAGTCCAGCAACAAAATGTGTACAGATGCAATCATGCACAGCAACTAGTAGAGCAAGCTAGTATGGCCAAAGACAACAAGGTATACTACAACCCAAATGCAACAAGAGACAGTGCAAACTTCAATAGAAATAGTGGACGGTACAAAAGACACCAAACCATAAACAAAATGCAAAAGGTCAAGTCATTGACTCAACACAAATGCCTCAAGTGGTACAAACTTCAACAACTCAGGGGATCCAGTACAGACCAATACCAGCTAAACAACTACGAGCATCAAGTTGAGTCACAAGACTCTACAATGGAGTTGAAACAATGCTAACCAAGCAATCAGAAAATCACATGTACAAAGTCCAGGCAATAAGGATTCTTAGTCAAATATAGAAGTCCCAGGTTTCAATTACAACAATGCACAAAACAAAACTGTAAAAGCCTGGAACTTAACAACATTAAATGCCTCAATGTAAAATCTGGATATACAATCCAATATAAGGCACGGCCTGTGCAAAAGCAACATAGAGCAACATAACAACAATACCAGAAACTAAACATATGCAAGTGCAGACTACACATAAGTGAAGACCACATGAGCTTAATACAACCAGACCCCACAATGCTACATGTACGCAAGTGTACAGCTAGAACATGAAACCAAAGACAATTGCCCAGCATACATATGAACTAAGTTCATACATACAACAAACACAAGGCTAACATCAATACAAAGACATCACAAGTATGACAAGGATGTGCAAATGTAAGCAAAGAAATGACACATGTATGTGCAAATGCATAGCATCATCAATGGAACCGAATAGCACGCAAAGAAAAGGGTCGGACAAATGAGCTCCAAAGGACGCAACAGGTATGCATCAATGAACTGGACAGTGAACCCAATTACTACATGAAACAGGTATGCAAACTGTCTCAATGGTCAAGAAAGTCTCATAGACAGTGACAATGAGTATGAAAGTGCAGACCACAAAGACAAATGTACATGTCAACAGCACTCGAAAGCAACAAAGAACACAAATCTAGAGACAATGAATTCAGTGCCAAAATACATGAATCGAGATGCTACAGAGACCAGTAAACAACCAGACAACATCAAGTATACATGAAGATAATATGATCAAGGGTCTGGCATCAACAGAGACTCGAGTACTACCAGAGCACAATCTAATACAGTGATCAAGAGCAAGTGAAACTAACAAATCCAAATAAAACAGGACTAGCAAAGACCAGAGTACAAGCAAAGTGCCAACTGATCTGAGAAATAACATATTCGAACAAAACAAAAATCCAACAACAAGTTTCAAGAATGACCGTAGTCAAATAGCAGTTTTATCAAAATCAAACTCAAATTATTTTCTCAAAATCAAGCTTTCAAACCAAGTCCAAAAACACTGCAGTTTGAATCAAAGTCTGCCGAAGTCACCAGAAAATCAAACCAAAACTATGGAACTTATAATCACAAAATATACGAATTGGAGCAAAGTCCAAGTCAGGAAGAACAAAACCAAGAAAACACGAAATCGAACCAAGACAGGAAAAACCATCAACATCGAAATAAAGTCGAACGACCTAAGCATAGTCTTAAGAATGAATTAGATGTGAGAAATTCTCACCTTCTTCGACGAGCAAGCATGAAAAGTAGAAAGCATCGATCGACCATGCTTTCGATCGATTAATCATGGCCGCGACTAAAAATATCTCAAAACCCTAAATTCGCGAAGAGGAACGAAAGAGAACGAGCCGCCATCATTTTCGTTCGCTTTGATTTCTTTTGTTAGGGTTTTCGAACGATAATTTTATGGGGAACGGTTTAAACAATTAGATATTTATCACGGCCAAAAACAACAATTGAAAACGTGGGCTACTATTTCAATTTTTAAAGCCCGCATACTACTTTAACAAATTTTCAAAAGAATCTCAACTTGATTTAAATTCCAATAGCAATTTGCAAACAGTTTGATCGTCATTTTGACGATGATTAAAAATTACAAAATCCCGGGTTGTTACAGACTCCCCTCCTTATAAAAATTGCGTCCCCGCAATTTTCATAATTAAAGTTGTCTATAATAATTTTTTTTTCTAACATAAACTGGTTAACTCGAAAAATAAAGATCGAGAACAAAAACACCAAAGAAATCTTTTATCTTCATAAAAGAGATTCACAAATTCTCAACAAAATCTAATTATCCAATAGATAAGCAGAAAATAGCAGAACTGAATAAATACAATTATCAGCAACATTCAATTATTAATTAGATAATCAGAAATACAGAAATCACAAAACAGCAATGTCTAATTATCGATACGATAATTAGAAAACAACAAAATCTAATTATCAGCAAAGATAATTAGAAAACACAAATCACAAATTGCAAAACTGCAAATATCTAGTTATCCAACAAATAACTAGAAAACACAAACTCCATAATCAACAACCCTAACTATCAATAGAGATAGATAGAAAACAGCAATTCAATAAAATCAGCATACTCTAGAATCAATTAGAGACTAGAAAATCTCATAATCAGCAAACTCAGCAAATATCCAATTATCAAAAATGACAACCAGAAAACACAATTATCTAATTAAAAAAACGATAATCAAAAATCTCAAATCAGCAATTATCTAATTATCTCAAACGATAATCAGAAAACAAATCAACAAATATCTAATTATCTCAAACGATAATCAAAAAACAAATCAACAAATATCTAATTATCAAAAACGATAATCAGAAATCTCAAATCAGCAATTATCTAATTATCTCAAATGATAATCAGAAAACAAATCAACAAATATCTAATTATCTCAAACGATAATCAGAAAACAAATCAACAAATATCTAATTATCAAAAACGATAATCAGAAATCTCAAATCAGCAATCATCTAATTATCTCAAACGATAATCAGAGACAACAAATATTCAATTATCAAAACGATAATCAAATCTCAAATATCTAATTATCACAAGCGATAATCAGAAACAGCAAATATTTAATTATCAAAACGATAATCAAATTCCAAATCAACAAATATTTAATTATCACAAATGATAATCAAATTTCAAATCAACAATTATTTAATTATCAAAACGATAATCAAATCTCAAATATCTAATTATCACAAGCGATAATCAGAAACAACAAATATTCAATTATCAAAACGATAATCAAATCTCAAATCAACAAATATTTAATTATCACAAACGATAATCAAATTTCAAATCAACAAATATTCAATTATCAAAAACGATAATTAAATCTCAAATCCACAAATATTTAATTATCAAAAACGATAATCAAATCTCAAATCAACAAATATTTAATTATCAAAAACGATAATCAAATCTCAAATCAACAAATATTTAATTATCAAAAACGATAATCAAAAACAACAAATATCCGATTATCAAAAACGATAATCAAAAGTCTCAATTCACAAATATTTAATTATCTTAAACGATAATCAAATAAACAAATATTTAATTATCAAAAACGATAATTAAATCTCAAATATCTAATTATCACAAGCGATAATCAGAAACAATAAATGTTTAATTATCACAAGCGATAATTAGAAACAACAAATATCCGATTATCAAAAACGATAATCAGAACTCATATCAACAAATATCCAATTATCAAAAACAATAATCAGAATCAACAGATATCTAATTATCACAAGCGATAATTAGAAACAACAAATATCCGATTATCAAAAACGATAATCAGAACTCATATCAACAAATATCCAATTATCAAAAACGATAATCAGAATCAACAAATATCTAATTATCACAAGCGATAATTTGAAACAACAAATATCCGATTATCAAAAACGATAATCAGAACTCATATCAACAAATATCCAATTACCTGCAGATAATTGGAAACAACAAATATCTAGAAATCAATTAAGAAGACTAGAAAATCAACATAAAAGGTTGGATCGATCCCATCAGATGGCGAGTTTTTAGTTCGCCGCACGTGCATCAACAAATGGCCGAAGCCTACCAAGTACTCAACATAATTTTGGCGCCCAACAAATGACCCGAAGGTCCGCAGAATGACCCAAAGGTCTAGTACTGGTATTTGACCCGAAGGTCCATCAGAGTGGCCCGAAAGCCCAACAAATGACCCAAAGGTCCAACAAATGACCCGAAGGTCCAACATAGTGGCTCGAAAGCACACAAATCATCAGAATCATCAAAACATCAAATATTTCAATTAACGAGTCTGGAATTAACCGAAATAGCAAACGCACATATCCCATACCATGTGTTTTTACTAAATCGTTTGATTCTCTTCATCGTTTCCTTGAAAGTGCAAAATTGTCTATTTTGTAAAAATACATTTTACATTCTCAAACGGACAAGTCTGGAATTAAGCGAATCAGTAAAAGAAAGGGATCATAGTCCTCGATTTTGCTGAAACGTTTAAATCGCTTCCTCATTCTTTTGAAAGCGCAAACTATAAAATTCCTGAAAACAATTTTATTTATTTTATAAAAATAACAATTCACATTCTCGATTGGACAAGTCCCGAGTTAAGCGAATCAGTAAAAGAAAGGGGTCATAGTCCTCGATTTTGCTGAATCGTTTAAGTCGCTTCCTCATTCTTTTGAAAGCGCAAACTGTTAAAAAATTTATAAAACAATTTTCATTTTAAAACGATTTTCCAATCACGTGATTAAAGAAGCAATATTAGTAACAATTTCGAAAAGGAAATTGTACTTCCCAAAACACTGTAAAATCGTATCTCAAAATCAGCATTGCGGAATAACCGCTTGAAAATCCACTTTTAAAATTTGACGGTTACTGAAGTCGAAGCGACAGTAATTTTTAAACGTCAAAATCTCATCAAAATAATTTACATCAAAATGTAATATCAGTGAATTTTTCATTCATCAAAATGCCACAAAACATCGTGCTTCAAAAATTTAGCATCAATGTAAAAATCCCGTTATAAAGATAACGGCAACAAAATACGTTTAAACAAAACATCGGTTCAACGTAAAATTAATGCAGTAATGTGCAACTCAAATTTTGCACGTACTACAAAATGAACAAAGAAATCATTCGAATGTATCTTCAATGAAGATAATTCAGAACAGCAAAATCTAATCAATATATGATTAGCATAAAAGAAACCCAGCAAAAATCTCAACAAAAATCACATAACTGCAATCGCTTCGAATCCTCAAATCGGATTCGAAATTTTCAAAGAAACAAAATAAACACAGCTATGTAAACACAAATGAAATTTATTTCAACTTCATATTTTGATTTTTAAATCAAAATAATTATCAGTTGTACTCAACGAAGCAGTCTCACTGTTTCCGCTGCGCACTCTGATAACAGAACACAAATAAATCAAATCATCAAAGCATAATTTCACTTTTATTTTTCAAATAAAGATATTTAAAAAGTTCATCATAATTTCAAAACTTTAGTCTTTTTTTGACTCAAGGCACAATAAAAACATCGACAAATAATTGTAACACATGTTCCATCTAAGTTATGTTTTATATTATGTCCATAAACCCCCAAGCTCTGATACCAACTGTGGCGCCCCACCTCTATGCTCACAATAACAAAGAGTATTAAAGGAAATACTGTCTGTTATCACGAAGAATAAGGCTGGATAGGAGCGGCCATCCGTAGTTAGGCCTTACACTAGTATTGGTTATTTCGATAGGAGTGGTATATATTTTTATTTTTCATCTCTTATTTATTTACTCCCATCGACATATCCAATTCCAGTATAAAACGAACTACGATGGTTCATAATAGTTTAGGACAATAAATATAATAATAACACAGATAATATAAATGCGGAACACAGATAAAACAAAAAGTCTCATATATATAATAACTAATGTCAGTTATAATACATTTGACAAAATACATATGATACAACTACAACTGTCGACTCTGGAAGTTATATATACAAGTACATTATCGACTAATATACATGAATACATATCAACCTAAATCAGATACACTGACTACTACAAAAGACGAAGACCACTTCATAGCCCAAACAGCAACCCAAAGCAAGATATCTACATTCTGAAATAACTCGGGTCTGACCCGAGTATTAAATTCAAAAGAAAATAATACATGGGTCAGTCTAATTCAAACTTAGTTATTAATGCACAGAAGCAATAATAATCAAATAACAAATAGACGACAGTCATAGAAATCTCGTATATCCGACTCCTCGATAAGAGAATCGGATAACGGCAGATATAACACTAAACAGTGTTAAACAACATATCGGCAGATCCAAATCATCAATAAAGATAGATAAAAAGATTATCAATGAAGATAATTTTAGAAAACAACAGAATTGTCTAAACGACAATTAACACAAAATCCAATTATTAAATAATAATTAGAAACTCAGAATCTAATTATCAAATAGATAATTAGACAAATCTCAAAATGATCCAATCAAATCAAAACTCTGTGTGGCTGCAGTACACGCATGCGTGCACTGCCTCGCCACTACAGTACGTCAAACTGCAAAGGTCAATATAAATGAACCAAAACAACTGGAACCAACTCGAATCAAAATGACGAATTACACACGAATGCACAATGAAAGTTTACATCCGAGTACAAGGACAAACCCAAAGGAAAAGTCAGGTTCAACACAATTGCAATATAAATAAATCACAACACGAGAACAAGGTCAAACCCGAGTTTTTTGAAACTGGATTCAACTCAAGTACAGTTTCAAAAATCAATCCAAATACAATAAAATAGTCGGGAACAACATATCATAGATAGCCCACATGCACAGATTCAAGCCAACATGAAAAGATCAAGTCTAGCAACAAAATGTGTACAGATGCAATCATGCACAGCAACTAGTAGAGCAAGCGCGTATGGCCAAAGACAACAAGGTATACTACAACCCAAATGCAACAAGAGACAGTGCAAACTTCAATAGAAATAGTGGACGGTACAAAAGACACTAAACCATAAACAAAATGCAAAAGGTCAAGTCATTGACTCAACGCAAATGCCTCAAGTGGTACAAACTTCAACAACTCAGGGGATCCAGTACAGACCAATCCCAGCTAAACAACTACGAGCATCAAGTTGAGTCACAAGACTCTATAGTGGAGTTGAAACAATGCTAACCAAGCAATCAAGAAATCACATGTACAAAGTCCAGGCAATAAGGATTCTTAGTCAAATATAGAAGTCCCAGGTTTCAATTGCAACACTACACAAAACAGAACTGTAAAAGCCTGGAACTTAACAACATTAAATGCCTCAATGTAAAATCTGGATATACAATCCAATATAAGGCATGGCCTGTGCAAAAGCAACATGGAGCAACATAACAACAATACCAGAAACTAAACATATGCAAGTGCAGACTACACATAAGTGAAGACCACATGAGCTTAATACAACCAGACCCCACAATGCTACATGTACGCAAGTGTACAGCTACAACATGAAACCAAAGACAATTGCCCAGCATACATATGAACTAAGTTCATACATACAACAAACACAAGGCTAACATCAATACAAAGACATCACAAGTATGACAAGGATGTGCAGATGTAAGCAAAGAAATGACACATGTATGTGCAGAGGCATAGCATCATCAATGGAACCGAACAGCACGCAAAGAAAAGGGTCAACCAAATGAGCTCCAAAGGATGCAACAGGTATGCATCAATGAACTGGACAGTGAACCCAATTACTACATGAAACAGGTATGCAAACTGTCTCAATGGTCAAGAAAGTCTCATAGACAGTGACAATGAGTATGAAAGTGCAGACCACAAAGACAAATGCACATGTCAACAGCACTCGAAAGCAACAAAGAACACAAATCTAGAGACAATG
This sequence comes from Allium fistulosum, assembly GCA_030737815.1. NCBI lineage: Eukaryota > Viridiplantae > Streptophyta > Magnoliopsida > Asparagales > Amaryllidaceae > Allium > Allium fistulosum. The sequence goes on from CM060906.1 coordinate 1,065,268,018, forward strand.
AATTCAGTGCCAAAATACATGAATCGAGATGCTACAGAGACCAGTAAACAACCAGACAACATCAAGTATACATGAAGATAATATGATCAAGGGTATGGCATCAACAGAGACTCGAGTACTACCAAAGCATAATCTAATACAGTGATCAAGAGCAAGTGAAACTAACAAATCCAAATAAAACCGGACTAGCAAAGACCAGAGTACAAGCAAAGTGCCAACTGACCTGAGAAATAGCATATTCGAACAAAACAAAATTCCAACAGCAAGTTTCAAGAATGACCGTAGTCAAATAGCAGTTTTATCAAAATCGAACTCAAATTATTTTCTCAAAATCAAGTTTTCAAACCAAGTCCAAAAACACTGCAGTTTGAATCAAAGTCTGCCGAAGTCACCAGAAAATCAAACCAAAACTGTGGAACATATAATCACAAAATATACGAATTCGAGCAAAGTCCAAGTCAGGAAGAACAAAACCAAGAAAACACGAAATCGAACCAAGACAGAAAAACCATCAACATCGAAATAAAGTCGAACGACCTAAGCACAGTCTTAAGAATGAATTAGATGTGAGAAATTCTCACCTTCTTCGACGAGCAAGCACGAAAAGTAGAAAGCATCGATCGACCATGCTTTCGATCGAGTAATCATGGCCACGACTAAAAAAATCTTGAAGCCCTAAATTCGCGAAGAGGAACGAAAGAGAACGAGCCGCCATCATTTCCGTTCGCTTTGATTTCTTTTGTTAGGGTTTTCGAACGAGAATTTTATGGGGAACGGTTTGAACACTTAGATATTTATCATGGCAAAAAACAACAATTGAAAACGTGGGCTACTATTTCAATTTTTAAAGCCCGCATACTACTTTAACAAATTTTCAAAAGAATCTCAACTTGATTTAAATTCCAATAGCAATTTGCAAACAGTTTGATCGTCATTTTGACGATGATTAAAAATTACAAAATCCCGGGTTGTTACACATTAATTATATTCCAACATAATAGGTATACAACTAAAACCATAAAGGCTCGTAATTCCATACAATGACTGGGCTGCTGGAGTACCGCCAGTCATGGTGCATCTCTAGATAAAATAACACTGAGGACCTCACTGGGATCACTGCCATCAAAGAACCGACCTACCACTTCACTAGTTGTACCAAATATATCACCACTCCGTTAATGGACCCCGAAGCATACAAATGAGAGATAATATCGACTCTAGATAGGGATGATCATACCCTACTTAGGAGCGACCCACTTAACCCTGTTGCATCTCCTATGTTTTAGTCATTCCAGGTTGATGAGGCTTGAGAGTATGTTTTACCTTTTATATAGCACTTCCCACTTGGAATGCTAACACTGCCCTCCAGGAAAACAATGCAATACCAGCATTCATCCATACAAGTTCGTTCTGGGGATGAAATGCTTGAGAGCTCCATCTTCAATTCCATCATCTTCAAGATGTCTTCAGTTCGAAACGCTTGAGTTGGATCGAAGTGGTTTTCAGATAACATATCCAATCCTGGTCTCTTTGAAAACAACATTCGATAACCTCCGGTAAACTCAAGCCTAGTTCTTTAGGAAATAAATAGTCAAGGATAAGATCGGAGGTCACCTCCTAACCGTCAATGGACAGATTTCCTTATCATTGTCCTAGGAAAAAGAAATGAGATTTATATGCACAGTACAACATCATCGAAGATGACTGTGCCATATAACTCACGTGTTTCTCCTAGATATTTCCAAAGTTACGCTTTTGGTCCAAACTCGATAGTCGGTTTTTAACCATCGAATAAACAAACATTCAAACCAGGAATTTAAATTCCATTGGATAAACCAACAATGGTTAAGCAAACAAGCAACCACTAATGTCCTTTTAATTAATCTTTCATTAGTTAAATCCACTTTGTAAATACTTGAATCAAAATCCTTTTTACAAAGATATATATATATATATGTACAACTCCCCATATTTCATACTTGAAAAGATATTCATATACTTATCACAATGACATAAGCATATTCACCAAACACTGAGAAAGATTTTCTTTTTATACAATTCTAAATCATTTATAGACTCCGTTATAAATTTATAAAACCATTGATAACCTATTTTATAAATCTCAGGAACCATTTATAAAACTCCTCTACCTTGTAAAATCTTCCTTTAAGCCCTTAACCCGTTTTATAAAACGTCCCTTATAAAACCCAAGTCCGTTATAAAACTCTGTTTATAAACTTCGAACATTCATAAATAAATTCTAATCATTTACTTTAAAACACTATTATATAATAATAACAGTGTAAATAAATAGTAATTAACTTCCAAAAACATATAATAATAAATAGTGATTAACTTCAAAACATCTTAAAGATAATAATTAATAATTCCAAAACATTCTTAATAAAACAATAATAATTTATCTTAAACATTTTTATAAATAATAATTATAATTAGTTTTAAAACTTTATTGATAAACAATTATAATTAATTTCAAACCGTATTAATAATTTAAATAATTAACTTTTCAAAACATTAAAATATTTATAAACAACTTTAAAACAATAGTAATATAAATAAACTACTTTTAAACATAAATATATTTCCTTGATAAAAATCCATACTTAACTTTCAACATAGTCATTTCCATATTTATAAAACTATATTTATGAATCTCTTTCTATTTTATAACATATCGTTTAACATCTCCAAATCTATCCTCACTTTCAATTTCCAAAATAGAATCGACTATTTTTCCAAAACAACATCCCACATATTATCATAAATCCACAATTGTGATTATATTCCAATTTGTCCAATGATAAAAAATTTCCTTTATTTATAAACATCATTTATGAATCTATTATTTTATTAATGAAATACGATAAAGCAAATCCTTACTTTTGTTGTAAAATGCCACATTGATACATTATCAAATATATAATTTTCACATTTATAAATAAATCTTAATACATGTATATACACACACACACACACATCACTTTATATAAAACGGTTAATAAATATTTATTCCAAAATATTTCTATTTTTCTTTTTAAAACCATATCCTTTCTTATAAAATGCACACTTATTTTTAATATTTTAAAAATCTTTAATCACAGTTCAAAATCTCTATTTAAAATATTTTATAGAACTATAAATTTATAATCTCTAGAAATCTTACTTTTATTTTAAAATAAATTTCTTCTTTAAATAATTCAAGAAAAATGATGAAAACATATATAATTTCCAAAATCACTTTGAAGTCCCTTTTTAAATCAAATCATTGGTTTATAATGTTAGTCCATGAGATGATGGTTTTGATGACAACAACCTTAGAATAGATTATAAAATATAAATACTAACATTACAATTTTAGATATATATGTATATGCAGGATCTAACCATGTAGGTATCAAGAATGAAGACTGTACAACATAGAGATTCAAGATATAGAGATAGAAGACTCATGAGTATCAAGATTATCAAGAGTTCAAGATTTCAAGGTTAAGTTTGTTTTATTAGGAATATTTGTTAAAACTCATAGAAAGGCACTGACATCTTGAAATCTATTTTATTCGTGGAATGGAATCCACTTCGTGCTCGTTAAAGGGATGGAACCCTAAGTAGGATGGAACCTACGAAAAATCTAGTGGAACATCTTTTTGTATCCACTTACTTTTATTTCAAAATGATTTTCAAAATATATATAGCTTGTTTTTCAAAATTATTTTAAATATTCCTGTTTAAAAACCAAAATCATCTGTCCTGGTTTTTCAATATATTTTAGCCTCAAAAATATCCTTAGTTTTAAATATCCTTAATTTTAAATATCTTTGATTTTAAATTATTATCCTAAGTTTTTTAAACTATAATATATTTAGTTGTTTTATATATATATACTTAAGATTTAAATATAAAAGTATAGAAAATTATTATATATATTTTAATATTGTTCTCTATAGTTATTTATGTATTATAACTATATATAAGTATATTTATAAAGTTTTAATATAAGATAAATATTATTTTTATAGAAAGTCAAAACATCAAATTTGGCTGAGGGATGTCGACATGCCCATAAGCACCATGTCGACATGGTGACAGTTTAATTCAAAATTCAAATTTCAAAAGAAGTGTCTATTCGCCATAACTTTTCATGAATGGTCATGGCTATTGTTCTTCTATAAATAGGGGTCAGTTTCAACGAATTTTATAACATTTTTTCTCTAATTTAACTTCTCTTCTTCTTCTCCACTTTCTTATTTACAAATTACACCATTTCTCTGCCGACATCAATATCGAATCTAACTATAATTTCTGGTTTTGATTCTCTCCACTATCTCTACAAGATCCAAGTGCTAATCTGAGTTATAGACTTTTTGTAATCAATTGAGCGAGAGAAGGTGTGATTGTAGCCCTGGAAATCAATTGGGTGAACTTGTTGCCTCGGAAATCAAGTATCTCTACCCAGAGGATTGTGATTCTGGAGGGTGTAACTCGTAGCCTTGAAATCGAGGGTTGTAATTGTTGAACTGATTTTGAAAGGAAATCCGTACTTAGTTGTGCGGGACTGGATGTAGGGTAACTCTGAACCAGTATAAAATCCGATGTGTTCTTTCCTTTACTGCTTTTACTTTATATTTGCATCTGTGTTTGATTCTGTGTTCATATCTGTGTCTGATTAGTGTATACATTGTTAACAAAGTAAGATAAACTCAAAAAGATTAACAAATTTATTAAAACACTATTCACCCCCCCTCTAGTGTTAATTCTAGCCTTAAGATCCTTAATCCGCATTCCTCTCATTTGGTATCAGAGCCTTGATTTCAAAAGTTTCATTATCTGAATTTTGAAAAATTTCAAAATGGCTACTAACACTAGTTCTGCTATTACCACCAACACTAGTTCATTTGTAGAAGGTCGGTCTACTGCCAGACCACCACTTTTTAATGGCAGTAACTATGCATATTGGGCATGTAGGATGAAAATATATTTACAGTCTATAGGATTAGATACTTGGAATATCACACAAACTGAATATTCTGAACCCACAACTAATTTTGCATAGTGGACCACTGAGCAAAAGACTGTTGCACAAAATAATTCTAAAGCAATGAATATTCTGTTTTGTTCACTTGAAAGAAATGAATTTAATAGAGTGTCAGTTTGTAAGTCTGCATATGAAATCTGGAAAACTTTGCAAGTAACTCACGAAGGAACAAGAAAAGTTAAACAGACCAAAATTTCCAGGCTCACAAATCAGTTTCAGTTATTTAAAATGAATACTAATGAGTCTATTTCAGATATGTATAGTCGATTTCAAGATATTGTGCATTCTTTAATATCTTTGGAAAAGGAATTTTCGGAAGAAGATCAAGTCAGAAATTTTTTAAATTCTCTCACTCCAGAATGGGATCAAAAGACACTTGCAATTAAAGAGGCAAATGACATTAGTACTTTAAAGATAGAAGAATTGATTGGAAATCTAATGTCGTTTGAAGTTCAAATGATCGGGAGAAGAAAGCAAAGCATCTGAAAAGAAATCAATGGAATTCAATGCATTAATCGATGGATCAGACTCAAACAGTGATAATGATGAAGAGATAGCATTTATGACCACGAATTTTCGGAAATTCCTGAAGTATAGAAAATTGAATAGTTCCAAGAGAAACAACTTTAAGAATTCCGGTAATCAGACTACACTTCCAAACTTTATCAAATGCTTCAATTGTGACGAACCAGGTCATATCAAAAGAGACTGTCCGCATCCAGATAAGCAAAACCCTCCTACAAACAATGATTCTGCAAAGAAACAGAAACGTGCATTCACTGCTACTCTAGATGACTCTGACTCATCCTCCAGCGATGATGAACAGAAGAAAGATAATTTAAATCTGTGTTTCACAGCAATTCTCGATTTAGTCGATACCAAAGCACGGACTCTGAAAAAGGTACACGTTTACAATACATTGGTTGAAATTGCATGCTTGAATTGATTGACTGATTGGTTGTTTTTGAATTGATTGATTAATTGATTGATTTTGAATTGCTATGTTGTTTGAATTTTAAAATTTATTTTCTATTTTTTACTATTATTTTATTATTTTATTATTATTTTTATTACTTTTGACACATTCTGAAATATATTATAAGTACAATAATATTTCAGAAATATAGACATTAATAATAATATTTATATATATGTATATTAGATAACTTAGGAAAAATCATGTCATGAAAATTCAAAGCCACATGTCGACATGGCCCCTACCATGATGTCGACATGCCTACCTGAATTTGAATTTCAAATTTTGAATTCAAATGTTTGAATTTCCCTCCACCTTTTCACTTCATTTATTTCTCTAAAAAGATACCTTTTGACTAGAAAATATGTCCTTTGAAAGTCTATTTATTCACTATCTTTTATCATATCTTTTCACTTTCATTTTAAAATTCAAACTCTCTCTTCATATCTTCAAGCTCTCTACTCTCTACTCTAATGGCTTCTTCAAGCAACCCCTCAACCATGAGAATTTCTAGAAAAATCAAAGAGCAATTATTCAATGATCCGGAGGCAATTAAAGCATACATCAATTATGCTAATTATGCCAAAGTCCATTCCGGAAAATTTGATATTTTCAAGATTTTTCTTCTTATGAAATTGATTCTCTTTTTGCAAACAATGGTGTTTTAAATCTTATTGACTCTTCTCAAAATGATTTTGTTTGCTATCCTAATCTTGTCAAAATCTTCTATGCTAATTTAAACTGTGGTTTTTATATTGGAAATGAGAATGAAATTTGGAGTAGTGTCAAAGGCACTCAAATTGTTTTAAATTGTGATCTTTTGGGTACCATTCTCAATTGCAAAAGCATGGGAATGGATCTTTCTAGTTCTCAAATCGATGAACATGATCGTGAGACATTTCATCATATTTTTGAAGGAGATAAAAACTTTGAATTTAAAATCCAAAACTTTCGTCCTAAAGCAAGAATTGTCAATCTTCTTTTACAACATACTTTAACCCCAAGATCGGGAAATTTTAACAATCCTACTTCAAAGGTGTGCAAAGCACTTTTTTCTATTTTTGGAAATTATGATATCAATTGGGCGCAAGTTATTTTGGATGAACTTCGCCCTAAAAATTTTGAAATGGGAGAAAACACTTTATATCATGGAATTTACCTTACTCGGATTTTCAACTATTTTGGAGTAAATTTCAAAGGAGAAGAATTTATTTCAAGAAAAGTTTTTAATATATCAAACATTTCTCTCATGAAAATCCCATATGTTTTTCAACCTTATGAGACTCTTGCCGAAAAGGAAGAGCGTTTGGCTCATAAAGAAATGAAAGAGGAAGAAGAAGAAGAAAGGGATGAAATGGAAATTGAAGAAGAAGAAGAAGGTGAAACCTCTTTGTAAAGCATCGAATATCCTTCCAATCCATCCAACAAAACCCTTCTCAAAAACCAAAAGATAATTGTGGAGAATCAACGGATTTTAAAACGATCCGTTAGTAAGAAGTTGGATAACATTTCTTCGAAGATGAACAAGTTCTTTTCAAAAGTCAGCAAGAAACTTGGACTATCTTCATCATCTTCATCTTCTAACTAGTTTTATCTTTTAGTATCTTTGTCTTAGTTTGTTTTTTCGAATGTTCATGTAGTTCATTATACTTAATCTTTGTATTATCGTAATGAAATGAAATTTCCTTTCTGTTATCTATCTTATCTTATCTCTAGAATAAATGTTAGTATATTATATAAATATATATATATACACAATTATTCACAAAATCAAAGTTGTCATAAATTTTCACTAACCCATGTCGACATCCCCTAGAAGACCATGTCGACATGTACTGGTCAGAAGTGATTATTGATTTTGAATTTGAAATTTGAATAACTACCAAATGTATATTCATTTCAAACGAATTTCTACACCTATATATACCTTTTTCTTCCAGAAATCTTCACTGAAATTTATTTCTCATTATCTATATCCTTCATTTCTTTCTCTGATTCAATTATGGCCAATCCTATTCACAATCTATTTGAAAATCTTGAAGAAACACTCAATTCATTCAAGAATATTCTCTCTTTTATTCTACGAAACCAGCATCACTTAGAATTAAGTCAAATACAGATGATCAAGGAACAAGAGAGACACTTCGATGCAATACGATTGATGATCTCCTCTCTACACAAGGATGATAATGAAGCACATCCTTATGTCTCTCTCACCAATGACAATGAGAATTGGGATGCAATTAAAGCAGACCCTATATTTAGAGAAGATGGATGGGTAGATGTTCCTTGTAACGTTTAATTTTCTTTCTTTGTTTGATTTGTTTGAATTAATTTGTTTGATTTAATTTGGTTTGAATTGATACTTTGTGTGGATTGATTTTATTTGGTTTGAAGTTTGGTGTGTGAAACATATATATATACACTGAAATGAATATAGTCTTTAATTAAGTTATTATGCTCATAAGTATCATTATTTCTTAATCTATATATTATATATCCCGTTGTATAGTTTATCAATGCAGGTACTGAGTCCAAGAATAAGTGGGAGTAAGTTTTTTGTTGATGACAAAGGGGGAGAAATATGAAATAGGGTAGTTAGGCATAAATTAAGGGGGGGTTGTTAGTTTTAGGGGAAGTTATTAGGATAGAAGGAATATTTTATAAACAAAGGTTGTCATCATCAAAAAGGGGGAGATTGTTAGTCCATGAGATGATGGTTTTGATAACAACAACCTTAGAATAGATTATAAAATATAAATACTAACATTACAAGTTTAGATATATATGTATATGCAGGATCTAACCATGCATGTATCAAGAATGAAGATTGTACAATATAGAGATTCAAGATATAGAGATAGAAGACTCATGATTATCAAGATTATCAAGAGTTCAAGATTTCAAGGTTAAGTTTGTTTTATTAGGAATATTTGTTAAAACTCATAGAAAGGCACTAACATCTTAAAATCTATTTTATTCGTGGAATGGAATCCACTTCGTGCTCGTTAAAGGGATGGCACCCTAAGTAGGATGGAACCTACGAAAAATCTAGTGGAACATCTTTTTGTATCCACTTACTTTTATTTCAAAATATATATATAACTTGTTTTTCAAAATGATTTTAAATATTCCTGTTTAAAAACCAAAATCATCTGTCCTGGTTTTTCATATATTTTAGCCTCAAAAATATCCTTAGTTTTAAATATCCTTAATTTTAAATATCTTTGATTTTAAATTATTATCCTAAGTTTTTTAAACTATAATATATTTAGCTGTTTTATATATTTATACTTAAGATTTAAATATAAAAGTATAGAAAATTATTATATATATTTTAATATTGTTCACTATAGTTATTTATGTATTATAACTATATATAAGTATATTTATAAAGTTTTAATATAAGATAAATATTATTTTTATAGAAATTCAAAACATCAAATTTGGCCGAGGGATGTCGACATGCCCATAGGCACCATGCGACATGGTGACAGTTTAATTCAAAATTTAAATTTCAAAAGAAGTGTTCATTCGCCATAACTTTTCATGAATGGTCATGGATGTTGTTCTTCTATAAATAGGGGTCAGTTTCAACGAATTTTATAACATTTTTTCTCCGATTTAACTTCTCTTCTTCTTCTCCACTTTCTTATTTACAAATTACACCATTTCTCTACCGAAATCAATATCAAATCTAACTAGATAATTTCTGATTTTGATTCTCTCCACTATCTCTACAAGATCCAAGTGCTAATCTGAGTTATAGACTTTTTGTAATCAATTGAGCGAGAGAAGGTGTGATTGTAGCCCTGGAAATCAATTGGGTGAACTTGTTGCCCCGGAAATCAAGTATCTCTACCCACAGGATTGTGATTCTGGAGGGTGTAACTCGTAGCCTTGAAACCGAGGGTTGTAATTGTTGAATTGATTTTGAAAGGAAATCCGTACTTAGTTGTGCGGGACTGGATGTAAGGTAACTTCGAACCAGTGTAAAATCCGGTGTGTTCTTTCCTTTTCTGCTTTTACTTTATATTTGCATCTGTGTTTGATTTTGTGTTCATATCTGTGTCTGATTAGTGTATACATTGTTAACAAAGTAAGATAAACTCAAAAAGATTAACAAATTTCTTAAAACACTATTCACCCCCTCTAGTGTTAATTCTAGCCTTAAGATCCTTAATCCGCATTCCTCTCATATAACATTTAAAATACCAAAAACAAGGCCCAATGATACTAAGTACTAATAAGCAAAACCATATCCATATCGTTAGATATAACATCCAACATATCATATACCAAATTATATGAAAATAAAATCAACAGTGTGACGACTCCTGTTGGATCTCTCCAACCTATCCTCCCTGCATCACATACTGTATATAACCAAATAATATAAATCAACTGCTTCGAGGAGGGAACATATACAAAGGGTCATCCGCTCTTACACGGGAACGTAATAGGGTCTCATCCGCTCCAGGGGCGGGAATATATTCAAACCAACTAATAAATATAGTAAATCATCCAAACAACCAATCAACAATTTATTATCAACTATATAACATCACCGGTTTACCAAAAAGGTGAGTTTAACTCAACTTGATTTCAGAAGTTTCCAAAGTGTCCCGGTTCGAATTAAAATTAAATAGACGTTTAATTTTAATTCAAATTCCTACAATCTCCAAATCTATCCAATCCAACTTCATGGCGTAGTATTCCTCGATACGATCGCAACGCAACTTGTCGCACTCGATTTTGACCTCGTATGAAAAAGTTTTAATTAATGAATGTTGAGATAATTAAATTTTAATTAACTTTAAATAATAAAAATTTAAACTATCTATTTACCTCTCCCTCTCTCTCACGCTCGTACACACCCAGGAACCTATCTCGAACGCGATTCGATCCTTGGCCCTGCTTCCACCGCTCGCGCGCGCCGCTTGTGCCTACCGCCGCCGCCTCAGCCCATGCTGCGCCGCCCACGCATGCCATCGATCGTCGAACGACCCAAAAAAAGAACCTATGCTGCTGCTGGTCATAGCCAAAATTCAACCTCCATGCGATGATCTATGAAGATCCAACCGTTGATGGAGTTCCTATCATCAAGCTCCACACTTTCCTAGTTGATGTTGAGAGCCGATTTGGCTTGTTGTGGCATCAATGGAGGAGGGCTATTGGATTGGCCATATTTTAAATTTTAAAAAAGGCGAACAATTTTGTTTTCCGATTGCATGCTAATTTTAAAGGGGGAAAGGTATGGGTTTGGTGTGGGAAGAACAGTGGTAGGGTATAGGCTAGGTATGACTTACCTATATTATTATAATTAGAAAATGTCTAGCTTTTAAACGTCCGAAATTCTCGAACTCCAAATGAGCCGTGCCGCCTGGCGTTCTATATGTTATATCCCTATTCCGAATACAAGGGGACTAGTATCGAGACCCAATTCCATCGTATATAGAAGTTAGCTTTCGAAGTCAAATTATGTTAAATTAAATTGCTTTAATTAATTTCTACGCTTTTCGAACTCGACGACCAAATGGTACCTCCAATTGTCATGAAATTCGGCAGCATACTATAATTAATTGTTACGTATCCAATGAAACTGATTTCCTCGAAATCCGAGACACTGCCCCGGAAGGCTATTTTCACACATTAATTAAAATGAGTTATTATTAAAATCAGTTTAACCACTTTTAACTCCAATTTAAAAGTTTACTATCTTCATTCTTATTCAAAAAGAATTTAAATCATTTTCATTCATATTAAATTCAAGATTCAAAAAATTTAAACAATTCCAATTATTAAATTTAACAACTTAATTATCAAATAAATTGCTATATTTGAAATTCAAGTTATTCAACATATAAAATTAACTTTTCAATATTAAAAATCAATTTAATATTTCAAATTCAAATGACTGAAATACTGGGACGCTACAAAACCAAAATCATTGCCTAAGATGGCAATAAGGGGCTCAATCAAAGCCTAAATCATCACCAAAGAGATTGATAAGGGGCAAAAGAGAATCAAAGTCTAAATCATCACCAAAGAGATTGATAAGGGGCAAAAGAGAATCAAAGTCTAAATCATCACCAAAGAGAGTGATAAGAGGTGAAAGAGAATCAAAGCTTAAATCATCACCAAAGAGAGTGATAAGGGGCAAAAAGAATCAATCAAAGAAACAAACGAAGAAAACCATATCCCAAGGAGAGGCTAAAAGAATCAATCAAAGTTTAAATCCTTACCGAAGAAGTAAGAACGGACGAAGAAGTCCAAATGCCCAAAGAAGAGGCAAAAGGTTCAACCAAAGCTTAAGTCACTATCGAAGATGGTAGCAAGAAAACAAAGAAAATAAAGCTCGAATCACTATCAAAGATGGTAGTAAGAAATGAAAAAGTAAAAAGATTAAATCATTACCGAAGATGGCAGTAAGAAATGAAAAGTATAAAGCCTAAATCACTATCTAAATCCTTACTAGAAGGATAAGAAGAGACAAAAAGAATCGATCAAAGATTATATCATGCAAAAAGGGTAAGAATAGATGAGAAGGAATCAACCAGAACCTAAATCATAAAATAAGCAACATCATATAAAGAAGTCAATCAAATAAGGATAAGTTTCATCTAAAAGATAGATCAAAACAGACTTCTAAGAAGAGGTGCAATCAAACACGACCAATCTAGTCCTAAAGATAGAATAGCTATTAAGGGAAGTCTGAGTAATGGTAATTAAAAAAAGTACCTCGGCCATGAAGATATCTACCACAGAAAGATAAGAAGCTATTATCAACACAACTGACGCAAGAAGCCTAAATAAAACAAAAAACTAAATTCATATTTCGAGTGACTAGTTAAGGAACCAGTATAAAAGCCAAAAGTTAGCCAATTATACCCAAAAAGATTCAAACCCAAATAACCTCAAAAAGGGATGTATATAACCAGCTAAAGAAGAAAGCTAAAATGTGTTTTACCGTAAACCAAATGGATATGTAAAATGAACTAACCAAACGGCAATGGTTGAAACATAAATTCTAAAGGGAACATTAATCGAAATCCAGAGAAGTATCTGCTTGAAAGGAAAGTTGACAAGAACTGGTCGTCAATGAGATTAAAAAATTCCACCAATCGATGAGAGAACATGAAGAATGGTCTCATGAAAACCCTATCATATTTAGGTAAAATTTCCAACCTCAAAAGGTCTTCAAAAAGGTTTTCATATTTCTAAAAGTCATTTTCAATATCATTTTTTCTGAAAAATCTATGAAATTACTTATGAGTTATAAGATATGTGACCCCTTAATACAGAAGGAGTGCAATTTCTACAAGTTCAGAAAGTATTTTCTATTCCAAAGATATTTTTGACAAATTTCAAAAGCTTTTCCAATTACTATTCTTTAAAGGGTTCAAACAAGAGTTTTTTAATGAAGAACTTCCAATTTTCATAAAAGAAAGGTTGAAAAGGAAAAGTTATCAGTAATATAAAATATATTTATGTGTGTGTATGAAAAACAAAGGAAGAATTACTTTGTGTAAGAAAGAAGCAAGAAAGAATCAAGAAAAGAAGTCCAAATACAAAATTGATTCAAACCAAAAGGAGAAAGTCGGATCATGAAGATGAAATTTTCACGAAGATAGAGTCACCATAGAAATGGGAATATTCCCAACATTCTGAAGAGACAAAGATGTCAAATGAACTATTGCCAATACAGAAGCTATTGGCAATACATCAAAGAAACTACCAGCAATGCAAAGGACATGGTTGCTCAATTCACAGGTGGGCAAGAGGATAGAAACAAATCAAATGGATAGCGACTCCAGAAAAAATGTCACCAGAGAAATAAAGGAAGAGAAACGGTCTTTGGTTTTACACTAAAATGTAAAAAGCTTCTTTTATACAAGGAGGGGGCAAATGTTATCCATATATTTTGCTAGAAGAAATAACAAATACTAAAAGGATATCGAAACTAAAAGGATCATGACCAAAAGCAGAAGATGTGTCGAACCCAAAGGCGATATAGGCTATTGCACCTATGAACATAAAACAATTGCAAACTGTCGAAATCAAACTATGGAAAGTAATGCCGAACTTCTAAACAGTCTCATAGAAATGATATCGAACTTCATTACAAGAAGCAATGTCAAAGTTCAGGATGTTGAATTATAGGATGCCTCATATGATCAGAACAATAAGGAGATCGAATGGTTGCACCATTGCCACATCTCATCGATGTTGCATGTCGTCAATGATGGATGTCGCATGTCACTAGATCAGTAAAGATATTGAATGTCATAGTTGTTGTGAATCACCATGTGATGACCAGCAAATCCATCCCGTCTAGAGATGACAATAACCGCACATGTCTAGCCCCAAACCGAACGAAAACACGGATAATCATGAGAAAGAAAGAAGAGAGAAGAGATAAGAAAAGAGAGAGAAGAAGAAGAGGGAAAGAAGAAGAAGAAGAAAGAGAAGAAGAAAGAGAAGAATAAAGAGAAGAAAGAAAAGACAAAACAGAAAAAACTAAAACAATTATAGAATCTCAAAATCGCAGCGGAAAAACATATAATATCATATCAATGATCTTTACAAAACAGAAACTGTAATATAATATACATACATCAATCAGAGTACGACAATCAATCACTAATCATCAGCCTGGACAGTTATAAAAACATGTCCTTACAATTGCTGATAATTTAACAACAATGTAGTGGAAAAATAAACATATACGTGGGATACGACCAAAAGACTTCTAGCTCGTCTGTTGAAACTCCAAAACATCCAAATCTACGTCTGTAATATACTCGGTCTGACCCGAGCATTGAAAGGGAAGAACGCCCGGATCAGTCTGGTAAACCAGCGCGAGAACACACATCTCAACTAAATTTATTTTAAAGTTATAAAACTTTTTTTTATCAAAACAAAGGTATCTCATAAGACACGCCCACACATAAACACGGACGGATTCTTACCTTACGATAGCCAAAACGTTTCATATCAAATCAATTTATATTATACCAGTGTCTAGTATACAAATAATATTTCAAATTACCGAAATTGTTACCATTATTAAATTCCAGCATACTAGGCACTACAAACAAAATGGTAGGCACGTAGTGGAGAATGGATTCCATACAAATGACCAAGTGAAGGGACTACCTTTCGGCAGTACATCTCTAGAGGAATGTACCGAGGCCCAACAGATGGTCCTCTACCAACACAAGACCGGCCTACCTCTAACTAGATAGTATCAAATATGTCATCACTTCGGTCGTTACCGACCTATCCGAGGGCCCTCATAGCATACATCCACAATAATTTACATCCTGAACATCATAACGGGAAGAAATATATCTAGAAGGGGATGATCATACCCCAATGGTTGCGAACTACGTAGCCTTGTTGCATCTACCCCGTTTTAGTCATTTCCATGTGTGAGGCTTAATGTCACCATTACTTTTCACATAGCACATCATCTTTCTTTGAATGCTACATTGCCATTCTATCAATCACTATTGACTTCCACAAACATACAACCTCTGAGCTCGTACGTCTCAGAGAAGGGTGTTAAGCTACGAGAAGTTGCCTTTTTGCCACCAAACAGATGTACGTTTATAAAAGTCAACGATGTAATCTCAAAAATGCAATGCCAGATATCCATCTATACAAGTTGTGCAGGAACATGACAAATCGAAGGCACTTCTCCTACCACATCCTGTCGGGAATTACCCATAGGATTAGTAGCGATCAGTCCTTGCATTAGATATTTCATAATAAATAGACTACTGCTACTATATGTATATTGGGAGTTTATCCTCAAACTATCAACAAGCAGTCCTTCGTTACAAAATTCCCAAATATCAATATCTTCCAAACCTGCATATTCGAACGCATATACGTTGGTCCAAAGTGTAGGATCGTTTTCACCCTAAAGGGGGGTGAATATGGTATACTAAATATTAATGTGGAAATAAAAATAAAAACAGAAAGTAATGTAGTAAAGATCACACACATTTTTACCCAGCTTCGGCAAAAACTTGCCTACGTGCTGCCCTTATGGTTTCTACTAGAAATTAGGTAATCAGACGCTTATAAAAACACGTAAACTTGCAATACCCGCTAACTTGATTAACCTAACTCTAAGCTCAAAACCCTGCCGCAACTCAGCCACTGAATTGCGAATTCTCGAACTACAAAACCATAGTTCGTAAACTAGTTAATCTAGAGTTTGACTTAAATAAAAAAACAAATAACAAACTAAAGAACTAAAATAAATTAAACCCTAATAGTTAAAACTATTCGTCCCAAAAAACGACATAAACAAGTTTTCCCTTTTATTTTTCTTCCTGCTCATCCAATCGGTCTCATTTCTTTACAATATGGAATTAGGGTTTTGTTGAATTGGAGCCGCTGCTTGGAAATAGAAATTCAAATCGTTTGCCTTTTGTTGAGTCTCTGATCTGGGCTTCAATAATTTTAGAACTTTCGAATCCTCTTCGTTGGTTGATTTGATCGATTCCGATGAATTTGGATTTCGCGATTCTTCGATTGCTCCAGAGGGTTTGAGTTCGACTTTGGTATAATATCGGTATGCAATTTTGACTTTATTATTCTGTTGATTTTGCTTAAACTCAAACTGCCTAATTGTCGATGATGAATTGGGTATTTATAGGGATCAAAACCCTATAATTTCATTTTGTATATTTTGATTTGAATTTTTTGTGACTTTAGTATTTGCGTTGATTTCTGATCGAACGATCTCTGAAGTATGACTTGTTCATCTTTGACTTGATCATCCTTCGATTTACAGCTTGGCATTTGAATTTGAGATATGTATATTAATTTTGGGTTAATTTTGACTTCCTGAAGTCTGACTTGTTCATCATGATATTCTCTGCGACTTTTTCTACTCCTTTCTGAAATTGTTCTCTGGTTTGTTTAGGATTCTGATATGTTTTTGACTTGTTCATCCTTTGAATGTATTTCTGATATATTCAAATATGTTTAAATATATTTGAATTTGTTCCGTTCTTTACTGCCAACAACTTGTTCAATTCATCATTCACTGTTCCATTTTCTGAAATGTGTTTCCTTATGACCTCTGATTGAATTCGCTCGACTTTGTTCAAACTGCAACTGATAATTTGCAACATGCCTTGATTTTCTTAATTTATATGGTCATGTTGCCTTTGCTTAAGTTTGATCTGATGTCTCTATGTATATACATACATACATATATGTATGTATATATGTGTGTGATTGCTATGGCAATGCTCTGTCCACCCAAGTGCTTGCATTCTGACTTTACTTGTATTTGGTGCACTTCTATTCTCTGGCCATAATCACTTGTATTCTCTGAAGTCTGGTTGCATTGTGATTTGCTCGAGTTTGATTGTCCCCGTGCATGTGCATACTTGCTGTTTACTGTGTACATATGTGTATATACTTGTGCATTTGTATTATCTGGCCATAATGATTTTGTGTTAGTTGCTTGTCGAGTTCCATGTCCATTTCCTTGTATTCTATTCAATGTTTGCTGGGTTGATAAACTTGGTGCCTTTGTTATTGTAGTCTCTTTGAAAACTGCTGCCACTTGGTATGATTCTGGTCCATATTTGTCTTGTTTTCATGTGTGTTGATGCTTGAATTCTTGCATATTCATTGCATATGAGCATGTTTACTTATTTGGTTGCCTGTTGTTGCTTTGCGTTCATGTTAACCCATTGAACCTGAGCATGTCTGCAGCTTTGTTGCTTTGCTTGGTCTAGTTGAGCTGCTGTCATGTTGTTATTTCTTCTTTGTACATTTGGTTGAGGCTGTTTGTATGTTGGTTGGATCTTCATGTGTACATTTGGTTGCGCCCCTGTCATGTTGGCTTTACCCTTTGTACATGTCTGGTGCACTTTGGTTAGTTTTGGTTTGTGTTTGCATTGCACTTGAGTTGAATCCAGTCTTGGCTTGGGTTTGACCTTGCACTCACTTGTCCCTGCAATTTTAACAAGCAAGTGTATATCAGTGTGCACGACCTTGTGGCATGTACAGTGATATGTTGTGCATGTCACAAGTTGTTCGCGTATTTTTTATTCTAGTTTTAAAAGGATGAATTAAAAAAATGATGATGAACAACCCAAAAAACTGAGGCAAACAATATTTTCAAACACACACTTCATTGTGCACTGCAAAATATTTCCTTTTCAATTTTACCGCGTCAATGTTTATTTTGCAGATAGTTCAGATGCTAGATACAAGCTGGAACAGAGTTGAAGGTCAAATACGAGTGATGAGTGAATATGTAGTGAGGTGAAAAATTGTATAGTAAAAATTGTGTTGTAATTGAAACTTGTATTTGGAATTTTGTAAATATAGTGAGAGCTTAAATTTGTACTATTTGAATTTGTAATAAAGTATTTGTTTGAATAAAATATTTGTATAAATAAGAATTCCGAGTTATTTATTTTATTCAACAAATATTTATTTAATTATGTGGAAAAATAAAATAGTACAATAACAAATACATTTAAACGAATATATATTTTTATTATCATCAAAAAAAAATCATACACTAGTATACTCTACACGAAGTGGTTCTCGGATAAATCCGACCCCGGTTTCTCTAAATCAACAACGATAAATAGGCCAAATATTTGATAGTCGGTTATTTAATTATCAAAATAACAAACAATATCTAGCACTATAAGCAATTACTAGGCCCATTTAATTAATCTTTATTAATTAAATCAATTTTCAAATATTCATTTCAAATTATCTTTATAAAGATATATCCTCAAAACCATTCAAATTCTATATATTGGAAAACATTTCCATATACTTATATTAACGATATAAGCATATTCACAAATCACTTCATTCTCAACACTTACAAAATATTTCCATATATTTATATCAACGGTATAAGTATATTCTATAACACTACCATTTGTAGACACGCCAAATAGATTTTTATAACCGTACAACTCCAGAGTTCATATGCCTCCGGACGGGTGTTAATTATAGGAAGCAATGCTCCTACACCACCAAGCCTTTAGTACGATCGTAAGAACCGATTTGTGTATTTCACGATGGAAGGTCAAAATATAATTTATTGGGTTAAAACGAATGTTGCGTAAAACATCGTTACGACAACCCAAAACATTAGTATAGAGATTCGGTAAATAAATAAATAAATAAATATAAATAAATCCCGTATACTATATAAAATATTTCCTTTCGGAAATCATTTACTATAACAACAGTGTCATAGTCCATGCCTTCCTTACTTCCCGAAAACGTCTAGTACAACAATAAATGTTGAAATCTATGTTTCCGATTCTTATCTCATTTTAAAACATTTTTCAAACCATTAAATTCCATTTAAAATTACTACTTCCAAAACCTTTACTTCCAAAGGATAAATTACTTATTCAAACCATTGCTTCATCAAAATATTACTTTCAAAATCCTTAAATAAAAATCCATATTTAAGTCTCAACATAAATCATTTCCATATTCACAAAACTATTTTTATAAATTTCCTTTCTATTTTATAAAACTTTTATTTATTAAAATTCCTTTATTTACAAAATTCTATTTATAAATTCGTTCTTTTATAAAACTAATTTACTATCAAAATCCATTTCTAAGTCCATTTCTTAATAAATCTAATTTATTTATAAATCCGTTTATAAAACAACTCCAAAACCATTTTCTAAACATATATAAATTTCAATTATAAATATATTTCTTAATTTATATGAAAAAGTATCACCTTTATAAATCTTTTATATAAACTTATTCAAAAATCGTTTTTCAAAGTATTTCTCAAAATTATATTTTTATAACATTAAAAATCATAACTTTTATTCCTTTAAAAATAAAATCATTCCTTTTAATATGTTTAAAATCATTAAAACATATTTAGCTTCGAAATCACTTCGAAATCCATTTCAAATTAAAATCATCATTTTTAATATTTCAAAATACCAAAAATAAGGCCCAGTGCTACCATAGCACTAAATAAATCAAATCATATCAAAGACATCAACGTGACATCCAAACATCATATATCAGCATATATATGAAAATAAATCAACAGTGGTGAGGAATCCTGTTGGATCCCTCCAACCTGTCCCCCTGCATCACAAACATCATATAATCAAATAAATAAAATCAACCGCTTCGAGGCGGGATTCGTAAATAAATGGTCATCCGCTCTTACACGGGAACGCAATAGGGTCTCATCTGCTCCAATAGGCGGGAATATATCCAAACAAACTACTATATATAGTGTATCATTAAAACAAGCAACAAGCAGCATGTATAAATTTATTCCCACTTATATAAAAATATAAGCAGGCCGGAGAGGTGAGTTTATTCATAAGAATGCCAGAAATCGCCTAAACGCTCCGGATTGAATTAAAATTGAACGATCTTTCAATTTAACTCAAAATTCCTACAAGCTCCGAATTCTTCCAATCCAACTCCATAGCGTTGTGCTCACTGATACGAACGCAATGCAACTTGCCGCGCTTGAAACGGACATCGTACAAACAAGTTATGAATTTATTAGCATAACGAGAAAATTAATTATATAATTAACTTAATAAAATTATATAAACTTTTAACCTTTCACCGTTCATTCTCGTTCCCTCCCAGGATTCCCTGACCAGCGCCTCTTTTCTACTTTTTTTATTTTGTTCATACCAACGCGCGCGCCCAGAGCGCACCACCACAATCGACGTCGAGCTCCGCCCAGACCCCCCAGTCGCGCGCGCCTCCAGCCCAGCCAACGTCTAACCCACGCACGTGCGTACGTGCGAGGTCAGTCGTCGAAACCCATGAAAAACACTGACGAACAGAGGTGATTTTCTGTCGCCGTCGTCAACCATTCGACGATCCAACCGTACACTAGCTTCGTATCTTTGCCCTCTACGTTTTCCAAGTTGAAGTCGTTGGCTAATTTTGCCCGTAGCGGCTCCGATCAACGTCGGCCATCGGATGGAAATAAGTTAATGGCGGCTGAAGTTTCTTTTTCGGATTAGGTTTACAAATGAGTTAAAGTGAGGGCTATTTATAGAAAATTTCGCTTGGCAGTATTCATTTGTGAAAATTCCGAACTTCAAACGAAGCATGCCGCCTGGCATTCTATATGTTATACCCTTATTCCGAACACAATGGAATATGTATCGGGAACCAATTCCATCATACACATAAGGTTGCTTTTCAAAATTAAATTATTTTAATTAAATTCCTATAATTAATTTCCTACGCGTTTCGAACTCGCAGGATCAAACGATACGTCCAATCGCCACGAAATTCGATAGCATACTATAATTCAATATTTCGAATCCAATGAAACTGGTTTCGTCGAAATCTGAGACAGTGCCATAAATGACTATTTTTACACGTTGATTAAAATATAAAATTTCCAATTTCTATTTATTCACTTTTATTCAAATTTAAAAGTTTACTATCCTCATTCTAATTTAAATAGAACTTAAATCAACTTTATAAATCATTTTTATTCATAATAAATTCAAGATTGCATTATTTAAACAATTCCAAATACTAAATTTAACAATTTAATTATCAAATAAATCACTATATTTGAAATATAAGTTACTCAACTTATAAAATTAACTTTTAAATATTTGTAATCAATTAAATATCCCAAATTCGAATGACTAAAATTCTGAGTCGTTACATTCTTCCCTCCTTAAAAGAATTTCGTCCTCATGATTACCAAGTAAGAAAATGCTACAAAAGTTAATGGGTTTACTTTTCAAATACAATTAGTTGAAATAGTTTACCAAATTCATTTAAACCTTTTGACATTTCAAAATCAATTAGTTACACTTCTTCCAAAAACTTTTTCTAAGTTTTCAAATTCATTATTAGTTATTTACTAATACCATCCCAAAAATCAACTAATACCATTTCAACTTATAAGTCAAAATCACATTTTATAGTTATCAATAACTTTTTCAAAATTCTCAAAAAAAATTTCTAACGCCTTAAATTTACGAAAAATTTCGCCAGTGTCTCCTTTGCGCAGTTCAATCATAGTAAAATCACAATATATATCTCAAATATACATCTCGTCTTCAAGGATGAGGATCCCGTAGGGAAATAAAAATAAAAGTACGACATATAATCCGAAATATGTACCTTTTATTATATTAGCGAGCATATACAATGAATATAATGCGAAAGCGAGCTCCAAATGCAAAGCATATGTCATACGCACCTACTAAACACTCAACAACAAATGAGAATATGTATATAGAAAGTAATATCAATATGTAACATATACTAATACAACAACTATATGCAAATATAGAAAATGCAACAAAAGCAACAAAAGGAACCATCAAACAATTAATATTCATTCAATTAATTCATAACTATATCAATTTGCATTTTCTAATATCAACATTTAATTTATTAAACCCCGTACGATGTGCATATATCATCTGTACACAAAACCATACCTGGTCACTCGCTCGATCACACAATTCCACTTTCGAACTAGTGTCGTTCATACGACCACTTTAGTGCGGACTCAGATCTGGTTCCTTGACCGTCATTCTCCATGCATAGCCATATATTATGGTAGAAAACATCAGAATCAATCAAAAATCCGTATCCAGGGTTTGCCGTCAAGAAATCGAGTGAAAAATCCAACCTCGGACCGATGTAAATCACCTCAAAATCATATATTTGAATCTGGATCAAACAGTTATACGAATAAAACAATATACGTACAACTTGCGTATTAATTCCAATTGGGTTCTTATTATATCCCATTCTTATTTCCAATTCTTTTATTTATTTTCAATTCCTTTTACATTCATTTAATCCGCATTCAATTTGTGTCAAATTCAATAATTCATATTAATTTCACTTACATTCAATACATTAATCATTCACTTATTTATATATACTTCAAATTAAATTTATGTTTAACAACATTTCATCCCATATTCCATTTATTTAGTATATTTCTTTTAATATTAACAACATTAAATCAACCATTCCACAAAATTATTTACTTAAGTTTATTTTCAACATGTTGTACAACACTTCTTATTTTTATTTCGCTTTAATACTTAAGTAAACTACCATTTCTTAGTTCCACTACCAACTTACTTTCTTTAACATTCATATTCATTTCAAAAGTCAAATTCTAATTTCATTTAACTCGGTTCCTTAATTTCATTACAAATCAAATTCAATTCACTTTCATTTAACTTTCCTTAAGTTAACTTCATTTTATTAAGTTCATTTATTTAACTTACTCAAGTTAATTCTTTTATTTCATAATTCAATTTCAAATTTACTTTAGTTTTCTTAACCAAAATGTTCAACCATTTTTAAAATTTGATTTTACTTTCTTGTTCAAATTCATAAGTTCAAAAACTTAATTTCTTACATTTATCAAAGCATACTTGGAATTTTAAAATCAAAACTTGTTTTATAAAAACAAAACTTCAATAGAAAATTATTAATGGTAACAATTCATCACTTAGAGACTCGAAAATGGATACTGATAATGCTGCAGTCATCACCCAAATTATTTCCTAGCGACTAAAGTGAGTTTAGTGTTATTTATATTTCTTTTAAATATCCTTTTATAAATTATACTTATATATAATTTCACTAATTTCACTTTGGTTATATAAAACCATTTCTTATTTGTTTATCTTTGTTTATATTATAATAATAATAACTTTTATTAAAACATAAACAACAAATGATAATAATCAAATATTACCATTCACTAACAACCAAACACACCATATATAACTTATAATAATTTCTGAAAAATTATTCCTTCATATATAAAATATAAATTAAGTAAAATTATTTCATTTATCTACTTTCAAAACAATATTGTGTCGGTTCGCCTTGTTCAAGTGTTTAGAAATCCCCATTGATAACATGGCATCCCACATATCGACTAGAATTCATAAGCCACTTAAACAGATAAATTAACACAATACAAAACATTTATATATCACTAACAAATACACTCTCATATATATACACTCAAACTCAATCTAGGGTGCTACTGACCCTATCTATAATGAGTACCCAACCAAAGCCTAGGTATTTGCAAAGTCCTAAGCTCTGATACCAGATGCGACGACCCGCAAATCCATCCCGTCTAGAGCTGACAATAACCGCACATGTCCAGCCCAAAACCAAATGGAAAAATGGATAATCATGAGAAAGAAAGAAGATAGAAGAGAAAAGAGAGAAGAATAAGAGGGAAAGAAAAAGAAGAGAGAAAGAGAAGAAGAAAGAGAAGAAAGAAAAGACAAAATAGAAGAAACTAAAACAATTACAGAATCTAACAATCGTAGCGGAAAAACATATAATATCATATCAATGATCTTTACAAAACAGAAACTATAATATAATATACATACATCAATTAGAGTACGACAATCAATCACTAATCATCAGCCTGGACAGTTATAATAAGCTATCCTTATAATTGCTGATAATTTAACAACAATGCAGCGGAAAAATAAACATATACGTGGAATATGACTAGAAGACTTCCAGCTCGTCTGTTGAAGCTCCAAAACATCCAAATCTACATCTATAAATATACTTGGCCCGACCCGAGCATTGAAAGGGAAGAACGCCGGGATCAGTCCGGTAAACCAGTGTGAGAAAACACATCTCAACTGAATTTATTTTAAAGTTATAAAACTTTTATTTATCAAAACAAAGGTATATCGTAAGACACGCCCACATATAAACACAGACAAGTTTTTACCATACGATAGCCAAAACGTTTCATATCAAATCATGTTATATTATACTAGTGTCTAGAAAACAAATAATATTTCAAATTGCCGAAATTGTTACCATTATTAAATTCCAGCATACTAGGCTCTACAAACAAAATGGCAGGCACGTAGTGGAGAATGGATTCCACACAAATGACCAGGTGAAGGCACTACCTTCCAGTAGTACATCTCTAGAGGAATGTACCAAGGCCCAACAGATGGTTCTCTAACAACACAAGAATGGGCTACCTCTAACTAGATAGTACCGAATATGTCATCACCCCGGTCGTTACCGACCTATCCGAGGGCCCTCATAGCATACATCCACAATAATTAAAATCCTGAACGTCATACCGAAAAGAAATATATCTGGAAGGGGATGATCATACCCTAATGGTTGCGAACCACATAGCCTTGCTACATCTACCATGTTCAATCATTTTCGGGTGTGAGGCTTAAGGTCACGATTTCCTTTCACATAGCACATCATCTTTCTTTGAATGCCACATTGTCATTCTATCAATCACTATTGACTTCCACAAACACACAACCTCTGAGCTTGTACGTCTCAGAGAAGGGTGTTAAGCTAAGAGAAGTTGCCTTCTACACCACCAAACAGATGTACGTTTATAAAAGTCAATAATGTAATCTCGAAAATGCAATGACATCCATCCATACAAGTTGTCCAAGAACAGGACAAACTAAAGGCACTTCTCCTACCACATCCCATCGAGAATTACCCTAGGATTAGTAGCGATCTATCCTTGCATTGGATATTTCATAGAGAAGAGACTACTACTACTACTACTACTATATGTATATTGGGAGTTTATCCCCAAACTATAACCAAGCAGTCATTCATTACGAAAATCCCAAATATCAATATCTTCCAAACCTGCACATTCGAACACATATATGTTGGTCCGAAGTGGTTCTCGGATAAATCCAACCCCGGTCTCTCCAAACCAACAACGATAAATAGGCCAAATATTTGATAGTCAGTTATTTAACTATAAGAGCAACAAACAATATCTAGCACCATAAGCAATCACTAGGCCCATTTAATTAACCTTTATTAATTAAATCAATTTCCAAATATTCATTTCAAATTATCTTTATAAAGATATATCCTCAAAACCATTTCAAATTCTATATATTGGAAAACATTTCCTTATATTTATATTAACGATATAAGAATATTCACAAATCACTTCATTTTCAACACTTACAAAATATTCTATATATTTATATCAATGGTATAAGTATATTCTATAACACTACCATTTGGAGACATGCCAAATAGATTTCTCTAACCGTACAACTCTAGAGTTCATACGCCTCCGGACGGGTGTTATAGGAAGCAATGCTCCTATACCACCAAGCCTTTAGAACGATCATAAGAACCGATTCATGTATTTCACGATGGAAGGTCAAAATATAATTTATTGGGTCAAAACGAATGTTGCGTAAAACATTGTTTGACAACCCAAAACATTATTATAGGGATTCGGTAAATAAATAAATAAATATATATATATATAAATAAATCTCGTATACTATATAAAATATTTCCTTTCGGAAATCATTTACTATAACAATAGTGTTATAGTCCATGCCTTCCTTACTTCCTGAAAACATCTATTACAACAATAAATGTTGAAATCTATGTTTTCGATACTTATCTAATTTTAAAACATTTTTCAAACCATTAAATTCCATTTAAAATTATTACTTCCAAAACCTTTACTTCCAAAAGATAAATTACTTTTTAAAACCATTGCCTCATCAAAATATTACTTTCAAAATCCTTAAATATAAATCCATAATTAAGTCTCAACATAAATCATTTCCATATTCACAAAACTATTTTTATAAATCTCCTTTCTATTTTATAAAACTTCTACTTATTAAAATTCCTTTATTTACAAAATTCTATTTATAAATCCATTCTTTTATAAAAACTAATTTACTATCAAAATCCATTTCTAAATCCATTTCTTAATAAATCTAATTTATTTATAAATCCATTTATAAAACAACTCCAAAACCATTTTCTGAACATATATAAATTTCAATTATAAATATATTTCTTAATTTATATAAAAAAGTATCACCTTTATAAATCTTTTATATAAACTTATTCAAAAATCTTTATTCAAAGTATTTCTCAAAACTATATTTTTATAGCATTAAAAATCATAACTTTTATTTCTTCAAAAATAAATCATTCCTTTTAATACGTTTAAAATCATCAAAACGTATTTAGCTTCAAAATCACATCGAAATCTTTTTCAAATCGAAATCATCTTTTTTAATATTTCAAAATACCAAAAATAAAGCTCAGTGCTACCATAGCACTAAATAAATCAAATCATATCAAAGGTATCAACATGACATCCAAACATCAAATATCAACATATATATGAAAATAAATCAACAGTGGTGAGGAATCCTGTTGGATCCCTCCAATCTGTCCTCCTGCATCACAAACATCATATAATCAAATAAATAAAATCAACCGCTTCGAGGCGGGATTCGTATACAAATGGTCATCCGTTCTTACATGGGAATGCAATAGGGTCTCATCCGCTCCAATAGGCGGAAATATATCCAAACCAACTAATATATATAGTATATCATCCAAACAAGCAACAAGCATCATATATAAATTTATTCCCACTTATATAAAAATATACGCAGGCCAGATATGTGAGTTTACTTACAAGAATGCCAGAAATCGCCTAAAAGCTCCGGATTGAATTAAAATTGAACGGTCGTTCAATTTAACTCAAAATTCCTACAAGCTCAGAATTCGTCCAATCCAACTCCATAGCGTAGTGCTCACTGATACGAACATAATGCAACTTGCCGCGTTTGAAACGGACCTTACACAAACAAGTTATGAATTTATTAGCATAACGAAAAAATTAATTATATAATTAACTTAATAAAATTGTTTAAACTTTTAACCTTTCACCGTTCATTCTTGTTCCCTCCCAGGCTTCCCTGCCCCGCGCCTCTTTTCTACTTTTTTTATTTTGTTCAAACCAACGCGTGCGCCCAGAATGCACCACAACGATCGACACCGAGCTCCGCACGCGGCTGTAGTTTCTTTTTAGGTTAGGTTTACAAATGAGAGAAAGTGAGGTCTATTTATAGAAAATTTCGCTTGGCACTATTCATCCATGAAAATTCCAAACTCCAAACGAAGCGTGCCGCCTAGCGTTCTATATGTTATACCCCTATTCCGAACACAATGGAATATGTATTGGGAACCAATTCCATCATATACAGAAGATTGCTTTTCAAAATTAAATTATTTTAATTAAATTCCTATAATTAATTTCCTACGCGTTTCGAACTCGCAGGATCAAACGATACGTCCAATCGCCACGAAATTTGACAGCATACTATAATTCCTATTTCAAATCCAATGAAACTGGTTTCGTCGAAATCCGAGATAGTGCCATAAATGACTATTTTTACACGTTAATTAAAATATAAAATTTCCAATTTCTATTTATTCACTTTTATTCAAATTTAAAAGTTTACTATCCTCATTCTAATTTAAATAGAATTTAAATCATTTTTATTTATAATAAATTAAAGATTCCATTATTTAAACAATTTCAAATATTAAATTTAACAATTTAATTATCAAACAAATCACTATATTTGAAATATACGTTATTCAACTTGTAAAATTAACTTTTAAATATTTAAAATCGATTAAATATCCCAAATTCGAATGGCTAAAATTTTGGGTCGTTACACACCAACATTCAAAAGGATGTCAGAATTTTGATAATTTGCATGAGAATGATGAAAGTCATGCAAGGAGAAAGGAGCAAAAATCATTAATGCAAGGAGAGCAAAATTTAAAGGGTTTAGTGTATTTTCCGTAATCAAGCTTCAAAGGCATTCATATTTCACCACATACTCCATATTGAGGCCACCACCAAGACAGTGATCCATGTGGTGTGTTCAACCTTAAAGAGATTATGACAAGGGGCACCATCATGTCCGTCCATTATGTAATGTCATCAATCCATGTCAACTCACATCAACCAATTGAAGCAAGCATTACCTCCTTGCAACCACTATAAATAGAGATGCACTCCATCATGGAAAGAGGTCCCTAACTTCTTTCCCTCTCTTA
Source organism: Allium fistulosum (assembly GCA_030737815.1). Classification (NCBI taxonomy): domain Eukaryota; kingdom Viridiplantae; phylum Streptophyta; class Magnoliopsida; order Asparagales; family Amaryllidaceae; genus Allium; species Allium fistulosum. The sequence goes on from CM060906.1 coordinate 1,065,297,003, forward strand.
GCATAAATCATTTTTGGACTAGAACTTTTCTAAGCTCTCTTAAGAGCCTGAGAACTATTGTAATGGTAAATGGTCAACGAAGAAGGAGATGACATATGACATTTGCATTTAAAGACTTGAACAGTTAAAATTTTCATATTTGGCCTATTTTGTAACATGCCTTACTGTTGAACAAAGAATATAACTTGTGCCTATTGCCTATTTTATCTATTGACAATAACTTTAGATCTATTTCATATTTAGACTTGCATATTCATCCTTAAACATACATTTAAATTTCAAATGATTTCGTAATCAATTCAAAACCATAGGGTATTACTGGAATTTCTTTGAATATGCCTCCTTGTATAACATCTTGAGTGTTGAGCCAATTTTTAGTTAACAAGTATTTTGTGTGTTTTTATTTTATTCCACTGGATTCAGAACAATCCACATGTAATTTTGAACCTGCTACTTTGTTTGCTACCGAGTAGGCTTATTAGTTGGACATTTTATCTATGCTATGTTCGGTTGTGTGGCTATGTGCCGCATATCTTTCTCATAAAAAAAATAAGTTTTATTGATTAAATCATCTAATAATAATTAAATAATTAATTTATCATTAGGCCGTGAGCTACATGATGACTTTAAAAAAATGTCTATTTTAATGCACCAATATATATAACCATCGACATGTGATAATACAAGTATTTACCAGTTCGTGATCATGTCTATCTAGCTAACATATGAATGACTGATTAACTAAGAAATTAAAAACATTAATAATACTAAAGCATACCTTTCACCAAGGCCTAGAGATCCCTCTTTGAAATGAAGAAATGGCTCCATGAATCGAATTCCAACTTCAAGAGTTGCTAGCTCCCGAACTGCTTTACTACCGACGATCAAAGCGAAGAATTTTGATGTAATTTGAGCTTGGATTTAAATGGGGGTTTGCTGGTTGAAATTTGCAGGAGGAAGGAAAACAAAAATTCTCAAATGAAATGGTGTAAAAGGTGGCATTAAATAGGATGTCAAATGGAGAGAAAAGTGGATCACGTCCTCCTCTCTCTTACCAATTCCACTCTTTTTAACCATTCAAAAGCCTCCTTCTTTAGCCAACTTTTTACCAGCCTAACCAAGCCATATCTAGCCTAAATTTGCATGCCTCATATGGGCCTCAAAACTAATCCAATCTCAAATGATGTCTGCTGCAATTAAATCCAAATTTAAACGCGTACCGATATCGTGTATCGATCAATATATTTATAACTATTATAAATAAACTATTTAACATTGTTCATCGCATCAAATACAAAAATTTATAATTAATATTTCATAAATATTAATTAATTTATAACCATTACAAACTAATTAAATCAGTTGGTAAAATGAGTATTTGTTATCTCGCCTTTTGGCAAGGTCGTGACACCAGGAACTTGACTAGTAACCAACGACGGTTCGTCCTAGAGATAGGTTGTACGCAGGCTCACTATGGATATCGACGAAATTTGTTCGAGTCCGGATTGAGCTAAAATTGATATGACACAACAAGCGAAGCTATGAGAGTCAACGTTCCAAATTTCAGGTCAATCAGAGTTCGTATGCTCAAGATACGATCGATGCAAAATTGGATGAAAACCAACCACTGTTCGAATCGCTCAGTTCGAATCCATCAGGGAAGCTCTGTTCGACTCAGTCAGCTCCGCATCCATCAGGGAAGCTCTGTTCGACTCCGTCAGCTCCACATCCATCACCAAGCCACTGTTCGACTCGATCCACTTCGCATCCATCAAAGAACCTCTGTTCGACTCGATCATCCAGTGTCAACCTCGCATCCATCCGAAGACTTCTACTTTGTATCCATCAATGCGAAGCAAAGCACAACAGTCAATGCGAACAAGGCAATACCATCTATACGAACAGGGCGAAAGTCCTAGAACGACTCGATCAAAACAGCATCAAAGGCGGAGTGATCCAGAGATTCAAGTGCCACGTCATCGAGTCGAACAGGACCGAGTCGAAATAAAGGAGTCAAACGAAACAGCCAACCGAAGATCCTAATTCGTATCGATCATATCTCCTAATCTACAAGTCCAAATGATATGAAATTTTCACAGAAGCCTACGTGCATGCTAAAGCATGTCCACGCCGAATTTCGACTCCATTGGACACAATCTTGATCGATACGAAATCCGTTCGTATCGATCACGGATCGGACCGAAACTTCGCGGGCTTGGGCGCGCGGGCCTAGTCACGTGCCAGAGGGAGCCTCCCGAGATCTGAGCGAAATATCAGCCTCCTACACCTATAAATAGAGCCCAGAGCATACAAAAAGGGGGCTTCTTCTTCTCCTTTGAATTCTCCAATGCCTAGACTCTACCGGATCTAGATCTAAACTCCATAGCTGCTGCTACTAACTACTTTCACTGCTGTAAATCATCATGATTGACTGTAATATGTTGTAACCAACTGAAATCATTAAGTGAACATCAATAAAATCATCAACTTCGGAGTGGACGTAGGCAAGATCGCCGAACCACTATAAATCTTACGTCTCTGTCTACTTCTTTCCGTTTTAAGTTTATTATTCTTCATTTTTTATCCTCTACATTACTCAGATCTGTGATCTGTGATTATATACTGCTGATTTGTGTTCCCACACTGGTGCTTTCACAATATTCGGGGTTTGTGACCAATTTTGGCGCAAACACTTTGGTGCTTTCACTGAGAAGGCTAACTCAGGGATTCTATCATTTGGAAATTGAATTTGAAGGCTTAAAGAATTCAGATCTGAAAAGCTATGACAAGGCAATCAAATAGAAGACAAAGGGCGGAGAGAAGTCAGCATGAAGGAAGTCAGGAGGCTTCCTCAGGAGCGAATCAGACATCAATCTTCATCACTAGGGACGAGATGGAAACGATGTTTAAGAGACAAGAGGAGGTGATGCAGAATCTACTTCGACAAGTTGGACAAGCCGGAGCACATAATCAGTGGAACAAAACTACAGGAGACTCTGGAGACAGGAATCGGAGTACGAAGCAACCAGAACTCAAAATAGAGCAGGACCATCTGGCACAGCCCCAGAACTAGGGGGCACTTACCCAGAGCATGTTGACCCGGTCCCAGGAGCAGTACCAGGAGGAGCTGCGCAGCGCGGCATTGATAGAGAAGCGAATGCTCGTTTAGGAGAGCAGACTCCAAGAATCCCTCGTGAACTCGGGGGGCAAATCGGAAACGACGGACAAGGACTACAACTTGGAAATAGTGACAGATTGGCGGAGATGGTTAGACGATCCATGAGAGGCGGACTAGTGAATAGAGATCTGGAGGATGTGAATAGGAGTCCCTTTGCTCCTACGATCAGGCAAGCCAGGAATCCACTAGAGTTCAAGCTACCGACACTGGACAAGTATAATGGGAGGACGGATCCTGCGGTCCATCTAACGAAGTATATGAGGCACATGGAAGTGCTGGGGGGCATCGGAGGAGGTCATGGCCCGGTGCTTCCCACTGTACCTGGCAGACATAGCAGCATTATTGTTCAGACAACTGGAAAGCGGTTCCATTCGAACATGGACCGATTTGACTGAAAGGTTCATGAGGCAGTTCAGGGTTCACATTTCAAGACCCAAAAATGTGATGAGTTTGGCAACACTGAAGCAAAGAACCGGGGAATTTTTGAGGAACTTTCTGACGCGATTCAATGCGGCGGCAGCATCGGTGGATCGACCTGATCCATCCATGGTTTTGATGGCAGCTGTATCTGGCATAGCTGATGGCACAGAATTCAAGAATTCACTGACAAGAGATTCTCCTATGGATCTGGGAGAATTTTATCACGAGGCTGAAGGATTTTTACCATTAGAGGATGCAAATGCTGAAAGAGAGGAAGGAGAAGAAACCGAGGTTTATGCAGTTAAGGGTGAAAATCCTCCTAGAATGGATTCAGGGACTGGTAAAGGGAAACGAAAGGCTAAGGATAATAGTGATGGACCGATGCGACCATGAAAGGAACCAAGATTCACCTCTTATACGGAGTTGAATGAGACTTTGGAGAGAATATACCAGGATACTAGGGGGCAGATTCCCTATCGAAGGCCGATGAGAAGGGATCCGACCAACAATGAAAGAAGGTCAGACAAGTACTGCTTATTCCACGAGCTGAATGGTCATAGCATGAATGATTGCCGACACTTGAAGGATGAGGTTAAGGGACAAATCCGGAACGGTCTGCTATCGTAGTATGTAAGAAGGGGAACAACAACGGTGGAACGAGAGCGACCACCACCTGCACCTACTGGGGACGGCTTAGGATCGAGGCGTCAGCTGGTCATCAATTGATTGGAATAATGACGAATGAGTAGCAAACTCCACACCAACGAAATCAAGTCAATTACACATGTACAGGACCGCGAACGATCCTCAGGCATGCTCTGATACGACTCATAATCGCAACGGTGTAGGTGTTTGCACTTTGACGTCCCTGTTTTACTTTTATTTTCCATTTCCGATGTTTGAATTTGATTTTTCTAAACATTCCTGTTGAAAGAGCTCGTTTTGAATAAAAGTATGCCATTTGTGATGCCATGACGGCTAAGCCACTTACACATGTAAGGGATCGTGAACGGTCCTCAGGCATGCTCTGAGATGGCGATAAACCGCCACTACAAACAATTCAGAAACTCACTCGAACGTGAAATCTGACATTGATGATACTAAGTCCCTCCCTGGGCACACTTATTTCGCCTCGAACGGCACCCGACCGCGAACGGTCACAATTCAAACGGCACCCGACCACGAACGGTCACAATTCGCCTCGAACGGCACCCGACCGCGAACGGTCATAATTCGCCTCGAATGGCACCCGACCACGAACGGTCACAATTCGCCTCGAATGGCACCCGACCGCGAACGGTCACAATTCGCCTCGAACGGCACCCGACCGTGAACGGTCACAAATCGCCTCGAACGGCACCCCGACCGCGAACGGTCACCATTCGCCGCGAACGGCATTTGACAGCGAACGGTCACATATCACCTCAAGTGATATACGATCCCAAACGATCGTCATTTGTGGTCAGATAACACTATCGATTTCATTGCAAGTCATCAACAGGATATGAACATCCAGCTTATGGCATTACAAAACACACCTTCCTCCCGCAAGGCATGTTTTGGGGGGCAAGTGTTATCCCGCCTTTTGGCAAGGCCGTGACACCAGGAACTTAACTAGTAACCAACGACGGTTCGTCCTAGAGATAGGTTGTACGCAGGCTCACTATGGATATCGACGAATTTTGTCCGAGTCCGGATCGAGCTAAAATTGATATGACACGACAAGCGAAGCTATGAGAGTCAACGTTCCAAATTTCAGGTCCATTCGAGTTCGTATGCTCAAAATACGATCGATGCAAAATTGGATGAAAACCAACCATCGTTCGAATCGCTCAGTTCGAATCCATCAGGGAAGCTCTATTCGACTCGGTCAGCTCCGCATCCATCAGGGAAGCTCTGTTTGACTCGGTCATCTCCGCATCCATCAGGGAAGCTCTGTTCGACTCGATCAGCTCCGCATCCATCACCAAGCCACTGTTTGACTCGATCCACTTCGCATCCATCAGAGAGCCTCGCATCCATCCGAAGACTTCTACTTCGTATCCATCAATGTGAAGCAAAGCACAACGGTCGATGCGAACAAGGCAATACCATCGATACGAACAGGGCGAAAGTCCTAGAACGACTCGATCAAAACAGCATCAAAGGCGGAGTGATCCAGAGATTCAAGCGCCACGTCATCGAGTCGAACAGGACCGAGTCAAAATAAGGGAGTTGAATGAAATAGCCAACCGAAGATCCTAATTCATATCGATCATATCTCCTAATCTACAAGTCCAAATGATATGAAATTTTCACAAAAGCCTACGTGCATGCTAAAGCATGTCCACGCCGAATTTCGACTCCATTGGACACAATCTTGATCGATACGAAATCCGTTCGTATCGATCACGGATCGGACCGAAACTTCGTGGGCTTGGGCGCGTGGGCCTAATCATGTGCCAGAGGGAGCCTCCCGAGATCTGAGCGAAATATCAGCCTCCTACACCTATAAATAGAGCCCAGAGCATACAAAAAGGGGGCTTCTTCTTCTCCTTTGAATTCTCCAACGCCTAGACTCTGCCAGATCCAGATCTAAACTCCATAGCTGCTGCTGCTGCTAACTACTTTCACTGCTGTAAATCATCATTATTGACTGTAATCTGTTGTAATCAACTAAAATCATTAAGTGAACATCAATAAAATCATCAACTTCGGAGTGGACGTAGGCAAGATCGCCGAACCACTATAAATCTTGCGTCTCTGTCTACTTCTTTCCGTTTTAAGTTTTGTATTCTTCATTTTTTATCCTGTACATTACTCAGATCTGTGATCTATGATTATATACTGCTGATTTGTGTTCACACACTAGTGCTTTCACGATATTCGGGGTTTGCGACCAATTTTGGCGCAAACATTATTCATCGTTTCAGTTATGTTACTCTTAGGTGTAAATTTGGTCAGTATTAATATCAAACAATTCGAATATTAATGTTCACACGTTACTTAGCTGGTGGTGTGACATTATGGCCAAATATATCGCCTACTCGATTTTGGTAAAATCTAATTTTACTTTATTAAGCGTTACCCAGCAGTGATAATTATTTGCACTAATTCTATTCGTCAAAACTATATCACTTTGAAGTTGTGGAATTTGTAATGGTCAAAATTCCAATATCATCCATATTCAACTCTACAGTCTAAATACAAAGTCTTTGGTTCAATAATAACAATTATTATTAACCGTACTGCTCTGGCCAAAGACTTTGACTTTGAGTTGACTTTAGTTAACCGTGAAACTAACCTCATATAATTGAGGAGATGAATTCTCTCTTGAATAGTGTTTCACTTCCAACGCTTCCACTCGACCCAACTATAGTCGTTCGCCAGACGCATGCCACGATTTAACTATAATCAAGCGGAGCTTTCACATTGAAATCCAACAGTATTCTCAAGTCAAGAGAAATATGTAATTTTGTCAGATCGATATTTTCTGTTTGACCTTTGTAAAATTAACCAAGAAAAAACTATCGAGTGAGTCATTCCATAGTTATCCCATAACTATCGGTTTGTTACCCCTTAGTGGTACACTGCCCAACTTTCGGAGAGCGTTACGTACTCTAGGTTCAATAGATGCATCGATATCCAGTTTCAATACATCATAAATAGGAATATTTAAAACGATACGCTTAATTTCATTGTGATATATTACTCACGGTTAACTACTATCACAAAACATACCATTTATGGATTTTCTATTAAATATACTTTTAATTAAATTAACTAATTAATATAACACATTATATTAAGTATATAATAGAAATAAAACACATTTACCTCGAACAAGATAGGTTATCGAGTTAGATATATGTATCGATTACATAATTTCCCCTAGAGCATAGCCCTAACTTTATCAGATTGTTTGTTTGTGGCTGGTAGGGTAGAGTACCTTTGATAGCTAGTAAAGTCATTTGCACCGGGTACCAATATGTTTGACTGATAGGTCGGGCCAGTCAATGGGCTCAGAAGTGAGCATTAACCGAGCAACCCAGTCATAAGTCAGGTGCCGAGGTCGGTAAACGATAGATGAGCTTCACTGTGCTACTTTGTTGATGGGTGGTCTTGGCACAAACCTAGGCATTAAGTAGCTCGAGATCCACCTGGGCAACACACGGTCAGGAGGAGTTCTTACATTACTTTTAGAAAAGTTTCTTGTTTAAGGCATGTCATGTAGTAATAGTATCATGCAATGGGATGAACCCGGGCATCAATAAGAGCAAGTTCTGGCCAGATACTAAGTCGTAGGTGGATTTGGCGTAGAGTGTAAGTGCATGTTGGCCCATAGGTTCTACTTGGTGATAAGCAATCATGTGTGGAGTGGTGGTTTGGCCTGGCTTGAGCTAGAGCACATGGTGGTTCGAGGGTTCTCCTAAGTGACACGTCGCCTGTCGTTAGATGATCGCAGCTCCCAGCTCGAACTAAGGTGCATGGCTAGCTCGAACTAAGGTGCATGGCTAGCTCAAACACTCATGCATAAGGGTGTGATATAATGGTGAGATGAGTGGCAGGCGTCGTTATTCATAAGAATTTAGTAGTTAGAAATTGTAAAAAGTGAACTTATATGTGCGTCCCTCTATTGTTGGGCGGTCCCGTCACATACCTAAGCATTGAAGGGCTTGAAGGTTCTCCAGGGTGACATGTTGCAATAAGAAGCTGACAGGTAGTCCCGGCTCGAACCTATGCGCGGTGGGGCTTGAAGGTTCTCCAAAGTGACACGCTGAAATAAGGAGCTAGTAGGCGGTCCTGGCTCGAACCTAAGCGCTAGGGGCTTAAAGGTTCTCCAGGGTGACATGTCGCAATAAGCAGATAATAGGTGGCCTCGGCTCGAACCTAAGTATTGAGGGACTTAAAGGTTCTAGAGGGTGACACGTTGCAATAAGAAGCTAACAGGCAATCCTGGCTCGAACCTAAGCAGTGAGGAGGCTGAAGATTCTCTCCAGGGGGATATGCTATAATAAGGAGCTATGCCTGACTTATTTCTATATGAGCATAATATGGAGCGTCACTTGGGGTTACAGTGTCGGTCATTATTGGAACTAGGCAAGCCCGCAGTGGAAGTTATAGGTAAATTTCAAAAAAAATCCCTTATTGGATCAATATTTGGCCTATGAAGTCTAACTCATCTATAACATTTCTAAATATTATTTAAATAAAAATCTTTTATTTTATATAAATTTATAAATTGTATGGTTTTATTTAATTTATATATCAATATACATATATGTATGTATGTATCATACAGACACATAGATGTATATATATCTATGTGTGTGCATGTGTAACATGTCAATCCGTGCAAGATATAACATGCTCATGTATAAACGTTGGGATTTACATTACAACAACATGTTACCTCATCCGATATGTAAATGTATGTTGTCCAAATATGTGTATGTATATAAATTATTACTTATGTATAAATGTTATTATATATATGTATATATGTATGTGTATGTATATATGTATAAAACCTTGTAAATAAAATATATATGTGTGTGTGAGTGTGCGCATAATACTATAATATGTCTATTTAAATGTAAATAAGTTATTTAAATGTATTAAAATAAATAATAATTTTTTTAATTAAAGATCGAGAAAAATATATATACTAATATATTTATAATAAAAAAATAATATTTTATTTTTATTTTAACATTAACATATATCTTTATAGTTATATTTGTAATATATATATATATATATTATTTAATGATTTTTTTAATTTCTAAATTTTAGATCGTGTGTACAAAACAAAAATATTATTATTTTTTATTATTTTAAAACATATTTTAATTTAATATTCATTCGAAGTTACATAAAATATTAATAATAAATTATTTTCAAAACCTTTTTTTTAATTCTAAATTTCTTGTAAATCACAAAAGATATTTTAAAGTTTGAAATTTTTTCTATACTTTTTCGGTTAGATTTTATTTTTAATTAATTTATTGATTTTTGGCGGATTATAATAATACTTTTTAAAAGTAGCAGAAATGATTTTTATTTATTTTATTTTATGGCCGAGAGCTTATCTTATGATAAAATAATTTTCATAACTTATTTGATTTTATATAATTTATTTATGTAATATATTAATATAAATAATATTAAATATTAGTAAATAATCAAAAATATTAGTTTCTTGCTATCAAAATTTACTGTTGCTATAAAGTAATATGTATAGAATTATATGACCAATTTTAACCCTAGTATGATATTGAAATTAAATATAAACCATATATGCATAGTTAAATAATATATATATATATATATATACTAATTAATATATATAAAATAGACGGTTGTATGGATTTGATTTGTATAAAAAAATTAATTTTTTCTAATTTATAGTATATACATACATATAACCATACTAACATTTGACAACATTAATACATATCAGAATCGTCACCTAACTAACAGTATAATAATAATATATACAAAATAAAATATTATTCGGAAATTATAAACTATAAGTCAATGAAAATCATACCTAAGAACTAAAGCCTTGAAGCATACCATGAAAAGATGAACTCTCTCTCCTTTGAAACCTTTTGATTCAGCAGATTGTTAGTCCTTGAATCGTTGACCTTTGACTATCCAATAGTGATCAACTTTGAGTTGATTTGAGCTTGATATGATGGAGCACCTATGGACTATTTACGACCCGAAATGGAAGGAACGGGTATAGCCAAAGATCATTTGCAATTAGGGTTAGGGATGTTTAAATAGTGGATAATAGAGAGAAAATAGTGTATGTCATCTCATATAAGTTCTTCCTTAATCTAAGCCATCCAAAATCTAATATATCTAACCAAATTTGAGCCGCCCCTTATGTCCATATTTTAGCTAAAATTCTCACCTACTATAAAGGGACAAAATCCCATTTAACCCCAATGAAAATATTATTTAATTAAATTCAATTTAATCGCTTATCAATATCGTATATCGATTGGTATTTTTATAGCAATTATAAATATATTTAATAATATTTATTACTCTAATCCCAAATATTAATCAATTTAATTACTTTATAACAACTATAAACTAATCACATCATTTGATCAAAAGAGAATTCATCATTTCGGTTGTGTGACTTGTCAGGTGTAAATTTGGTCTGCGATTAATATCAAACTTTTAGAATATTAACGTTCACACGTCACTTAGGAGGTGGTGTGACATTTTGGCCAAATTTTTATCGCTTACTTGGTTTTGGTAAAATCTAATTTCACTTTGTTAAGCATTACCTAGTTGTGACTTTTATTTACACTAATTCTCTTCGTCAAAACTATACCACTTTGGACTTACGGAATTTGGTAATGGGCCAAATTCCAATATCGTCCATATTCAACCTATAATCCAAGCACAAAGTCCTTGGTTCAATAATAAAAATTATTATTAACCAAACTACTCTAGCCTGAGATTTTGAATATGAGTTGATTGTGATATTAACCCCATATAACTGAGGAAACAAAACTTCTCCTTAATAGTGCTTCACTTCCAATACTTCCACTCGACCCAATTATAGTTACTCGATAGACACCGTGCCATGATTTATATATAATCAAAGTGGAGCTTTCATGTAACATCTCGTATCTAAAGGCAAAAAGCTAAGCGTTATAGATGATGCAGTCATCCATAGTATTAACTTCTGGTGACAAAATACGGTAATGCTAATGGTGTCTATAATATTAGAAGCACTTGAGTATGAACCAAATCACAGATTTCCAAAAACAACATTTTACTAATTACATTTCAAAACAAATTCAAATCCAAGTTACATAATCCCATATCGTTTCCCAGGTAAAGATCAAATATAATCATTACAATAATATGCCAAGAGCGACATATGACGATGCCCCTTGTTTGACCAGTGTCAATATAGTCACATTTGACTTAATACACATAGGGGAAATAAACTGTAACTCCTAATTAGCTATCCGTCAGCCACCTGCTCGTCCCCGAAAGCTTTATTCGCCAAAACACTAAAACTTGAAAACCTCAAACCTCAGCCTACTCAAATCAATTTTGAGCACCCGAGAGTTTAAGGGGAAACAAAAACTTAGAGTCAGACATAAAGCCTGGTGTGAATAATATTGTTAGATCTCAGTTTACTGATATTAAGTGAGACCACGCCGCTTAGCAGAACGGGTTTCCCTCACTAATATCCTCTTCAAAACATATATTTTTGCAAATCTTTTCCTGCAACCAAACTGGTTAATCAAACTGATTATAATAATATTAGCTATGTCCGTTAAGCTATAATCATGTAACTAATGGACTATCTGTCCACAAGTAATAAATGGACTATCTGTCTGATAACTGGGCTGACTGCCCACAAACTGGACTAACTATCTGCAAACTGGACTAACTGTCCGAATCATAAATGGACTATCTGTCCAAATCATTTTCTTAGGGTTAACTACCCTTCACCTTTTTCCTTGAAAATCTTTTCAAAATGATTTAACCTTTTAAATCATACTTATACAAGGAAAATATATTCTTAACTTTACTCTAAGCTATTTTTCCATGTTATATATACTTTACTCTAAATAATGTTGATGAATTTTGATGAGGATTACATATCCCCTCAAAATAAGTTAAAACCCTTTTTAACTCAAAAACACTTAGGCTATGCTGCCTAGTAGTATATTCGAAACCTTTAATTAAAACCTTTTAAAAAACCCTTTTGAAACTCTTGAAAGTAACACTTTCAAAACCAAGTAAAACTCTTTACTTAACCTAGGCCGAAAGGCCAAATCCTTCCTTTCGAAACCATTGAGAAACCTTCTCTTCGAAAGCTTTAAAACATTAGACATCTTCTTTAAAAACCTTTATACCATGCCTTTCGAAAACATTGGAAAAACCTTCCCTCTTGGACCTTTCGAAAGCCTTTGGGTTCAATTTAAAACATATGGAAACCTTTCGAAACCATTCAAAATTTTACTCCTTCGAAACCTTTGAAAATCATCTTGGTCGAAACCATTTGGATTATGCCTCCAAGTAGAGCAAAAGGATCAGAAACCCATTAAAGGTGAAAGCATTCCTTTCGAAATCATTCTTAAGTAAAGAAGTGATGGCGTCCAAACCATCCATTCGAAAGCATTGGAGAAGTGGAATTTTTTAGAAAACAAAGTAACCCCTTCAAAACCATCTGGGTCGAAAGGAAGAAAGCGGCAGCCAAAAGGTTTCGACTTAGTCGGAAATAGTCCTTTTAAAACAAAAGCGCAACCCAATCGAAACCATTTCTTTAAATCCATTTGACCTAGTCGAAAGCTAACCAAGTCAAAAGCTACTTAGTCGAAAGCAAGCAGGCGCATTTTCATTTAAAAGTAAAGTAGTGCTTCAACCCCTTCGGAACCCCTGGTTTCGACCCTTTACCTTCCGCCTACATCCAATTCACTATTTACCAGTTCCCTGATACCATGTGCATTGGTTTCGATGGAGTCGGAGGCGAAGGTAAGGAGGCGGAATCTAGTACAGAAAGCATCAAAAAGTGAAAAACTTGTGTATTTGTCCTTTTAAACTATTTTTTGTACCTAACCTGCCCCGCTTGTCAAATTGTGATTGGTTGCAAGTTTCTCTTTTCTAAAAGTACTGCCGCCGACTTTCCAGAATTAACAATTTGAATTTATTTACAAAAAGCCCCTTCTCCTTTCAAAAATATATAAAACATTTAAGTCTCATACCTTAAATAATTTTATATACCCATTAAAACACTTAGGAAATTTCTACAAAAATTCCAGAAAATCCCTTTTAATATGTTAACATATTTTAATTTCAGACCCATACTATTAATTATTTAACCGTAAATAATTTTTAATCCAAAATAACATTTCCTTCACTAGAAAATTCATATAATATCCACATAAATTCAGAAAAGTCTGAAAATTGAAACCCATCTCTAAAATATCACTTCTGGTCTATATAAAAATTCGCAAGGCATTTGGATGTCATTTGATAGGGTTTTCATATCAAAACATGTCATAAAATCTATACGAACAACCATAAATCATCAACAAGTATATATAATCATTCCATCATTCAAAAACATGGCAAATCATTGCAAATAAATTCGGATTCAACTTAAAACCGAAAACAATATGAAATTTGAGATGGGTCATTATTCACCTTAGCTTTAGAGATTAAGGAGCTTGAGATTTGAATGGATTTGATTTAGCTTCTTCCTTAGCTTTTCTTAACCTTCTTCCTCTTTCTCTTATTAATGGTGGCCGGCCTCAAGTTTAAAATTTTTGATAAATGAAAGTGAACGTGTATGAGATACATTGCCAAGGGTTTAGGGTATAAGAATGGCCTCTTTCCTATTTTACCCCTCCTCTATTTTATTTTTACTCATATTTTAATTCATTGGTTAAATGGCACGACTACCCTTTAATAAATATCAAATCTCAATCCCCTAATCAATACATTATTTTATTTAAGTTAACCAATTAAATATCCTAAATAATGTTATCAAAAATATAGGGTGTTACATTTCATATTGAAGATCCACGGTATTCTCAAGTCGAGAGAATTGTGTAAATCAGTTATGTTGATATTTTCTGCTTGACTTTAATTATATTAACCAATAGAAAACTATCGAGTGAGTCATTCCATAGTTTTCCAATAACTATCGGCACGTAACCCCTAGATGCCCCTAGTAGTCATAAGTAATCCACTGCCCAACATTTGGAGAGCGTTAGGTACTCTGGTCTCAACAGATACATCGATATTCAATCTCGATGCATCTTAACTAGCAACATTTAAAATAATGTGTTTTATAATATCGTCATATAATATTCATAATTATAACTATTTGTCGTTACTATCACAAACACACCATTTATGGATTTTCTGTTAAATATATTTTAATTAAGCATTTAATTATTTATAACACATTATAACAAATATATAACAAAAAGAAAAACACCTTTATTACGAACGAGAATTTATTACAGAGTTAATTAATTTACAATAAACTATAGAATTTCCTATAAGGCATGCCCCTAACTCTATCAATCTCCCACTTGCACTTGGGGCCAATTATGGAATCTTAATCTCATTCCTTCAATTAGCTTCTCGAGAGCTGATTGAGCTAGACCCATAGTGAATGGATCTCCTATGTTGTCCTTGGTATCTGCCCTTTGAATCACTTCTTTCTTCTCAACGAATTCTCTAATCAGGTGGAACTTTCGAATAATGTGCCCTGATTTCTTGTGTATTCTTGGCTCCTTTGCAATCTGTATCGCCGCATTGTTGTCACAAAACAATGCTATAGGATTCTCGATATCGGGAATCACTCCTAGCTCACACAAAAACTTGTGCATCCAAACTGCCTCTTTTGGTGCTTCATTGAGGGCAATGTACTCGGCCTCCATCATGGAATCAACAACTATTTCTTGCTTGGAACTTTTCCAACTAACGGCTCTGCCATTAAGTGTAAAGACATTGTCAGATACTGACTTGCTATCATTTATATCACTTTGAAAGCTCGAATTCGTATATCCCTTCATAAGTCTCCGTTTCTATATATAAGGAATAAGTCCTTAGTATTTCTCAAATACTTAAGTATGCATTTTACGGTCGTCCAATGTTTTTCTTTGGGATTAGACCAGTATCGGCTTATGCATCCTAATGCATATGCCACATCTAGTCTAGTACATAGCATGACGTACAGTATGGATCCTATGGCTGAACATAAGGGATCCTCTTCATACACTCTTTCTCCTCATCAGTATAAGAAGCATTTTTATTATAGAGGACAATTCCAAACCGCATTGAAACATTTCCACGCTTGGAATTTTCCATACCGAACCTTTTCAGTATGGTACCTATATCCAGGGATTGGGACAATCCCAACAGCCTCTTAGATCTGTCTCTACATATATCTTTATACCAAGTATATAGGGTGCTTCTCCCAAAACTTTCATAGAGAAGTTCTTGAAAAGCCAAGCTTTAATTGACTGCAACAACGAAGTGTCATTTCCAATCAATAATAGATCATCGACGTGAAGTACTAAGAATACGATAGCGTTGCCCTGTTTCTTTCATATATGCACACTTCCTCTGTGTTTTGAGAAAAACAAACTATTTGATTACTTAATCAAAACACTTATTCCAACTCCTTGAAGCTTTCTTAATTCCATAAATGGACATTAACAACTTGCAAGCCTTGCCCTTACCCTCACTAACCATAAAACCATCGGGCTACGTTATATAAACGGTTTCCTCTAAATTAGCATTTCAAAAAGCCGTCTTAACATCCATTTGCTATATTTCATAGTCATAGAATGTATCGATGGCCAGCATAATCTGAATGGACTTAGCATGGTCAAGGTGAAAAGGTCTCATCATAATCAACACCTTGAATTTAACACAATCTCATATTTCATAGCTCCAAGCGGGAGTGTAAAGTCTTTACTTTGTAGTGCTTGTTGGAAAGATAGAAGAGTGTTGTCATCTAAGGCACAATCCTCCTTCTCGCCATCCATGAGAAAACCATAGTATCTCTTTAGTGCATGAGATTTCTTACTAGACCTTCTAATCGGTTGTGCGTTTTCATATACAGGTGAACTTGGTTCTCCTACTAGTCCGGCCTCAGTGTTAATTTCTTGAATCTCATCCAAGTCTACAACCTCTCTGTTAATTTCCTTCGATAGAAATTCCTTTAAAGACAGCGTGTTAAGAAACAATGTCTTTTTTGTTCCTCGTTACTGTAGAATACATATCTTATTGAGTTTTTAGGATATCCTATAAATTTATAATGTGCTGATTTTGCCTCTAGTTTATTCAGACCAATGTTCTTACCATACGCCGGACAACCCTACACCTTCAAAAATTTGAGTTGGAGTTTCTTACCATACCACATCTCATATGATGTTTTGGGCACAAATTTAAAGGGTAACAAGTTCAGCATATGCGCTACGGTTTCTAGCGCATATCCTCAATAGGACAGTGGTAACTCTGCCTTACTCATCATGGAATGAACCATATCTAATAGGGTTCGATTCCTTCACTCCAACACACCGTTGTGTTGCAGAGTATAGGGTGGAGTAACTTGAGAGATAATCTCATTATCTTTTAAGTATTATTGGAAATCCTATCCAACATACTCACCTTCTCGATATGATCGAAGAATTTTAATCTTATGCCCATTTTGATTTTCTACTGCATTTTCATACTCAACAAATTTCTTACAGACATCAAATTTGTTCTTCATAAGAAACACATAATCCTAGTCTTGAAAAATCATCAGTGAAGGTAACAAAGTGAGTACTATAATCTTTGGTGGCTATAGGCATCAGACCACATACATCACAATGTACTAACCCTAAGAGTTCATCAACTCTTTCATTGCTTCCACTGAGTGGCTGCTTGATCATTTTACCTTTAAGACACGACTCATACGTGTCATATGATTCAAAATCAATAGACGGTAGAAAACCTTCGATTTTCAGTTTGTGCAATCATTTCTTAGTAATATGACCTAACCTGCAATGCAAAAGGTAAGTATCATTTATATTGTTAGAAGCATTATTCATAGAACAACCATAATTAGTATTAATCACATAAATGTCATTTTCAAGAAGACCATCGCAGACTTTATTTCCATCCAAACTAATGTTAATAACATTATGCACAATGAAATATATATCCAGTCTTAGACAATTTAGAAACAGAAATAATACCACAAATAAAGTCTTTTACAAAATAGCAATTATTTAATACTAATAGTAATCCACTAAGAAAAATTAAATGATAGTCTCCTACTGCCGTTGCATCTACCATAGATCAACCAGCGACTTAGAGCCTCATCACTTTTTGCCACATGCTGCCAGTTCCTAAGCCACTATAACAAACTACATATATGAGTACCAGATCCAGTATCTAAAATCGATGACATTTTATTGATTACAAAACAATTTTGAATCATAAATGTACTTGATGGAGTTGCAGAACTGTTCTGCTTCCTTTCCTTAACAATCTTCAAGCAGTCAGGACAGTTCATTTTCTAATGACCTTTCTTGTGGCAGTGGTGATATTCACCCTTGTCATCGGTCTTCTTACTTTTCTTTTTCTTGCCTTCTCTTTTTCGCTTCTTAGAACTCTTCGAAGATGATGCATTAGCCTTAACAACAAGTACCGTCCCTTGATCCTTAAATTGTGACTCAATAAACCTCAACATATTGAGGAGCTCCACGAGATTCACATTCAATTGGTTCATATTATAATTCAGTATAAACAATTCATACCAAGGAGTAAGTGAACCGAGGATCAAATCTACTTACAATTCATTGCTTATCTGTACGTCCAATTATGAAAGCCTATCAATATAGCCCTTCATCGTCGGCACTTAATTGTCCACTTTTTGTTCTTTGGTCATTTTGGTATTGAACAGCTTCTTCATAAGCTCATACCTTGCGGAATGTGACTATTCACCAAATGATGCCTTGAGACTATCAAATATCTCATGGACAGATATATTTTCGTATCGCCTCTACAATGGCTTGTCTAACATAGAAAGCATGAAAATTTGGATGATCTCTAAGTCTATAACCAATTTTTCATAAGCAAGTCATAGTTCGGGGTCTGCATCATCAATGGATTTTTCTTTAGGTTTGCATGTAATAGCAGTCCAAAAGGGCTCATAAGTCAACGCTATTTTAATTGCTCTTAGCCAGTTGGTATAGTTAGGTCCGGTAAGTTTGTCATTTTCAGAAAACAATTTTGGAGCTGTCATTTTCTACAAGGTTAAGTGGTAGAATATTAGGACAAATTAGTAGATGCTCTTATAATATTAGCAAGGTTAAATTTTATGTTTCATTTTACTAATAAGCTCCCACTTGTCTTTTATGTTTCGTAAGCCTTAAGTCGAAATATAGAAGTGTTTCGACTTCACTAGTAGGTGTTAAGACTCGTCTGCCTTGGAATTCTAACCTTGAGTTTGCTCAACAAATCATAGCTCCATGGACGATGGATAGCTCCTTATCGGTTGTATCGTATACAACCCCTAACCCTTGGTAACTTGTCCTAATTTCACTTCGACCTTGAGTTTGCTCAACAAATTAAAAACAATTATTCACTCATACCTATCATATCACGATGGCCTAAGTATAGTATATGTACCTTGAGTTTGCTCAACAAATACATATAGTTATCTTACCTCGTCTATTCAATAAATTAATAATACTAGACATAACATCCCTAGCTTAAGTTTGCTCAAAAACTAAAGAGTATGCAAGTAATTTATTAATATATATATATAGTTATCTACCTCTGGAATAGTGGAATAAGGATGCAATCGGTAGAATATCTAGTGCTGTTGGTAAACTTATTAGGATGGATTCGAATATAGTAAAAGAGACTAGATTGAATTTTGCTAGAATATTAGTGGAAGTTGATTTTGACTTCTCATACCCAACTGTAGTGCATGGAAAAGATTATAATGGTAATAGTATTGACATTGAGTATCAACCTAAACAATGTACAAATTGCAAAGTATAGGCTATACTACACAAAACTGCAATAAATTTGTGTACTCAACATGGCGACCAAAGGAAAAAGGAATCGATTCTACACGCTCGAAACAAACAGAAGTCAATGGGAAATCTATTCCTCCCTTAAAACATGACTTCACTTTGTCAACTGATGAAGGAAATACCTCCTCTGATGTGAACTATGCAGGTAAGTCCGGAACAACTGACGCACATGTAAGAGGTGTACATCAGATACACAGGGCTACTATACTCAATGTTGCGCATACAACACAGAAGGAAGATATAGAGACAAAACAGTATAGTTCAGCAACAAGCGAGCGACCAATTACATTAGACAGAAGTAATGTTAAATTCACTACAAAACTAAGTAAGGAGAAGACGGGTTCATCAGGAACCAATGTGGAAAATATAAACTCGGGTAATAGTCAACAAAGGTGGAATATTTCAAGGAAGAAAGGAAAGGAATTAACTTAACCAACTAAAAAAGCTAAAGGAGCTACTAATATCTCAATCAATAATCCTTTTGGTTGTTTGCAGACAAAGGACTTAGATCCAGACTAGGCTCGGGATTCGAGTATACCTTCTGTAAATGTAATTTCAGAACAATATCACGTAATAGTTGAAGACGTCAATAGTGAAAGCTCTGGTTAAGAGGAGTTTGGTGCCGCATATGAATTATTTGACAACTCTTATCATCATTTTATAGAGAACATCACGGATAAAATTCAAGAGACTCCAAACATAATAGAAAGTATTGACTTCTCAAGTATGTAACCAAATCCTGGGTATGCTCGGAAGCAAGCCAAAAAGACTCCTGAGTCGACTGCAGCTATGCCAAAAAGACAAACTAGGAGCTCTACTAATATTCCATGAACCTTGGGTTTCGTGGTTCATAGGGAATATGAATATTGTCATGCATTTTACTCACCTGGAAACCACAAATTCTTTGAGGGCAATTTGAAAGATTGTAGCAGTATGTTAGTTGCAGTTGTAACTTGCTATGCTCCATACTTTTGACTTGAAAGAAATTTCTAATACATCTATTGGGATATAATTAGAGACTGGGCAAAGAGCAGGATTCTTCTGAGTTTGAGATGCAAAATTAGTACATGCTCTTTGCTTCATTACACCATGGTGACTTATGAAGATCTTAGCTACTGTAGTTTTTTATGCTTTCAAGTTTTATGGGTTGGAAATGATATGTTTTTGGAGGACTTAAGGGACTATGTGTGCAAGTTGAAGTGTATATATGTATATGTGCCGTAAATATGTGTGTGACTTGGATATTTATGTGTTTAATAAAAGAACCCAATATATATATATATGTGTGTGTGTGTGTGTGTGTGTGTGCGTGTGTGTGTCTATATGTGTGTGTATGTTAGAGGACAATATTATATTGAAGATTCATACTCTTCAATATGTATAATATTGAGTGATATCGACTTATGGAACAATATAATTTTTATGAATTACTCTCGTGATTCAAATGTTGGACACATCGAAAATCACGGTATACGTACATTTACGTATGTATTAATTCCCTAAGTCTATTTGGGTTTTTTAATGTTCCGCCTTTAGTATACATTCATATTATATAAGTTTTATTATTATATAACTTTTATACTTTATATTCCTTATATAATAGTCTTATGTATACCATTTTATTAATTAAATTTTATTTAATTAATTTTAATTAATTAACATTTTAATTAATTACATATTAATATAACATTTATATTCATTAATTATTATATACTACACATATATCATATACACGTGTATATTATTTAATTAACCTTTTAATTTATTTATTTAATTAATCTATTTTAGTTAAATTATATTAATTTCAAAATTTAGTTCATATACATACATGTATACTTATGTTATTTTAAATAATTTAAAATAACATAACATATATCATAATATATAATACAAGTATTCATTTATTAATTAACTTATTTTATTAATCTTATTAATAAATTTTGAAATTTTTGAAATTAATTTGAATTATTTTCAAACATTTTGAAAATATTATTATATTATAACCTTTATAATATATTTATATCTTATCTTAAATTTTACTTTTAAGTTTAAAACCGTATATTTTTAATTTTCAAACAATTTTGAAAATTAGCTCAAAGCCTAATTTAAATTGGGCCCTTTCTGTTAGGAGCGATCTTTGGGCTCACATATCTTTTCGGTTCAGGTTGGTAGCCAGATGGGGCAGAGTACTTGATTACCCAAACTCAATCCTTTGACGTTACCTTTCTAGACATCCTACTATCTGAGCTGTGAGCTTAATTAATAAACCCTAACATGACTAATTTAGACTGCATAGGATATTGGGCTCTAATACCATTGTTGGAACTGGAACAACCCGTAGTAGAAGTTATGGGTGAATTTCAAAAAAAAATTCTTTATTGGATCTATGTTGGGCATATGAACTCTAATTCATTTAAAACATTTCTAAATACTTTAGAAATAAAATCTATTATTTTATTTAAATTTAATAAATTATATAGTTTTATTTAATTTATATATCAATATATATATATATGTGTGTGTGTGTGTGTGTGTCATATACACATATATGTGTGTGTGCATGTGTAACATGTCAATCCATATAAGGTATAACATACCCGTGTATAAATGTAGGGATTTACATCACTACGAACAAGTTAGCTCATTCGATAAGTAAATGCATGTTGTCCAAATACACACACACACACACACACATATATATATATATGTATATATACTATTACTTATATATAAATATTATTAAATATATATATATAATTTATGTAAATAATATATATATGTGTGTGTGTGTGTATGCATAATATAATAATATGTCTATTTAAATGTTAATAAGTTATATAAGTATTAAAATAAATAATAATTTTTTAATTAAAAATGGAGAAAAATATATGTACTAATATATTTATAATAATAAAATAATGTTTTATTTTTATTATAATATAAATATACATAAGCATATTTGTAATATATAAAATACATATATTAATAAAAAAAAATTTAAATTTTTAAATTTTAGATCATGCATACAACACAAAAAGTATTATTATTATTATTATTGTTTCAAAATATATTTTAATTGAATATTCATTCGAAGTTACATAAAATATTAATTATAGATTATTTTCAAAACCTTTTTCCAAATTTCGAGTAAATCACAGAAGATATTTTTTGAAGTTTGAAATTTTTTCCATGTTTTTCTATAGGATTTTATTTTCAATTAATTTATTGATTTTCGATCGATTATAATAATAATTTCTAAAAATAGTAAAAATGATTTTTTTTAAAATTTAATTTCCGGCCGAGAGCTTATCTTATGATAAAATTATTTTATAAGATATAAAAAATGATTTTCATAACCTATTTGATTTTATATAATTTATTTATGTAATATATTGATTTAAATAACATTAAATATTAGTAAATAATTATAAAAAATAATTTCTTGCTGTAGAAAGTTACTATTGTTGTAATGTAATATATATAATTATTTGATCAATTTTAACTATACTATGATAGTGAAATTAAATATAAACTATATACGTATAATTAAATTATATATATATTAATATAGAATAACTAATATATATATATATAATAGGCGGCTATATAGTTCTGATTTGTATAAAAAAATTAATTTTTATTTTATAAGTATATACATACATATAACCATGCTAACATATAACAACATTAATACATATCAGAATCGTCACCTAACTAACGATAAGTAATAATATATACATAATAAAATATTATTCGGAAATTATAAACTATAATTCAATGAAAATCATACCTAAGAACCATAGTCTTGAAGCACACCTTGAAAAGATGAACTCTCTCCCTTTTGAAACCTTTTCGATTCAGTAAATTGCTAGTCCTTGAACGGTTGACCTTTGACTATCGGATAGCGATCGACTTTGAGTTGATTCGAGCTTGATATGATGGAGTACCTATGGAATATTTTTGGCTAGAAATGGAAGGAAGGAGTGGCAGCTAAAGGGAATTTACACTTAGAGTTAGGGGTGTTTAAATAGTGGATAGAAGAGATAAAATAGTGGATCTTCTCATATCAATTCTCCTTTAATTTGAGCCATCCAAAATCTAATATCTCTAACCTAATTTGAGCCACCCCTTGTGTCCGTAATTCAGTCAAAATTCTCACCCACCGTGATGGGCGAAAATCCCATGTAACCCCAAAGAAAATATTATTTAATTAAATCCAATGTAATCGCTTATTGATATCGTATATCGATCGATATATTTATAACTATTATAAATATATTTAATAATATTTATTCCTCAAATCATAATCAAAGTTTTATAATTAATATTTCAAAAATATTAATCAATTTAATTACTTTATAATGATTAAACTAATTAAATTGTTTGGTCAAAAGAGAATTCATCGTTTCGGTTGTGTGACTCATCAGATTTAAATTTGGTCAGCAATTAATATCGAACTTTTTTAATTTCAAGTTCACACGTTACTTAATAGGTGGTGTGACATTTTGGCCAAACTCATACTTATTGACACATCGATGCTCCTTACGCTAGTATGTGACATTTGAAAATCAAAAAGTTTCTCATTTTAAAAGAAATTTTTTTAACACAATTTCCAAATGAATTTCCTACTTACAAAACAGTTTGAAGAATCGAATTCCCAAAAGCATTTAAACACCATATATATTTCAAAAGCACTTGAAAAAATCTTCCAAAAACATTTGAATCCAACTTCTCAAAAGCATTTAAACAAAAATTCTCATTCGAACAAAAAAATTTCAAAACATTTGCCTCTACATCCTTAAAACAATTAAGCCACATCTTAATGTAATTGGAACTTAGTCAATGGGTTAATTCATATGATTGACCTTAGTATTGTGCAGTTAATCCTAGATTTGGGGAACCTTTTTCTTTTATTCTAAAACAAAAAAAATACCTACAATAATATTTATAAATTTTAGCTTTTAAGGCATATGGATAGTGACCTGTGATTGCGCAAAAACATTTCCCTATCATTTGTTTGCTAAAATTTATTTTTCCCATACTTCTAAAGCTTTTAGGGTTAAAGCATTTTTAATTTCTAGTTGTTAACATAATTTCCTAATTTATTTACAAACTTCCCGTCTTACCTATATTTTTATCGCTTGTTAAGTGTCCTTATAAGGTCTCCTTATTTACACTGTTTTCCAAAGTATTTATATTTATATAGCAGTCTAATTCCATCCATCAAATCAACACAATGATAAAACAAGAACATATCTCATACCATATTATATGTTTTTCTAATAACCTAAGAGAGACAACTAGTAATTACAACCCAAAGACCCTAAACAAAAATATTGCTAAAAGCTATCATTCATCATCAACTGGTGTTAATGATGTTATGGCCCTAACATTCCTTACTAAATTAAGATGGACATTCCTATTATGACATTCCACTATCACCCACCTTCCTTAACCCTCCTTCTTGGCTTCTAATAAATGCATTCCATCCTTGACTTTAATTATTATACTTGATTATGGGATACATTGTGCGTTCCTATTCCAAAGTGGGTAGGAAATATAAACTATGCACATTTAGAATAACTCATCAGAAAATTGGTTTGGTAGAATAACTTCCCTACCACCTATCTCGCCTTAAATAACCTTTAGTCAATCAACATCCTTTATGTGTTGTGCCATCTTATTACTCTCTTCTCCAATAATACCAGCGCCTTCTCCCAATCAGAACCTTTGATAATATCTTCAAACTTGGTATTTACTTCCTCTATATCCTTGCCCCTTAATGTGAGTATACCCTAAGACTCGCAAAATTGTTCTTTGATACCATTCCTTATCCTATGAGGGTCCTTCGTACGGCTTCCACACATCTCCAATAAAATATTTCTAGATTCATACCAATATTCCTTAAATTCAATGAGGATTCCTTGTTGCTACCCTACAAGCATTAGTAGCTATTTCATTCATAACCTTGACCTTTTCCCTGTCTTACCAAGGTCGTGTTCCATATCTACTCCATATTAAAATTTTGGTTTGGTTATCACCATTCTTTATAAAACTAAAATTTCACAACCATGAAGTACTTGATCCAAAAGTTTTATTTTTTAAAATATAAACCTAGAAACCTTCTTTTTTTCCAAAAATTGCTTAGTTCCGAAGTAACTATGAAAATTTTTCATTTTCAAAGACTTTCTACATCAAAAACTTACTTCTTTAAAAGTAGGATTTTTAACTCAAAATATTCAAAAACTCAATTATCATACCAAACAATTTTTTCAAAAACATATTCTATAGCTTTAAACAATGAAAAGTGGAGTAGACAATGATAAATTTCATCCTCTTATTTTCCTATACTCATGCTATCTCCACTTCCACCTTTGACAGAGATTTTCATAGCACAAGAAAGGGACTTCTAAAGGATATGCTAATAGCAACATCTATCTAAGCATCTATCTAAAGTATATGGGTAATTACTATATATCCATGGAATTTATCCATTCTTCCTATCATATTCCTATTATTTTTCTACTATATTATTTCTAACTAGATTACTAATCCTATTTATATATATATATTCCTAATGTTATTTCTGTTTAAAATATCGGACGTTTTTACCCTTTTATTCTCTATACCACATTTGAATCTTGTACCATTTCCATTTATTCATCCAGAAAAAAGAATTTTAAAATGAAACTTCCAAATTCACAAAATAAGAAAAATCATCAACTGCAGTCTATGCTCTATTTTACATTTATTTCAAAAACGAAATATCCCTTTATCAAAAATCTTTAAATCCAAACTTTTTGACTTAACAAAATTTTAAACTAAGAATTTCAAAAATGAAAAATAATTTTTACCAAAAACCTTTAAATCATAAATTTTTGACTCAACAAATTTTAAAATTATGGAATTCCAAATTTCCTCGCTTTTTTGTAGCAACAACTTTCAAATAAATCCTTTAAAAAACCCATTCAAAAAATTTCAAGTAATTCTCAGAAACCTTTTTATCAAATTCTTTCGCATGAGGTTATACTTATAAATGGACTATTATTGCCATACCTTTAGGACACTCCTTCTTCCCTACTCATCTCCATCAAAAAATCGGCTTATCTTCTCATGGTGATTAGTGCACACCTTCTTGCAGGAACTTTCTCTACTCCTTCTTCATACCTTGCTTCCAGATCCATTTGTATGGATGAAATGTGCATCTTCAATTAGCAATCCATCAAAATCTACAAACATAAGGTAGTTTAGGCTCAAAAAAAGAGTCAAGTACCATCCAGCCTCTGGGATTCTTCTATATGTCGTGCTCATGCTCTTCTTTGTCCACTCACGATACGATCTTCACCTCTTGGGGTAATCGAGGTAAGAGTATAAATTTAACTCTATTTATTCTTCCAATTCGTAACCCCCTCATCCATCCTTTCAGAATATGTTGCAACTACTTCTTTAGTTGGAATTTATAGAGTTAGGCATATAATTTATATATTATTATAGGTAAAAATACAAATACGTTCTCTCAGCGTATCATAATTTCTATGATCGACTAACCTAAGCTTTGATACTAAATGTAACAACATGCACCTTAATGGGCTCGAATTTCCACTAAATCGAAACCTAAGTCCATTAGAGTATGAACCGTTGGTTTTGGTAACCTATAATAACACAAGTATATCAGAGTGTGATCAATATAAACTCACAGCGGAATTGAAAAATATATAATATAACATATGTATTGACTAAGGCTTCTACCTCGGAATATCATTCCTTAGATATTTAATTGCCTTCTTCGCGCCAAGCATGAATAAGAAGACTTCACCATCTGCAGTTCCCATCTTGCTCCAGTATCCAGTCCTTCTAAACCTAATATGTAGGTTATTATGAGGAGGGGGTCAGAACAACATTCTAGTGATTGGAAAATAACATACTTTACTCATCCCATTAATTTATGCCGATTGATTTTTTGTTTAAGTGTTATGCCAATTAATTACTACTAATTTGTTTAATCTTATGTGCACGTACGATATATGTAACAACCCGGAGTTTTACAACAATTATTTATCATCAAATGACGATTAAACCGGTTGTTAATTGCTATTGCAATTTTGAATCGATTGAAATTCTTTTTAGGTTTGTAAAATTCTTTAATAAAAGTTTGAGTTGAAATTCGTTTATAAAAACTGTCAAGTGTTTTTATCAGTTGTAAATTCTTTTAAAAATGGTTAGAAGAAATTGTGCGCTATGAAAATTTAAATTGTGGCCCATACTTGATGTCGTGATGTTTATCTATGCCTTTTCCCTTGTATTCGTTCACTGGTGAAAACCAATCCCCCTTATTCATTTGGAAACCCTAAACAAAAATCACGAAAAGAAAAAAAAATGGTGGCGGCTTCGTTCTCTTTTATTCCTCCTCGTGAATTTGGGGCTTCGAGATTTTTCGAGTCGCAGCCTTGGTTACCCAATCGAAAGCAGCCGATCGATACCCTCTTCAATTCGTTGCTTGCCTCGTCGAAATAGGTGAGTAATTCTAGTTACTCACATCTAATTCATCTCTTAAATGTTACTTCTGCAATTCGATTTTTGTTTTGGTGATTGGTGATTTTCTTTTCTTTCTGACTTGGATCGATTTTTCGCGATGTTGATGAATTTCATTATAGCTTCAGCAAATTATTGTCTTTGGGTGCGAATTGGGTTTGATCAGGTTGCTTCGATTTGTTTTGCCTGGTGCTTTTATGATTTAATCGGTTACTTGGATTTTGAACTGATTTGCATTGAGTTTGTTCGTGATGTTGGCACTGTGATATAACTCGAACTGTTGCACTCGATCATATGATTTTGCTGTCACATTGAACTTGTAGTTGATTCATTTAGTTGCACTGTTCGTCCACTGTTTCGCTTGACCATTGGTAATCTTCACTGAGTCATTCTTGGTTTGTTATGCACTGTTGCACTCCACCTGATGTTGTATTTAGCTGTTCACTTGAGTTTGAAGTTGTTGTCTCATTCGAAACAGTGCAGTTCCTTTGTTTTTGAGATATATTCATGTTGACTAGCTCACTTGCTCATATGTATTGATTTACTGATGCATTGCTTGTGGTCTCTGGTCTCTGTTGTCTCCATTTTGCATTCTGATTTTATTGTAAACTTTGGCTCTGGACATCTATTCTTCAGTGCTTGCTTTGATCATTTTTTTGTAGTCTGCACATTGCATACCTGATGGTTCTGTCCACTGTTCCAGTTTGTTGTACATTATTTGATTCATTGTTTTGATCCACTTTGTATATTTGTTGCACTGATGTTCATTGGCCTTGAGTTGAACCTATTTTTGAAACTTGGGTTTGACCTTGTTTTGACGTGTTAGCTGTGCTCATTTGTGTTGGGTATTGTTGCACTTTGTTTTGTACCAGTTCTCTTGCTTTTGTACACTTCCATGATCATTGGTTATGTTGAGGTCTGATCTTTGTGTTTCAGTGATGCATTGTGTTGAGTCATGACTGCAGTGACTTGACCTTTCGAATTTCACCTGAGTTGAATTCGCTTGTATTATGGGTTGCTTTGTAGCCTGCTTTGACATTTGTATTAAGTTTGTCATGTAGTTTCTTCTTGACTTTGACATTGCTGAGTCTTCACCTTTGATGTTATTTTATGGTCTTTACCTTAGCTCATGGTCATCTGAACTGTTGCCACTGTCTTCTTTGTATTTGCAACTGCAGTTTCATTATGGTGGTTGCTTTGTAATTGTTTTGTGCATTTTGACCAGGTCGTGCTATCCAGTTGAGCTTGACACTTGAGTTGTCGTTGTTTGACTGTTTAGTTTCCTGGTTATTCGCTTGTTTCAACTGCAGTTTTATTATGTAGTTGTTTCTGCTTTCTTTTGTGTAGTTTCGCCTTTTTGATTATTGTGGTGGCTGCAGTTTTGTTGCAGTTTGACCCTCGTATTTATTTGTGACTGCAGTTTAGTTTTATATGCAGTTTTGCCCTCGTTGATTTGCATTGTATTAATGCATTTGGGCCTGTTTTCAAATTCACTTGAGTTGAACCCGATTTCGAGATTTGGCCTTGCGATCATTGTGACTTTCACTGAGCTTTTGCGCATCTCCTGCGATAGTGGCGAGGCAGTACACGCATGCATGTACTGCAGCCCTCTCAGTTTTGACAGTTTTAAATTGATGTTTCGATTTGTTGAATTGTTTCGTTGGTTAATTTCAATGTTTTGGAGTTGTATTCTGATTTGTATTGTTGATTTGTCGTTTATCACTGTTTAGTGTTATATCTGCCGTTATCCAATTCTCGTATCGAGAGATTGTATATACGAGATTTTTGTGACTGTCGTCTATTTGATATCTGATTATTATTGCTTCTGTGCATTAATAACTGAGTTTGAATTAGACTGACCCGTGTATTACTTTCTTTTGAATTTAATACTCGGGTCAGACCCGAGTTATTTCAGGTTGTAGATTTCCTGCTTTGAGTTGCGTTGAGCTATGAAGACTTTTCATATCATTTGAAGTGGTCTACGTTTATTAGTAGTAGTCAGTGTGTCTGTTTTAAGTTGATATGTATTCATGTATATTAGTCGATAATGTACTTGTATATATAACTTCTTGAGTCGACAGTTGTAGTTGTATCATATGTATTGTGTCAACTATATTGTAACTGACATCAGTTATATATATATATATATATATATATATATATATATATATGAGACTTTTGTTTTATCTGTGTTCCGCATTTATATTATCTGTGTTATTATTATATCTAATGTCCTAAACTATTACGAACCATCGTAGTTTGTTTTATACTGATAATTGGGTATGTCGATGGGAGTAAATAAATGAGATGAAAAATGAAAAGTATATACCACTCCTATCGAGGTAACCAATATTAGCGTAAGGCCAACTACGGATGGCCGCTCCTATCCAGCCTTATTCTTCGTAATAATAGACAGTATTTCTTTTAATACTCTTTGTTATTATGAGCATAGAGGTGGGGCGTCACAGTTGGTATCAAAGCTTGGGGTTTATGGACATAATATAAAACATAACTTAGATGAAACACGTGTTACAACTATAAGTCGATGTTTTATTTGTGCTTTGAGTCAAAACTAAAGTTTTGAAATTTGGATGAAATTTTTAAATATCTTTATTTAAAAATAATAGTGAAATTGTGTTCTGATGATTTGATTGATTTGTGTTCTGTTTATCAGAGTGCGCAGCGGAAACAGGGAAACTGTCTTCGCTGGGTACAACTGATAATCTTTTTGATTTAAAAAAAATCAAAATATGAAATTGATATGAATTTCATTTGTTGTTTACATAGCTGTGTTTATTTGTTTCTTTGAGAATTTCGAATTTGAATTGAGGATTCGAACCAAGTGCAGTTATGTGATTTTTATTGAAATCTTTACTGGTTTTCTTTTATGCTAATCATATATTGATTAGATTTTTGCTGTTTTGAATTATCTTCATTGAAGATACATTCGAATGATTTCTTTGTTCATTTTGTAGTACGTGCAAAATTTGAATTGCACGTTATTGCATTTATTTTACGTTGAACCGATGCTTGGTTATGAAACGTATTTTGTTGCCGTTATTTTTATAACGGGATTTTACACCAATGTTATATTTTGAAGCACGGTGTTTTGTGGCATTTTGATGAATGAAAATTCACTGATATTACATTTTGATGTAGATTGTTTTGATGTGATTTTGACGTTTTAAAATTACTGTCGCTTTGGCTTCAGTAACCGTCAAATTTTAAAAGTGGATTTTCAAGCGGATATTCCGCAATGCTGATTTTGTGACCCGTTTTTACGGTATTTTGAGAAGTACAATTTCCTTATCGAAATTGTTACTGATTTGCTGTTTTAATCACGTGATTGGAAATTTTTTTTAAAAATGAAAGTTGTTTTATAAAAATTTTAACAGTTTGCGCTTTCAAAAGGATGAGAAAGCGACTTAAACGATTCAGCAAAATCGAGGACTATGACCCCTTTCTTTTACTGATTCGCTTAACTCCGGACTTGTCCAGTTGAGAATGAGAATTGTTATTTTTATAAAATAAATAAAATTGTTTTCAGAAATTTTACAGTTTGCGATTTCAAAAGAATGAGAAAGAGATTTAAACGTTTCAGCAAAATCGAGGACTATGACCCCTTTCTTTTACTGATTCGCTTAATTCCGGACTTGTCCGTTTGAGAATGTAAAGTGTATTTTTACAAAATACACAATTTTGCACTTTCAAGGAAACGATGAAGAGATTTAAATGATTTAGCAAAAGTGCGGAGTATGGAACCACACTTTTACTATTTCGGTTAATTCCGGACTCGTTAATTGAATATCTGTTGTTTTGATGATTTTGATGAATTTTGCACTTTTAAGAAAACGATGAAGAGAATCAAACGATTTAGTAAAACACGTTTTATGGGACATGTGCATTTGCTATTTCGGTTAATTCCGGACTCGTTAATTGAAATATTTGATGCTTTCGTGTGCTTTCGAGCCACTATGATGGACCTTCGGGTCATATGATGGACCTTCGGGTCAAATACCAGTACTAGACCTTCGGGTCATTTGTTGGACCTTCAGGTCATTTGTTGGGCGCCAAAATTATGTTGAGTACTTGGTAGGCTTCGGCCATTTGTTGATGCACGTGCGGCGAATTAAAAACTCGCCATCTGATGGGATCGATCCAACCTTTTATGTTGATTTTCTAGTCTTCTTAATTGATTTCTAGATATTGTTGTTTCCAATTATCTGCAGGTAATTGGATATTTGTTGATATGAGTTCTGATTATCGGTTTTGATAATCGGATATTTGTTGCTTCTAATTATCGCTTGTGATAATTAGATATTTGTTGATATGAGTTCTGATTATTGTTTTTGATAATCGGATAATTGTTGCTTCTAATTATCGCTTGTGATAATTAGATATTTGTTGATATGAGTTCTGATTATCGTTTTTGATAATCGGATATTTGTTGCTTCTAATTATCGCTTGTGATAATTAGATATTTGTTGATATGAGTTCTGATTATCGTTTTTGATAATCGGATATTTGTTGCTTCTAATTATCGCTTGTGATAATTAGATATTTGTTGATATGAGTTCTGATTATCGTTTTTGATAATCGAATATTTATTGATTTGAGATTTGATTATCGTTTTGATAATCGAATATTTGTTGATTTGTAATTTGATTATCGTTTTTGATAATCGAATATTTATTGATTTGTGATTTGATTATCGTTTTTGATAATCGAATATTTGCTGATTTGAAATTTGATTATCGTCTTTGATAATCGAATCTTTGTGATTGAAATTTGATTATCGTTTTTGATAATCGAATATTTGTTGATTTGAGATTTAATTATCGTTTTTGATAATCGAATATTTGTTGATTTGAGATTTAATTATCGCTTTTGATAATTAAATATTTGCTGATTTGAAATTTGATTATCGTCTTTGATAATCGAATCTTTGTGATTGAAATTTGATTATCGTTTTTGATAATCGAATAATTATTGATTTTATTGAATTGCTATTTTCTATCTATCACTGTTGATAGTTAGAGTTTGCTGATTATGAAGTTCGTGTTTTCTATTTATCTGTTAGATAACTAGATATTTGCAGTTTTGCGAATTGTGGTTTGTGCTTTCTAATTATCTTTGCTGATAATTAGATTTTGTTGTTTCCTAATTATCGTATCGATAATTAGATATTGCTGTTTTGTGTTTTCTGAATTTAAATCATCTAGTTGATAATTAAATAATCGCTGATAATTATAATTGTTCCATTTTGATTGTTTCTGATTATCTATGTGATAATTAGATTTTGTGGAGAATTTGTGAATCTCTTTTATGAAATTGAAAGATTTCTTTGGTATTGGGTTTTCGATCTTTATTTTCTAGCTTAACCAATTTTTGTTAGAAAAATAATTGTTATAGACAACTTTAATTATGAAAATTGCGGGGACGCAATTTTTATAAGGAGGGGAGTCTGTAACAACCCGGAGTTTTACAACAATTATTTATCATCAAATGACGATTAAACCGGTTGTTAATTGCTATTGCAATTTTGAATCGGTTGAAATTCTTTTTAGGTTTGTAAAATTCTTTAATAAAAGTTTGAGTTGAAATTCGTTTATAAAAACTGTCAAGTGTTTTTATCAGTTGTAAATTCTTTTAAAAATGGTTAGAAGAAATTATGGGCTGTGAAAATTTAAATTGTGGCCCATACTTGATGCCGTGATGTTTATCTATGCCTTTTCCCTTGTATTCGTTCACTGGTGAAAACCAATCCCCCTTATTCATTTGGAAACCCTAAACAAAAATCACGAAAAGAAAAAAAAATGGTGGCGGCTTCGTTCTCTTTTATTCCTCCTCGTGAATTTGGGGCTTCAAGATTTTTCGAGTCACAGCCATGGTTACCCCATCGAAAGCAGCCGATCGATACCCTCTTCGATTCGTTGCTTCCTCGTCGAAATAGGTGAGTAATTCTAGTTACTCACATCTAATTCATCTCTTAAATGTTACTTCTGCAATTCGATTTTTGTTTTGGTGATTGGTGATTTTCTTTTCTTTCTGACTTGGATCGATTTTTCGCGATGTTGATGAATTTCATTATAACTTCAGCAAATTATTGACTTTGGGTGCGAATTGGGTTTGATCAGGTTGCTTCGATTTGTTTTTCCTGGTGCTTTTATGATTTAATCGGTTACTTGGATTTTGAACTGATTTGCATTGAGTTTGTTCGTGATGTTGGCACTGTGATATAACTCGAACTGTTGCACTCGATCATATGATTTTGCTGTCACATTGAACTTGTAGTTGATTCATTTAGTTGCACTGTTTGTCCACTGTTTCGCTTGACCATTGGTAATCTTCACTAAGTCATTCTTGGTTTGTTATGCACTGTTGCACTCCACCTGATGTTGTATTTAGCTGTTCACTTGAGTTTGAAGTTGTTGTCTCATTCGAAACAGTGTAGTTCCTTTGTTTTTGAGATATATTCATGTTGACTAGCTCACTTGCTCATATGTATTGATTTACTGATGCATTGCTTATGGTCTCTGGTCTCCGTTGTCTCCATTTTGCATTCTGATTTCATTGTAAACTTTGGCTCTGGACATCTATTCTTCAGTGCTTGCTTTGATCATTTTTTTGTAGTTTGCACATTGCATACCTGATGGTTCTGTCCACTGTTCCAGTTTGTTGTACATTATTTGATTCATTGTTTTGATCCACTTTGTATATTTGTTGCACTGATGTTCATTGGCCTTGAGTTGAACCTATTTTTGAAACTTGGGTTTGACCTTGTTTTGACGTGTTAGCTGTGCTCATTTGTGTTGGGTATTGTTGCACTTTGTTTTGTACCAGTTCTCTTGCTTTTGTACACTTCCATGATCATTGGTTATGTTGAGGTCTGATCTTTGTGTTTCAGTGATGCATTGTGTTGAGTCATGACTGCAGTGACTTGACCTTTCGAATTTCACCTGAGTTGAATTCGCTTGTATTATGGGTTGCTTTGTAGCCTGCTTTGACATTTGTATTAAGTTTGTCATGTAGTTTCTTCTTGGCTTTGACATTGCTGAGTCTTCACCTTTGATGTTATTTTATGGTCTTTACCTTAGCTCATGGTCATCTGAACTGTTGCCACTGTCTTCTTTGTATTTGCAACTGCAGTTTCATTATGGTGGTTGCTTTGTAATTGTTTTGTGCATTTTGACCAGGTCGTGCTATCCAGTTGAGCTTGACACTTGAGTTGTCGTTGTTTGACTGTTTAGTTTCCTGGTTATTCGCTTGTTTCAACTGCAGTTTTATTATGTAGTTGTTTCTGCTTTCTTTTGTGTAGTTTCGCCTTTGTGATTATTGTGGTGGCTGCAGTTTTGTTGCAGTTTGACCCTCGTATTTATTTGTGACTGCAGTTTAGTTTTATATGCAGTTTTGCCCTTGTTGATTTGCATTGTATTAATGCATTTGGGTCTGTTTTCAAATTCACTTGAGTTGAACCCGATTTCGGGATTTGACCTTGCGATCATTGTGACTTTCACTGAGCTTTTGCGCATCTCCTGCGATAGTGGCGAGGCAGTACACGCATGCGTGTACTGCAGCCCTCTCAGTTTTGACAGTTTTAAATTGATGTTTCGATTTGTTGAATTGTTTCGTTGGTTAATTTCAATGTTTTGGAGTTGTATTCTGATTTGGATTGTTGATTTGTCGTTTATCACTGTTTAGTGTTATATCTGCCGTTATCCAATTCTCGTATCGAGAGATTGTATATACGAGATTTTTGTGACTGTCATCTATTTGATATCTGATTATTATTGCTTTTGTGCATTAATAACTGAGTTTGAATTAGACTGACCCGTGTATTACTTTCTTTTGAATTTAATACTCGGGTCAGACCCGAGTTATTTCAGGTTGTAGATTTCCTGCTTTGAGTTGCGTTGAGCTATGAAGACTTTTCATATCATTTGAAGTGGTCTACGTTTATTAGTAGTAGTTAGTGTGTCTGTTTTAAGTTGATATGTATTCATGTATATTAGTCGATAATGTACTTGTATATATAACTTCTTGAGTCAACTGTTGTAGTTGTATCATATGTATTGTGTCAACTATATTGTAACTGACATCAGTTATATATATATATATGAGACTTTTGTTTTATCTGTGTTCCACATTTATATTATCTGTGTTATTATTATATCTAATGTCCTAAACTATTACGAACCATCGTAGTTTGTTTTATACTGATAATTGGGTATGTCGATGGGAGTAAATAAATGAGATGAAAAATGAAAAGTATATACCACTCCTATCGAGGTAACCAATATTAGCGTAAGGCCAACTACGGATGGCCGCTCCTATCCAGCCTTATTCTTCGTAATAATAGACAGTATTTCTTTTAATACTCTTTGTTATTATGAGCATAAAGGTGGGGCGTCACAATATACCTAACCTAACCTTCTCCATGGTATCATTATATATATATATATATATATACACAAACATTTTACTATCCACAAAACCCGACACTTAATACTTCTTAAATAGGAAAGATTCGGACCCATCAACCATTTACTGCATCAAGTCCCCGAAACGTACCCTCCGCAACGTCAACGCTAGTCAATCGGTTCTAGTTACAGAGACCAATGACCCCTATATGGGACTTTATAATATAATTTAATTATCATACTACTAACGTAACTCAAAGACTCATCTAAGGATTAACTAGCCCACCTCTGATAGACTAATATTCGTCTAACCATCTACTTTGTGGTATATGCATCGGATTCTACACTAGTAGGAAGCGAAATCCATCGGGGCATAACCCAAGTCTTTACTACCGCTCACTCGGGTCCGCTGGTGGTCATAGCCTATAGGCTTGACCTATTGCTAAATACCGGTACTAAAATACTAGCATAGCCTACCGACCTTCCACAGCTGACATCCGGGTCTAGACTAACCTAATTAAGTCAAGGAAAATGCCTCTTTCGGTTACTTACTACCTCTTATTGGATATGACGCAGACCCTATTTCCTTAAAAGTACCGGGCCACTTCGAACCCTCGATATATTTTCCCTTACCTATCCACAACGCAAATCCATTCCCCATGGTTCCAATGGTTGAAGATGTCCCACATCAGTAGTAAGTGTACACAACTGCCGGTAGCCTCTACGTGAAGAGTAGACTTCTATTGTATAGCTCTACTGATCTTGCATCCCAATCCACTAAAGCAAAACTATTACCCAAAGCCTAAGTGTTGGCCTAGGCCCACTAATTCACACATGTTCTAAACGTATAATTGAAGCTATATAATTTTCTACTATGAAAATTATATTGCCTTCTACTTATATTTAATAGCATTAACATTTGATATTTAATTGTTTGTTATGTGATTATTCCTAATTTAAACCCTTAGGCTTTGGTTTCCTTCTAATGGATGATAAATGTTAATTACCCGTAATAATTGTTTATTAATGTCAAAATTGGACAATCTCTAATCAATCCCATTCGATTCCTTTAATCTATGTACCAATTTCAAAAAATCCATTTATTACGATCCATAAATGTTGTATTAAATTCCCCATTCAGTCCCCATTTAGTTCCTTTTAGCTCTCTATTGATTGCAAATTTATTGCCCATTAAATTTGCAACTAATGTCCATAAACCCTAGTCCTATAATTACTATGCTGCTAATAACTATAACGAATATCGTCGAAAACTACGATGTTTATATATATTTTTTTTGAACGTTAAGCGCAGTTATACGTGTTTATTTATATATTTATATTTCTAACTATTAATTTCTAAACTAGAACATTCATTTCCACATTTTAATTTATTAGAGCCATCCTTCCAAAAAGGATTATCGTTATAATATTCCATAAATGAACCCAAAGCGAGATCTTTGCTTTGTTTGAAATCACAAGGAATTATTTCTTTTCTTTTATTGAAATAGACAATGTACACTATGGAAAAGTATATCCATATCTTACACATTTCTTTTCCTTTTTGGTATATCCCTTGTTAGTCCAAATGATGCACTTTTATACGTATTTTGAAATTGGATCATTTATGGAAATTACACGGGACCCGCTTCAAATAAATCAAAACATAGAAATTCACATTCCAAGATAACTACGACAACCTAATTTACAAACCAATATAGATCTAAAATAAACAAACATTCTCCAATAATAACTATTTGGGACTGAATTCAAATTTCCAGAGGTTGTACATACCATTTCTATTCTAATTACCTCTTTTATTGAATGTGTAGGCGATAATCCTAAACATTTGTTTTAAGCCTACAATTCATCAGATCTTATTTAGACATCTCTACTATTAATAATGAGAATTCAATCCATTAGTTTCAACTGTGTCTTTTTGAAATTCCGAAAATGCCATTTACATCAATAAAGATTCAAAATCATAAATACCATTTTTCAACTAATATATGACCAACTTAACTTCACCTACCCTCTTCACCTCATCACAATTTTATAAGCTCTACACAACAGAACAATCTACTACTTCCTCTCTTAGCTTATATACACTAACAACTAAGATGTTTTAGGTGATGTGGGACTAATTAAAATTAATTAGTTTCCATATACAACTGCTTTAATTTGTTCAATGCTTTTGCATGTTACTGGTATAATTATGTAAACATGTACTACTATGATCCAACGGATATGAACATTCCATTCTTTCAACAACATACCAAACAAATTAAACACGTAGAATAAAAGCGTGTACATCCGGTTCGGCTAACTTATGGGTATTACCTTTTGGGGGATTGTTATTAAGTAAACTTTTAATCCGAAACTAGGAACCCTAAAAACCCAAATCACAGGCACCTACATTCATAGAAGAAATGATTGCGCTTGAAATAAACAACTTTTATTGAAATTTTAACCCCCCTTACACGCTAATTAGGACAAAATCCATTTAAAGTAACAAGGTTAATAGGATTTTAAAAAAGTACCGTGATCGTTCTCTATTTGTTATACGTCATCGTCAGCAAAGAAAAATAAGAAAACAAACGTACAAATTATTTATTACCTACCAATGTATTTTTTCAAGTTAACGATTAAATGCATAGTATGTACTGAATCTTACTATAGAATTAGCATAACTTAAACAATTTAAAGGGCACGTTCTTCTACATCAAACCCAAAATTCAGAAAATAAGTAGCAACAAGATAATGAAAATAAATAAAAAGGCATTCATCCAGCAACATGTATTTGATTTAAATTTTGTGAAAAAAAGAAAAGAAAAAAGAACACGTACAATGTAGCAACAAAAGCAAAGCTATATTTGCTAAGCTTATAAGCAGAAAGCATCTTCAAGTTACCGGCGCTCCAACGAGCCAAATAGTGAACTGCCACGTCAATTTTACGGGTGCAGCTGACACGTCGACACCACTGCTCGATGTCGATGTCAGACCAACAGTGGGGATCGTGTACGACGTCACGCCAAGCCTTGTAGACGAATGTCACCGCCCTGAGCATTTCATCCACCGGCGCCACTTTCATGAAGATTGTCGCCAGTATATCTTGGCTCAGGCACTCCCATTCTGATGAAGCTGGTGCTACTTCTATCTTTCGATTTTTTGCACTTTCTCCGTTTGGGGACATTTTTACTGTTTTAGTGGAATTGCTTGGAGAAGAAAAGGTGGCCTTATTTCGGAGGCATACTGATAGTGGTTAAGAGTTTGTTATTTTTAGTTTCCCCTTTTCAGACTCTGCAGCTTCTTTATTTATTTGTTTTTATTTAATTTTACGAAAATGATATTATTACTTTTATAATGTGATTTTTCTTGATTTTAAATGCTCGATAATGAACAAAATCATGCGTGCTTCTATTTGATAATTTTTGGACTGGAATATGCATTTCCTTTTTGAACATAAAAATATTTATTTGTATACAAATGTTTTACGAACAGAAAGCAGAGGGAGTATTTTTCAGATTACATGCTGTGTAATAAACGTTTCAAAAATTTTGAACTTGAATGGTTTTAAAAGATTGTTTTTCCAATGTTTATCTTTTTCATAGAATATAAGCTTTTATTACACATTTTATATTTCATAGTTCTTATCCATTTGTTTAACTCTTCTAGCTGCTGCATATTATTATTGGATAGTACCTTATTTTACAAAAATTTTAGTGACGTTTAAGTCCCAAATAAGCTTCATATAAATGGTGATTTATAGCAAAGTATATGGTGGTTGGTTAGTCAGTAACTTGGTTTTAGCATTAAGGTTTTCAAGTAATATTGTTTATTCCTTCCTACAGAGACTCTAAAATATATGATTTATTCTTTTCAATTTACTGCTACTTTACAAGCGTATCATGTCTATATGTAAAAAATTAAGAGTTATCTTGCCATTTTAATTAGATTTTGCGCAACATATTAGATCTAACCAATGTATTTGGATGATGGTTTGCATACAGTTATGCTCGCTAACTCAGCTAACTACTTAACTCAGTTTAACTAAACTGGTTTTTTATTTTCAGCAGTGACTAATTTTTACCTAGAAATTTTCTTTCCACTAATGAATTTTAACATGCACAAACCGATTATACAATGGTAATTTATTAAACTGACATAGTATCATATACGTTTGGCGTCACATCATGTATGTTGTATAGATATGATATATCGATACATATGAGAAAGAGTAAGGATTCATAGATGATAAACGGTTTTCAGCAGCAACTTTATTTTTTTGAGCATCATATAAAATTATGATACAAAAGAAACATATTTAAGAAGGTAAAAACTGCAAACGTATATACGCTATTCACTTTTAATCAGATTTTAAAAGACATACTTACATCTAGCACATGTTGTTTTGGTCTTCTCAAATGTTGCTTTAGGTTTAGTTTATGCAGACAATGATACTGTCAAATTTACTTTTAGGGGTATAACTATAAATGCATGCACATAGTGATTTGTAGGCTCACCCGGACGTGCATATACACTCGTAATAATTAAATAAAATCCAACAATATAAATTTCAATGTTATAAATAAATTATATAATTTCCCACCCACCTTTTAAGATTTCCAGATCTTCAAATCTGAATCCATTTCTTTACTTGACTCCTTTTCCTTTCCATTCCAAAAGAATACGTATAAAAGGTCTATACATACTATGAGAATTACAAATCTAAGAAGAGATTTTGGGTTAAGGGGAATATAGATTTATAATTGCAAAAATTACATTTTTCCGCATTATTGTTTCGCTCCATCTCTTCTTCTCTTTTATTTTCTACCCTTCTCCAATTATATATTTATATATAATATTTTATAATTTTTAGAAGTAGTGGAGAAGAGAAAATGGAAGAGCTTCGCTGCTTGGATAAGAAAATATGAGAAGAAAAGTGAGGGTTAGGCCTTTATTTATAGGTGCACGAATCAATCGTAACCATTAGATTAAAATAATTAAATACAGGCCATTGGCCAAGGTTCAAACCCTAGCCGCCACGTTCGAATTGACCGCACCCCTATAGGTGGTCGACTGCTAGCGGTTGACCAGCTTAAGAAGGGGGCGACCAGCGGGGTCCCATATTTAATGTTGTTTATTTCCTTTTTCGTTTTTAATTATTTTCGCTCCGAAAACTTCAAACGCTGATAACATTTTCGTTTAAGTTTCGATCGCGAAAATTCAAATATAAAAATTGCTCAAAAAATCTCCATGAACATAGCGGTGCAAGTTTAGTGATAAATTCCAACATTTGCTCAAATTCCATTTTTGGAGCCTTATTTTTATTTTTTTAGCAAAGGTAGCCGACATGTATAGTAGGCCGTGCCACATGAATAAATGAATATAAAAACAGATGTTTAGGCACATGCGCCAAAACAGCTAAATGAAACAAAAAAGCATAGGAGTTTAGCGAAAGTGCTAAACTACTATCCAACAAAAACCAAAGGTAGTCACCCTCAGAAGAGAAAGAACCACTTCTTCACCCGAAGATTCAAGACCAATAACATGATAATAGCCGCAAAAAAGAGACGCTAACGTAGGAACAAAGTCCTCAGAATTAGGACCGTAAAGGTGTTTCATATCCTAAGAGGAATCTGAGAGAATAGTACGATTCAATCACCCATCTGACCTATAAACGTGAGCATAAGGCCTTCACCCTTAACAAAGTAAAATAAACCTCTTTCTTCACCATCTCCACCCACATACTTGTAAAATCTACCATCTGTAGGGTTAAATCTCATTTCGGATGCCTCATGACTCCAAGCCTACTCAGACGAACTCCAGAAGAAGTCCTCCATGGAGGGAGCCAAATCCAGAATACCTGCGGAGGTAACCTCAACATCAACAGAACGAACATCAATGACAGGAGACATGAAATCAGTATGCAAGGACACAATAACATCTACAGATTGAACAACATCAATATCATCAGTGGGAACATCTATGGCCGAAGGGACAATATCAGAAATCATATGCAAGGTGGTAGGGGAGAAGTGCGGCAAAGCAGGAGGACTGACCTCCATAGGAGAAGTAATAGCGGAGTTCGCAGGGACAACTAGAACCACCACCTCGACAGTTTTGGGCTTTGGAACCCACTTTCTGGTCGGAGGACGAGGAAGAGGGACCTTAGCAGAAAAAGGAAGAGGCAGATCTATCATCAGAGAATACCCTGGAGGAGGACCATGCTTACAGGAATCAATTGTATGGCAAAAAGAGCGACATGTCAAACAAATACCCAGCTTCCAACTATAGTGAACATCAACAATAGCTACATGTCTCGGACTAGGACTAACCCTAAGCTTGGGGGGAAGGGGCTTATCAGAGACAATTTCAATCAGGGCCTTAGCATAAACAAGCTTTTTCCTAGCTATCGTATATATATCGAAACACTTTAATTTCCCTACAAGACTTGCCAGCCAATCTAACTCAATAATAGGTTGTAAAACATAAGGAATGTGAGAGAAATGACCCCAGACATGAATAGACAACACTTGATCCCTGGCACTTTCAATAGATGCACTCAAAGTGGTAATAATAAAAGGCTTTCCCTCAATGAAAAAAGGATCAACTTCAAGAACTCGAAGCCTCTTCTCAAGCTTAGAGAACTTGAAAACATAGAGTCGTTGAAGTACACTTGCAGACCACTCTTAAGCATTTGAACTTACTACGTAAGGTTAGAATCAAGGAAAAAACCAACCAAATATTACGACCAGAAGTCAACACCAGCTTGAATAATCTCTGGAGGGGGAACCATCACACGATCAACTTTAGACTTTACAAAGGACCAGAGGGAATAATCCCCAGCATTCCTAGGCAAGGATCAAAAACGAGAGTACCAACTATTACACTTAACCGAAGTAGAATTAGCATTGAGGGATGCAACTGCCTGAGCTGCTATTATTACTGATAGGATGTTGAGTAGTTAGGGTGGGAATAACAAAGGCATGCACAGCATCAAAAGGCATGCGCTTATCTGGACCAACCCTAACTAAAACAACACCATCACTGATAGCATTTAAACCAACCCAAACCGAAACATCATCAACCACAAACTTAGATGTGTCAACTATCTGCCACAGTATTTATTAATTACCGTCAATTTTATGGGGTGTTACAACAGGTCCAGGGCAAGCCAACGTACCTTGATTAGTCTGCTTTCTTACTTACAAAAAAATTGATTAACAAGTAGGAAAATTAGAAATAATATGTTATTTTAATGTCATAAATTTCTCATGATTACAGCACATTGTAATTACTATAACATAACATATCATTTAAGGATTTTATATTTAATATACTTTAAATTAATTAATTATATCACAATATAACAAAGTATATTATAGAAATCAAACACTTTTATTATGAATAAGATTGCCTATCTAGTTAGATATATGTAACAAATTACATAATTGCTCATAGGGTATACCTCTTACTCTATGAGGTTGGTCATGTTTAAAAGAAAGAGTACATTATTGAGGTAGTAGTAACATCAGGCATTTCTGGTTTAGATTTTTTTGCTTCCTGTATAATATTGAACTTGTTACTTTTGTTGATGAAAATGTTGGGTGTGCTATTATTTTTAACTAGAGAGTTTTGTATTATTTCCAAGCAAGATTCTTGCATATGTATGAAGTTAGATGTTTTACCCATGGAGGGGTTTTCTGCAATATTAGGGGGAGGTACTTGTGTCTTGCATGGTGGTGTATTTAATTTATTATTTATTTGCATTGATTGTCATGGAATGATTGATTTGTGATTGAGATTTTTTTGTTCCGGAAATGAAATCAACAACATATGGAGTAAAATGGCTTTGTTTTGTGTTGTGGGATCAATGTAGGGATAGTGTAAGGTTCTTGTCTATGGACATAATAATGGGGAGTCTTTGTTGGATTTATCTATTTTTTGCATAGGTGAGATTTAATGGTCCAGCTATCATTGGTGGCATGTTGAATTTTTCTGCTTGCTGAGGGTTTTGTTAAGGCCGTTTTGACGAAACCTTGTTATTTTGGTTCACTACACAACTATTTTCTGTATGGCCAAATATTTTCAATGTACACAGATGTTTGAAACCCGTAAATATTTAACCTATACTTGAACAATTTTCTCTTTTGTAACCTAAACTGGAATGTGTTTTGGTAACGTTTCAAGGGGGTGATGTCTATCATCACTTTAACAAATCCAAATCTTCTCAGTTTTCGGTTTACTCGTCAAAGCAAATGACATTTCCCATATGACTTGCAAGCCAATTTATTCCAACCAATGACCAAATTGCTGAAGGAATCTTTCTCGAGTGCACACAAATTGGTACTGATGTGCATGTAAAAATATATATTTTTACTCCCATATTTAATCTTCTTTTATTAAAGTAATGACATATTAGGATATTTTTACATGTTCATACCAAAATCTAAAATGTTTTCCAATAATCATTTATTCATCTTT
This sequence comes from Allium fistulosum, assembly GCA_030737815.1. Lineage (NCBI taxonomy): Eukaryota > Viridiplantae > Streptophyta > Magnoliopsida > Asparagales > Amaryllidaceae > Allium > Allium fistulosum. Next base: position 1,065,341,615 of record CM060906.1, read on the forward strand.
ATTTAGGGGCAAAACGGTAATTTTGGTATGAACTAAATTAGAGAAATTTTATTTGCACATGTTAATTTTATGTGACGCCCCACCTCTATACCCATGCTAGCCAAGAACACTACGGTGTAATGCTGTCAACTAGCACGGAGAATGAGGCTGTTGAGGAGCGACCATCCATGTAACTTCTTTGTGCGAGCACCGATATGTCAGATAGTATAGCAAGAAATTCATTTAAGGAGGAAATCCGACATACCGATACAAACTCAAAGCTATCACACGGTGGCTATATATAATCTTCGGAAACAAACATAGAAATAAACATAACATAAATCAGTCACAGACATCCATATCACAAAGGCGGAAAAAAGATAAGAATATATATATAACACATGAAAGTGTACATCAGAGTAGTGGTCAGAAAGATCCACGATAATACAAAAGAATAGCAACACGTGCTATACAAAAGATTAAGTACACAACATAGAGTCTATATCTCAAATGTGTACATCCAAAAACTACTAATCTAAGTAGTTAGCCAAAAGCCAAAATAACCCCAGAAGAGAAGTCAAGCAGAAGCACCTGTAACATCTCGGTCTGACCCGAGTATTATTTATTAGAAAATAATAAACGGATCAGTCTAGCTATAAATATCAGATGACAAGACAGAGAATAAAAGATATGGCATAGACATGTAATAACCATAATAGCATACTACTATAAGTATGTAATTGAAAAATCAAAAAGAGATTAATCAATATCACAAGAATCTTCTCAAAGATAAAATGGGTTATCATACCCTAATCTTGTATTCATAACAAGTCAACGACACACGAATTCACCAATGCACAAAAATTGATAAAACATATCAATGAAAATCTCGAAAAAGTGGTGAAGCACAAATTCCAGAAATCAACACACGAAATCCAGAAATCACATAATTCGGAGCAACGACGTCGTACAGCGTAACGTCCGATGATCCATAGGCACAATAAATAGGAACAACGATGTCGTACAGCGTAACGTCCGATGAACCAAACCACAATAAAAAGGAACAACGATGTCGTACAGCGTAACATCCGATGAACCAACACATAGTGAAAATGGGACAACGACGTCGTACAGCGTAACGTCCGATGATCCAGAGACACAATAAAAAGGAGCAATGATGTCGTACAGCGTAACATCCGATGATCCAACACATAGTGAAATGGAGCGACGACATCGTACAGCGTAACGTCCGATGAACCAAATCACGATAATACGGAACAACGACGTCGTACAGCGTAACGTCCGATGAACCGAATCAAAAAGACATCGCACATTACTAGTCTAAATCACAAAAATGATCGTCATTGATCATCAAGAAGTGTCAATCACACTAAGCTAGTAAATATATAAGTTTAGCTTCATGTCCCATAACCACTTGCTTAACTTAAATATTTACGAACAAACTGTAGATCTTCACTAGAAAATTGTCACAAGAGGTTCAATCGAACAAGTCCAAGAATTAACCGACGAAGTGAACGCAAGCATTTCATACCACTCGTTTTACTAAGTCGTTTAATTAGATTTCTCATACGAGTGAGGTAAAGGCTTGTATATACTAATAGATTGGAAAACGGTTGAGTAAAAAGAGCTTTGTAGTAAAATAGAGTTGAAATCGTTTGGAAGGAAGAGTTTTGATATTTACTACTAGTATTGAAACCTTTATATTGTTAAAGTGACAAGTCACAAAACTGATTGTAGAAACAAATCAATTCACTAAAATTCACATTCGAAGACGTGAATAACACCCAAGGAAATCAGTTCTAAAACCATCAAAGTTGAAGTACCTACGCGACCTAATCATGGCCGAGCTAAAGTGCTACGACCTAAAGAGGTAGCGACTTAAAGTAAGATAGGTCAAACGACCTAAATGAAGTAAGGTCCAACGACCTAAAGAAAATAAGGTCAAGCGACCTGGAGGGAATAAGGTCCATCGACCTAAAGGAAGTAAGGTCAAGCGACCTAAAAGAGAATAGGTCAAACGACCTAGTGGGTTGCGACTTAGAGGGTGAACGACCTAACTCGATCGAGCTAAGAAACAGGGGTGCGACGTAACAAGATCGAGCAAGAAAAAGGATCGAGCGACCTCAATTGGAAACAGGCCGAACGACCTAAGAGTAGAACGGGCCGAGCGACATAAGGAGTTCGCGACCTAAGGGATACGACCCAAGTGGCGAACGACCTAACGAAGGTAGAGGCCGAGCGACCTAGTGGTATTGGGGTCATGTGACCTAAAAGAAATGAGGTCATGCGACCTAAAAGTAATAAGGTCTAACGACCTAAAAGTAATAAGGTCAAGCGACCTAAGGAGCACGCGACCTATCAGGGGCGAGCGACCTATATGAGCGACCTAAAGGGAATACAGGTCGAACGACCTAACTCTTGGTTGAGGCAAGGAAGGGCGCGACCTAACTGGTAGAATGGTCGAGCGACCCAAAGGGTGTAAGGTCTAACGACCTAAAGGATACATGGTCGAGCGACCTAATGTAGAACATGTCGAACGACCTAAAGGTGCGACCTAAGTGGTATGAGCTAGGCATGCGACCTAATTGGCGAACGACCTAACTGCGAGCGACCTAAGGTTCGAGCGACCTAAAGTGTGCGCGACCTAATTGGGCTATGAGGTCGAGTGACCTAAAGGTAATAGGTCTAACGACCTAAAGGAAATAGGACCCAAAAAGGTAAGTAAGGCTGAGCGACCTAGGACCAACGACCTAGTGCAAAACGACCTAACGAGGTAGATAAGGCCGAGCGACCTACGACCTAAGTGCCGTAAACCACATTCCCACGCCAGAGCAACCTAAGGTCCAGCGACCTACGACCTAGGGATGAACGACCTAAGTCCAGAACAAGCTAAATGCAGGCAGAGTCTTTTCCACGCGCGCGAGCTAACTGGGCAGAACGATCTATAGCCCAGATTTTTGCCGAACACTTAAAAATTGGGATTTTTCACCAATCCAATCCAAATCAAAGGCAAATGTACATGCTAAAGTGATGGGAATTCATTCCCAATAGTCCAAGATAGTCATAGGCAAGAATGTGAGATAAAAATCTTACCTTTTCACGGAATTCGATGAAGATGGAGCTTGAGAGCAAAGCAAGAATCAACCACAAGCTTGAATCGATGTCTTCACTTTGAATTTGAGCTTGGAGTTTTAATTTCCCTTTCCCTCCTCCATTTTTGGTGAAGCTTCCAAGTTTAAGCAATTGGAAATAAAGTATGAAGAGAAGGAGGGGGTTGGGCTGTGTTAGTGATGGTTCAGCCCAAACCAAAGCCCTAAGCAAAAAGTGGCAAAAATTCCACTATCTCCAAACATATCGAAGCTTACACTCAAAAAGATCGCAAACGTCATTTCGAACTCAATGGGGGTGGTCTCGAGTCCTAATTTGACCGTATGCAAAAATTAGCTTTTCGGACCAAAATCCGATTAACGATAAAATATTTAAATATAAAATCGATAAATATGCGGGTTGTTACAGACTCCCCTCCTTAAAGAAATTGCGTCCTCGCAATAAATAAGATGGAAATAAAAAGTAACAACCATAAAAGCATTTCCATAGTTAAAAGACGTGGAAAAGGTCTAGAACAGTAGTAAATAGAGCCAGAGCAACGGCGTAGTACAAAATTGTACGCCCGAGAAATGAGAATCTCGAATAATTTGGAACACCGACGTAGTACAAAAATGGTACGTCCAAGTGAACCGAAAAGCTGGGACATCGATGTAGTACAATAACGGTACATCCGATGAACCGATAACCATAGAAGAACATCGGACGCTAGTCCATAAAGGGAATGAGATGAAACTCAATAAAACGAAGTATATTGAAACGTCCGATGTTGGAAAGATGATCATTCCATTTGGACATCATCAAAGAAACAATCACTTGTTGCTTACGACAAAGTGCGTTGGCAACACAATCCCCCTTTTTGGGAATATACAAAGAATATCAAGATCATTAGATGCAAGGAACTTGATCCAATATTAAGTTCCTTATGAGAAAATAAATATTCCAAAGATTTAGGATCAGGGTCAAGAACAAATTTCTCACCCAAAAATAATGAGTGGCATATCTAGTCTCAATAGGCATTAATGATTTAGAAGCACAAGAGATGGCACGTTCTCTTTCGCAAGAGAACGGCATCCCAACCAATACGATTAGCATTGGTACAAAAGATAAAGTCTTGGTTCCCTTCGGGAATCACAAGAATAAGAGTATCGAAAAGAAAAAATTTCTTCTAAATAATCTTCTTTCCCGAAAAGCTAAAACTTTCAAAATTACATTTATCTTTATGTAATAATCTTTCTAGAAAAAATTACATTTTTACAAGTCAATTTATTGTGTCAAATTGTCTCATCAAAGCGTTTAGGAGATTCTTATCGATAACGTTGATCAAGCGCATCGACCGAAATTCTTAAAGCACTCAATAGACAATACAATCACAAAATCGTTTTCTATATGATAAACATATTTCTTAAAAACCTTTAAGAATATTCTTTGCTCGTTTAAGAGCGAAAATCAAATTGTACTTATAAATAAATCTTATGAAAAAGATTTACAAAATTTTAAATCGCTATTTTCATCCAAAATCAATGAATACAAGAATGGTCTCATCGAAATATTCATAGAATACCCGATTTACAAAATGGATGAAATAACTGGATAAACTGAATGACATAATAAGTCATTCATAAGAAAACTGGTGGTAAGGTCGATCTGAAAAGACCTTATCACCACTTAAAAGACTGCTTAGGTGATAATCCTAAGACAAACTCAAAAATACTGGAAAATTCTCAAACTACATGAATGAGAGAAATACACTCTCCTCATCGTGTGAGCTTAAAGAATAAAATGATGCCATCAAATTGGAATCAAAATTACAAAAGGAAAATAGAAATCTGCTTAACAGATTAAAGATGTCGAAGATGAATAGTCCACATGGGACAAAGGATATGACTTCATAATAATTAAGCCAATCCTTACAAAAGTCAATTCCGGAGCATAAGTAAAAATCGGCTCGGAAAGAAAATCACATAAAATAATTTCGACATAAATAAAAAGCAAATTGAGTGTTGCAGATCCACCAATCCAGATTCGCAATCCTCAAAGAAGTCATCAAGCCTAAAAATGTTTTAAAGAAAAAGAATCACAAGTTCCTTTGATATAAAAATAATGAGATGAAACCCATATCACAAAGAACTCGAATAAGATAATCTCCAAAGAAATATCGTCAAAGATAGAAGGAGAATTACCTTAACCAAGGGAAGTGTCACTGGGGGCTTGAACAACATTTAGCTCTCCCTCTCTCCTACTTTTAAGAATGGAACATGTAGATATAAGATGTCCCGAACTTTTGCAATAACGGCAAAAGAGAGGTTTCGGGCACTCCCTTGCATAATGGTCCGTAAGACCACAATTGTAGCATCGTCCACGACTAGAGGTAGGAGTCTTTGCTACCGGAGTTTGTTGCTTCCCTTTCTTGATGGGATTGGGGCCTGTGAATTTAATAGGCCTTTTCATGTTGTCGTTGAAGTTCAGTTTGGTACGCACAACTTCAATATCGCTTTCTTTATTGGCCTCTTCAAGACGAAGCGCGATGTCAATAAGCTGATCAAATGAAACTTCTAGTTTCAGAACTAATGGTTTCTTGAGGTTCTTATTCAACCCATAGACGAACCTCTGATTTTTCTTCATCGGGGTATTAATATACTCAACCCCGTATTTAGAAAGAGATTCGAAAGATGCGACATAGTCTGTCACAGAAGATTCACCTTGAACAAGGTCTATGAAGCGCCGTGCTAAAGTTACTTTTTCAGCCTCCGACACAAATTTCAATTCGAATCTTTCCCGGAATTGCTCCCAAGTAAGATCCGCTTCAACGATTTCAGAAATTAAAAGCTCATACCAATCCAATGCTCTTTCTTGGAGCGTGCTAGAAGCCACCTGGACTCGATGTAGATCAATAAGGTTCATGCGAGAAAGAATGCGATCGCATGATTTGAGCCAAGCTTGAATTTCGATAACACTCTCGGATCCCCGGAATGGCCTTCATCCCAAATCGGTATAATCTCTACACAAGCGTGCAAAACCGGATCTAGGATGTTCAGGCTCAGGAATGGATCCGATAGCTTGAGCATTCTTAACAAGATCTAGAAGCTGCTGGGCAGACATAAATACTCCCTCCTGAGGAGTAGCACTAGATTGACCGGCGCTGGGACGGCCAGGTCTAACCATTTCTTTTCTTTAAGAAAGAAAGAAAAGAGAAAAAGGTTAATCTCAACATGAATATCAAACAAACTTGATTGATAAAACAAGGAATCATAAAAGAAAATATGATAGAACGGTACGAAGACTCGAATCAAATCCTATGGCACGATTCCTAAGAAAGACTTAGGACAATGATCCTTGCTAGATTATTCTACATTGTTCCGAAGTTTGGCTCTGATACCAAGCTGTGATGCCCCACCTCTATACCCACGCTAGCCAAGAACACTACGGTCTAATGCTGTCAACTAGCACAGAGAATGAGGCTGTTGAGGAGCAACCATCCATGTAACTTCTTTGTGCGAGCACTGATATGTCAGATAGTATTGCAAGAAATTCATTTAAGGAGGAAATCCAACATACCGATACAAACTCAAAGCTATCACACGGTGGCTATATATAATCTTCGGAAACAAACATAGAAATAAACATAACATAAATCAGTCACAGACATCCATATCACAAAGGCGGAAAAAAGATATGAATATATATATAACACATGAAAGTGTACATCAGAGTAGTGGTCAGAAAGATCCACGATAATACAAAAGAATAGCAACATGTGCTATACAAAAGAATACGTACACAACATAGAGTCTATATCTCAAATGTGTACATCCAAAAACTACTAATCTAAGTAGTTAGCCAAAAGCCAGAATAACCCCAGAAGAGAAGTCAAGCAGAAGCACCTATAACATCTCGGTCTGACCCGAGTATTATTTATAAGAAAATAATAAACGGATCAGTCTAGCTATAAATATCAGATGACAAGATAGAGAATAAAAGATATGGCATAGACATGTAATAACCATAATGGCATACTACCATAAGTATGTAATTGAAAAATCAAAAAGAGATTAATCAATATCACAAGAATCTTCTCAAACATAAAATAGGTTATCATACCCTAATCTTGTATTCATAACAAGTCAACGACACACGAATTCACCAATGCACAAAAATTGATAAAACATATCAATGAAAATCTCGAAAAAGTGGTGAAGCACAAATTCCAGAAATCAACACACGAAATCCAGAAATCACATAATTCGGAGCAACGACGTCGTACAGCGTAACGTCCGATGATCCATAGGCACAATAAATAGGAACAACGATGTCGTACAGCGTAACGTCCGATGAACCAAACCACAATAAAAAGGAACAACGATGTCGTACAGCGTAACATCCGATGAACCAACACATAGTGAAAATGGGACAACGACGTCGTACAGCGTAACGTCCGATGATCCAGAGACACAATAAAAAGGAGCAATGATGTCGTACAGCGTAACATCCGATGATCCAACACATAGTGAAATGGAGCGACGACATCGTACAGCGTAACGTCCGATGAACCAAATCACGATAATATGGAACAACGACGTCGTACAGCGTAACGTCCGATGAACCGAATCAAAAAGACATTGCACATTGCTAGTCTAAATCACAAAAATGATCGTCATTGATCATCAAGAAGTGTCAATCACACTAAGCTAGTAAATATATAAGTTTAGCTTCATGTCCCATAACCACTTGCTTAACTTAAATATTTACGAACAAACTGTAGATCTTCACTAGAAAATTGTCACAAGAGGTTCAATCGAACAAGTCCAAGAATTAACCGACGAAGTGAACGCAAGTGTTTCATACCACTCGTTTTACTAAGTCGTTTAATTAGATTTCTCGTACGAGTGAGGTAAAGGCTTGTATATACTAATAGATTGGAAAACGGTTGAGTAAAAAGAGCTTTGTAGTAAAATAGAGTTGAAATCGTTTGGAAGGAAGAGTTTTGATATTTACTACTAGTATTGAAACCTTTATATTTTTAAAGTGACAAGTCACAAAACTGATTGTAGAAACAAATCAATTCACTAAAATTCACATTCGAAGACGTGAATAACACCCAAGGAAATCAGTTCTAAAACCATCAAAGTTGAAGTACCCACGCGACCTAATCATGGCCGAGCTAAAGTGCTACGACTTAAAGAGGTAGCGACTTAAAGTAAGATAGGTTAAACGACCTAAATGAAGTAAGGTCCAACGGCCTAAAGAAAATAAGGTCAAAGCGACCTAGAGGGAATAAGGTCCATCGACCTAAAGGAAGTAAGGTCAAGCGACCTAAAAGAGAACAGCTCAAACGACCTAGTGGGTTGCGACTTAGAGGGTGAATGACCTAACTCGGTCGAGCTAAGAAACAGGGGTGCGACATAACAAGATCAAGCAAGAAAAAGGATCGAGCGACCTCAATTGGAAACAGGCCGAACGACCTAAGAGTAGAACGGGTCGAGCGACATAAGGAGTTCCCGACCTAAAGGATACGACCCAAGTGGCGAACGACCTAACGAAGGTAGAGGCCGAGCGACCTAGTGGTATCGGGGTCATGCGACCTAAAAGAAATGAGGTCATGCAACCTAAAAGTAATAAGGTCTAACGACCTAAAAGTAATAAGGTCAAGCGACCTAAGGAGCACGCGACCTATCAGGGGCGAGCGACCTATATGAGCGACCTAAAGGGAATACAGGTCGAACGACTTAACTCTTGGCCGAGGAAAGGAAGGGCGCGACCTAACTGTTAGAATGGTCGAGCGACCCAAAGGGTGTAAGGTCTAACGACCTAAAGGATACATGGTCGAGCGACCTAATGTAGAACATGTCGAACGACCTAAAGGTGCGACCTAAGTGGTACGCGACCTAAGTGGTACGAGCTAGGCATACGACCTAACTAGCGAACGACCTAACTGCAAGCGACCTAAGGTTCAAGCGACCTAAAGTGTGTGCGGCCTAATTGGGCTATGAGGTCGAGCGACCTAAAGGTAATAGGTCTAACGACCTAAAGGAAATAGGACCCAAAAAGGTAAGTAAGGCTGAGCGACCTAGGACCAACGACCTAGTGCAAAACGACCTAACGAGGTAGATAAGGCCGAGCGACCTACGACCTAAGTGCCGTAAACCACATTCCCACGCCAGAGCGACCTAAGGTCCAACGACCTACGACCTAGGGACGAACGACCTAAGTCCAGAACGAGCTAAATGCAGGCAGAGTCTTTTCCACGCGCGCGAGCTAACTTGGAAGAACGATCTATAGCCCAGATTTTCGCCGAACACTTAAAAATTGGGATTTTTCACCAATCCAATCCAAATCAAAGGCAAATGTACATGCTAAAGTGATGGGAATTCGTTCCCAACAGTCCAAGATAGTCATAGGCAAGAATGTAAGATAAAAATCTCACCTTTTCACGGAATTCGATGAAGATGGAGCTTGAGAGCAAAGCAAGAATCAACCACAAGCTTGAATCAATGTCTTCACTTTGAATTTGAGCTTGGAGTTTTAATTTCCCTTTCCCTCCTCCATTTTTGGTGAAGCTTCCAAGTTTAAGCAATTGAAAATGAAGTATGAAGAGAAGGAGGGGGTTGGGCTGTGTTAGTGATGGTTCAGCCCAAACCAAAGCCCTAAGCAAAAAGTGGCAAAAATTCCACTATCTCCAAACATATCGAAGCTTACACTCAAAAAGATCGCAAACGTCATTTCGAACTCAATGGGGGTGGTCTCGAGTCCTAATTTGACCGTCTGCAAAAGGTAGCTTTTCAGACCAAAATCCGATTAACGATAAAATATTTAAATATAAAATCGATAAATATGCGGGTTGTTACATTTTATTTTATAGGACATTAAGGGCAATTTGGAAGAAGAGCATAGATATATGCATGCAAATTTTGTTGGAGGCCAAAAGAATGTAGAAAAAAAAGAAATAAAGCAACATGGAGGAGCCCACCTACCCATTAACAAATGGACCACAATTAAAAGCATATGCACATTTTAGTTGAGGTTAAAAGGAAAGCACATGCAAATGAAGATTAATTAATTCCTTAATAATTACTTGGAGGCTACGCAAACTTAAGGGCATTTTTGGTAGTTCCCTAAAAATGGATTAGGGTTTATGCATGTATATATACCCTCTTATGTTTCATGTAGCCTTCTCTCTTCTCTTTTGGTTAGTTTTTAGTTTATGAGAGTTGTAAGCAAATTAGAGAATAAAATTGTCTCTTTAATGGCTTCTTAGTCTTGTTCATTTTTATGCTCTTTTCTTTTATGTTATTTTTCTTACATGCTCTCTTTTTATTTCATGTTAGTAGTGTATATTTCTTTTATTGAAATTAGTTAGCTCTCTTCTTTTAGCACTTCTTTTCATTTATGTTTATGCTGAAATCACCTTATTTAACATGTATTCAAATATGAGAAGCTAAACCCCTTCAATTTAGGGGTAATGAAGCTCTCATGAATCATATAATTTAACGTAATGATTTCATTTATGGTCTCTCTTTTATGCTTAATGGAAATTTTGATGTGTACGGAATTTTGTTGTTTAACATTGAATTTGATAGCCTATGTTGTTCATAACAAATAGGCTATGCTTAATCAAACATAAACACAAGTTTCCCTTTTATCTAAATATGATTTTGACAATGAAAGTGAAACTAGAATCAAAATTTGATGCTCTATGTTACTAATTCATAGTAAATAGATCATGCTTAAAATAGATTTTATTTTCAATTTCATGTCATTATCATGAGAGTTAACAAGTGGGTTAGAGTTTGATGGTTTAAGTTGTGTTAGTTAATAACACACTTATGCCATACTTATAATAAATACATTTGCTAATTCTACAAATGATTAAAAAGTGAGATTATAAATTTATTATGTGTTGATTTGTTTGAACATGAGAGTGGACTTGCCTCTAAATTGCCTGTTAATCTCATAGTTCTATTCTCATTTGTAGTCTAGTTTTTAGTTAAAAATTACCTCAACTTTTGGGCTAATTTGGTTAAGCAATTTTAAAATTAAATCTTTCCCTGTTGATCGATCCGTACTCACATATGTACTACGATTGTACGTTGTATGCTTGCAATTTTTATTACGATATATTTCTGACGGTATTCTAATCGATAGAATTCACCATCGACAACAGGTCAATTTTACTTGTTCTTCGACACAATCAATCGTCACATCTCATTTGGTTATGATAAATACTTTTCCTCTAATTATAATTGGATCTGCTTAATTCTATTTCTTATTTCTTCACCATCAAACTCAAAGAAGAAATGCATGCCATTCGATCTAACTTTGATACCTTGAAGATTTCCCCAAACTAGTTTATGGTGGTATAACACTACAGAATAAGATAGTTTTTATCAAGAAAAAAGCCTACAAGGTGTTCCCCCTAGAATTTCTTCCCTTCATTAATTACTTCATCCTGCAGGATTAGAGCGTTATTATTAGAGTAGTTTCGTTTGAATTTCATTGGTTTATATTTGCTTGCATTTCGAGGAAGCTTCTTGAATAATGTTGACCAAGATGGGATTTCCAACGTAGCTAGATTAAGGTTCACAGTAGGTTTAATACCGCTTATGGTTAAATGAGGGAGAATGGGTTGAGGTGGAGAAAGGCTAGCGTGTTGTAAGGGGAGGATATTGTTTGTCACATATAGTGGGTTGCACTTGATTGAGAAGCTCAGATCTAAATTGGGCGGGCTCTAAAGATGAGGTGTTACCAATAGGTGGAGCGGGTATCTATGTTGGAGGAGGTCTGGTGGCACAAAGAGTGGCGACTAAATAGGGCTAGGGTTTAAAGACGAAGCTATGGCTATGTTTTTTTTAAATGGTTAAAATTTAATCAACAAACATTTGATTTGTAAATAATTATATAGTAAAGATATTTCATATATCATGATTACCAATAGAAACTTGTTATTTACACTCCTCTTTCAAATTCCAATTTTAATTTCTAAAAACTCATATTTCATGACATATTAAATAAGAGCAGTGCTAACTGCACTACATTATAGTGTCTACTTTATCTAGATTCATTCAAAAATACACCATCGAATGAAATTTGGTTAAAAATAAGACAAATTATACTTTGTTCTATAATATGATGTTGAGCTACTTCATAATCATTCATCGGTATACGGTTGAATGAATCGTCAAGGTAAATTAGAGCCACTAATGCGGTGCATTTTGTAGCACACAATCAGAATTTTGGGTAGCGAAAGGAGGACACCCAATAATATAGTCTATGGAAAATCTCAATAATTCCAATCCAACAAAGAGAATAAAAAGAAAATCAAATAACATATATTACATAAAAAAGACAGAAAGGAAAGAACACACCGAGATAACGAGGTTCGGCTATGCCTATGTCCTCAGACCCAACAGCATTTATATTTCTTCATTTCAAGAGGAAGCACAATATGAGAAGAATATAAATCACTTAATAAATTTCACTCACCCTAAAATAGATACAAAAATAGAGATCTTATTGAAGATATTTTGTGGAGAACTCTCTTATCATCTTATATTTAAAAGATGAATAAATGTCTTAATATATATAGGTGCAAGGATGAAGACTGGCTTGGAGATAAGATTGAAATCTTTAAAATCTACATGATTTGATTTTAACATAGATTAAGCATAATGGTATTTTTTTCCACATATATCCATATACATAAATCAATTATTATATCTTCTCCCTTTTAATATTTGGAATATATTTGAATCGTCCAAATTCAACACTCTACCTCGATTCAAATGTATCTATCAATCAACAAAACTGATTATTGGGTTAGTGCCCCATGATGCTAGGTAGTTCATACCACCATAATCAAGTTTGAGCAATGCTCAAACTTTTCCTTTAGAACTGACTTTGTTATCATATCAGCTGGGTTATCCTTTGTGTATATCTTCAATAGCTTTATCTTTTTTCTCTTTTCTTCAAGCATAAGAAAGAAACTTTTAACATTAATGTGCTTTGACCGTGAGCTGTAGCTTGATTCTCAACAAGATGAATGACGCTCTGGCTATCTGAAAACAACTCCACCGTCTTCTGAATCATTGATAAATTCTTCAAAAGCTGTAACAAATACAATCCTTCCTTGGTCGCTTCCATGCTCTGCCTCTATAGTTGATAAAGTTATAATGAATTGTAGCTTGGATCTCGAAGAAATTGGGTATAAGCCAGGTGTATAAACATAGCCTGAAATAGAGTTATATCGCTACTGACTCCTCCAAACAACAGGCCAATGTCAGGAGTGTCTCTCAAATATCGTTGAATCCACTTTGCTATTTGCCAATGGGTCTTACCTGGGTTAGACATGTATCTGCTAACAACACTAATTGCATGAGCAAAATAAGGCCTTATGCATACCATATCATACATAAGGTTTCCAACCGCACTAGAGTAAAGAATTTTAGCCATACCCATTTTTCCTTCATCTGATGTGGAGCATAAATCTATGGATAATTGAAATTGAGAGCCTAGCGGAGTTGCCGTCAGTTTAGCTTTCTCTATATCAGATGACATAGGACTTTCTTGATATACTAAGTTTGAGTGAACCTCAAAACTCTTTGTTTTCTTTCCCTTTGAATCTCCATCCCTAAAATTCTCTATGCCTTTCCTAAATCTTTCACATCAAACTCCATGCCAAGCTCTGTCTTCAACTGTGAAACTCTAGCCATGCTCTTAGAAGCTATTAACATATCATCAACATAAAGCAAGAAATAGATGATATCTTCATCACACTTCTTAAAATAGACACATTGGTCCTTAATGCTTCTAGAATAACCATGTGAGATCATAAACTTCAAATTTTTTGTACCATTGTTTAGGAGAGTGTTTTAAACCATAAAGAGATTTACTAGGCTTACAAACGTAACTAGGCCTGCTACTATCAATGAACCTCTCAGGTTGTTGTAGGTAGATGTCCTCTACCAGGTCACCATGCAAGCATGTTGTCTTGACATCTAATTATTTCAACTCCATGTCGAAGTGGGCAACTAATGCCAAAAGAATGCGAATGGAAGTGTTTTTGACAACTGGAGCAAAAATATCATAGAACTCCACATGCCACTAATCTCGTCTTATACCTTAAGTCATCATTCCACCATCTTTCACCCTATGGATCCACTTACATGTAATTGCTCTCATGCTTGAAGGAAGTGGCAATAAATCCCAAGTGTGATTTTTGTGTAAGGACTCAATTTCCTCCTTCATATCTAATGGCATCCCTATAGTCTTTGGGCTCATCATGAACTATGCTTAATGCATAGGATGCCATGTCATCAAAGTCAATGTCTTCAATGCTCAATCCCACAAAATCATCAAGCCATCTAGGTCTTTTCTTCTTTGTGATTGGTCAAGTTTGAATTTGAGCTCCACCCTGAGATTGATCCTCTGTCCTCTCCTCATCAACCACGGAGTCATCAGAAACACCATTTGTATTTGTATGGAAGTCTGATGATGTACTTAGTGTTTAGTACTATGAATTTGTCCTCTCAACATCGTCATTAACTAAAGAAGAAGGATTCACCTTCGACATAGCCTTTTCATCAAAAGTAACGTGCCTTTTAGTACAATCTTCTGGGTAGTAGGACACCTATCCTATAGCCAAGAAAAATAAACTTGCGTTATCTTAGATCCAACTTCCCTTTGCTCTCATGCACATAAGCTGGACAAACCAAACACTCTGAGAAAGGAATATGAAACATGCTCTCCCTTCCACACTTCTTCAGGAATCTTCATATATATGGAGTTCAGTAATCTTCATATATATGGAGTAGAAGGTGTACAGTTGAAGAGGAAAATCGCCGTGGATAATTCGTCTGCATAAAATTTCTTCTTTAATCTACCAGTCAGACGTAAGCAATGAGTACTTTCTAACAATGTCTGATTCATTCTCTCTACAACCTCATTTGACCGAGGCTCGCCTGGTAGGGTGTAGTGCCTTTTGATTCCCACGGACTCGCAAAATTTGATGACATTTTGAGAAGTGAATTCACCACCATTATCTGAATGAAGAACCTTCAATTTCTTTCCACTCTACTTCTCAATAAGAGATTTCCAACTATGAAACTTATCAAAAGTTTCGTTCTTGGACTTCATAAAGTAAACCCATATCTTTCTACAAAAAACATCAACAAATAAAACAAAATACCAGGCTCCACCAATAGATAGGCATGGTGCAGGACCCCAAGCATCATTATGAACATACTTCAAAACATCTTTGGACTTATGCTCTGTAATACCGAAAGAAACCTTCGTCCGATTTCCAAGTACGCATCCCTTACAAAAGCCAAATTTTGAATGATGAATGCCATCAATCAAACCTCACTTCCTCAACACCTCCAAATTGCCCTCTCTAATGTGTCCCATACGAAAATGCCACAATTTGGTAGAATCGTAATCAACAATCAAAGATGACTTCACAACAACAGTGGTATCCTTCAGCAAATATAGATTTCCAACTTTCACCCCTTTCATCACTATCAATAAGCCATTTTCAATTTTCAATGAGTCTTTTTTTATTACACACTTCAAACCAAGATTGCACAACCCCCAATAGAGATCAAACTACGCCTCAAATCAAGCACATGTCTGACATTACACAAAGTACGAACACCACCAAACATCCCAACCTTCAGTATTCCAATACCAATCATGCGCCAAGTAGCATTATTTCCCCTGAGAACCTATCCTCCATCAAACCAACGATACATGGAAAAATAATTCCCATCGGATGTCATATGATAGGATGCTCCGGTGTCAATAATCCAAATAGTACTCTTCATAGAAGAGGCAGAAGCTGTAAAAGCGTCAGGATCACTCTTCTGATGTCTCCGATGTAGAAGCCGAAGCCTTTTGGGCAACGACTTTGTTTTATTTTCCAACTTGGAGCAACTTGTAATATAATACCCAGGTCTTCTACAATAATGATAAACTCCCTTCACAGCTCACCTTGACTGAGATCTTGACTTGTCTCTATCTCCACCGTATTTGGGTCTACTCTTACTTCTTCCGCTCTACGCAATAAAGTCTTCAAAATCATTCGCCATGCTTATGTTTGCTAATTTTTCCCTTAACATCTTGTTACGTAAATTTGTCTTCACATCCTCTAAGCAAATAGAAGTGCATCCACATATCATAAAGTTTACAAAAGTGTTATACTCTACAGGCAAAGAATATAAAAGAATGATAGCTTGTGCTTCTCCTCAATTTTTAGTTCAACTGCTCGATGATTCATAACAGCTATGTTTAGAGCATCAATGTGAGCTAATACATCGGTTCTAGGCTTCATGTTGAACAAATAAAGTTGTTGTTGTAAGCTGATGTGGTTGGGGAGAGACTTGTCATAGAACTTTCTCGGTAGTGCATTCCATAATTCCTTAGCGGTTTTCACGTGAGAAAACTCTATAAGGACTTCATCAGAAAGACTAAGCTAGATGGTAGTAAAAGCATCATACTTTAATTACTCAATCTTTTTAGGCGTCAATTTCTTCAGTTTCCCTAGATCTGGATATAAGACAACCTTTAAAGTCCTCTCTTTCTTTAATGTCGCTTCCATCTTCATCTTCCATGTGCCAAAATCTCCCTTTCCATCAAATCCAACGACTCCGTAATTTGTAGAGCTTCTACCGATGCTACTCTTTGTAGAATTAGACATAACCGAAATAGTCTTCAAATAGAATAACGAATTCTGGTACCAAACTGTAGTACAAAATCAGAGTTTTGGATGGCGGAAGAAGGATAACCAATAACCTAGTCTGTGGACAATCTCAACAATTCCAATCCAACAAAGAGAATAAAACGAAAATCAAATAACACAAATTACAGACAAAAGACAGAAATAAAATAACATATCGATATAACGAGGTTCGGTTATGCCTACGTCCTCAGATCCAACAACCTTTATTATTTCTTCATTTCAAGAGGAAGTGAAATATGAAAAAAAATCACTCACCCAAAATAGATACAGAAATAGAGATTTTATTAAGATATTTTGTGGAGAGATCTTTTGTCGTCTTATGTTTACAAGTTAAACAAGTGTCTCATATATATATATATATATATATATCTGTGTGTGTATGTATTAAAAATATCTTTACAAAAAAATGGCGACCACATCAAGCGTTCCCGAAACCCTAGCAAATGAATTAGAGGATGATGACGAAGACAGATGAAAGGAGGTTAAGAGGAAGGGGAAAGAGAAGCAATCGTTTGTGGAAGCATTAAAGAATAACCCTAGACAACCAGTTCTAACAAACCCTAAATTGTGGGTCGAAACATTGGGAAGTAAGATTTAAATGAAAGGAAAAGTGGATTACTTTGAACCTCAATTGAACAAAAATGAAGTATATCAACTAATTGATGAAGAGGATTATGCTGAATCCAAAAATATGTGGAAAAAAATGATCTATGTTTACATGGCAGGTAAATGGCCTTATTATGTTTATTTCAATGCTTACATCAAAAGGGTTTGGAACCCTAAAGGCAAATGGGATATATTCCCACGAGATAATGAATTTTACTTAATAAATTTGAATGAGAAGATGACTACAATAGGATTCTCAAAGGGTGGCCATGGTTTATGGATAGTAAACTGATTTTCATGCGCAATTGGAAAGCAGATTTCATTTTTGAACGTGCAATGTTAACAACCTATCCAGTTTGGATAAAACTTAACAATCTAAACCTTGCATTGTGGAACATGGGATGTATGAGTAAACTTGTTAGTTTAGTGGGAAAGCCCTTGGATATAGATGAAAATACTAGACAAGTAAAGCGTATCAAATATGCTCCGGTGTTAGTGGAAATTAATGCTAGTTCTGAACTGCCAAAAATAGTTGAAGCAATTGATAAACAGGGAAATGTCTATGTGTTGGAAGTAGAATACGAATTCGTACATCCTAGGTGCAATGAGCATAAGTGTTTTGGTCATATTAATCAGCATGGTAATAATTACACAGACAAGCCAAAGCAAATTTGGGTGGGAAAGACAAAAAGCATCACCCCAAAAACAGCCGCACAAGATCACCCTGGGCCTAGTGGTTCAAAAAATAATGCAGCAACAAAAAATAACATACAAGATGTTGTATTTAATAATTCCCCCTACCATATAAACAACCTACAACTAGTGAGATGGGCTCTGGATCAAAGCCAACAGTTCCTCCAATTCAGGATCAGATAGCAAAGGGTTCCCTTCCTGAGGCAGATCATTCCCCAAATGCCGAAACTCCTAGAGATCATTCCCCAAATTTTGAGCCTCCTGATGAGAAGCATGAGGAGGTGCTGCCTGCATTTCTAAAGGAAATTCACCAGCTGAATATTCATTTGGAAACATCTAAAGAAGAAGAGGAAGAAAACATTAATGTCTATACAGAAGTGAATGTGGATTATGAAAAAAAGTTTGAATCAAAAGTAGGAAGGAAAGCTGATAAATCAGTTAAGATAGGTTCTGCTCCTTTGACTAGGAGCAAATCCATTAAACATTAATGTCTATTATATGTTGGAATGTGAGAGGTCTTAACAATGACATACGGCAGTTAGACCTCCACAATATTATGGCCAAATACAGGCCATCTATTATTGTAGTGCTAGAGAATAAATTCACTGAAGAAAATATAGAAATGTTTCAAAACCAACTTGGGGACCATTGTAGCTTAATTCATAATAGTAAAAACCAGGTAAAAGGTAGAATTTTCATTCTATGGAAAAATAACAGCAGGGTTGGGATAGTAGTTAATAAGGATGATTAATAGGTGACGATGCATTTCAAAAATATAGGAGGGCTAGAAATCATTATCACTTTTGTATATGCTAGGAACCTAGCTTCTGAACGAACTAAACTATGGCAACAACTTATTACAAACTCTAAACTTGTTACCCAACCTTGGTTGGTTGTTTGAGAATTTAATGCAGTGCTTAGTACTAGCGAAAAAAGGAAGGAATTACATTGAAGCTTTCCCAAGCGGCAGAATTCAACAACTGTGTGCTTGCAAGTGGATTGATAGAGGCATTCCATTCTGGCCTAAAATACACATAGAGAAGTGGTGAAGCAAAGAAGATTACTTCTAAATTGGATAGAGCTCTAGGAAGTGCAGAGTTATTTAATAAAATTCCTAATTTAAAAATAACCGTATTGCCAGGCTCTACTAGTGATCACAGTCCCCTCCTCATTTAATTTAACAATGAAACAACCATCACAAAGGGCAAACCATTTAGATATGCTAACCACTGGCATATGTTAGAGGGTTATAAGGAGGTTGTGGATTTTAATGTTGTTCACATTCCACAAGGAAAGCAGATGTATAAGTATGTCATGCTGGTAAAAAAGATGAAACCTAGATTAAAGGAGTGGAATCAGATAAGACCAAAGCATAATGATAAAATTACAAAAATCCAAAACCAACTAGAAGATATTCAACTATAATTGGACGATGACCCTCTACATGAAGGACTTAATGTAGACTATTACTCCCTTCAAAAGAAGCTGAAGGATGAACTTAAAAAGCAAGCAGTTGACCTCAAACAAAAAGCTAAAGAAAAGTGGCTACTACAGGGAGATGAATGCAATAAATTTTTTTACACTAAAATGTCACAAAGGCATCATCATAATAACCTTCTTAACTATCTTAATGGACAAGGTAATGTCTCTGCAAATATTAAAGAAATAGAGGAGAAAGCAATTGCATATTTCTTTGAATTATATAATGGGGATTATGAACAAAACATACAGGCAATTTAAAGTAGAAGGAAAGTTTCCATAGAAGGATGTGCCATGCTGACAGCTAGGATTCAAGAAGGGGAACTGAAGAGAGTCACCTTCTCCATTCATAATGACTCTAGTCCGGGTCCTGATGGAATGGGGGCGGCCTTCTTCAAAGTGCACTGGATACACCAAAAAGATCAGATGTTAAGAGTTTATCAGGAGGCATTTGATACTGGTGAGTTCATTCAAGAAATTAACTACACTTTTATCTCACTTATTCCAAAGGTTAAAAAACCTGAAAGAATTGAAGAATATAGACCAACAACCTTTTGTAATGTCACTTACAAAATCCTCATTAAAATTATATGCATGAGACTAAACAAGGTGCTTCCAGATTTGGTTTCTCAATGTCAATGTGCTTTTATCAAGGGTTGATTTATATCAGAAAATCACCTAATGGCCATGAACTAATTAGAGACTTCAACAAACATGGAGCAGACAAAATGTGCATTAAAGTTGATTTACACAAAGCATATAATAAGGTAAATAGGAAATTCTTCATTCATATACTCAGCTCTATGGATATTCCAGATAAACTTCTAAAGCTAATAGAACACTGTATAAACTCCCTTACTTTCTCCATTCTTATCAATGGGAATCCTTGAGGTTACTTCATCATAGTAATAGAGGGATTAGGCAGGGAGACCCTCTATCCCCCTACTTTTTTGCTATGGCAATGGAATGGTTTTCCTTACAAATGGAAATAACATGTTTTCACAATAAGATCATCCAATTTATAGGCTACAATAGTGTCCCATCTCATATATGCCGATGATCTTATTATTGTGACCAAAGCAAGTTTAATTGCAGTTGATACTATCAAAGAAATATTTAAAGAACTGGAAATATTAGTAGGGATGAAACTAAATGAAGCAAAGACAAAATGCTACTTCAACAAATTCTGTAGAAACAAACAAATTCTACTAAATAAAATTGGAGTTGCAGAAGGTTCTCTTCCTGTTAAATATTTGGGAGTTCCTCTATCAAACAACACTATTACCGATGTTGAGTGTGGGAAATTGGTTGATAGTATTAGAGAGAAATTATAGGTATGGAGATCAAAATTACTATCGTTTGCTGGAAGGGTAGAACTTATCCACATAGTTATTACTTCAAAGGTAAGGTTTTGGTTGCAGACATTTCAAATACCAGACTATTATGTTGCAAAAATAAATGCAGTTTGTGCTAATTTCATCTGGAGAGGAAAATTAGATAAAGTCAGTTATAAAGATTTGTGCAAACCTAAAAAAGAAGGAGAAGTAGGGCTAAAAAATCTGTTTGAACTGAAAAGAGTTTATGAAATGAAACTGGCTTGGAAAATATTGGTTTCAAATAATCTGTGGGCTAGGTGGATGAGAGCTAGATACTTGAAAGACAATTTCTGGACAATTAAAATAGATAACAATGCCTCTGTAATTTGGAAAAATATTTTGAAGCTCATTGCATATTTGAAATCTTTAATTGAAAGACAAATTGCTAATGGTGAAAACACTGATCTTTGGAAGGACTCATGGTTCAGAAATAAAAGTTTTATAGATAGGCTGGGGTGGGAAGGCTATTCATCTTACGGAACTCCTTCATGCAAAGTAGCCAGTATTATTACTGAAACAAATTGAGATTGTGAAAAACAAATTATCACTAGGAACTTCAAATAGGAAATACAGGAAACTCCTATATACAGAGATAAATCAGAAGGCATATAGGTTTGAAAAAATTCAACAAACGGTCAATTTAAACTTCATAATGTATGGGAAGACATCAGAGGGAAATTTCCTACCGTATCCTGGCACCAGCTAGTTTGGAGCAGATCTAATAACCCTAAAATGGCCCACACTTTATACAAAGCATTGTTGAACAAGTTACCTACTAAAGACCGCCTTCATAATTAGGGGATACTGAAAGACACGACATGTAATCTATGCAACGCGGAAGCAGAAAGCCATGAACACTTGTTCTTTAACTGTTCTTTTAGTAAGAGAATTTGGAGTATTTGGAAAATTAAATGTATTCAAATAGACATAGTAAATTCTCTAAAGGAGGAAGTGACATACCTGAACGAGAGGAGTCGCATGTTGAATCTGATGAAGGAACTGATTAAAATTAGCCTCACAACCACCGTTTGGCACCTCTGGAGAAAGCGCAACGGTCGGGCTTTTAACAACAGAAAGAGGTAAATTGTGTCATTATCAGCTCAGATAAATCGAGATATAAGTATAATAATCGGGAGAATTGCAAGAAGGAACTTTACCATCTTAACGGGATAAGAAGCACAAGCACTGGAGAGGATGAGTTGGACGACAGCGAGCAGAGAAGATCAACTAGGGAACTGAGAGCCCCATAGCTGATTTGCCCTAAAAGAGGAATGTTTTAGTTTAAAGTATGTTTTCAGTATAAAGTGCTCAGTTGTATTATTTGCTATGTATTCTTGGATGCTTGTAATTGGGCCGCAAAAGCCTGTTTGAGCTTTGAAATAAAATTAACCAAATTTCAAATATATATATATACGAGTATATATGCACGCCCAGGTGGGCTTGCATTTAATCACAATATGCATGCATTTATATTTGGACATGTAAAAGTAGATTTGACAATACCATTGCCAGCATAAATTGAACCTAAAGCAACGACCAAGGAGACTGAGACAACTAAAGAACATTCATAGGACCAATAAATTGAAAGCATTCATAGTTTTATCAGTCGTTTCTTTTGTTTTGGATTATTTTATAACACGGCCGAGCCGGTTGAAACAATTTCATGCACACACCCAGAGGCTGGGACATAGAAACAAACATGCAAACAAATTTTTCAAGAAAGAAAAAACATTGACAGCAGATTGAGAGGAATATAATAGCAACCTGATATGCACTAAAAAAAGGAAATAGTGGATATAATAGTTCTCTAAAGCACTTGTTTTTTCTAGATCAGTTAGCGTATAGTGAAATTGTGCAATGAAATCCTGGTTAATGAAAATATTTTGTAATAAAGAACACAATCTCATTCATGAAAGTGCATGCTAGCACATAATAGCCAAATTAAGAAAATGTTGAAACTTGAAGCCTGTTCAAAGTAAAATATGCTGAGAGGATAATATTTTAAAGGTATGATAATATCATTCCCAAAATATTATAATTGGATGCATGCACATAAGAATAACTTACAGGGTGTTCTAATAGAGTAAAATTACACAAACTTTTACCCACTAAATAAAGCTTACACATGTGCCAATATGCAGAGCAAGAACTGCATCTGTATGTCACTTGTTGTAGCATGCCTTCCAATTTTTTCACTCAGTTATGTAATATTTAAAAGGACAAACTTTTTATATATAGTACTTGAGAAATCTATTTAAAAATAAAATCACTCAAATTGAATTGACCACACTCAAACTGGAAAACAATTGAATTGTATCGCCTAATTTAATTAATAATTAAAAAAAGATTCACCAATTTATCAGGATTCTGAATGAGAAAGTTCCATGTTTCAAATTAATCGTTACATTTAATAGAATTTTAAGATATTACCATGCTAAAATTAAATAAAAGAAATGTCCATCCCATAAAGACAAAACTTGTTTAAGGTTTTGCTTACCTATACATAATGCAAGTTCAATGTATATATGCATGCCCATGTGGGCTTGCATGCGCATCATAACTTTATATATCATAACAAATATAACATCATTTTTAGTGTGCATGTTTTTTTCTCTTCATTAGAACCATGTAGGACATGGAATTCAACACCAAAATTTTTGGCATTAATTTCTTTCATATTTTAACCATTATTAAACTCATCAATCCATTATCAAATTTAGGAGAGCACTCATGGATATTTATTACTATAAAAGACATAAGTCAACCAACAAAGCTAGTAACTGAAGGTACCGAATTGGTTTTAATTTCAATTACTGAGGATACCAAACTGGTTTTAATTTCAATTACTGGATTATTATGGTGTTAACTGAAATTGAATCATGAACATATCAAAGGTTCAATGCAAATAAAATATGCATTTGCAAAGAGGCTCAAAGGAAATACATCCTTGTTGCATTGATGTCCCCAGTTTAAAGTTCCTTTGAGCAAACAAAGTCTATTTACGAAACAAACAAACACATTATATTCAATGAAGCAAACAAAGTAGAGGATGTTAATGTATCGCTTTAGCTAAAACATCAAAGTCTGTATAAAGAAAAGGGCAAACCACAATTAGATTAGTAGGAAAGCGCATGAGACAACTAATATAATAGTTTCAAAACTGATCTGCAAATGATTCAAAAATCATTAGAAGCAATACAATGTGCGCAACTAATTAACTTGCTTATCAAATAATACATTTTGGTTAAGTAGATGGTTAAGTCCATTCACATACATGTGACGTAGTAGTGCGTCCGATAGGCAGAAAAATTGAAAAATAGGAAACATATCTTTCCGTCACAACACAATGATAAAACTATTTTGGATTGCAGCATATTAAAGTTAGAAACAACAACAACGTTTAAAATTTTTGATATAGACAGGAACAGAGCGGTAGGTTAACAAATTTGAAAGGTTTGAACCGAATTTTATACTTCAAAAATTCTGAAAGTGAATGCGCCTATCTATTATGTGAAAGCGGTGGAAGAGATGAATGTGCAGCCTTCATAATTGCATCCTATCATTGTATCCTTTGCTTTTTCTTTTGTAGTCCTACCTTAGTATTATTGTCAGATGTATATAGTTGCAATGTGGGCACTATATTGCAATATAAATAGCACATTAAGACGAAAGAAAAGTATTTTTTTCTTCAGTAGTAAATCAAAAGTGCAAGTAATAAATGGCATGGTAAAACTGAACCCAAGAACAAATAGTACAGGAGCATCAATAAAAGGTATATTCGTAGTGGTAATAAATAGAAGGTGCATGCAACAATTGCTGCAACAAAACTGTGCAGAAAACATTTCATGAGATATACAAAAGATATAATATCTCAAACAGTCTACGTCTAATCCACCACATACATATACCAAAGATCATTAAAGTCCAAAACAAATAAATAAAAATAAATGTTTGTTGCTAATCATTTATTCTAAATTGTTTTCTATGGTGAAAGTAAAAAAGATGCATGCATATGTATGCTATTATAGTTGAGTCTATCGGATACT
The DNA here is from genome assembly GCA_030737815.1 of Allium fistulosum. Taxonomy (NCBI): domain Eukaryota; kingdom Viridiplantae; phylum Streptophyta; class Magnoliopsida; order Asparagales; family Amaryllidaceae; genus Allium; species Allium fistulosum. The sequence goes on from CM060906.1 coordinate 1,065,366,649, forward strand.
GTAATTTTTTTAATCCAAAATGTAAACGAAGGTACCATTTATTGTAAATTGTGTACCTATCTGTTGTTTCCAACATTGTAGAATTGAAAGAGTACGATTCAAAGATGCTTGCAAACGTTACAATATCAATTGTAATAAATGATGAAGAGTTGTTAATCCCAACTCAACCTGCATGTTTATTTGTTAAATAGTAAAGGCAATAATATCAAGACAGTTAATGTTTTGTTTTGTTCAAGTAGATAACATATTTTTGGATGTCCAAACACCTTCATTTAACTTTTCGGTTGTTATGCGCTCTATCTTTTGTGAAAAAAAAAATCATTTTTTTGCATTCTACATCACAAATCTGTGCGTAATTGTCTTGGTGAAGTTACTTCAAATGAATGGACTCAGAGGGATAATTTTGTGAAAAAAATAGAGCTGGATGTGCAGCCGACCTTTTAAGCAGATGCCCTCCTTTATTGTTTGTGGAGGGTTTGCAATCTTTTGGATAAAGCTGAAGTTTATTGTTGGACCAAAGAAATAGGCTGCATAGGAACGTAGAGTGTTGGTGGAGATGAACTCTGTGTGTGCGTGCGGGGTTTAAACGTATTAAATATTGTGTGGAAAATTGTAATAGGCACCTTATAAGGAGACCAGTTGATGCCTTTCGCCGTTAGACTGTCAACACCTTCCAGTACAAACTCATCAACCTATGATGGTAAATAATGTATGATGGTGTGTCTAAGATTAAGGTGAATAGTGTGTTTAGTGGATATGGAAAGTATAATTTAAGTTGAATGGTACGTACCATTCCATATAAATTAACCACATTTGAGTCGTGCCTTGCTTCTCACAACCTATGTAAAACAACATAATGCAGGGGTGGAAAAAATGCCACTTTGCTGCAACAAATCGCATGGTAGGGCAATATTCAATCCCCTCTTATGTGGAGATGTAATTTAGAGGAATAAATGTATATAGCCAGAAAATGTATGAAATCCTGATGCTAAGGTAGTGAACAGATTTATAGAAAGCAAATAGTATAGATGCTGCATATAGTCAATGAGCAACACAAAATAGAGCAGTGACAAAACGATAGTACGAAATGACAACACAAAACAGTCTGTCGTGTCTAGAAGACCCAGCAACATAAATGAAGAAACCTTGGACTTTATGTTTAGCAGGTACATAAAAATCCAATTATTTTTTTTAACCCGTTTTCTTGATTGTTTGAGCCTCATTTTTTGCTGTAATTCCTTGGTCATGTGCTGTGGTTGTCGGATGATCCTATAATTCATTGATTGTATGTTATTAATGTGGTTTTTTTTGTTGGAAGAGCGTATGTGTAAAACTCAAAGGCAACTGAACACAAAAATTCCTAAACCTCCATCAAGGATCTCTTTCTCTTGGTGTTTCCTACGCAATTGTCGTTGCAAGTGTTTATTATGTTCGCTGCACAATTATTTCCTCCCTTTCTAAAGTCGTAAAAGGTTGGTTTCGCATAGAACATGAAAAATTGTCTAGCAAGCTTGTTGAAAACAGATTTAACCTCTATTGTTCCAGTTTCTAGTAAGCTGTGCAATAAAAATTAGGGAATTTAAGTGGATAGTGGTTGAACATCAGCTCGGAGTGTTGGCTAAAGAGTGGCATGCATTTGGAATCCAGTTAATATTAAATGATATAGGTAAATGTGTTGCTAGTTATCATTTAGAGATCATGAGTTATATTTGTTCTTTTCAGCCTATATATCTTGGTTTTTTTTTTCGCACATGTACATTTTATCATTCTTATCAATTTTTCCCTTGTTCAGTGCTCAGTGTAAACATTTTATTTTCACAAACAGTTATGTTACTATTACAGTTTAGACCTGTAGTATTTCCCTTCATAATCAAAGTGAGGAAACAAACTAAAGGTAGATGGACCATTGTTTTTGTTTATATCATATGATTGTCGTGTTACAAAGACAGTTTTATGTAATTGTTACTGCTCTAAATTCAGGATACAGTTTTATGTGAATTCCATATAAAATTAGAAACTTATCCACCAAACACCAAATTGCTAGTTTATTGCATGTATTGTAAACAATTAAGGGAATTACCTCGAAGAAGGCTGTTGTTGTGCATTCGCCACCTCTGACATTAGTCTTTCTGAGCCGTCAAGGACCTTAATTGGAACAGTCATGATCAAACTGCAAGCTCGTAGTTAGTATAAAGAGGCCAACCAAAAAATGAAAGTTGAGGTGTGCTTACAGGATGCTCTTTTCCCAGAGCGAGTTTCACATCTAAGCCTGTAGCTTTATTGATAAGAGAAAAAGTAGGGAAACACTCTTCACCCTTTACCGCTGTACAGAATCAAAAGTTTTTGTATCAGTGCAAGAAAAAAAGGAAAAGTGAAATAAAATAGCCAATGCTATCTTTCTATAATCTAGTACACCATGATAGCATGTGAATGGTCAAAACACTAAAAAATAAGCTGAATTTAACATGAAAATGATGACATGAGAATTATACTTCAAAATAAAAGTAAAATAAACAACAAATTAAAATTTTGATGCCACAGATATCAGAGGCACTCCTAGCAGCATCAGTAGCATCATCGACTGCAATTCCAATATCAGCTTTCTTTAAAGCTGGGGCATCATTCACACCATCTCCAGTCATACCACAGATGTGCTTCTGCTCCTGCAACTTCTTAACGATTTCATATTTGTGCTCTGCTCAAACGACATGCATCATATATTAAACCCACCATAACTTCATAAACTGTAATACATTGAGAGTATGATCAGGTGTGCAACACTCACCTGGGAAAACTCCAGCAAACCCATCATCTTTTTCGATCAATTCATCAACGGGAAGAGAAGCAATTGATGCATCTTTATTTTGTCCAAGCAAAGAAGAGGAAGGGTACATGTTAGTTCCCAATCCAAGTCTTCGGCCAGTTTCCTTAGCAATAGCAAGCTGATCACCTGAAAAGAATTGAAGCATGTACATGTATATCATCAATTAACGATGCTAAAAATCGGTTGTAATATGGTAGGGCAACTTACCAGTGATCATCTTAACATTGACACCAAGATTCAAAGCTCAACAGATTGTTTCGGCACTATCATGCCTTGGTGGATCAAAAAGTGGCAACAACCCAACAAATTGCCATGGTCCCCCTGGACTGTCCTTGCTCTTTTCAGGGACCTCTTGTCTAGCCACAGCCAATGATCGCAAACCACGTTCAGCATACTTCTCCATTATTGAATGAACCTTGTTTTTAACATCTTCCTTGCACTTGCAAAGCTCTACAATCTACAAGCCAAAGCAAATTTAGTTTTAAACATATGAATTATGGTGTTTATAAATAGTTTATATAGAATTAAGCGTGGATGAATTTTCACCCCCTTAACACGTTCATTTCCTTCTAACATACAAATTATAGTTAACTTATAAGGTCACCAAAATAGATGTTTATTTCCTTCATCCGAAAGTAGTTCAAACAAAAATTGCATGAAGTTAAAATAAATTTCTCACACTCCAGCTCCTGAAATGAAATTCCTTTTGCAATAATGGAAGTTCAATATTTAGCAATTTGAAAACTACTTTTATGGTTAACATAGAATTTAATAACATGCCTTCTGAAAAAGCATGGAAGATAATGACCTAAAACTAAATAGGCAAATCAAATTGGTACTAATTGTGACGAAACCAACATAGCTAGATTATTATCTAAACAGAATGAGGAAAGTAAAATACATTTATTAAACTGGAACTAAAGCTACATAATAATATCTCAAAGCATCAAATGAAACATAGAATAGTGTCATGTGTTTACAAATTTGATTTTTGCAAACCAAAAATTTACGTGTGATGATGGATGGATGAAAAACTGGCAGCGTGATGATGGATGCAGGGATGATAGTGTGTTAGGCTCATAAATATAATATGACTTTTGCAATTAAATCATCTTTTAAGAAAGATTTCTATCATTACAATATGTTTACTGACAATTTTACGTTCAGGTAAAATTGTAATGATGTATGGCATACATCATGGTTCCCATAGTTTGGCAAATAATTTTTACATATCAAGGTTTCACCTTCCAATTAAATGAACTATTGAGTTGGCATTGCCACAACATTCAAAACTGACAACCTAATGCAACCACATTAAATATCAAAAGAAGCAATCAGAAACAGGATAACACTGCAACAAAAGCAAGTTAAGTTTCAAAATCACATGCAACTATGCAGATGCAGATGTTGAAAAATAAACGCCTTAATAGAAGTGATAAATACATTTACATAACTACCGAATACCTACCAAAATTTATTCAAGCTTTTTGCTGCACTACAATATACTTATACGTGTTTTGGATGTGGGTAGCATCAACAACAAAAAAAATACTCCACTTTTGATTATCCCAAAAGCCCATGCTATTCTAAGTCCCTTTTGGATAATGGTGACATTTTTCCGCTTTAAAGTCAGTTTAAATTATCTTAAATATATACGCATACACATATAGTCCTCCATTATATCTTGAATACACAACTTAACTAATACAAAAAATGGGTCTGTCTCGTAAAAAAGCTAAGTTATGACATGGTCCAGAACTTAACCTTTTTACACTTGTTTTGGTTTGCTATGTAAAAGCAAAATAGGAGGAGAAAAGTAAAACGTCACATAATAACTCTCAATGTTTAAAAAAAACTAAATAGATTAGAGCAAATCTCTTGGTGATTTTATTACTTTTCAACAATTAAGGTAGCTTTTTGATAGATTTAAAATATTATATGTGAACATACTTATAGTCTTCAATAAATATATAGAATAATATAAATGATAACCATTCTATTATTTATCACTTATCAGATTTGATTTTATAATTATATCAGAAATATTATATATACAACACATACATAACTGGAAACAACAATCTACATCCAGATACATCTAGCCAAGCAAACATCCCAAGACCGTCCGCACTAAGATAACACATGCTTACGTACACAAAAAAAGACTACCTTAATCAACAGGAAGAATTCACACCCAGGTACCTCTAAGCAAAGGCTTAGCAGATCTTGCTTCACCAAAAAATCTAGATCAAATCAGAACACGACTTATCAGCTCTACTCTCATCGACCTCTCCCTTCAACTCCAACCCGAGCTCCTCCTCCAAATCATCCGAAGCCGATATAAGCAGGAACTCGCACCCTTCATAGTTCAAGAAGTCTGGAGGATCGGTAGGGCCGTACCCTTTACTGCCAAAACGCCCTTGCAAGCTCGCTGGAAAAAGAGCCCTGCACTTGGTTTGAAGCCCTCTAAAACCGCTGTCGGACGACCTGCCCTTGTTAGGGTTCTTTATTTGGATGATAAATGAAGCTTCACGCTCTAAGTGAAGGGACTCTTGAGGCTCGTTGTCCTTGTTTGGGGCAGGGAGTTCGAGCTTGTAGATCAAGTGGGTGTGGGTTCTGTTAGGGTTTAGCTGGTGACGTACTATCCTTAGCCGATTATTTGGAATCGTGCTGAAGTAGCCCTAATTTTTGCAGTTCAGTGGACTAACCGTCGATTGATTGCTGGAGAGACATTGGAGAAGACGGTGGATCTAGAATCGCATGGGATCTGGAACCGTTTCTATTTTCAGCGAAGATGAAGAAGTAATGAGAACTTGAAGCAAGAAACAGATATGAAGGTTGAAAGGGTATAACTGGAATTTCAAAAGGACGCGGTTGATTTCATGTTGATTGAATTATCATTATTAGTAGTAGAGATATATATATATATATATATATATATATATATATATGTATGTATGTATGTATGTATGTATGTGCAAGGATGAAGACTGCCTTAAAAATAAGATTGAAATCTTTCCAAAATTATTTGATTTGATTTCAATGCAAATTAAGCATAATAGTATCTGTTGCCATATATATCCATGTTTGATTAATTACTTAAACCAATTAACATATCTTCTTAAACTGATTATCTTTCCTGTTTACTTTCGATATTTGATTGATTGCATGTATCAATTAATATCTTCTCGTGATAATATTTGAAATATATTTAGCTTTCTTTTAGATAAACACTTTCTTTTTATTACCTTCTAGATAATTTTTCATTTCTCTTAAATCAAGGATCACATTTTGGGAAAAAAGTTTTCCCAAATGTTATTCAGCATGAATTAAGTAAAACAAATTCGTTTCCCTTTAATAAAGTTCCAAAAAGGCCGTTCGTAAATTTTTTTGTTAAATTTTGTTTTTACATGAATTTTTTGGATAGAGAATTCTTGGACGTCTCGTTGTACGTTTGATAAAAAACGAGAAATTCTTGTCTCCCTCCACCAAACTATCGTCCAATAGAATATTTATGTTTTCACAATCAAAGTCCCACTTAAAACGCAAATTGTTTCAACTATTATAAACCCTAGATTCGCCCCCCGATTCCAATTGGGGAAAAATAACAGTTGATCTTAATAGAGTTGGAAGATGCAAGGAAGATACAGAAACGCAGACGAAGGAAGAGGCTACAACTCAAACCCTAGCTTTCGGAATTTCAACAATCGAAACAAATTAAGCCACAACCGAAACAATAGCTTCAGCCGCAGGTCTAATTTACCCCCGCCCCCGCCTTCTAAACAAGAAATTTTAATGCGAGCTGGAAAACTCGCAGCTGAATATTTAGTATCTCAGGGACTTTTAGCCCCTGAAAAACTGCCTCAAAGCAGAGGGCAAAACGGTAGAGTTCAAGATTTTAGGGGGCAGAATCGTGCTGCGAACTCAAGGAGGTATGACGACGACGACGACTTTGATGATGAATCAGCTCGTGGGAAGAGAAGAATGGGTGAATATGATAGAGAATATTACGATAATGAAACTGACGACGACTTTTCACGGGCAGGCTATCGCAAAGAAAGAAAAAGTGGGTTTGATCAGCTGCCAGCTAGGAGTGAAAATACTATGGAATCTGGTTCAGAAAATCAAGATATTACAGAAGATAGTGGTTCAAAGATTAGCTCTTTGAGCTTGAAAAAAGATGCATTGCACGAAGTTGTTGGTGACAACGTAGTTGTCAACTCAGAGGTTAATAATGAAGATCGAAGTGCTGATGTTTCGAATAAGAAAATTTTAGCTGAAGAAAATGAGGGTGAGAGTGGGAAGAGTGTGAAAGATGATGTAATGAAAGTTGTACAACAAGAAAGCCTGAAAGTTGAAGAAGCTGTTGATGCTGAAGTGAAGAATACTGAATCAAACGAGGAAGAGAATAAGAACGAAACTGACATGATTGCGCTTGAGGAGAGTAATAAAAGGAAAAGAGAGGAAAATGATTTGCCAGTGAGTAATGTTGAAGCGAAAGAGTCAAGCCCAGATGAAGAAGTAGTTGCTCCTACTGAAGTTGAGGAGGGAAAACCTGAAGGTGAAATTGACGTGAAGATTCAAGAGGAGGAGAAGCAGCTTACTTCCGAACCGTTCAAAACATGTGATCTGAATTTTATAGATGCTCCTGAAGTTACTGAACTTGCTGATACCGAGCAAGTTACCGAACTTCCTATTGATACTGAACCTACAGAATTCAATAATGGCAAAGAAGTTTCCACAAAAATTGAGCTTCCTGTAAGTGATAACAGCAGTAGAGGAGGCATTGAATTCGACAAGAATCCATGTGACGAGGACAAAGTAGTTCAAGTTATTAGTTTAGAAGATGACGTTGCAATGGATGCCAGCCACAGTAGCAAAGGAGGTGATGAATTTGACAAGGTTTCATCTGATGAGGACAAAGTAGTTCAAGTTATTAGCTTGGAAGATGACGTTGCAATGGATGCTAGTAGTTCCAGCCCTCCAAAACCAAAGTATGTTTATTTCCTAGCGTAAAATATTTCTGTATGATATCGTTATGTTTCCATTGATCATGAGTTTGAATCTTGGACCCTGTCCCTTGAAAAATATGTTTCGAAGGGCTAGCGCTCAATGTGTTTGTCCCAGGCCCCCATTTCAGATAGATTGCGTATAAGTTTTTTTTTTTTTTTTTTAATTTTTTTTTTTGCTGTTACTTTAGGGCCTGAAATATTCGTTATTGTAGGGATGAGGAGCCAGCAAGGGAAGAACCAGTATATCCAAATCTGGACAGTTTTCTGAACCAGCCTGAACACGCTGATCTCACTAGCATTCAAGATGGCTATTCACTTGAATTTTCAGATTTTCTTGAGCCATCAGTTCCTAATCATCTTACCAACCTTGAATCCAGAATCGAGGTATAAAGCATAAATCAACATGAATCATGATTTTGTTAACAGTACAGCATTACAAGTTCTCAATGTACTGTAAATGTTGAGTTTACAACAAACTTATGCCTACAACTCTCTCTTTTTGCCAGGGTGTTCCAAATGACGATGATTCCATATATGGACTTGGAGGGATGCCTATAGGTAGTGCATCTTTCTATCTACTTTATTAAACTTTAAAATACATACGTACGTGCACACGTGCGTACGTACGTTACATACATAGAGTATGCAAGTTCAATTGTAGTTTAATTATCAAGTATGCCGGCTTCAAAGGTTAACTTACTGGCCTTCATATCATGTTATATTTCCCTGTGCAATAAGCTCTTGTGTAGATCACCAATTTTCTTAGACTGCAACTCCATAGTATGTTACCATTTTTCTTGGTAGGAGCTGTTCAATATATAGAAGCCATTCATTCCACCATTAGGTTGTATGCATTCGCCTCGTTATAAGGCCTTCCATTTTGACCTTATCCAGTGTTTTGCAACTTTGCGCATCATAACTTGTGCATATTTTCATCTATTTTTTGTGTATTCTGGGGGATAAGCTATGTGTTACAAATAAAGAAAAGCATATAGATACTCTGGAAGATGCTAGTATTTGGATGGAACAATTCAGTTCTATTCATGTTTTTCTTCTTTTTATCATAACAAAGATAATAATAAATTTGTTTGCAGATTTTATGGAGGTTTGGGACCAACCTACTCAAGACTATGGAAAATTCTTTTGATCTCTACGGTACCGTATGATTTTAGCTGCTTATATCTGGATTCAGTAATAAACAGCCTCTCAGTTGTATTACTAGGTTATTTATAATGAGGTTTAGTGCAAGAGCTACCTCTTCTATCATAAATTATTTGTATCTTCACATTGTGTTGAGCAAGAGAATCTCTCTCTTTGTACGTCACTTATTATTTTTCGTGGTTTACATTGTATTGTTTGTATGAAGAACTGCTGTGCACCAGCTGCACTTTGTAATAAGGAATTGCATCATACCCATACCCGTATGTTGTAGGCCGTAATCTTGTAACTTGCTACCAAAACAATTCGTCTCAATATAAAAAATGGATTTTTTTAATTTTTAATTTAGCTCTGATTTAAAACTTGAGGTGAAGTCTTGGCGTAACGGTTATGTCACCCGCATGGTGATCAGAACGTCTAGGTTCGAGTCCGGAAACAGCTTCTTCGCAATGCGAGAGAAATGCTGCATACATTATCGACTTCTCTAGAGCCAGCTATCGTAAGGGAGTCTCGTCAATCGGGTTCCACCTTTTAGCTTTGATTTAAAACTTGAGATGTAGTCTTGATGCAACGGTTAAGTCACTCGCATGCTGATCTGGGCGTCCAGTTTTGAGTCCGGAAACAGCCTCTTCGCCAACGATGGAAAGACTGCGTACGTTATCGACCTTCCCAGAACTCGCTATCGTGCATGTGCCTTGTGCCCTGAGTTTCACCTTTTAGCCCCGATTTAAAACTTAATCATGCAAATATGCCTTTTTAAAACTATTTACAAATATAAGTCACATTTGGTCATCTCAACGCTACATTTGGTCATCTCAACGCTACGCTGCAAAATTACATCTTGACATTTCAAAAAGCGTCGGCAATATTTCAGAAAATACACATATTTTTCAAAAGTCTGTGGTGTTTATCTGTTTACCATGGATGACTATTCAAATAGTACCTGTTGATTAGATCCTGAAAAAAAATACATTGTCGACATTTTGAAATGTTGTCAGAATTTTTTTAACATTGTTGTGCTTACATGATCAAAAGTGATTTAAAAAGTGATCTATATTTCCTGATTAAAATTTCAAACAAACCCAAATTTAAAAAGTTCTCTATGAAAAACTTGTCATGTTGGTACATTCTTTGCCATAAACATGATAGGCATCAACGGCTTGATGTTTGGTTCAGCTAGCTGGCAAGAAATTGGTTGTCGATGAAAAGTACAAACGGTGCCCACCTTAACAAAATAAATGCATCGTTCTTTGTACTGTTTTGATGATCACAAAGAGGAATCCAATGCACGAGGCTCCTCTACAGTAACATGTCTGCGCAGATAATAATATAAACGGTCTTTTTCTCGCATTGCGAAAAGACTGTTTTCGAACTCGAATATGAACAATTAAATCATCGTGTGGATGACTTAACCGTTACGTCAAGATGCATGTTTTGATTATCATATTGCCCCAAAAATATATTGGTGAACACAAATAGTTTAAAACGGAGTTCCCTTCTAGCTTTCATTGAAACAATAAATAATTTATTGTTTTAGTTTGTATAGAGGCTTTACAATTGCAAATCCCGAGCTCTCATTTTGTAGTGAACAAAACGACAAATGTTTTTCTGTTTTTTAACTTACCCCACCGGCCGAGCTCCTTTTTTTGGGTTGAAATGTTGGGTAATTTCACAAGCAGCCATATTTTAAGTCCACTTTTGAGTTGGATCCATGCTTCAATTACATCGGATTAGTTAATTATCTTGTAGCCTTTCGTCCAGATAATCAAGATGATATTTGTATTTCAAGCATTGAGGTATAGAGAGAAATCAAAACAGGAGTATGTATAGATAACAACTTGTGATTCTCATATGAAATTGATAAACCAAAGAGAAAAATAACGGCCAAAGAGTCTAGAAGGCTTACACTTGCACGCGTTCAAATGGACGAATGGGCATTAGAGTTGCTTTGTCGATACACTTGGGCACGGGTTGGGGTGGACTGAATTTGAGCTTTTGTGCGAGTTACGAAATACCCACGTAGATTTATGCAAAATAGATCTTAGCCATAAATACACTAAGGGGTGTGTGAAAAGTGTATGTCAACCATTTGAAATTAACTAGCAATTTTAACTTATCTGCTTGAAAGAGTAATAGAATAAGAAGTATATGCAAATAATAAATAATAAATGCACTGTAAAATAAAACTAAAGAGAAAAGGACATCAGGAATTTTATACTGATTTAGATATACAATCTTACGTCCAATCATATATTCTACGTACATAATTTCACTATTACTTCTTATTTTCCATCGGTGACAAAAACACCTTTACAATCTCGTAATTCTATGGGTGTTAAAATATACATTTCCTCTTGATTTTCTACTAACGATAAAAACACATTTCCTTTACAAAGTAAAGTAGAGACAAGTCGATATATCTTCAATACAAAATCATGCAGTTTTGATACAATGATCCTATAGACCTCCAACGGCAGTATATCTTTGAAATCAGTGAGAAATATGATAAGACTTGACAGAGAACGATTAAGAATTCAAGTACAAAGTCTCTACCTTTTTATGGTTTGCAAATCTTTAAAGATTATGATTGAGAATTCAAGAACGATTAAGAATTCAGGTACAAAGTCTCTCAAAAATATAAGAATGAAGAGTAAGAGAGAATTTGGAAACTGACGATAGAATTCCATTTTTCATGCCTTCTTAAATATAAGATGAAAGAATATGTCTGTTGTTGAAGAGCTGACGTCAAAATTCATTCATTTGGATTTTAAAAAATCAAATAACTGCATCTATATCGAAATAAAGCAAAATGGTATGTTGACATATCCACGGCAATTTTTGCTTTTATTTTTTTAAAATTCAAATAGGCACTTCCATGCTCCATAACTTAAAAATGTATGGTTATATGAAGATGTTTAAAGGTGAATTTGAGTTAAATGAAAGAATAATTTCAAAAGATATTGTTATGAGGTCTTTAATGGAAATGATAAGACTCTGTATGTCTACATAACACTTCTTGTATCTTTGTCTTTGAAGCGCTTGTATTTTGTTTGTCTTGAGTCAAACATATCTTTCATTTGCTTGATTCCATTTTTCATATATATATATATATATATATATATATATGTATGTATGTATGTATATATGTATGTATGTATGTATGTATATGTATGTATGTATGTGTGTGTGTGTGTCTATATATATATATATCATTTGCTTCATTTCATTCATTGAGTATCTTGTATATCTCTATGTTATATCTCCATAATTTACCAGAAAATTCTACACAACTTGGAGAAAAGTTAGTAGCAACATTTATATCATTGTTGTCATCAAAATCAATACTTAAAGTATTAACAATCTCTCTTTTATGATGATGACAACTATATATAAATAAGAGATAAAATATAACATTTCGACTTTTGACTCCCCTCAACTATACGCAGCCCCTAACATTTTGTCGTTTTTCAGTAAAATGAGCAATCCTTTTACGGAAGAGAGCAGTAATGTAATTTTATTTCACACTTAATGGGGTTGCCAACAAGCCTGGCAGGTAACAAAAAACGCCATTATAGAAAGAAAAATTGAAAACCCTCGCATAAAAATAAGAAATAAAAACATAAGATTCAGAATATGAAATATACTAGAATCCAAAATAGAGCCGACGCTGACATTAGTCGAACAAACTCTGAGAGAGCCAATCTAACCCAGTAGAAGAAATCTACGGTATCGGCTCCGCATCCATATTCCACTCATAGAATCTCTATAGCCTATACTGTCCAAGCCATAGAAACCTATTAGTTCTGAAAAAGCTCAACAAAAGACGTAAGTCCCACACATATATATGTATATAAAAGGGCTTACACACACTGTGCATGTGTATGGAGGTAGCAACATTGTAGAAAGTTTTGTACCTAAATTCAATTATTTAGTAGATTAGAAGAGTTTAACAAGTTATCTTCATTAAAACAAATAATTATAACAATTATTAAGACCATACGATGTCTCATACAGCTGTATTTTACTTTTATCTTTAAATTGTGAATGTAACTTTTTGCCCTTTTAAGAAAAACTTAAAAGAATACATTTTTGCCAATTTGTAGCTAGGATTTACAATCCAGTTGTAATTAAACAATGCAATAGCATAGGTTAGGTTATCAAAATGAGTGTTAGTGCTATTAAACATTCTTTGATCCATTTCAAAACATAAGTACCAATGAGAGATTTTGAGGATGATGTCAAATAAGATTCTATAACATTTGGTGTACTGAAATCTAAGAACATTTCAGTAGCAGTCACAATTAAAATTAGGGTTGTTCATATTAAACTCGAAAATACAGAAAATGTTTAAGAGTATAGAGTTAGTCGGGGGGTAAACATAGTATATGTGTGCTATGTCTTCTATGATTGAGTTACAAAAAACAAAATTTTCATCTATAAGCATATGTTTTTTCTTTAAGAATTTGGTTGTGTTTAATTTCTTGTGTATAACTAGCCACATGTTAGAGATGATACCGGAATTCGTGAAGAAGCGTCGCCATTGGAGAAGCTTCGAGGAGGAGCTCCAAATCCAAAGTTATGTTGCTGAAGATGCCGAACCAAGTATTTGGTTCGGTGGAGGAGATGCTGGACCAAATACCAAAGATTTGGTCCGGTGGAGTTCGTTCGGTGACAAGGTGGAGCTTGTTCGGTGGAAGACCAGACTTGAATTTTGGTCCGGTAGTAGTGCTTCGATCGGTAGTGAAGGCAAGAGGAAGTTTCATTCGATGAATGGTGATGCCAGATCAAAGATTTGGTCCGGTGGTGATGTGGTTCGGTGGCCAGTGCAATGCTTGCCTAGAAGAAGCGGATAATTCTGAACGGAATATCTCATTCGGTATTCGGACATTCCGGACCAAAACCAATTAGAAGGCCGAACCAAATATTTGGTTCGGTGTTAGAGCAGTGCCGGACCAGATGCATGCCGAACCAAAAGTACCGCTCCAGATGTTTGGTTCGGGATTGGGAGATGCCGGTCCAGACCTTGTGTTTGCCGAACCAAATCTTGCCGAACCAGATTTGGTGAACCAAACCTCAGAGCTGCTAGCAGCCACCCCTCCTCATACCTTCACTCTATAAATAGGGGAGCTTCTGGACAACAATGGTAGCCGAAATTGAGAGCTAATTTCAGTAAATTTCAGAGCCATCCTAGAGAGCTGAAACTCTGCAGAATTTTGTCTATATTATAAATTCTTCTTATGTATAGCCTCCAAAAGCGAATCAATCTTGTAACTCTAATCTTTGAGTGATTAATAAAATCTTCTCTCCCTAAGTGGACGTACACTGCCTCGCGGTAGTGGAACCACTATAAATACTAGTGTTAACTTGCATTACATAGATCTATGACTGTCTGTTTTGATGTTCATCTTTTATTTGTTCCGTCTCACTACAATCACGATCTAGTTGTTTTCTGCTGCGTTGGGTTTTTTATTCCCTTAGACTGAGCAGGATTTATAATTCCAAGTCCTCTTCCTCTTTGGATTTACAAGTAACAAGATAGTTAATACTAGTGCAGGAGTGGTCTCCATTCTAAAGGAAATTTCTTCTTATTTTATCAATTATTCATTTTGAAAAAAGATAATAAGACATCCAATAGATCGGAAGAACCGACAGGACAAAGTTAATTAAGATGATTCTGCCTACTTTAGAAAGAAGTTTATTATTCCAATTGACAGTTTTGTATTAACCTTATCATTATCACTTGATAATCCTCCTTATTTAATTTGGTTGGTTTAATCAAAAATCCTAAATATTCTATTGGGAATTTGATGGCTTTACAATTGAGGGTATTAGCAACAAAATTTTCAAACTTATATATATTATTCAGGACTAAAACTGAGGTTTTATCCAAATTAATTTTAATACCCGACACCATCTCGAAACTACATAAATTGAATTTAAGAGCTATGATGTGTCGGAGTAAATGTGATGTAAATGGCATGGTACCATCCGTGAATTGAAGGACTAAAAGCCCATCTTTAATAATAACATTTCCTAAGCTTTCTAGAACCCCATTCGAAATCAAAAGCATGATGATCCCAGTAAAAACATCCACAGCTAAGTTGAACAGTAATGGGGACAAATGATCTCCATGTCTAAGACCGCACTTCGTGAATTTTATTTCCTCAGGGTACGTTGACTATTATACTCAAGATTTTGAATTTGAGCAAAGTCATAATCTAACGTATCCATCTGGTATTGAAACCCCGACCAACAATAAATCTTTGAGAAAAACCAGTCAATTGAATCAAATGCTTTAGCGAAGTTAAGTTTGAAGAGGGCACAAGTGATATTTTTCTTACAACAATAATTAATAAATTTTTGGACTACGATGACCCCGTTTGTGATATTTATGTTTTGATAAAAGTGGATTTGGTAGTGTCAATTAGATTGTCATATTGGTACCTAGCATATTAGCTAAAACATTTGAAATAATTTTAAAAGAATAGTTATTTAATGAAACATGCCTAAAATCTTTGAGCTCTATCGCTCCCACTTTCTTGTGGAGCAGAATGACGTTAGTAAAGTTAAATCTTCCCAATTGTAGGTTATTACTGTAAAATTCGTCAATTTTTTTAATTAAGACATCTTTTAAAATGTGCCAATTTGTTTGTAGAATGGTATGGAAAATTGGTTCGAACATGATGTTTTGTCACTAGATATATCGCTAATGGTCCTAAAGATCTTCTCTTTTGAGAATGAACTGTCCAGATCTATTGCGGTCCTGGTGTTTATGGGGTTATAAATCAGTCCACCTTGCAGTAATTCTGTGACCTTTGATAGTTCCTAAGTTGTCTTTGTAGTAGTTAGTAAAGACATTATTAAGTTCATTTTGATCTGAAATTTCCTCATTGTTAATGAGTAAGGAACTGGTGGTGTTACTATGCCTATGACCATTGGTTACCTTATGGAAAAATTTGATATTTTTATCCCTCTTATTCATCCATTGGACCCTTGACCTTTGTTTCCACATTTTTTCTTCATGTTTAATGACTTTGTCTAGATCTTCTTTAAGGTTCAAAATTACATTTTGCTTGGACAAGTTTATAATTCTTGTTTCTTCTACATTATTTGATTTTAAAATTTCAAAAGGTAACGTTTATTTTTTATTTTTAATGTTACCGGAAATATCTTTATTCCATTTTTCAAGAAATATTCCTAGGTCTCCAAGTTTACTTAAGAAAACGTTAGCAATATTTTTGAAATATTTGTTGTTATCTTAACTCATAGAAAACCATTTATTTGTAATTAGATCAATATAATTACTTTCCAACAACCATATCATTTCAAATCTAAAGTGTTATGTAGAGGGAGGTGATTCTCACAAAAAAGAATAATGGGACTTTGATCTGAATCAACTCTAGATAAACCCTTAACATGCAATAGCGAGACTTGTCTTCCATCTCCTCGGCAGTGAAAAATGATCAAAAAGCGCCATTGAAGGAGCTGCTCTTGATGAAGATGAAGACTGATGACTTGAAGATGGATGAGGAGCAAATGATAATGATTCTTTTGTGTTCTCTTCCGGAGCGATACACAAGTTTCACTAACAGTCTTATCTACGCTAGGGATACATTGACAGTAGAAGATGTGAAGTCAGGCCTTCTATCTGAGGGCTTGAGAGATCAGATGAAGGAGATAAGTGAAGAAAGTAGTAGTCACGACCTGTTTGTTGAAAGAGGTAGAGAAGATAAGAAGAATTGGCACTCTAGAGGGCGTTCCAAGTCCAAGAAGCCCGGTAATGGCAGGAGAGGAAAGTCTAAGGACGGGAAGTGCTTTATCTGTAAGAAACCTGGTCATTGGAAAAAGGATTGTCCCGATTTAAAGAAAAAGGAAGAAGACGGATCTTCATCATTAGCGGTGGAGAAGTCTGTATCTGACGACGTGTTGTCTATAGCAATATCGGATGTCTCAGACCATTGGGTGCTGGACTTGGGGGCGTCTTTCCATATGACGCCTAATAAGGATTACTTCAGTTCTTTCGTTGGATGAGAGGGAAGCTCTATTCTTATGGGTAATGATGCTAACTGTAGAGCAATGGGTGAACGTACAGTGAGGATCAGGATGTTTGACGGAGTGATATGCATTTTGACAGATGTCCGGTATGTTTTAGGTCTTCGGAAGTCCTTAAATTCTTTAGGACAATTGGCATCTTTGTGATGCAATGTAACTATCAAGAAGGATAGTCTGAAGGTTTCGAGAGGTGCACTAGTTCTTATGAAAGGAGATGTGTTCTGAAATCTGTATTTGCTAAAAGGAACCACAGTTCATGGAGAGTCGTTTGTTGGAGTAAACAGTTCTCGTGCTTTGGATGCCACAAGGCTTTGGCATCTCAGGTTAGATCATATTTCAGAGAAGGGCTTAGAGTTGCTTCGAAGTCGGAAGATGATCAAAGGAGAAAGCTTCAACAAGATGGACTTTTGCCAGTAGTGTGTGTTAGGCAAGCAAACTAAAGTATCTTTTGGAGTTGGACTCCATAGATCGAGGCGAGTACTTGATTACGTGCATACAGATGTTTGGGGACCGGTTGCTACTCCTTCTCTTGGAGGAGCAAAGTATTTTATCTCTTCCATTGATGACTTTTCTCGGAAAGTATGAGTATATGTGATGAAGGCCAAATCAGAGAGTTTCGAGAAGTTCAAGGACTGGAAAGCGCTTGTTGAGAACCAATCTGGTTCTAAGTTGAAGGTGCTGAGATCTGATAATGGCGGTGAATTTGTCTCTATGAAGTTCCTCGACTTTTGTAGACAGCATGGCATTCAGAGACATTTCACTACACCCGACGATCCGCAATCCAATAGGGTTGCAGAAAAGATGAACGTGACTCTACTGGAGAAGGCTCGTTGCTTGAGATTGACGGCGGGCTTGTCTAGAGCCTTTTGGGCTGAGGTATTATCAACTGCGGTGCATATCATAAATCGAATTCCGTGCTCATCTATAGATGGGAAGATTCCAGAGGAGAAGTAAAGAGGTAAAGCAGTGTATCTTGGTTACTTCCGAAATTTTTGTTGTCCTGTATACGTTCACCATCATGTGATGATAAGTTGGAGGCTAGAGCATACAAGGGTATACTAATGGGATACACCGATGGTATCAAAGGGTATCAAATTTGGAACCCTGTTGATCGAAAGATTGTTCATTCTAGACATGTTACTTTTGACGAGTCTGATATGTTCAATCCGAAGGAAAAGCTACCTACCACATCAGAAGAGTCTGATAGGCCTAAGGAGATGGAAGAAGTTCCCATTTTCCAGCCAAATAGTAGAGTTGTTGTTGATGCTGTCGAGGAAAACACAGTTGATGAACATCACAGGATAGTCCACAGGTACCTTCTAGTAGTGCTAGTGATGTGCATGAATCTAGAGGAAGTTCAGTTCAAGGTGAAGCTGAAAAGGAGTTTAGGCGAAGCAGTACCTATCCGGGTCAGTCGTAGGACTATTAGGCCGCCCGGAAGGTATGGTAATTGGTAGTTTGCGAACCTTAGCCTTGGTGATCTGTTTGACTATACCCTACATGTGGTTCTTGAGGAGCCGCTTGACCTTGATGAAACTTTGAAGTCATGTGATAGTTCGAAGTGGATGTGCGCTATGGAAGAGGAGTTAGAGTCGTTGAAGAAGAACAAGACTTGGGATTTGGTACCACCCCCTCAAGGAAGCCGAGCCATAGGTTGCAAATGGGTGTTCAAGGTGAAGGATGATGGGAGATACAAGGCTAGACTAGTTGCTAAAGGGTTTTCACAAAGAAAGGGATTGGAGTATGATGAGATATTCTCTCCAATAGTGGGGCATATGTCCATCCGCATTTTGTTTGCTATCGTCGCAGCTCACGACTTGGAGCTGGAGCGAATGGACGTGAAAACTGCTTTCTTGCATGGAGACTTGGATGAGACCATCTACATGAAGCAGCCAGAAGGATTTGTTGTAGATGGGAAAGAAAATTGGGTTTGAAAATTGAAGAAGTCATTGTATGGACTTAAGCAGTCGCCTAGACAATGGTACAAGAGGTTTGACTCCTTTATGCTTTCACTTGGTTTTGATCGTAGCATCAAAGACGCTTGTGTGTACTTCAAGTATTTAAAGAATGGTAGATGGGTGTACCTACTCTTGTACGTGGATGATATGTTGATTGCTTCCAAGGATAAAGCTGAAATCGATAGTTTAAAGCGAAAGCTAAAAGCGGAATTCGAAATGAAGGACCATGGAGAAGCAAAGAAAATTTTAGGTATGGAAATCCAAAGGGATAGAAAGCTAGGACTTTTGAGCCTCACTCAAAGGGAGTACATTCGAAAGGTGCTTGCTCGGTTTAGCATGGAAGGGGTAAAGACAATTAGCACACCCATGCCTTTGCACATACAACTTTCTAGTAAAGGCTCTCCGATCTCGGAAAAGGACAAGGCTTATATGATCAAATTCCCATATGCAAGTGCAGTTGGCAGCTTGATGTATGCCATGGTCTGCACTAGGCCTAACATTGCACAGGCGGTTGGATTGGTTAGTAGAGTCATGGCGAATCCAGGAAAGATGCACTGGGAAGCAGTGAAGTGTATCTTCAGATACTTTAGAGGAACTGCAAACCATGGACTTGTCTTTGGCGGTAGAGATAGAGATTTCAGGTTGGTTGGATTTTGCGATTCTGACTATGCTGGTGATAGAGATCGAAAGAAGTCAACCTTCGGATATGTGTTCACCATTGGTGGGACAATGATCATTTGGAGAGCGAGGTTGCAGACGATTGTGGCTTTGTCTACTACAGAGGCAGAACTCATAGCTGCGGTTGAAGCAGCTAAGGAAGCGCTTTATTTGAGGTGACTGTTGTGTGATTTGGGCTTTGAATACGAAGGAGTGAATGTATACTGTGATAGTCATAGTGCAATTCACTTAGCTGAAAATCTGGGGTTCAGCTCGAGGACGAAGCATATTTTGGTGAGAGAGTCGTTCCTTGTCTCGATGAGTGAAGAGAAGCTAGTTCGTCTTCAGAAAGTTCACACAAAGGAGAATGCAGCAGACATGTTTACCAAGTTGTTGCCTGTTGTTAAGTTCGAGCATTGCTCGGACTTGATTCGCTTAATGAAGTGCTAGGTGCCACGGGGGGAGAGTTGAGATGGTTCACGGAGAGGTTTGTTTTCATGGTGGAGATTAATAGGTTCTACACGGACTGAGTACTTCAAACACTTTGTTGACGGGCGGTGGTCTTGCCGGAGTTCGTTGACAGAGTATAATGGGTGATGGCATTGCCGAAGCTCATTGGGTAAGTATCCATCGCTTGGAACATGAAGGTGTAGATGAAGTTGGAAGGCTTGTATGGAATTCGGTATCAAGGTGGAGATTGTTAGAGATGTTACCGGAATTCGTGAAGAAGCGTCTCCATTGGAGAAGCTTCGAGGAGGAGCTCCAAATCCAAAATCACGTTGTTGAAGATTCCGAACCAAGTATTTGGTTCGGTGGAGGAGATGCCGAACCAAAGTTTTGGTCTGGTGGAGTTCGTTCGCTGACAAGGTAGAGCTCGTTCGGTGGAAGACTGGACCAGAATTTTGGTCCGGTAGTAGTGCTTCGATCGGTAGTGAAGGCAAGAGGAAGTTTCGTTCGATGATGGGTGATGCTGGACCGAAGATTTGGTCTGGTGGTGATGTGGTTCGGTGGCCAGTGCAATGCTTACCTGGAAGAAGGGGATAATGTCGAACAGAATATCTCGTTCGGTATTCGGACATGCCGGACCAAAACCAAGTAGAAGGCCGAACCAAATATTTGGTTCGGTGTTAGAGCAGTGCCGAACCAGATGCATGCCGAACCAAAAGTACCGCTCCAAATGTTTGGTTCGGGATTGGGAGATGTCGGTCCAGACCTTGAGTGTTGTTTTTCGAACCAAATCTTGTCGAACCAGATTTGCCGAACCAAACCTCAGAGCTGTTATATAGCAGCTACCCCTCCTCATATCTTCACTCTATCAATATGAGAGCTTTTGGACATCAATGGTAGCAGAAATTGAGAGCTAATTTCAGCAAATTTCAGAGCCATCCTAGAGAACTGAAACTCTGCAGAATTTTGTCTATATTATAAATTCTTCTTATGTATAGCCTCCAAAAGTGAACAATCTTGTAACTCTAATCTTTCAGTGATTAATAAAATCTCCTCTCCCCAAGTGGACGTACACTGCCTCGCGGTAGTGGAACCACTATAAATACTAGTGTAATTTATTTTCTTGCATTGCATAGATCTGTGACTGTCTGTTCCGGTGTTCATCTTTTGTTTATTCCGTCTAACTACAATCACGATCCAGTTGTTTTCCGCTGCGTTGGGTTTTTTATTCCCTTAGACTGATCATCTGTAGGGATTTTCCCCAACACCACATACGTACGTTTGTTTAAGGGGAAGCATGGACTTTCCAATCTGAGGATGATGAGTAAATTTTGTTGTTTTCCCAACACCAACTCTTAATATCACTAGCATAGTCTATGTTGTATAACTCGAGCTTAGAACAAAGTGTTATAAATTGAGTTAAGGTACGACCTTCAAGGGTACTGTTGAAACTAAAATTCCACGGAAAATCATTATCAGGACTAGAGAGCTTAGAAATTAATGTGTTGTTAAAGTAACATCTATCAAAAAGTTCCTTGAATTTCACTTTAAAGGAATATCTGAAATCCAGCTATCATGCAAAAAAGCAGTGTTTTTACCATAACGAATTATATTATTAATAGCCGAACTACAAATATTAAAAGACTTCAAAATGGATTTCCAAAAAAGTGATACATTATTGAAGTTAGAGAAAATATGATAAAGGTTATAGGTTCTATCATAAAATTGAATTGAGATCATTTCTTTCTACATAAGATATTCATTACTATTGTTAAATTCCCAAAGTCATTTTCCTAGTAAAGATACATTTAGGGTATGGAGATTTATAATTCCAAGTCCTCTTCCTCTTTGGATTTACAAGTAACAAGATAGTTAATACTAGAGCAGGAGTGGTCTCCATTCTAAAGGAAATTTCTTCTTATTTTATCAATTATTCATTTTGAAAAAAGATAATAAGACATCCAATAGATCACAAGAACCGATAGGACAAAGTTGATTAAGATGATTCTGCCTACTCTAGAAAGTTGTTTATTATTCCAATTGACAGTTTTGTATTAACCTTATCATTATCACTCGACAATCCTCCTTATTTAATTTGGTTGGTTTAATCAAAAATCCTAAATATTCTATTGGGAATTTGATGGCTTTACAATTGAGGGTATTAGCAACAAAATTTTCAAACTTATATATATTATTCAAGACTAAAACTGAGGTGTCAGAGTAAATGTGATGTAAATGGCATGGTATCATCCGTGAATTGAAGGACTGAAATCCCATCGTTAATAATTACATTTCCTAAGCTTTCCAGAACCCCGTTCGAAATCAAAAGCATGATGATCCCAGTAAAAACATCCATAGCTAAGTTAAACAGTAATGGGGACAAATGATAGCCTTGTCCAAGACCGCCCTTCGTGAATTTTATTTCCTTAGGTACGTTGACTATTATACTCAAGATTTTGAATTTGAGCAAAGTCATAATCTAACGTATCCATCTGGTATTGCAACCCCGACCAACAATAAATCTTTGAGAAAAACCAGTCAATTGAATCAAATGCTTTAGCGAAGTTAAGTTTGAAGAGGACACAAGTGATATTATTCTTACAACAATAATTAATAAATTTTTGGACTACGATGACCCCGTTTGTGATATTTATGTTTTGATAAAAGTGGATTGGGTAGTGTCAATTAGATTGTCATATTGGTTCCTAGCATATTAGCTAGAACCTTTGAAATAATTTTAAAAGAAAAGTTAATTAATGAAACATGCCTAAAATCTTTGAGCTCTATCGCTCCCACTTTCTTGTGGAGCAGAATGACGTTAGTAAAGTTAAATCTTCCCAATTGTAGGTTATTACTGTAAAATTCGTCAATTTTTTTAATTAAGACATCTTTTAAAATGTGCCAATTTGTTTGTAGAATGGTATGGAAAATTGGTTCGAACATGATGTTTTGTCACTAGATATATCGCTAATGGTCCTAAAGATCTTCTCTTTTGAGAACAAACTGTCCAGATCTATTGCGGTCCTGGTGTTTATGAGGTTATAAATCAGTCCACCTTGCAGTAATTCTGTGACCTCTGATAGTTGCTAAGTTGTCTTTGTAGTATTTAGTAAAGACATTATTAAGTTCATTTTGATCCGAAATTTCCTCATTGTTAATGAGTAAGGAACTGGTGGTGTTACTATGCTTATGACCATTGGTTACCTTATGGAAAAATTTGGTATTTTTATCCCTCTCATTCATCCACTGGACCCTTGACCTTTGTTTCCACATTTTTTCTTCATGTTTAATGACTTTGTCTAGCTCTTCTTTAAGGTTCAAAAGTACATTTTGCTTGGACAAGTTTATAATTCTTGTTTCTTCTACATTATTTGACTTTAAAATTTCAAAAGGTAACGTTTATTTTTTATTTTTAATGTTACCGGAAGTATCTTTATTCCATTTTTCAAGAAATATTCCTAGGTCTCCAAGTTTACTTAAGAAAACGTTAGCAATATTTTCGAAATATTTGTTGTTATCTTAACTCATAGAAAACCATTTATTTGTAATTAGATCAATATAATTACTTTCCAACAACCACATCTTTTCAAATCTAAAGTGTTATGTAGAGGGAGGTGATTCTCACAAAAAAGAATAATGGGACTTTGATCTGAATCAACTCTAGATAAACCCTTAACATGCAATAGCGAGAAGTTGTCTTCCATCTCCTCGGCAGCGAAAAATGATCTAAAAGCGTCATCGAAGGACCGGCTCTTGAGTTTGACCAAGTAAACCACCTATTACTAAATGGTAATTCAATCAAATTACCATTACCAATAAATTGGTCAAACTCTTGTATAGCAGAAATGTCACCTTCTCCAAGCGAGCATTATCTAGTCACGTTAAAATCACCACATAATCATCTACTACCCATCGACCGACGGTCAGGAATCTAAATTCTAGGCATTCTCTCCAAAGGGCCCTTATATCAATTTTATTGTGAGGTCCATAAATGTTGGAGGCATTTAAAGTGAATCGTCACTTAAATTGGTGATAATAAGGTGCGCTAAGTGAACATTAGTGGCAATTTGCATAAGTTTAAAACAATTATGTTTCTAACCCGCCATTAAGCCACCCGAGCTACCCTTAGCCGAGAGGTAAACCCAATTACAAAGATAAAATCCTCCTAAACTTTTGTAGAATTGGTAATTAGGACAATCTATTTTAATTTCTTGTAGCAAATTTATATCAATGTAATTATCCTTTAGAAAATACCTAATTTTACTACATTTATCTGGGTTATGCAAACCCCTAACATTCTATGTAACAACCTGCATCACAGTGGGTCTGAATTTTCGCTAAATCAAAAACCTAAATCCATCAAAGTACGGATCATTGATTTGGTATCCTACAAAAAAATAAATGCATATCAGAGCACGATCGAAATAACTCGCAGCAGAACAGTAAAGTATAATAAATCATATAATTACTGACAAAGATTGACATTTCTAATGTCTAGTGTCATTGCCAATGCCAAGCATGAATAATGAAACCTGTCCTTCCATTGTTCCTGCCTTGCACCAGTACATGTCCCTCTGAAGCAATCATGTGGGTTATAATAAGGAGGAGATCAGAACAACGTTCTGGTGACTGGTATATTGTACATTTTACACATAACACTAGTTTATGTCGATTGCGTTCTATTACATGTTTTTTTTTTCATTTTACTCAGTCACCTCAACACCACCTACGCGTACGATATGCCCCACTTATCCGAAGTAGACTATAACTACATACATATACATATATAAGTACCACAGTCCCCATTTGGAGCAAGATACTATCCCCGCCAGTATCCATAACCCGACACCTCGTCAGGATCCATCGTCGATGCATATCACGTCCGTATGGAACTACATCTCATATTACGACTACCTGTACTCCAACTACACATTGGGGAGGGAAACCCGAAATGTCAACTCGCAGGTGTGTCTCATCATCTTTATCCTTGTCCACCTCTTAATGGTAGATTACGCCTCGTCGTGCATCCCGTAGTGCCTAACAACGGCATCACAATAGCTTAGTCGTATTCTATTTCACCTTGGGGATTTACTACTTGTCTGCTTCCTATTGTGGACTCAGCTCCACGGACTATAGAGGACTCAACTCCTCGGACTACCCTCTTCGTTTTTGAAAGATTTCATAGGTTAAATAGCCTTGTCTCTAATAACAAACTAGCAAACAACTATGGCAGTGCATAACCTAACGTGATCTACACTAGTAGGAGGCGTAGCCCATTAGGTGTAACCCAGTCTTTTCCGTTGACCATGTAAGACCGATGACGTACTCAACCCATATACAGCTCATACTCTTGATTTGGTACGAGCCGCTCACAATCCTATTTAGATTGCCTAATGCAATCAAGGCAATACCCCCTAGTTTATTAAAGTAGACTCTACTGAGGATATTCCTTCACCTATACACAAACGTATATAACTCCATGGGTCCCCCAGTTGGATATATCCTATATCACTATAATGTATACACAACTACTGGTGGCCTCTTGCGGTGGGCAAACTTCTATTGTGTAACACTATTGACCTCGTATTCTAACCTATACTAATGACTGTCATTCTTATTTACTAAGTTAACTTTTACTAATTCACGCCCGTTATAAACTCATAGTTGAGGCTATGTATATATAAATACACATATATATGTTTTTATATATATATATATATGTTTATATATATCTTCATTTATTCTTGTTTAATTATTGTGCCTCCACTATTTACTGTTAATAATATTTCTCTACTTCTTTGTATTTTTACATCTTATTTAGTTTAAGGTCATTTACCGCTTTCTTTTTAAAAGATTTAAATATCTTTTCTCATTTACTTCTCCTTTTTCCCCACTATTTTACTTTCCATTTCTATTCCTTTTTAACCTATAGTTCCCTACTTTGTTTTAGAGGACTATCTATACCTTTTTTATTTTATATATTATGACTTGTCTATCTTTTCATTTCTTTTATTTCATTTCCGTTTTACTTATATTGCGCATATTCTTTTCTTAGACTGTTTTTGTCACATTATAATTCTTTAATTTATCCTTAGAAATTTCTATATTTTAATGCATTTGAATTACATTTCTCTCAAATAGACAGGTTAACACTATGATTTTTTATATCTTATTTGTCTTATGTTTTGAATTACAAGGAATTATTGTTTCATAGTTATTGAAATAGACAGTACAAAATACAGTAGATATCCCTATTCCATACATCTCTTTCTTTTTATGTTTATTCCTTGTTATTTCAAACGCTAAATTTCTAGTTGAAACTTTATAATTCATAGAAATTCACATTGCAACACATTATATATTCTAATAAATTAAAATACTACTTAAATCCCTACAATACTGTGATAACCCAATTTACATTTTTACTTGCACAAGTCATTTTAAACTTACAATTCTAAAATCATCACGTATATTATAAGTTTTGGGAACTACTACTACCACTATATACTAAATTCAGGGACTATTAATACCCAATATTTTCCAGATTTATATAAACCATATATAATTCAAGTTATCAATAACAGAATATGTAGGCATGATTTATAATTTTATTTCTTGTATACAAATTTAGCCTATAACTCTAATTTACATTTCAGGCATACATGAACAGATCTACAACGATATAAATCTAATATTATATAAAATATATAATTTTTCACTCATCTTTTTAGCTTTCTGAATCTCCCGATCTTCCCTGTTATTCTAGTTTGACCCTCTTCTCTTCCTATTTGGATATATGCACAACAAACATACACAGATTTATCAAAGACCTAGATTAAAAAGGAGATTTGGATTTGTTTTACAATATAGATCCAGATTTAAATTTACCTTGGCTTTAACGGTTTAGTTTGACCCTATTGTTTTTCTCATTCATCTTCTACAATTCTAATTGTATGTACTTATAAACTATAACTATTTTTAAGAATTTAGAATTTTTTGGAGAAGAGAAAATTATAGAGCTCCAACGCCAGTCCGAAAATACGAGTTTAGAAGTGAGCATCCAGGTCTGTATTTATAGGGGTTCAAATCAATGTCAGCCGTTTGATTGAATTATATTGAATCCAGGCCGTTTGGCCAGTTATTATTGTCGAATTTCAAACAGCACCGGTCGACTGCCCTGTGCCTATGGTCGACCGCTAACGATCGACCCCTACCGATCGACCAGCGGGGCTCTGGGGTCGATCGATCGCTTGTTATTGTTGTAATTAACAATGTCGTTTGATTTTGTTTTATCTTCTTCCTTTTAAAACCGATTGATATAATTATCTTTCCATTGTCAACTTTCTTAACATTAACTGTCCGTTAAATTTAACTAACGATAATTAACGTTAGCTAATTATCTTTTATTACCTTAATTACATATATAATTATTTTCGATTCTAAAACTCCAAACCTTAATAACTTTTCTGTTTGAACTCGGATTGGAAAACTTTATGTATGAAAATGGATCAGAAAATCGCAACGAACCCAACAGTGCAAGTTTCGTAACCAAATTCTGATGTTTGTAAAAATCTTGTTTTTCGGTATTATTATTTATTAAATTTTTTTTTTAATTAATTATCGTTAAAATTATGGGGTATTACATTCCAACTAATTTATCTCACTATCTAAGTGATATAACCCTCTCAATTTTCTTATTCTTAATAAATTCTATACCAGATCGATCTAGCTCAAAAATGATACCCGTCTTCCTAGCTAGGTCTAACATAGAAGAAGTAGAAATACAATAGGACTATAAGTGCTATCTAGGTAAACATTGGAACCTAAGCTAAACCGGATGCTCTAGTATTTGCAGACCCTGGAATCCCATGCAAACAAGTGATCCTTCTTATGAATCTACCAAGTGAATCTAGAATAGTTATACTAGACAGAGCTTCGATCTGAGCTTCTCCGCCATGACCGACATCCCTCCGCTCATCAACAAAACTATCAACATGGTCTTGCTCGTTCGCATGCTCGGACCCAATAGTATCATCAAAAATTCCCACAGCACCCTTATGCAATTTTGCGCATTCTCCATTAACACAACATGCATTAAATTAGAATCCTCACCTTGGACACATCATGTTCTTGTCCTGCTCGTCTACATAACCAACTAAATTGACATTAAAAACAGAGTTTAAATTTAGTGAATCATCATTAACAACTATATTGACACACTTTGGTGCAACATCAGATCCACCATCCCTCAGCTCACCTTCTTCCCAATCAAGCTCACACCCTTTTTCATGCACACCCGATACATCATCTTCGTGTACACATCCTGTTTCGACAATAGTTTCAGCCCACCATGCTTTCCCATGGCCGCATTAACCAAAGCATTGTTTTCAACATCAAAACTCTCAATTGTAGTATCAACAGTAGCTAAAATATTTTCAGGTGTATAATCGACAAAAAGTATCACAACCCCTTTTAGATTCAGGATCACCACATTGCAACTTATTCATCCCCATCAAATTATTCAACCATCTTTCCATGTTTGGTAGCCAAGCCACCCTCCTCAACTAACACTACCTTACCCGCTACCAAACCACAATTCACACTCTTACCTCCAGCCTTGACAGCCTCGGCTAACCCATAACCTGGTGTAAGCTTACCTCCAGCCAAACCATCAGAAGTCATTGCTATTTCAGAAGTATTAACATCAGCGAGAATGACAACATCCTCTGAATCCATAATGCATTCATCCAATGCATCAGACATATTACGTACGAGTCCTAATTTTAAAACATTCCGTTGATTTCAAACATGAAAAACGCTTACTGGCTGGCTTAAACAGTGGCATTTCGATTTCAGTTGTGGAATTTTGGCCACGAGCAGATTATGAAAAGAAGAAAAAGAGTGAATAGATCATTGACTAACTCTTTTGGGCTCAAATCATCTACTGCTCCCTGACAAGAATGCACATCTGGATCCACATTCATGGAGTCTAGATTAGATAGAGGAATGTATTTAGCAACCGATTGAATACGTAGACTATCATCAGTGGTTTGTACTCTATGACGTTGAAATCTTGAAGCCCGGTTCACCCGAAGCTTGACGGTGGCCGAAGCAAAAGTGTTGAACGCCGCAAGCAGGACTTCCATTCTGTGGAAGAAAAAGTTAGCCGTTGAAGGTGATAAACTGGTGCAAATTTGAGATTGTAGCTGAAGCTATTTTATGTAAGAGTGAACTGAAAATCTTTAGCAGATCTGGGAACATACGAACAGCTAGATCCATGTAGTTTTAGGCAAAGCATTTGTTTTATGGTTAAAGCAGTTGATTTTGGAGAAGGGAGGAATGATGAAGCCCATGTTTGAGAGTGTCTGCGTAGGATGGATAGGATTTGAAATAAGTAGTGGTAAAACTGTAAACTGGTAGGTCATCCATGGATAAGTGATTGAGAAGAGAAGAAGAGCAGTAACGGTTAGATTTGGTCACCATTAGTATATGAAGTTCGGTATTCAAGGAAAAAACATTTTATCTTATATATTTTTACTTTTTTTTCTTCTCCCTTTGTCATGAACAAAAAATGATATAAAAGTAAATGTTAAGCACAACTAGAAAGAAATGTATAATTTTTATGTATACTTACATAAATAAATGGCATAAAGGGAATCAAAGTCTAAACAGAATATGAAATAAAACACACAACATTCTATAAATAGTGAATTTTACAACATTCTCATATAGCATTTGTTGTAAAAATTCTTCTAGGCTCCCGCTGGTTCATCTATTGCAGTATTGCATTGCTAATAAGAAATTAAGATGCTAAATCGGAAATTACCAAAATTAGTGTAAGAGCATTAAATAATGAATCACAAATATAAAAGGAAGTTTTGCTGCCATAATTGAATTGTTAAGCATAGAAAAGAAAATAAAAACAAATTAACCAATAATTATCATTTAATAGTAGTCTATTACTCACATTGGTTGAGTTGGGGACTTAAATCCAATTTCTGAGTTGGGACTATAATTTGGAGCTTTGCAATTTGATGGATTGTAATCTACATGCGCAGCTGCTTGATTTGAGAATTGGAACGATGCAGCCAGGAGGTGCGTTTGAGAGGCGATAGTCGTGTAGCTTCTTCGTTCTAGTTGCGACGGAGGACGAGCCGGGGGAATCGTGAGATGTGAGAAATGTGTTTTCTTTTTTTTTTTTGATTTTTTGTTGCCTCTCTTATACGTTGCCCTAGACTTTTGTCTTTCCCAACTCTGCTATCGGCCGGGCCAGTGCATACTTAATGTTTAATAATATATGTATTAATTAATTTGTTGTACATCTCAATTTATGAACATGTTTTATGTTGTACAATTTGCCATATAAATTTGTTATGATTCATGCATTGTTAAAGTCGATTTTCATTGAACTTTGGTTTATTATATTCTACTCAAGCGAGGATAGACGACGAAGAAACATTTTCATCCAGTAATAACAAAAAAGAAAATGAAAAATGAATAGCAAGACTGCATAAAAGCGTTTATTTATTTTGATTTGCTGGCAGAATATGCAGTAGCAGCCTACATCTTGCATTACAGAGATTCATACAATCATTCCGACTTCAATGAACACAAGTAACTGAAAATCAATTGAAGAACAAGTCTTTGTCTTTGGAGCTAGATACAAATAATTTCAACAGCAGAACAATGTAAAGGCATGTCAGGTCGAAGAAGCTCAGACATAGCTAGGGCTGTATATAGGACAGGACAGTCCGTTGTCCGACTCGGTCCGATGCTGTAAGACGTCCGGTCCGTGTTCGTACGATTCTCATTTAGGATACGAATTAGGACAAGCAATAATGTACGAAAAAACGTCCGTTCGAAAATGTTCGATGTTTTTCTATTGTCCGAACATTGTCCGTCCGTTGTCCGACTCGTACGAACAATGTTCGAAGTTAAAGTTTGTCCGGTCCGTGTCCGTTCGAATCTCTTATAGGACAGGACTAGGACACACCTCCGTCCGGTCCGGTACGACCCGTTTACACCCCTAGACATAGCAGGTGCAACTGGAAAACTAATCAGCACGTGACTGGCCAGCACGAGAAGACAGAATGATACCTACAATGAGGCCATATAGAGCAAGCGCCTCAGCAAATATGAGAATCAGTATCATACCAACAAACAGCTTTGGCTGTTGTGCATTCGCCCTGTCATGCAAACCATGAGATCAATATTCAGTTTTTTGCTGAAACTTTAAAACTTATAGCTTCAATGGTATGATCTATATATCAAACATTTGTAGCGTTATGCACTAACATTCATAACATTATATGATACTACGGGTAGTTAGTTGAATAGAACATAACGTTATGTGTGGCACTGGCATATAACCACTGTACTCAAAAACTGAAAATTGCATAGTTGATTAACAAGGTAATCAAGCAAACAATCGCCATGGAAAACATACGATACCATCATGTCCATGCTTGAAATCTTTTTTTTACTAGCCCATTATCTCATGAAAAAAAAACCACAAGCATACTAAATTTGACGTTGGACATATTAAATTCATTTTATGTTCTTTTATTTAAGGTTGTTAGGATAATGGTAACCGTTGGTAAGACAAAATAACCACCGATATTTTACCATTACCATTGATAAATGATGGTTGATATACCGATGAACTCAAAAACCGTTGATAAGAAATAGTAAATTTACCCGTGCATAAAACATTAATATTTTATCACATTAAATTTTTAATAATGATTAAAAAAAGTAAATGTTTTATCTGATTCTAACTCCATTAATATGTAAATTGACATTTCGACTCGTTTTAGTTGACATAGTAAATTTCCTTATTCATCTTATTTTACAAGATATAACAAAATAATAGTTTTGCTAATTTTAAACTTTGAACCTGTGCGGTTAAAACCCCACTAAAGCTCCGAAAATTCCCCGTTATAGTCCATAGCGCTCTTCAACCGCCACATTATTTCAATTTAACACTACTAAACAACAGATCTACTTTAAGTCAGGCTATTTTCCGCTACATCCGCTAAATCAATGTTTTTTTTCCTTCCGCTTTAGCACCATTGGTATACAAAGGTTAATTTTACTTGTAGTTTTTTAAACCAAATCAAACAAGTTGGGATAAAAACATAGTTTTAGCCATAAATACTCAATATAAGTTATAAATCTATTTTATTCACTAAATCTAGTATGCATAAATCATGATATTCTTTGTTTTGTTACATAAGATTAAAAACTACTTTTTTTCTACAAAAATTATGTGAGAACGAGAATAAATTAATTTTAAATATTTGGTATTATATCCAATGAAGATTTTTGCACCTCCACTATTTTCCGCTATATCCACGTTTTAACCCCTATAACTTTTTGCACCTTCACCGCTATTAACCGCTAAGCGCTTTAACTGCACAACTTTGAACCTAATAAAACTAAAAAAAGAGATCATCGTAAATAATATTATAAACATCTTCTAAAAATAAATACACCTTCAAAATTGCATGTGGTTAAATAGTGAAGAAACAAAATTAATGAACAGTAAATTTACCATTACAACTGGTTTTGACATTTCCTTACCGTTATATTTACTATTATTAATGATAAATTTATCGTTACCCTTCCAATAGCATCAATATACAAATGTAGCTCAATATCGGTTATCAATTTCTTGATATTGGTATGATAATGATATATTAACTATTATCATAACAGCCCTACTCTTATTCATGGAAACGCACAACTGAGAAGAAAAGAAAGAAAAAATCTTGTCTTAACATCTTGACTACAAATGACGATGACATCAAATACAAATTTTATAATATATTTATTAGCATGCTCACCCTTGTAATTACCAATTAGTTTAGGTTTTACCAAAAGGAAGACAACAAAAACCAAAAAAATAGCATGATACATAACAAATAACAGAGCAGAATATGGGACAACAAAGAGATCCATCTATGTTAACACAGGAATTTATCTGATTTCTAAACCAAATGGTGACCAAATTGCCCATGACTGAAGGAGAAACAGGGAACTTTGGTAAATGCACTTTTATCATTTTCCATGTTATAGTGTAAAAAAAAGGCAGAACTGATTTTTAGACAATAAATTAGCAAGCTTTGCAGTCAGTTGATACTAAATTGTTCAAATATAAAAGGTAGTGTTCCTTTTAAATTCAGCGACTGAGCTGATCAAATCTTAAAATACCTCATTTAGAGTGTTGTTATAAGGATGCTAGTTTGGTAAAGGGGGTATTTTCAAGGATGCTCTGAATAGTACGGTAGGCGGTGTCTATTTCTTCCATTTTACAATGATGTAAATTTTCCTCATTACGGGGCTGTCTAAAAGTACATGCACAAGTACTCTTTGCAAGTCCTTAGTCACAAGTTGCAGAGGTAATCAATTCTTCTCAGCTGGTATACATGCAGAGATACATCATACGTTCGTATACATACGCAAGGAGCACAATTAGTGAATTAAACTATAAATAGGAAATATATGCCAAATGTACCATTTACTTAAAATAGACTCACATAAATATCCGAAATATATGCAAATGTATACATATGTATGTGTGCGCATGTATACATACACACACATATACACACACACACACATACATATACATACTCATATATGAGCTAGGATCAATAGCCCCCCTATGTAGCATCATTTTATAGCCTCCTAGTATTAGCCATGAGTTTCTATTTAAATATTTGTTTTTCCTCTCTTCTGTCACATGGACCAAATATTTAAATATAAACTTATAGCTGATATCGGGGATGCAAATGGTGATAAATAGAAGGTACTATTGATCCTATACACACACACACATTCCATTTTGTTGAGGCGAGTATTGAGGGGGTTTTCTAAAACAATGATGTGTGTGTATCCTTGTTTTAGTAAACTCACCTCAATACTCGGCTTAAGGAGCGCTTCAACGAAATGAAAGATAAAATGCCTTGAGGCTTTCTTCAAAAAGCTTTTTATCTATAAAGCTTACGCCTCAACAACTTGAGGCAGACGAAGCGTACAAAACACACGCCTCGCATGCCTCAAATTATTGAAGCATGCGACTCAATATATTTTTATCTTTAGTTATGTATATTGACACCAACAAAGTTATTAAACTTCAATTATTATTATTAATTGAAAGAAAGGATATACGACCCAAGGTCGCTGGAAAATAAAAAAGAACTAAATTTAAGGAAATGGATGTTTATTTTTTTTTGCTTTTCAATTTCAGTATCAATATGGTTAAGTAAGATTGTTTTTGAAATAACGACCGAAAGCTACGCAACAAATTTTCTCAATTGTTATTTAAAGAAACTTCCTAAATAGGTGGCACTGAATCTCTGAATAAATTTTGCGAATCGATTTGAGTTGATATTAGGAAAAATAAGTAAAATCATAACTTACATTATTTCCTACTGCATGTAATAAAGATCGATTCCACTAGAATCGATCAAATATCCTTTTCAAAATCTAGAAAAAAACTGAAGACGGATAAAAAAGAAAGAAAATAAATCAAAATACATACCATTGCGATGTTGAAAATCGAAGAATTCTTCAAAAGATTGAGCCATATACACACACACATATGTATGTATATGTATATGTACATGTATGTATATGTGTGTGTATGTATATGCGCTTAAATTTATTTATTTATAGTTCTAATTATTTTTATACTTATATGAATGAATAACAGAGAATGATTAAGATTAAACTCTTTAAAGTTAAGTGTTTATATTGTTATACATTTACAGTTTTATATGATTAATTGTTAACTTTTCGCATTAATAAAAAATTAATAATAACAAAGCAATAATAACTTACGCTTTAATGTTTAACCATAAAACTTATGTCTACACGCTTTAAGGGTTACGCCTTGCCTCGCAAGCAAAAAAAACCTCGTGTATGCTTTCGCGTTTTAA
Organism: Allium fistulosum; assembly: GCA_030737815.1. Taxonomy (NCBI): domain Eukaryota; kingdom Viridiplantae; phylum Streptophyta; class Magnoliopsida; order Asparagales; family Amaryllidaceae; genus Allium; species Allium fistulosum. The sequence continues at coordinate 1,065,401,699 of CM060906.1, forward strand.
AACATTGATGTGTGTTATATATGTGTGTGCGCACACGTATAATTAACCGATTTAAGCAATGACACAACACAACAAATGGACACAAATCATGCTGAACAGAAAGAATATATAAATAGTGTATAATTTACAAACCTCAACAGTTGAATGATCCAAATACGTAAATTCCAACAGACAAGAAATGCATATGTAACTCCAATAAGAAAAGGACTAACAAATGTTATTTGAAATTTTATATATGAACATGAGGTAACTTGATGTGTCAAACAAAAATATAGAAACCTTCATCAACAGATTATACAATACCACAATTTAAACTAGTACACCCGATACATTGCAGGAACTGACCGATAACATTTTATGCATACTACAAACTTTCACATCAATTTCATCCTCAACCGTTTGATTTCATTTCTAATATTAATTGTTTTGTGTTCAAAATATCTATTGTTAGATGAAATATTTATGTCTCACGTCGCCTAATATGTGATAGATGATGCGTATAAAACCTATTAGGCATTCTCCTTTTACAAGCTAGCTTTTACGGATGAGTTCTACCTAATTTGGTTCGTTGCATGTATTTATATATGACTATGCATACTTTTTGGAAAATGGGAGTTTTTAATATACATACAAACGCACACACACAGAGGGGCAGAGGCATGTTGTGGTTGAGCTGGGCACGTGACCCTCCCAGGATTTAACCAAACAACCGAACAAAAAAAAACAAAAAACAAATCTTCATTCAAAATCTCAAACGCAGTCGAACCCTAGATCTATCGTGAACGCAATCTCTATTTCATCGCAATCGGCAACCCGAAATCTTCATTCTCCTCTACAGTCTTGCAGCCCTCCTCCGGAGTGCTCTTTTGCGTTCTCCTCCGCTACACTCCTTCGCATTCTCTTTTGTAACGCTCGAAACCTTCCTCGATTCAGGTATGCCGTATGCAATCAATATTAGTTATTTCTCCTATTATTGAAAAAATAGACTAATTTTGTACTGCACGATTGATTTTGGTTTGCTGGTGTAAATAATTTGATAGATATTTGACATAAAAAGCATTATTAATTTGATCCGGAGGAAAAAAAAAAGCTCTAGCAGACCAACCGTAGTACAAAAGATTGAAGACTGAGCTTACTTTGATTAGTTTAATTAATTTGTTGGGTTGAATCAAATTAGGTTGTTGAGCTAATTTGTTGGAATAAATAACTTTAGTTTTGGAAAAATTTGTTACATTGATTAATGAATTTTGTTTTAATTTTGTACTAAAGATTTGCAGAACCATTTAAAAGACCATTTGAAAATATTTTCTTCTAAAGTTGGATCTTCAATTGTCGATCGCGTTCAAAATATGTAAACTTGACATGGACAAATTTAAACTTCTAGTATCTTTGTATGGTTGTATTAGTTTACAAGTCAATAGTTGATCGATTTTGTAATGAAACATCATTATATAACTATTTAGTTGTTATTTAACGATTTGTTATGAGTATTTATACACATAATTGAATAATTGGGTTGAAAAAAAATTCGACGGCTTCGCCCTCGCACACTCGATGTTTTTACCATTGTGACCCTGCCAGACTTATTTTCTGGCTGCGCCACTGTTTATACACACACATACATATACACACATATATATAATCAGTTTTACATGTATACATGTACATATACATGCATATATATATATATATATATATAATTGGTTTTTAATGTGTGGGGGTTGTGGATAGAAGCCTACCACCTAGGAGTCTTAAATACTTGTATAGATTACAAATTTTAATATTTAATGTGTGGGGGTTGTGGATAGAAGCCGTGGCACCTGGGAATTTTGAATACTTATATTAGTTACAAATTTTAATATCAAATTCAATGTATGGGGGTTGTGGATAGAAGCCGTACCACCTGGGAGTTTTGAACACTTGTATGGATTACAAATTTTAATATCAAATTGTACCATAATCACTCGATTCTGATTCAAAGTATCATGTACGGCTTATGCATCACTTTGGTAAGAAGATCAAATTTATTGTTTAATAATCAACACATTTTTTCAATTTGGCTTTCTATTAAAAAGGTAATATTTTTATTTGAATTCAATTGGAAGGAAAACAAAAAAGATAAAAAAAACTATATTGAAACCATATATAGATTCAGCAATGCAAAAAAAGATTTGTTAGGAAAATACTGATTTTATCTGCAAAGTTGTTAAACTTGTTTGTTAATATATAATTATTCATAAAATTATTAGATGTATTTCCAAAATATATATTATTTAAAACATTCTTCCTCTTTTTAAAACTTCAGATGGAAGGAAGGTTTTTCATCCCCTGCAATGACAAATACTTCTTCATTGATCAGTTTGAAAAATATTATAGTCTAGAATAAAATGATCCTGAAGTAACAGACGACGAGATAATCTCCTATAAAACAAAATTCAAGCAAAATTTACAACTCTTTAGGACACCCACAGAATGATAATATAATAAGAAGACTTCATAATTTTTTCTAGTTCGTCCGCACTGTTATCTTTACTTGATGATATGTTTATGTTGATCAAAGGTTCGAAACAACCTCAATTTGTTATATATATAAAATTTTAAGCGATAATTCAACATGAATGTTCATATGTGTTGTTTAGAGGCTGTAAACAAGAAAATTTAAGTGCAGTCAGCAGTTTTTTATCCCAGGATCCTATAAAAAGAGTTTTTCCCCCTACCAGCTCGTATTTTGAGCATAAACTGAAAATGGCATCATATATCAGATATTTTAAATATATGAGCTAGGCACTAAAGAGTACTATATAAAATAGGCTAATAATTCAGATAACCTTCATAATATCAAAGGAATATCATCATAGCGGCAAGAAAAGTTAAGTCATCAGCTAAATATAAAATCCATCTCATATTAAAAACTTACCTTAGACTGGTTCCATCACTAATACCATCAAACATTGTTTAAAATTTTCATCAATATAATCAGCATCTAAACAAACATATACTTAAATGTATTACCTAACACCAGCATCACCAACAATTCCAATTGCCATTCCAGCAGACAAACCTGCCAGACCACAAGCCAATCCAGAAGACAGATGAGCATAGCCATCAAACAAGTAGTACGGCTTCGCCTTAGGATTGATTCCAGTACTGATAATAACAGCAATGATCAATCCATAAATTCCAAGAACTCCAGCCATAACAACAGGCACTATTGATTTCATTACGAGCTCAGGCCTCATTACTCCCATTGATGCCACTCCTACTCCACTCTTGGCCGTTCCATATGCTGCTCCCATGCCTAAATTACAAGAAAATGTTTTTTAAAGATTATCTTGATTAAACTTAAGACAGGTTAAATTCAAATTCAGGATAAATTGAATTTTATTAAAAACTAAAATGATCAGATCTAAGTCATGCGAGTAGTTCCAGAAATTCAGATCTCTCAAATGACAACTGCATTGATAAACATCGCAGAATCCTCAGAACTAAACAAAACCAACTGAATAACAGGATTAAAAAATAATAATAATAAAAATCCGGGCTTACAAGAGAAGACGAGAGCGGCCGCAGCGCCTAGGAATCCGAAGAAAGGGGCTGTTTCGTCTCCACTAAAACCCACCATGACTGAAATAAGAACCCTGGTGCCTGAATTAGAGACTGTTTATAACTTATCTATTTGACGACAGATAACTGATTTTGGTTAGCTGCTATATAAATTCACACCTTGTCTTTGCTAAGGGTGACCAGTGGTCTGGTTTGGGCCAGAAACGGGCTAGTTTACATTTTGTCTGACCAAAACCAACGGGTAGGTGTACGAGAAAGGGGAATGATCATTTGGATTTTATTTATTTTAAATATTATAGAATAATTTTTAGTAATCGATAATAAATTATACAAAAAACATAAAATTTAAAAGGGAACCGATACAGTAATTTCTATATAAAAACTAGTGCACTGCAATTAAAAAAATACATAAACACCAATAAATTAGTGATTGCTATGACTTGCACCGATAAATTTAGTAATTTTCTAATATCCGTAGAACTAGCCATAGCAAGGATAAATGCATACTATCGATCATATTAGAACAAATATCAATAAACGCTAGAGTGCATTTTGAAGTCCAATCAGCGATGGCGTTAGAGGTGGAAGAATCGAAGGATCCACACGACATTTTGTAAAGAAAATTGAAATAAACACAAGTATATATAGAAAAACCTGAAATTTTGATCGAAAAAGTTTGAATTGCCTCAAAGAAGCTCGGATTTGGAGTGTAGATGGTGGTGAAGATGGAGGAGGGGTTTATATGGGGGAGAAAATGGCCGTTAAAAAATGGACCGTTGGCGTCTGAATATCGAACGCGTTGAACTTCAACGGTTCATTTACTGCGTGCCCCAAACGGTCTAAATTTATCGGTTACTTCATTCACACGTCGGACGTGTCTAATGCATATGGTGCGAGAACGGGGTAACCGTTGTCTACGAACGTACCCTAAAACTTCCGATTTTAACTTATAAAAGCAAAAAAAAATACTCATGGAAAATTTTGTTTTTAAAGTTTAAGTAGGGTGGACTTTTGGTGAACATCGGTGAAGTATTTGAGTAGGGCATTTAAACGTTGTATTTTGATAATTGAAATTACGTTTTTATGCTAAAAAACATGTTATTTGGACAGAGTATTCGAAAGAGGTTACAAAATAATTATGTATGATATTTCTGTATGGTTATTGGATCATATGGTGTATTATATCAATTGATAAGGATTTTAATACAAAATTATTGACGTCCTCAAAGTCTTCGCTTCTGCTAACGAGACAAAATGCTCCCTTACGATGTTCCTACATCGGTTGCGTTTGATGTGATGGGAAAACAAACAAAGATAATTTTACACGAAAGCTGCTACCTAAATAATTTTTTACTTTCATTTAAAGTTTTATTTATTTATTTCCAAGCAAGTTGGAGCATCAAGTCAGATTAAAAACGATTAATGTATAAAATTGAATGGTATGGATTGAATTATATAATCCAACCATACAGATTGATTTACTACACTCGATATATTTAAGTATTCAGTATTGAATCATTTGAGCATCATTTGATCATTTACCGTAAACATGCGCAGTTAAAGCACTTAGCAGATCTATTTCGGTGGAGGTGCAAAAAGTTATAGCGGGGATATAACAGAATATAGCAGATGTGCAACAAGTTTTATTATAAGAAAAAAAATTAGATCTCCAAAGTGAATTTATTCTCATTCTCATATCATTTGTGTAGAAAAAAGAAATGTATATTAATCTTATGCAATGGAACGAAGAATATCATGACTTATGCAGTCCTAACTTGATTACTAAAAATAGATTTCTAATTTATGTTGAGCACTTAGGACTTAAACTTAGGTATTTAATCTATTTTTTTATTTAGTTTAAAAAAGAACTAGTCATAAAAAATTGTATTAATGTTGCTAAAGCGGGTAATAAAAATCGTTGATTTAGCGGGTGCAGCAGAATATAATGGGATTTTAAGCGGATCTACCATTTAATAACACTAAACTGAAAAAGTGTAGCGGTCCAAGAACGCTATACGCTTTAGCGATGATTTAACGAGGCTTTGGCGGGGCTTTAAGTGCATAGTCGTAAATGCTTTAAGTTGTTTTTATAACAAGCATGATATTTAATTTAAGCAACACACTCATTTTGTACTCAAAGGATCGAACTGAAGACCCCTAAACCACAATTTAGAGAACTTACCATTTAAGCTAGTGGTCCTCGACACCGTACACGCTTTAGATTGTTCATTCATTTACATTAAATTGGTTATAATTCAGTTTGATCGTTTAACGGTTCAGAAAAGCTTAATAATGCAAACATACATCACTAAAGATTTAGATTGATTCCAAAAAATGATGTTTTTCGCTAATACTATGATTTTTGATATGTTACGAATCGGTGTAGCTTAATATTCGATTTTTGGTTTATGTATATCTTTTGAATCATTGCAAAAATATATTTGTTATGATTAACCATTATAATTGTAAAGAACAATGATTAAACTAATCGAGAATAATAACAAAAAAAATAGTATGTTTTTATATCCAATTACTTTTTATTTTATTTTATTGGATCTGGTTAGGTTCGTAGTGGTGAAATAGGAATTTCAAAAAAAAAATCCTAATTGGATCTTAGGGCATATGAAGTATAATATTTAACATTAGATCAAATCTAGTTGTTTTAAACATAATCATATTTTATTTGATTATTTTGTTTTTTATTTAATTAATCTATATTAATTAAATATAATATACATGTGTGTATATGTGGTTATGTACATGTGTATCTCATATATATTATACATTGATAATAATACTAAAGGTGTAACATGATGATGATATATATATATATATATATATATATATGTATATAATGACATGGTTAATATATACATAAGTAATATTGGAATTTATATCTATCATATATATATTTTCTATATATATGTATAATACCTCAAATAAATTGTTTAATGTTTTTATATATATAAAACTTTAAAATGATTTATGTTAATAAATAAAATATATATAATTTCTAACATAATTTGAATACGTAAAAATTTTACATTTCAAAATTTGAAGTTAAAATATCTAAGTGTCAAAATTTTAAATTCAAACTTAAAGCTAAAATATATAAGTTTGATTTGGTAAAAGATATTCAATTCAAATCTACATCTAAATTAATTTGTTAAAATATCTTTGATAATTAAACATTAATATTATAAAATATACATATATATGATAAAATATATTGTCGAAAATTTATTTTAATTTAAAATGTGTGTATATATAAACTATTTTAATTATATAAATGCATTTATATAAATAAATATTTTAAAATAAAATTATATATATATACGTATATGTATATGTATGTATGTATGTATAATTTCTTTTCGACCAAAAAATATTTTTCTTTAAATCCAAAGGCAATTTAGCAAAATATATATACATATATATAATGTTATTAAATATAAGTGATATATAAAATGATGATTTAAAATACAAATATATATATTTTAAATAGGCATAATAAATATCATTTGGCTGTAATAAAGGTTTTTTTTGTTTAAATTTCTGATGGCATTTAAATTAATAAATATACATTATATGTTATTATAAATTTGATATTAATATATTTTATGTTTTAAAATTAATAAATAATTATTTAAAATTACTTAAATTGTATATTATGTTTGGAAATTTATTAAATCCATATTAGTAAATGTTTATGCCGAAAAAAAAATCATACACATATATTTTAATTTAAACTATTTATTATTTGAATCGGATTATATAGATTAATTGTTTAAATAGATATGATTAATGGTGAGGCAATAACACACACACATGTACACAGATATAAATATATGTATGTATGTTTGTATATGTATGTATATAATTGTGATAATATGATTAACTAGTACATATATGAAAACAAGAATTATACCTCTGAAGACGATGCCTTTAAACACACCTTTATATATCCTAGACCCCTTGGAATCATCAGTCGGCTATGAATAGTTAAATGCATCACTGTTTTGTATCATATTTGATGTTTGTGTGCCAGATTTATTCGGTAATGGGGAATGGAAGATGGAGCTTGAGGCTTAGAGTAGAAGAGATCAAGAAGCGAAAATGATGTCGCTTTGATTTAGTATTTATAAGGAGAAAAGGGAGAAAATATCTCACACATTTTACTCCTACCTTTACCAATTCAAAACTAGATCCAAATTCAAAACCCCACTACCTCTCCTATCATGGTCGGCTTATATTGGACCCAGCTTGGGCTAATAAACCTCAAAACCCGTTTGATAATAAATTGCATTTAAATCTAATTAATTACTATTTACACATATATAACTTTTGTAGACGCACCCAATTAATTATTATTTACACCTAGAACATCAAATATACAATTAATTAATATTTCATAAATATCAATTAAGTTAATTAATGTATAATAATATACTAACTAACAAAATCATGTGGTAGTTCGTAGAATTCATGAATAAGGTTGTGCGACTCGAATGTGTAAATTTAGTTAGTGGTTATTACCAAACACTTTGAATATTAACATTCACACATCATCTTAGCCAGTGATATAATAGTTTGGTCGAATCTATCGCTTATAGATCTTCATCAATAAATTCCAATTTTACATTTTAAGCACGACCTTTTAATAACGATTATTTACACATTTTCTCTTTATCAAAACTATATCGTTTTAGGATATATGGAATTTGGTATAGGTCAAAATTCCAATATTATGCATAATCAACGCGATTAAGTCCATAAAAAATGTCTTTATTTCAATAATAATATTTATTATTAACCATTCTACTCTAGTCAGAGATTTTGACTTTGAGTTGACTATAGTTAACCATGATACTAATGTCTTACAACCGAGGATATGAATTCTCTATCGAATAGTGTTTCACTTCCAATGCTTCTACCTAGACCCAACTATAATCATATGATGGTCTCCATGCCAAGATTCAACAATAGTCAAAATGGAGTATCCACATAGAAGATCCATGGTATTCTTAGGTCGAGAGAAACGCGTAACATCATCACGCCGAGATTTCTTGTTTGACCTAGTTGTTATTAACCAACATGAAACTCTCAGATGATTTATTTCATAGTTATCTAATAACTATGAGTACGTAACTTCTTGGTGCCCCCATTAGCCATGAGTGAAACATTTTCTAACATTTGGAGAGGGTTGCATACTCTGGTATCAACGGATGTATCGATATCCTTTCTTGAAACATCTTGATCAGGAATATTTAAAATAATATATTATTCTATATTGTGATAATTTTCACATGATTATAATTATTTGTTGTTATTATCAAATAACATATTATTTAAGGATTTTCTAACTAATATACTTTAAATTAATTACTTAATTAATTATATCACAATATAACAAGCATATAATAGAAATCAAACACCTTTATTAGGAACAAAATTGATTAAGAGTTAAATAATTTACAATAAATTACATAATTGTGCTTAAGGAATACCCCTAACTTTGTTAATCTCCTACTTTTACTTTTACTTGGTGCTAATTATGGATTAGTTGTCCCATTCCTCTGATCAATTTACTAAGAACCAATCGAGCTAGTCCCTTCGTGAATGGGTATACTATGTTGTCCTTTCTATCTACTCTTATAATGCCACTTCTTCGTTGTTGACAAACTCTCTTTTCAGGTGAAACTTTTGGAGTGTGCTTTGATTTCTTGTGATCTAGGTTCTTTCATGATCTACATCGCATCATTGTTATCACAAAACAATGTAATATGATTCTCAATATTTGGAATCACCCCTACTCAATCATAAACGTGTACATCCAGGCAGCTTCTTTAGTTGCTTTGTTTAGGGCATTGTACTCGGCCTCCATCATTGAATCAGCACAACTTCCTACTTGGAACTTTTTCAACTTACCGCTCCACTATTCAATGTAAACACATAACCAACACTGATTTACTATCATCGATATCAATTTGATAGCCGAATCTGTATACCCCTTCGTAAGAAGGTCTACATTCCCATGTATTAGGAATAATTCTTTAGTATTTTTTGAATACTTAAGAATACATTTCACTGTTTTCTAATGTCTTTCTCAAGGGATTGACTGGTATCAACTTACACATCCTAATGGATAAGCCACATCTGATCTTGTACATAGCATAACATACATAATAGATCTGATGGCTAGTGCATACAATATCCTTTTCATATGCTCCTTCTCCTCATCAGTATGAAGAACATCCTTCTTTGAAGGATGCTTGCAGATTGCATTGGAATATTTCTACGCTTGAAAGTATCCATACCAACCCTTTTTAGTATGATGTCTATGTACAAGGATTGGGAAGGATTGGGATAATCCTGACAACCTATTAGATATACCTTTATAGATCCTAATAACAAGTATATAGGTCACTTCTCTCAAATCATTCAGGGAGAAGTTCTTGGACAACCAAGCCTTTACCAATTGCAACAACGGGACATCATTACCAAGTAGGAGCCAATTTTCGACATAAAGGACAATAAACACAATAACACTACCTTGTTCCTTCTGGTATGTGCATGCTTGCTCAGTATTCTGATAAAAATTAAACTGTTTAGCTATTTTATCAAAACATTTATTCCTACTCTTTGAAGCTTGTTTGAGACCACATATTGATCTTAACAACTTATAAGCCTTTCTCTCACTCTCACTGACCTCGAAACCCTCGGGCTGTGACATGTACACGGTCCCTAATAAATCACCATTTAGAAATATTGTTTTTATGTCCATCTACCATATTTCGTAATCATAGAACATGACTATTGGAAGTAACATCTAGATGGATTTATGCATGGCTATGGGCGGAAATGTTTTATAATAGTCAACACCTCGAATCTGACGAAAACCTTTCATGAATAGTCTTTCCTTATAGGTCTCTACATGTCTATCTTCATTTGGTTTCTTTTAAAAGATCCATTTGCAGCTAATGGATTTTATCCCTCTAGGTACATCGTCCAAAGTCCATACTTTGTTCATGTACATGGAATCTATTTATGATTTCATAGCTTCAAGCCATAGTGTAGAGAATTTACTCTACAGTGCTTGTCGGAATGATGAGAGAGTGTCGTCTTCTAAGACATGATCCCTATCTCGACATCTATGGGAAAACTATAGCATCTCTATAGTGCACAATATTCCCTATTAGACCTAATAGGTTTCGTTGTTTTCATATACTGGTGAATTTGATTCTTCTACTAGTTTAGTATTTATATTCGTTTCTTGTATCTCATACAAGTTTACGACTTCGTTGATAATTTCCTTTGATAGAAATTTCTTTTCTAAAAAGATAATTTGTTGAGAAACAATGACCTTTTATTCCTCGGTGTTATAGAAAGTATATCCTATAGAAATTTTGAGATATCCTTTAAACTTACACAATACTAATTTTGCTTCAAGTTATTAGGGCTAACGTTCTTAATGTAAGTTGTACAACCCTATACCTTCAAATACTTGAGGTGGAGTTTTTTCCATACCACATCTCATATGACATCTTAGGCATAGATTTAGTAGGCATGAAAATCAACATATATGTCACGGATTCTAATGCATATCCCCACTAGAAAAGAGGCAACTCAGCTCCACTCGTCATGGATCGAACCATATCTGACAGGATTCGATTCCTTCTCGCACCATTATGTTCTAGAGTGTAAGGTAGAGTAATATAAGAGATAAACTTGTTAGTTTTTAAGTGTTGCTAGAGTCTTGTCAAATATACCTGCTTCGAAGTATTTGGATTTTATGTTTCTTCTACTTTTCAACCTTATGCTTATACTCTTTAAATTTATCACAGATATTAGATTTATTCTACATAGGATATACATACCCTAGTCTAGAGAAATCATCAGTAAAATTTTCAAAATAAGTGGAATTATCCTTGGTCACTATAAGCATAGGGCCACAAACATCAGTGTGGAAACCAAGAGTTAGTTAATTCTTTCGTTTCTCCTATTGAAGGTGTACTTGGTCATTTTCACTTTGAGACACATCTAACAAGTGTCAAATGATTAATAGTCAAATGACGGTAGAAAACCTGAGGTTTTCAGTTTGTGAAGTCTTTTGTCATTTATATGACCAAGCCTACACTGTCATAAGTAACAATCTTTAACACTAACAAAAGAACTATTTACAACTAATATATGATTAAAGTTAAATACATAAATGTCATTATCCAAAACACCATTGCAAACATTATTTCCATCAAACAAAATGTTCATAACATTATTATTGCAATGAAAACTAAATCCAGTCTCAAACAATCTCGACACGAATATAATTCCACAAAAAAAGTTTCTAACATAGTAGAAATTATTTAAAACTAAATCAAATCCATTAGGAAAAAATAAATGATATCTCTAACTGTGGTTGCATCTGCAATTGATCAATCAGCAATTTGAAGGCTTATTTCTCCTTTTGCAACATGTCGTTGACTCCTAAGTCTTTGCAATAAATTACACATATGAGTTCCGGATCGAATATCTAAAACTCAAGAATATTTATTGATTGAAAAATAGTTTTGAATCATAAACATACATTTAGGTGTGGAGGAAACATTTTCCTTCTTCTCTTTTACCGTCTTCAGATAATCCGAGCAATTTCACTTCCAGCGCCCTTTCTTGTGATAATGGTAAAATTCACCCTTGTCATTAGCAATAATTTTCTTACCTTTCTTAGCACCATGCTTATGTTTCTTCAAACCATTTGAAGATGATGCCTTGCCTTTATAGCGAACACTACTCCTTGATCGTTGAACGATCCTTCAGCTGTCCTTAACATATTGGTTAGCTCGACGTGGCTCACATTCTACCGATTAAGATTGAACTTCAATATCAATGGCTCACTTCAATATCAATGGCTCAAATAGCTGAATCAGCGAGCCTAGGATCAAGTCCACTTGCAATTCATTGCTTATTATAACTTTTAGCTTTGAAAGTCCATAAATATAGTCTTTCATCATTGTAACATAGTCCTCGACATGGCTGCCCTTATGCATTATTGTATTGAACATTTTCTTAGTAATCTCGTACTTTGTAGAATGAGATTGCTCCCCATACAAAGGTTTGAGTTTTCTGAAGATTTTATGGACAAACATGTTTCTGTGTTGCCTTTACAATGTCTTGTCTAAGATAAACAAGATATAGTCTTAGCAATGTCATCATTAGCTACCCATAAGCTTATATTGTCTATGGTCAGCATTTTCAATGGGTTTTTCTTTTAAAGGTATAGTAATTGCAGCCATAAACATTCATATATGCGTTCTATTTTTTTCTCTTAGCCAGTCAGTGTAGTTGGGTCCGGTGAGCTTATCATTTTTCAAAAATCGTCTTAAGTTGGTTATTATGTGGTAGATTTAATTAAGTAGTTAGTATAATGACATAGCAAATGTTCTTTTATTATTATAAAGTTTAAATGTATTCATCTAATAAGGCTCCCACTAGATTTTTTTTATTCCTCAAAACTATAAGATAAATATATAAATCTTATGATTCTTCTGGTGAGTGTTTGTAACACTCCGTAAAATGAACCATAAATAAATGAAGTGAATTAAATTAAATGTGATAAGATAGAAAATGGAAATTTTATAGAAGTTGGAATTTGACCACAAAAGTTATACCATTTGCATTCTTGGTGAAATTCTGATTAATTTCCATATATAATATGCTAAAAAAGGAGCTCGAACGAAAAAGTTATAAACATCTGAAGTTTTTAGATGTAAAATAATTTGAATAGGATTCAAAAAAATAATTAATTTCCTAATATGAAATTTGAAATTAATTGTGATTAGACTTGGGGGTTAAGTAATGTTAAAAATTAGCAATTAATGTTAAAAGTTAATTAGGGTATGAAATCAATAAATAATCAAGCAACGGTAAAATAAAATAAACACCTTCCTAAAATAAGAGAAGAAGTCGACCCAGCACTTCAAGGGGTCGACCTGGAGGTCGAACATAGGGGTTGATCATAGGGGTCGACCAGTTGAAGCATGAGACTCAACCACTTCCTTGTTGTGGAGCCTATTTTGATGAGTTGTACGTCCCAAATTTATCCGTTTTTAATCTATTCTCATTTAATGGTTCAGGTGTGTTTCCAACCACAATAAATTAGACCGTAGACCTTTCACTTTTATTATGAATGACCCCATCATAGATTATGAATTCTATTCGTAGTTTAAACCACTTATTCTTATCTATTTCTTTGTAAAAGAGGAGTTGAATAGAATATGGGGTTTAGGTTGAAATTCTTATTGTTTAAGATATTCCATTGAATTGGTGTAATAAATTGAGTTTCTATTTTATTTACAAGCATGTTATTGCAGTTTTGGTTATAAATATAATTCTCTGTTTTGGATATTAGAATCCCATGAAATCTTGGGAATTTAAAGAGAAAGGACTTGTAATAATATTTGGTTAGGGAATTGACATTTAATGCTTGTTTAGAGCATAAAATCCATGCGTTTAGAACTTATTAGGAGTGAATATTTACTTACCTCTATTTGCGTAATTACATATAATTATTGCGTATATGGCGTAGTTAATTAGGCATTTATTTACATTTATTTACCCTATTAGAAAGATAATTGACCGTGAGACAAAAATAAGAGGAAACTCTTATATAGCCTAACTATTATTTTAAGGCATAATAAGGAAGATTCCTTATAAGGCCTTATTTATAAACCGGTGAGATGAGAGCGTGTGTGTGTGTTTAGAGTAACTGATTTGTGGCTAACTTATAGGGATGCAAGGTCGATAGAGTTACATGATGGAAGTCTGCCTTTCACTTTGAGGCACCAGTAGTTGTGTACACTTTTATTGATGTGAGATATTCTTATGATAAATATTCGAATTGACATGAGATTAGTCCCAAATTCTATTGGGGAAATCTATCCAGCTAATTTGGCTACCATTTCCTAGGAATAATCGACTAATGTGAGACGTCATTATGAGTATGGACCATAAGACGAAGAGCTTACTTCGGGGTTTTGAGGTATTAAGTGGTTGGACCTGCCTATTTTCCCCAAATGAAGTATTAAATGGCCAAGGGGTTACGCTAGGTGGTATCTCTATAGGGGTCTGCTTCTAGAAATAGGTCTTAAATGATGGGGTCTACCTTAATTAAGGTCTTAAATGACCAGAGTCTGCCTATTTTACACTTGGAAGTATTAAGCAGTTATGAGATTCCATATGATGTTGGCTAAATGGCACTAAATGGCCAAGGGGTTACGCTAGGTGGTATCTCTATAGGGGTCTGCTTCTAGAAATAGGTCTTAAATGATGGGGTCTACCTTAATTAAGGTCTTAAATGACCAGAGTCTGCCTATTTTCCACTTTGAAGTGTTAAGTTGCTTGAGTACCGTCTCTCACGTTATAAGCTATTTATGACTTATGATTGGGATATGGAATTTTAGAAACCTGCTTCTGGAATGGAAGGTATTAAGTGGTTGGACCCGCCTCCTTTCCTTATAAAGAAGTATTAAATGATTTTAATGGCTTTATGTTCATAGACATATTCTTATTCTGAAATATACTGCCCAAGTACCGAGAAGGTAAGAATCGAGGTTTTTATTCACCAGACACTTGTTGTTCTGACTCCCTCCTCGTTACCACAAAGGCGTTAAGCATGGAATAATGGCGGTGATGATGCTTAGAGATGGAGAAGCTTAGCTTGTGGCAGTATTTGTTATTATTACTTGTTTTTATGTGTACCCATGTATTTAGATAATTGTTGTAACGAATATTATCTTATGATTTTTATGGAATTTTGTATTATGACATTTTTATGATTTTGAAATAAATGGGTACACTTTGCTATTATATTATGTTCCATCCGCTGTGAATTCTGAAAGTTTAGTTTTGGCTCTATACTATTATTTTCTTAGTTCTACCAACAGCTTACCTTTGGATGGATCTAAGTTTCGATGGGCCTTTTCTGGCTCGAAATTTAGGCATGTTCCAAGGTAGGTTGTTACATTTGGTATTAGAGCCTAGGTTACTCGATCAACGGGAAAAGTATACTATGCGTATGAGTGGTGTACTTGTTATTTTTGAAAAAGGTTTTTCAAAAGATTTTTCAAAAACTCATACATATGTATATACTTATTTTGAATTTATGCTAAACTCTATAAATTCCGACTATAGAAGTAGCTGCTACCATATTCCGAAAGGGTAGATGAAGCAACTATGAGTTAGAAAATAAATAGAGTTAAATTTATACTTCTTTGTAGGACCGAGACTTTCTTATCATTGTAAGCCCTATAAGTATTAAGTAAGAGGGATATGAATCGTAGATGGAAAGGTTGATAGGAAATAAATAACCTTAAGGAAACGTCCGTTACGCTGACAAGTAATACAGACAAATTAACATTTATGGAGGTAACAAAGGAAGGTGTTAGTATTAATAAAATATGGAAGTTTGTAAGGAAAGGAGCAAACTTCTGTAAGAAGGAATACATTTATCACCACAAGGAGGAAATTAGATTTATAAAGGGTAAGAGTACAAAGGTTTAAAAGAAAGATCAAATTTTAATCCTATCTTCTGGGACATAATTTGATAAAAAGGTTTCTTTGAAAACCTCTTGAAAATTTTGAAAGAGCCTTTCAAAAGATTTTGAAATGAAAATCTTATAAGTTAGAAATTTTTGATAAAAAGTGATTTTAGATGACTTTTAAATTATACCACCATTTGTTTTGTAAAAAATTTGAAAAAAGATTGTAAATTTAAAAAGGGTGGTGTAACATATTTGGTAGGTGATTTTAATTTAAAAATGTGGTGACTTGAGAAGTTGAAAAAAAGTTTCCATTTATTAACTTTTCAATTTAAAATTTGATTGGATTAGAAAAGCTTTCAAATTCCTTGTTTTTTATTCTTCTATTTTTCTATGTTATATTTCCTATGCAATAAATTTGAAAGTTCCTCCTTCTACAGCTTCGTAGAGGCTGTATAAGTTGGAAATTTTTGGAAATATAAATATGGTTTTAAACAGCTTGGAAATATACCACCATCAATTTTAGAAACGTTTGGAAAGGTAATGCAATTTTGAAAAGCGGTGAATTTTTTTAAGACAAAATGGTGGATGGTTATAATTTAGTAAATTAATGACTTGAAAAGTTTTCATTTGTTAGCCTTTTTAATATGATTAAAAAGATTTCAATTTTTGGTTCTTTGATCCTTCTATTTTTCCATGTTTGTAAACCTAAAAGTTCTTTCTTTAGAACTCTTTTTAGGAGTTTATAGATAGAAATAACACATATTTTGGGATTAAGAAATAGAAAATAGAAAGAAAGGAATGTTCGATAGTATAGGAAGGTGAGCATTCCCATATAAGGTGACGAAGAGAACAATGACTAGAATTTAGGTAATAATAGAATTGTGAGTTCTGGTAGATGAGATAATGAAAGGAGTAATAGGGTAAGATAGAAGTTATCTTTGTCCACTCCATCTATTTTTTTATCGTCTAAGGTTATAAAAGAATCTTTGACCATTGATTGAATTTAAATGATGATTGATAAATAAGTTAGGTGCTTTTGTATAAGGAGAAGCATTTATGTAAAGATGAGAATTTTATATGTTTTTCCTAATTTGAATACAAAAGTTATTTGAATAATAATAAAATTGGATTCGATAAAGAAAAGTGTTGCAAGAAATTTTAAGAGTTTTAAGCAAAGTTACGAGATATATTTCATCAAATAACATTATATTTTGAGTGATAAGGTAATGAATATTATTGTATGCTATATAAGAAAATAACTGTTATTTTGAAATGATGATTGTGAAAATTTTACTATTTTGTAAACGATAATTCTCGTAGCTAGAAAACCTTTTGAGAGAAAAAGGTCTAACGTATTATTTTGGAAAGATGATTAAGTTTTGAATCTTTTGTGTTAAAAATCCTATTTTCAAAAAGGAGTAAATCCTTATTTTAGTAAGCCATCTAAAGGAAAGTTTTCCATAAGTTCCTTTTTGAAAAACCAAGAAAATTTTGAATGCCATAAATTAGAAAGTCTAACTTTTAAGAATTTTTTTTTATAAGGAATGTTTTAAAAAAGGAAGATTATTTCATTCCTATTTGGGAATAAAGGAATTTTGAATCTTTGATAAAGATTTTTATTCAAGTTTAAATTTTCAAAGATGGAGATATTGAATTTTGATACTTCATGTTTTAAGTATCGTAAGAAATGAAGTAATAAATGGTTATTTTTAAATAAGTTTATTTCTATGAAGATAATTTATTTTGTGTGCGAAAGTTATGATTTTATAAAATTTTATGGAGTAGATACAGATCATGACCAAGGTAGGATAGGCTAAAGTTTTTTAGAATACAAGTAAAATAGAAATAGAATGTACAACTTGATCTGGAAATTTGTAGTCGGTCCTAAATCTCTATTTGAAGAAGTTGGTAAAATATAAAGGTATTCCAGATCTATAATTGGGTTGTGAATTAGGTTTCCCATAGGATATGAATTTGTATATTTTAATTTTGGAGTAATTTCCATGTGATTTGCATAAATTATCCAATTTCAAAATACATATAAAAGTGCATTGTTTGAAGTAACAAGGAATACAGTAAAATGGAAAGAGATGTGTAAGAGATGGATATTCTTTTCCATAGTTTATACTGTCAATTTCAATAATAAGAAAAGAAATGATTCCTTATAATTTCAAACAAAGCAAAAATCTCAATTGTGGTTAATTTATGAGAAATTATGATGGTAATCCTTTGGAAGGATAGCTTCGATAAATTAAAATATGGAAATGAGTGTTCTTGTTGTATAATTAGTAGTTAGATATAGATATCATATAGCTACTCTAAACGACTAGAATATATATATATATATATAGGTAGCATAGGTTTCGACTATATGCGTAGTAGTTAGTAATTGAAGAATTAGGATTTATGGGTGTTAATTACAAACTTAACGAGCAATAAATTTGCAATTAATGAAAGGAAAAGTAATCTAATGGGGACTGATTATGGAAACTTGATATTGCATTTGTGGAAGAAAGAAACTTGAGTAATGAATGGATTTTGAAAACCTGAAGAAGGTTAAAAACATCGGAGAAGGATTAATTGGAGATGGTCCAGTTTTGACAGTAACGATCAACTGCTATGGATATTAATTGAAGCAATAAATGGACCATATTTATTAAAGACCTAAAAAAGGGGAAATTAAGAAATTAGGTAGCAAAGGAATGAAATATTAAAGATAGCCCATCTTAATAGAATGGAGTGTTAGGACCTCAGCACCATTTATATTAACCAATAATAAATGGCAACTTCCAGTAAAATTTTCTTTTGGAGTTCTTGGATTATAGTTGCTAGTTGTCTTCTTTAGTTATTGAAAAAGTGGATGATGTGGTATTAAGATGTATTCCCATTTTTTTCCTGTGTAGACTTTATGAATGGAATTTAAACCACTTTATATATGTTGGGAAGAAAAGTAAATATGGAAATTTTATGGAAACACTTAACTAGCGATAGACCATAGGTAAAAATAGAAACTAATGAGGAAATTAGGTTAATATCCTAAAGTGAATAAATGTTTCAACTCCAATAATTTAGATTTTGAGAAATACAAGGTATTTAGCTCATAAAATGCCACCGTGCAAGGAAAAGAGAAAATGTAAGGGAATGAAAATGGAATTTCCTATTGATCAAGTATTAAGTAGAAGGTGGTAGAAATTTTCCATTAGAAACAGTGGAACTGCGGTAATCCAACACAACTTTATGGAGTTGCGTTTTGCATCGTTAGTGATAAGGACCTTTAGTTTTACTAGCAAATTTGAAGGGGTTTGCTAGTAGCTTTAGGAACTAGCTTTAGAAACTTCATTGAATTTGAGCATCACTTACTGACTGAAGACCGACGGACAAACTGAAGGAATGGATGGGAACTTGGAGGATTTGTTGAGAGCTTGCATCTTGGACTTTGGAGGACCTTAGGAGTAGCACTTACCCTTAGTAAAATTCGCGTAGGATTGTAGTCATTAATGGACGATTAGTATGGCACCCTTGAAGCATTTTTTTGGGAGGCGATGTAAATCGTGAAATTGTGGGTGGGAAACCACCGACAAATTCTACTCAAACCAGATTTATATTGCGAGACTTTGGAAAGTTAGAATTGATTAGGTAGCGTGTGATGGTCGTACAATTTGGGTAGTTGGAAAGTAGACACCAGATTTATTCGGCCTTTTTCCTAATATGGAAAAAAATCAATAGAACATTTATGTTGGCTGTCCATGATGTTTTTGCATTTGAGGAAATACCTTCATAGCATATCAATGGTTGTAGAGCCTAATCAGTTAGGGGGTTTAAAAACGGAGCCAATAGCGTCCCATGCCACTACGTGCATCGTAGAGCACGGGACTCGGAGGCTCCACAACAAAGAATTAGATTGGTTCGAGTACAATGGTGATAAAATATGATGGGAGGCATGAGAAATCTTCATTCTAAACCTTTCTGTATAAAATTATCTCTCTAAAATTAGGATTTTGGTTGCATTGTGGTTGCTAGAATGGATGGTAGGAGATGGTTGCTACACTTTTTCACAACCACTTTTGTAACGAACGCGATTTTTCGTCGCTCGAAAATCGACATTAATACATTCACTGTATCAACTGCCGAGCAATCGAATGCCGGAAAACCGAATTGTTATGGAGAAAAAGAAGAGGTAGAAAAAGACAGAAGAAAAAGAAAGAAGAAACAACAGAAGAACACAGGACAATAACAGAATCTCACATTCGCAGCGGAACAACATATAATAGATAAATGAATAATCTTTAAATCAAAGATCTATATCATTTTATACATTACATCATCATCCGAGTTTACAACAACAATACAACACTGGACAGTTATATAAACTTGTCCTCATACAGAATACACAGCGGAATAAACAATATCATATACAAGTGATATGCCTCGCCATCCAGCTCGCCACTGAGCTCCACAGCATCTCCTGAATCCAGAATGACCTGATAACTTGACTCTAGACTGCCCGTGTGGAAATTGGTGGGCACCCAGAGTTTAGGAAGGAAACAATAAACTCCAGGTCAGTCATGGTGACTGGTGTGAGAACTAAAACAGTTTATCTTCACAAAGAAAACAAAACAATTTCGCAATGCTTTTGGAAAATGAAACTACCATAAGATCTCCCGCCACACACACAATGCAAACGCAGAATTGGAGGAGATTTCTTCTTATGATAGTCAAAAATGCTTACTACGCAAAATCATTCGATATTATTATCATTAGTGCATAGTGTCGAAAACCATTTCGAAAATATAATATTAATCTTAGCCAGCATACAACCATAATTGTATGCCTACTATAGCTACTACGTTCAATAGCAGGTTACCGCCACATTCCATAGCAGGTAATACAACTAAAACCGTACATGATTCGTATTGTTTCTTTGGATTTCCAACAAATGGTCAGGCAAAAGAACTTCCTTACACCGAAATAGAAATGCCTCTGGAAAGACGCCCTGAGAGTCAACCTGCTCTCTGCAAACACAAGGCCGACGCTACCTCACGCTGAAAAGCTGTAACTAGGTAGCTAACACACGAGCTATGTCATCCCCCGGTCGTCACCGACCTTTATCCGAGGATCCTCAATCACAAAGCAACAACTACAAAGTATAATCAACATAGGTAAAATATCTGGGCTCCATACCATGATATCACCTTTTATTCAGAAGGAAATGACATACCCTAGGGGCGCTACCCCTACAAACCTTTGCCGCAACATTCCTGTTTCAACCCTTACCGGGTTGTGAGGCTCGACGAAGTCTCGTCCACAAAACTACGCTTTTTCACAAAGCAAAGCTTTGATCAAAACAAATGATCAACAGCACTTCGTATGCCACATTACCAAATTGGGAATGTATCACTAGTAACCATCAACTACATAACCTCTGAGCTCGTACGTCTCAGAGAAGGGTGTTAAGCTAAAAGAATAAATTCTCCGCCACCAACAGAAATGTATTTGATAGAAACCAGCTTTATATCTCAAAGTGTAATGTCAGACACACATCCATACAAGTCCATTCCGGGATCAAACGGAACCGAAGGCACTTCCAAAGAAGCCCTTGCAATCCGGATAATTTCTAATCACGTCCGGACTTCCCATCACAAAAAGAGTGATATAAATCTCTATACCGGAGCAACTCGGTGAAGAGACATTCGACAGGTTGTCCTTTCATTTTCGAAAATATCCGGTCTTCACCGCCGGTCTTCAATACGATCCATATCATCGTATCACTAATTCGGAATGGGTTATATGACCCACAGATCTTTTCCTGGCTAACCCGAATAGTGAGCGTTTGTTTTAAAAACAAATCAAGTGCCATTTCAAAAGCAAATATTGATAGTCGGTTATTTAACTATCAAAAACATTCACAACAAACATCCAATTTAAATAATTTTTCCCAAATTATTAAATTTCAAATCTCTTCACGAGATACGGTTTACACTTCAACCATTTGAAAACAATTTCAAATCACATTCATTTAAACCAATTATATAAATCCTTATCGATTTATTTCAAATTTACATCTCAAATCTGTAAATTTATTTCCACACTTCATCACTTTGAAAACCAATTTCAAATCATATTTCCCACACTTCAAAAATAAATCAATGTTTATTTTTAAAACAAATTCCCCTTTCCTTTATAAATTCCATTGTGAATTTAAATTTCCAAATATCATTTTTAACTCCAAATCAACTTCCAAATTGATTTCCAAATTTGTTTCAAAACCCAAATTGATTTTCCAAACATTTATTTCAAACACCAAATCAATTGCAAATTGATTTAAAAATTCATTTCAACACAAATCAATTTTTTCATTCAACATCAAATAAATTTTCATATCGATTTCCCAAAGATTTATTTTCAAATACCAAATCAATTATAAATTTGATTTCTAGAAATTAATCACCTTTTAAAATAAATTCATTTATCTCTTCCAAACCATTTAAAATTCCGTTTTAAATAAATTCTTCAACTTTCGAAAAAATATTATTCAAAATCCATTTATAAAAAATCCTTTACCATATTTTAGAAATAATTCGATAAGATTTCGAAAATCAACTTTATACTTTAAAATCCTTTCTTTTAAATTCACCCAATTCTTTCAAAAGAATTTACTTAAAATTTCCAATTTTTAATTTTAAAAATCAAATTTCATTCATTTCGAGTATCCAACGATACCAAAAATACATTCGGCTAAATTATAGCCTTCAACAAATTTAATCACAGATATAATCATTCACCGATTATAAATAATTCATCACACAACATATGAAATAAATTCAAATGTTTGAGGAATCCAGTTGGATCCCTCCAACCTGTTTCCTTGCATCCACAGATGTTAGCACAATACCAATTTCACTTAAATGTGAAATTATCGCGGTATATGGGATTTATAAATATTATCCGCTATTATGCGGCGCAATAGGGTCTCATCCGCTATACAATGCGGGAAATCAACAACTCCAATATATACATATTCCAATATATATTGCTATATACATATATAATACCAATTCCACTTCAATGTGAAATTATCGCGGTATATGTTTTTAATAAATAACCCCCGCTTAATATACGACGTATAGGGTCTATTTAACACAATAAATAGCAATCATCATCCAATCATCACAATCAACAATTTTAAATCTAACTATTTAAAATTTAAATCGAAACAAAACATTCGATTGAGTGAGAAGTTCTCACCTTGCACTGCTTTGTACAAAAACAGGTGAGCAACTTTAATTTTTCTTTTAGACCTCTTTGTTCTTTTATCTGTGAGTAAACTTCTTTCTAAAAAGCTTAAACTTGTTTCATCTGTGATACCTGGGATTTTCTTTGAATTTATGTTGTGAATGATGTTTGCACGTATGAAATGAATGGAATGTATGTATATAGGTAGTACTTGTTTGTGCATGTCTGTATACCAGGCTCTGTTCTAAGTTTACAGGTTTAAGACCTGTTCAAAAATCAAATACACTTCCTCCAATTCTTGTTAGACCTTGAACTTCAAACAAAATATGACTGGTTGAGTATAAGGTAGATTTTAAAATTTAACTCATGCTAAATAAAGTCGATCTGCTCTGGGAGGAACTTAAGAACAGTAATACTTAATATAAGTGACATTTTCGAACATCTTAAATTGTCAATTCAGGTTTACAAATAGATTTCTAAATCAAAAATAGGATTTTTAAAATTAAAATAACATTTTTTAGTAATGAAATGAAGGAGCAGTTCGAATTTGTTCAAATGTCATTTCATTGTGACGGTTGCAGAATTTTATTTCGAATAAAATTAAACAGACGTTTAATTTTACCCAAAATTTTCACTGACTCCAAACGACTCCAAACTAGCTCTATTGCTAAGAGCTCATCGAAACGAAGCCAACGCAATTCACTTCGTCCAAAACGGACCTCGTATGAAAAAGTTACACTATTTTAAACATCACACGAATTTAATATATATATTAATTACAATTTTATTTTTATTTTCAAACCCTAAACTGAATCTGGGCCACACGTCAATGCAACTTCAGATCTCGGCCGTGCTTTCCATCTTCCCCATTCCCGTTCATTTCACGTTCAAACAACCCATAGCTGCCAACCTTCCACGAATTTCCACGACCCCCTCGACGACTTCCAGAACGATCAGCTAGCGCCACCACGAAGCCCATCACCAGAGCCACCTACGCCGTGAGTGCGGCCAGACTCGGCCCCCCCTCTGCCTTGAATTGCGTGAAAAACGCAGCAGCTTTGAATGCGATTTCCCGTCGATCCGAAGCTCCATTTTAGATCATGACCATTGGATTTGTAGATCTCGTCGACATCTACAACTTTGTAGTTGGAGGTTTTTGCTAATTATCGATGGATTGTGAGATATTGGAGGAGAAAGGTGATAGATTTTCAGCCATACATCTGAAAATGGCGGCTAGGGTTTTAATTGGGGTTTGGCTGCAATTGTGAAGAGTGGAGGTCCTTTTATAGAAAATGGCCAAAACACTATTCATCGAAATTTTTCCGAACTCCAAATCGAGCGTGCCGGATGACATTTCTAAGGTTTACCCCACGTTCCGAACACAATGGAATGTGTTTCGGAAGCTAATTCGGTCATCTGTGCGAGTTATGGAATTAAACGATCAAATTTAAATTAAACCGATTTAAACCGATTTCGATGCGTTTTGGCTTGCCCCTGACAAACGGTAAATCCAATTGACACGAAATTTGAAACCATACAATAATATCACATTATGGATCCGATGAAACTAGTTTCGTCAAAATCCAAGACTGTTTGAAAAATGACTATTTTCACTAGTCAATTAAATATTAAAATATTCAATTTTCACAAATTAACTCTAAATTTAATTTTAAAAGTTCTATAACATCACTATAACTTCAATATGATTTAATATAACTTTATAAATCATTTTTAATCACATTTAATCAAGATTTCAATTATTTTCTGGAATTTCAAACATTAATTTATCGATTTAATTATCCAATTAAATCCAATTATTCGGATTTTAAATTATTCGACTTATTAATTCTACTTGTTAATATTTAAAATCAATTAAATATTCGAATTTCAAATGTCAGAAATTCTGGGTCGTTACAACTTTACACTCATATAGAAATTTTATGCATGTTTAGGTTATATGCATACATAATTTTATGACACGCTTACACACTCACGCTAGGATTGACTAGGATTAAGCTCATTTTAGTATGTCTGCGGTACTTAATCACATTTCACTATTGGTTGAGTAGGTTGTTGTGTTGATAACTTGGTTGTATAATATGGGTGTTATTACGCATTACGTTGTTAACCCCTTGAAAGATTTCGGGACAAAATCCTTTTTAAGGGGGGAAGAATGTAACACCCCTAAAATGAACCACAAATAAATGAAGTACATTAAATTAAATGTGATAAGGTAGAAAATGAATTTTTCATAAAAGTTGGAATTTGACCACGAAAGTTATACCATTGCGTTTGTGGTGAAATTCTGATTAATTTCCATATATAATATGCAGCTCGAACGAAAAAGTTATGAGCATTTGAAGTTTTCAGATTTAAAATAATTTGAATAGGATTCAAATAAATTATTAATTCCCTAATCTCAAATTTGAAATTAATCGTGATTAGACTTGGCGGTTAAGTAACGTTAAAAATTAGCAATTAATGTTAAAAATTAATTAGGATATGAAATCAATAAATAATCAAGCAATGGTAGAATAAAATAAATACCTTCCCAAAATAAGGGAAGAAGTCGACCCAGAACTTCAAGAGGTCGACCGTAGGGTCGATCGTAGGGGTCAACCGCTTGAAGCATGGGGGTCAACCACTTCCATGTTGTGGAGCCTATTTTAATGAGTTGTACGTTCCAGATTTATCCATTTTTAATCTATTCCCATTCAACTGTACTGGTGCATTTCCAACCACTATAAATTAGACCCTAGTCCTTTCACTTTTATCCACAAATATTTTGGGAACAATAACAAAACTCTGCCATTGTTATCTCTCCAAATTAGATTCAGAAACTCAATATAGAATTCAGGTAGGATTCCAATCTATTTTCTATTTATTTCTTCTTCCTCCAACCTATTCTTATTCTATTCTCATCCAACTATTTTGAAAATAATAAATATATATACCTCTTCCCTATTGTGTGCATATATATCAAAAGAGAGAGAGATTTTGGAAGAGATTGTGAGGCATGCAAATCCAAGGAAGGCGAAGCTAAGGCTATTCTATGAGTGGAAAACTTAGTATTTCTTTTTAGCAATTGTTTAGTGTATTTCTTTTTGGATTTGAATATGCCTTAGGGATTTTGGGATTTTGAAAATATGACAGATAAAATCTTCCAAAATTCCTTTTTATTTTGATATGTCAATTCTATGTTGAGATTCCCAATTATTTACATTAATTTGATGGAATTTGTTTCGTTTATGCAATTTTTGATAATTCCATAGTTTATTCCACTTCTCCTTCTTAAGGGTCAAATTGTGATTCTTCGATAAAATAAAGGGTTTAGATTACGAATTCTATCCGTTGTTTATACCACTTATTCTTATCTATTTCTTTGAAAAATAGGAGTTGAATAAAATATTAGGTTTAGATTGCAATTCTTATTGTTTATGATATTCCATCGAATTGGTGTAATAAATTGAGTTTCTATTTTAGTTACGAGTTTGTTATTGCAATTTTGGTTATGAATATTTATTCCCTATTTTGGATATTATAATCCTATAAACTCTTGGGAATTTGAAGAAAAAGGACTTGTAATAATATTTTGTTAGGGAATTGACATTTAACGCTAGTTTAGAGCATAAAATCCATGCGTTTAGAACTTATTAGGCACAATTATTTATTTATCTCTATTTGCGTAATTAACATATAATTATTGCGTATATGGCGTAGTTAATTAGGCATTTATTTACATTTATTCCCCCCCATTATGAAGGTAATTGATTGTGAGGCAAAAATAAAAGGAAACTCTTATATAGCCGAATTATTATTTTAAGGCGTAATAAGGAAGATTCCTTATAAGGCCTTATTTATGAAACAGTGAGATAAGTATGTGTGTGTATGTATACAAAGAGTAATTGATTTGTGGTTAAATCATAGGGATGCGAGGTCAATAGAGTTACATGATGGAAGTTCGCCCTTCACTTTGAGGCTACCAGCAGTTGTGTACGCTTTTATTGATGTAAGATATCCTTATAATAAATATTCGTAATAACACGAGGTCAGTCCTAAATTATGTAGGTGAAATTTGTCCAGCTAATTTGGCTACTAGTTCCTACGAATAATGGACTAATATGAGACATCATTAAGAGTATGGGCCATAAGACGAAGAGCCTACTTCGGGGTTTGAGGTATTAAGTGGTTGGACTCGCCTCTTTTCCCCATGCGAAGTATTAAATGTCTAAGAGGTTACGTTAGGTGGTATCTCTATAAGGGCCCACTTCTGGAAATAGGTCTTAACTGATGGGGTCTGCCTTAATTAAGGTATTAAATGATCAGAGTCTGCCTATTTTCCACTTGAAAGTATTAAGTGGCCTATGAGATTCCATATAATGTCAGCTAGAGCGTACCATTTAGGAGCATGCTTCTGGAAATAGGTCTTAAATGAAAGGGTCTGCGTTAATTAAGGTCTTAAATGACCAGAGTGCCTATTTTCCACTTGGAAGTATTAAGTGGCTTGAGTACCATCTCTCACATTATTAGCTACCTATGACGTATGATTGGGATATGGGATTTTAGAAACCTACTTCTGGAATGGAAGGTATTAAGTGGTGAACCTGCCTCCTTTCCTTATAAAGAAGTATTAAATGATTTTAATGGCTTTATGTTCATAGACATATTCTTATTTTGAAATATACTGCCCAAGTACCGAGAAGGTAAGAGTCGAGGTTTTTATTCACCAGACACTTGTTGTTTTGACTCCCTCCTCATTTGTAACGTATCGGGTTTTGCCCGCTCGAAAATCAACATCCGTACTTCACATTGTACTAGAATGCCGCAGATTCGATCGTTCAAATCCGATTCGCCGGAGCTATAACACAATTAAGTAAATAACACAGCGGAAGAAAAGAATAATACATTGATATATAATATCTGATACAACAGAGTGATACAATGAATATCAATATACATCAGAGATATGATACAAGAAATAGCAGCGGAAAAGAAAATGATAACATCAGCAGCAGATAGAATATCTCCAATAGAATGCTCCAAGATAAGCAACGTCAGTCCATGAACTCCAAGAACTGAACTAGGTCCAGATAATCTACTAAACCTGAATATCTGAAAAACCCAACTCTAGACTGCTCGTGTGGAAAATTTTGAGCACCCAGAGTTTAGGAAGGGAACAATAAACTCCGGATCAGTCATGGGACTGGTGTGAGCAACAAAAACAGTTTATCTTTAAAACAAACAACAACAGAATTTTAAAGTCAATTCGCAATGCTTTTGGAAAATGAAACTACCATAAGACCTCCCGCCACACACACAATGCAAACGCAGAATTGGAGGAGATTTCTTCTTATGATAGTCAAAGATGCTTACTACGTAAAATCATCTTGATATTATTATTAGTGCATAGTGCAGAAAACATTTCGAAAGTATAATATTAATCTTAGCCAGCATAGGTACCATTATACTATGCCTACTATAGCTACCATATTAGATGGTAGGTTCTACAACTAAAACCGTACAAGTTTCGTATTGGAGAAATGGATTTCCAACAAATGGTCAGGCTAAGGAACTTCCTTCCGCCGCATGGGATCGCCTCTGGCGGGACGTCCCGAGAGACAAACTGCTCTCTGCCAAACAAGGCCGGGTTACCCCTGTAACAGGTAACTCACGAATATGTCATCACCCGGTCCTTTGGGACCTTTATCCGAGGCCTCGGTAACCAACATCACACATCATAAAGAAAGTGTATCCACATGAGTAAGTATCAGGGCTCCATACCATAATACCACCCCTTTCCAGAAGGAAATGACATACCCTAAAGGGCGCGACCCTCATAACCTTGCCGCAACATTCCTGTTTCGACCATTTCCGGGTTGTGAGGCCCTGACGAAGTCTCGTCCACAAAGCTACGCTTTTTCAAAAAGCCACGCTTTGGGTCAACAGATGATCAACCTATGATCACAAAGATAAATGATCAAACAAATGATCATATCACAAATGATCAAACACTGATCATCACACAGCAACACTCAGCATGTCACATTACCAAATTGGGATATATCGCTGATAACTTCAACTACATCACCTCTGAGCTCGTACGTCTCAGAGAAGGGTGTTAAGCTAAGAGAATAAATTCTCCGCCACCAACAGAAATGTATTTGAAAGAGATCGGCTTTATATCTCAAAGTGTAATGTCATACATGTAACCATACAAGTCTGTTCCGGGATCGAACAGAACCGAAGGCACTTCTCACGAAGCCCTTGCAAATCCGGATAATTTTCAAATCACGTCCGGACTTCCCATCACAAAAGAGTGATATAAATCTCTATACCGGCGCGACTCAGTGCAGAGACATTCGATAGGTTGTCCTTTCATTTTTCGAAAATATCCGGTCTTCAACACCGGTCTTCAAATGCCATCCATATACGACGTTTCATTATTCGGAATGGGTTATATGACACTAAGGTCCTCTCCCGGCTAAACCGAATAATGTGCGCAATATTTTAAAAACATATGGATATTGGGATTTCAATTAAGTCACAACTTAAACCCAAATTTCCTTTTCAAATGGTTTAACAAATTACCACTTTCAAATCTTTAAACAAAAAGATTCATTTTAACAACCTACAACGGTTTAAACAATTTCCACATTTTGATCTTTTAAATAAAAGATTCATTCACAGATTTTCTAAATCAATTTCCATTTCAGTTTAACTCGTTAAATCTTTAAATCAAGATTTAACTGATAGCTTTCAAAACAATTCCATTTCAAATGGTCTAAACAAATTATCATTTTAAATCTGTTTAAAAATAAACAGATTCAATTCATAGTTTCCAAAAAGAATTCATTCATAACTTGGAAAATCCATTTTTCAATTCAATCTTGAAATTCCTTTAATTAAACTGGAATTTCATTCCTTATCTGAAAGCTTTTATTCTTTTAAAACAAACAGTTTCATTTTCAGAAAATCCGATTCATCCATTCGAGTTGAAATCCTTGGTTTAAATTTAAATTTCCAAACTTATACTTTTAAAATGGTTTAATTCATACAAACACATTTATATCATCTTTAATCCCTAGTTTCAAATCATAGGATTCAATTTCAAACTTGAATTCAAATTTAAATCAAATTATTTAAATTTTCAAAACTCGTTTAAGTTATTCAAAATAACTTTTATCTTTGAAATTCCGTTTCAAAAGCTTTTCACTTTAAACCCAAATTTCAAATTTCAAAATCAATTGAAATTAAAATCTCAATTTCAAAAACATCAAATTTAAATTATCTGTGACTTAACTGATTTCCACGTGAAATCCATATTTGTGTGTGTATAAGTGTGGTCCAGGGTTTTACACAGTAGTGCAACATCAATCATCACAGATTTATCGATAAGCGGTATAATCGATATCGCTTATCTTCATTCACAGATTCATAGATAAAATAAATTTATCAGTCACAAAGATTCACTATTACAATTCGATGTGGGTTTCGGATAACCAACTGGAATCCGACTCCCTGTCGCATCGAAATTCAAGTGCCGTTTTACGGGTCAAGGGTTTCATATTCACATAGTAATATATCACAGAAACAGAAAATCTCAGATCACAACATAAATCAGGATGTATCACTAAGCATCATATATCAGGGATGTCCAACAATTCATATCATTCAACAGAATCCAAACATTCATAAGTAATGTCAGTTAATTGTCTGATAAATTTAAATTAGTTAGATCATCAGTCATGGTTAATTAACTTTAATTAATCTCCAATCATTTGATTAATTATCCTTTAATCATTTATTAAATTAATAAATCAATTTTTAATTAATTTAATAATTATCCTTTAATTATTCAATTATCCTTAATTAATTCACTTAACTTATTAAACTCTTTAATTAATCCCTTTGAAATAAATTATCATTAACACTTCTTAATTACAAATAAATTAGACGCCTAATTATTTAATTACAAATAAATTTATCACAAATTCTTAATAAATTTCTCAATTAGTTAATTACTATTCATTTATTAATTAACTTTTAGTAGTTGATTAAATTCTTAAGTTCAAATTGATTTAAACATAAGATTATGGGTATCAATTCTTAATTACAAATTCATTTAATCTTACATTACTTATTACGTTACAAGCATAAATTAATTTCATTCTTAGTTAACTTGCACACTTAATTAATTAAAGCATCTTACATCAGCAAACCTTTCTTAACGAATTCTAAATCAAATCTTAGATTAACACTAACCATCATTATTTATTAAATTAACACTAACTTAGTATAACAAACTACCCTTAAAGTATTTAGGCTAATTTATCAAAAAATGGACCCGAGTTACACACCCTGCTCTCTCGAGTAGTAACCCGAGTCTCCTCCCATTTTCCCCGCGTCTCTTTCTCGTTTTCTACTCGCCTACTGTTTTCTTCTTCTACCTTCTTTTCTTTTTCTTTCTTAACTTAATTTAATAACTGAAATGTTTTAAATTCACGCACGCACCCAGATCGAACTCGAAGAAAACCTCGAGTATACTCGAGCAAAACCACGCGACGACACCCGGATCGAACTCGAATCACTGACATCGATCGCCACCGTGCACGTGCACGACTGCCTCGATCACCTCCGGCCAACATCCCGACCATCAACACATCACCGTTGACCCCCTCAGACCTCCAGGCCACCTAGGTCCTTAAATCAGTAACAAAAACGAAATCGAGCAAGTTGGGCATGCCTATAACCAAACCCATCACCAACCATTTCCACGACGCCGATGATACCGACCTCCAGCAACTCTGCCATCCTGTCCAAAGCTTCAACGTACGAGGACGCAACGAATCCCCAAATGCGAACGATTCCGATCGTACAACGACCACGAGATTTCCCTTTGAACAAAGTCGAACAGAACTAGACCCAAGACCCTAATCTTGATTCGTCTCAAAATTTCTTGCATTCGAAATTTTTTTCAACATTTTTCCTCAATTCCTAAATCAAAAATCTAACTCTACAACACATTTCAATATTAATTATTTGTTAAATCATCAGATATTCATAAAAATGCATTTTTTGTTCTTTTACGAATTGCACTCTGAATACTTGCCTAAGAGTTATCATTTTTGTTTTAAAAATCTTAGCTTAGTATATTTAATCAAGATACGAAATCGAATCAACAAATTAAAACATTTAAAATTTCAACATTTTTATTGTTATCTTCTTTAAACCTGTATAAACAATATTTACATTCACTGTTATGGTTTAAAAATCACTTCCAGGTTATGTTTTTAGTTTTAAACAACCTACTCAGTTAAAATCCTAAGCTTTTGATGTTTATATGAAAATGTATAAATTTCTCTACATTTCTTTGCTCAGGAAATTTAAAAATACTGAAGAACACATCACATCTTCAAAACTTCCAGATAGCATCTCAGGACTACATACTACAATATATAGCAACACAAGATATATATGAACTAATTATCATAATTAAGATTTCAAGAAGAATATGTTTACTCACAGGTAAAGAAACAAGGAGACCTGGTTTAAAAAGAAAAGTTACTCACAGATTTTCAGAAAGAACAGAGTTGCTTTGATTTCTAAATTTGATTTTACTATCTGTTGTATGCCTTGCTCCCAAACTATTTCGCTTTTTGAATTTGATCTGATTGAAGTTTAAATTTTCTTCTCAGTTGAATCTTTGCTTTGATATCTTGTTTCTGTTTTTCTTTTCTGGCTTTGCTTATTTTTGATGAATGAAAAGGAATAAGATGAAGAGCGTGCTATATATAAAAGAAAGCTTATAGGGTATATTTTTATTTGTACATTACAGGTACAATATTTCTTTTATTATGCCCAGAGACTTTTTCGTATATGGGGGCTGAAATGATATGTTGTAGTGTACTAAGGTATTGGTATTAATTGCTTTGTACAACATATATTTGTAAAATCTTTTCATTTCGGCTGAAGCAATTTGTATGTGCTTAGAGATATTAATTAGACTTGTACCAATATACATTTTATAATTCTCCCTACTCTAGTTCGGCTGAGAAGATGTTATTTTAATTTGTCTTGATGTGCTTCTTTTACAAGCTTCATTTGTTTATACTTGAATGTATATAATGTTGTTTTGGTCTTGTTACTTTGTTTAATCATTTTGTTTACTTACTTACTTAAACCCTTATAAGTTGTTACATGTATTTGTATTAGGTTAGCTTGTGAATTTATGCTTATTTTACATTGGTACAAAGATATTTACTTTATATTTTTAAACTATTTAGATTTAGATTTAAACTCGAATTCAATGTACATATGTATTAACTTCAAATTTTCTCATATATCAAGTATACATATATATTCACATATATGTACAATATTTACAATATTATTAAATTTAAATGATTTATACAAAATATACTTAAATACAGGGGAAACTCGCATCACCGCATTGATTATTTTCACAAATTTAATTCAAAATTTTATTTAGTTATCAATTTAAATAAAATTAAATTTCGGGGTCGTTACATCATTACCACAAAGGTTAAGCATGGAATAATGGCGGTGACGATGCTTAGAGATGGAGAAGCTTAGCTTGTGACAGTATTTGTTATTATTACTTGCTTTTATGTGTACCCATGTATTTAGACAATTGTTGTAACAGATATTATGTTATGATTTTTATGGAATTTTGTATTATGACATTTTTATTATTTTGAAATAAATGGGTACACTTTGCTATTATATTTTGTTCCATCCGCTGTGAATTCTGAAAGTTTAGTTTTAGCTCTATACTGTTATGTTCTTAGTTCTACCAACAGCTTACCTTTGGATGGATCTAAGTTTCGATGGGCCTTTTCTGGCTCGAAATTTAGGCATGTTCCGGGGTGGGTTGTTATAGTGTTAGGTCTCGCTTACCTTGGAATTCTACCTTTGAGTTTGCTCAACAAATCATAGGCAAGCAATGGATAACTCTTTATCGGTTGTATCATATACAACTCCCAACCATGGTCTTTATCCTAATCTCGACCTCGGGTTTGCTCAACAAATCGAGATAGATTATTCACCCTTGGTGGAACTAGGCTAGTCTACAACGAGTGAAATGGGTAGGTTTCAATTTTTCTATATTTGGATCATGGCGGACCTATGAAGTCTGATGGATTAAACTGGATCTCATATAGTTAATTTAAATATAATCCAATTTTATTTAAATTTCCTAATTTAATTAATTAATTAAAATTGATATATATATATATAGTTTATAAGTATATCATTATATACTTATATGTGTATAATGTGCATGTGCAACATAATAGTAAAGTATACATAGTTAATGTCTACATATATAGATGTTGGGATTTGCATCCACAACGTATACATTCATCATTTACATACGCAATGGCTATTTCAAAATAATATTTAAATATATACATTTTTATAAATAAATTTCAAAATTTATTTTATATTAATTAAAATAAATCTTATTTAAAAATATCTAAATATATTTTGACTAGATATAAAATTCGAAATTAGCGAACTTACTACTCTGGTAAAAGATTTTGACTTTGAGTTGACCACAATTGATCATGATACTAACCTCATACAAACGAGGAGACGAATTCTCTATTGAATAATGTTTCATTTACAATGCTTCAACTCGGACTAACTATAGTCACTCAATGGTTGTTCTGCCATGGTTTAACTGTAATCAAAGTGGAGTATTCACGTTGAAGCTCAATAGCATTCTCAAATCGAGAGAATTACGTAACATCGTTACTTCTAGATTTCCTATTTGACCTAGTAGTTATTAACCAAAAGGAAACTCTCATGTGATTCTTCCCATGGTTATCCAATAATTATTGGTACATAATTACTTGGTGCCTCCAGCAGCCACGAGTAATACATTGCCCAACTTTTGAAGAGCATTACGTACTCTGATCTCTACGAATGCATCAACATCCTTTCTTGAAGCATCTTGATCAGGAATAATTAAAATATTATATCATTCTATATTATAGTAATTTTCTCATGGTTACAACTCTTTGTAACAATTATCACATAACATATTATTTAAGGATTTTCTAATTAATATACTTCAAACTAATTACTTAATTAATTATATCATAATATAACAAAAATTATACCCCTAACTCTCTCAATCTCTCACTTGCACTTGAGATCAATTATGGAACCTTAATCCCATCATTTCAATCAGTTTTCTTATAACTGATCGTAGTCCCTTAGTGAATGAGTATGCTATATTGTTCTAATTATTTGTTGTGTTAATCAACTCTCTTTGATGATAAAATGCCTTTATCATGTGGAACTTTTCGGAGTATGTTTCTCGACTTCTATTGAGATCTAGGTTCTTTTGTGATTTATATCACAATATTGTTATAATATAACAATGTCATGAGATTCTCAAGATTTGAAATCACCCCTTTATAAGTCATAAATTTGTGCATTTACACACACACACACACATTGCTTTTATTGTTGCGCTTATTTAAGGCGATGAACATAGCCTATTGACTGAATTAGTCATAACTCTTATTTGGAACATTTCAAACCTAAAGGTCTGTAACTATGGTTGAACGTGAATTAAGATTGACATATGATGCTCAATATCACTTATGAAGTTTGAGTCTGAATATGTCTTCATGAGAAGTATGTTATGATAGAGTTAGGGGTATACCCTAGGGACAATTATGTAATTTGTTACATATATCTAACTCAATAACTAATCTTTTTCAAAATAAAAGACATTTTCTTTCTATTATATACTTGATATAATATGTTATATTAATTAATTAATTTAATTAAAAGTATATTTAATGGAAAATCCATAAATTGTATGTTTTATGATAGTTGTTACAAAGTGTTGTAACCGTGAGTAATTTATCATAATAAAAATTAATATACCATTTTAAATGATCTTAGTCAAGATGCATTGGGACTAGAGTACGTAACGCTCTCCAAATGTTGGACAGTGTATTACTCATGACTGCTAGGGGTACCATGAGGTTACATACTGATAATTATTGGATAACCATGGAACAACCTACTCGATAGTTTTCTGTTGATTAATATAACTAAGGTCAAACAGAAAATATCGATGTGACTAATTTAAATAGTTCTCTCGACTTCAGAATACTATCGATCTTCAATATAAAAACTCTGCTTTAATTATAGTCAAATCATGGCATGACACCCATCGAGTGGCTATTGTTGGGTCGAGTGAAAGTATTGGAAGTGAAACAATATTCAAAAGAGGATCCATCTCCTCAGTTATATGGGGATAGTATTACGGTCAACTCAAAGTCAAAGTCTCTGGCTAGAGCATTTCAGTATATAATAATTGTTATTATTGAACCGAGGTCTTTGTTTTTGCTATAGAGTTGAATATAGACGATATTGGAATTTTGACCGTTACCAAATTCCATAAGTCCAAAATGATAAAGTTTTGACAAAGAAAATTGGTGTGAATAAAAGTTACAACTGGGTAATGTTTAACAAAGTGAAATTAGATTTTTGGTAAACCAAGTAAGCGATAAATTTTTCCAAGATGTCACATCCCTGCTAAGTGATGTGTGAACGTTAATATTCGAATAGTTCGATATTACTCGTTGACCAAATTTACACTTGACGAGTCACATAACCGAAACAATGAATTCTCCTTTGACCAAATGATTTAATTAATTTATGATTGTTATAAATTAGTTAAATTATTTAATATTTATGAAATATTAATAGTAAAATTTGATTATGATTTGATAAATAAATATTATTAAATATATTTATAATAAATATAAATACATTAACCAATATGTGATATAGTTAAGTGACTAAATTTGATTTAATTGCATAATATTTTATTACGGGCTTAAATGGGTTTAAGGCCAAATTATAGGGTTAAGAATTTCAGCTAAACTAGGATAGAATAAGCACTCAATTATGGTGTAGAAGGGCTTGATTTTGGATGGCTCGGGTTGAAGGAGAGAGAGTATGAGATTATATCCATTTTTCTCTCCTTTTCATCCACTATATAAGCAACTCTAACCCAATTTGATATGATTTTTGGCTGCCACCTCTTTACTTCTTTGTTGGTCAAATTCATACCCAAGCCTCTCCATCAATACAAACTTAAATCAAGTCAAATTCAAACGCTATTCGATAACTAAAGGTCAACGGTTCAAGAACTAGCAATCTACTAAATCGAAAAAGGTTTCGAAGAGAAGAGCTTATCTTTTCAATGTGTACCTTAAGGCTGTAGGATTAAGGTAGGATTTTATAGTTAATAATTATTTTATAATGTTTTATCATATATCTATATTGCATTGTTAGTTAGGTGACGATTCTTATATGCAAGCAATGTTGTCACAAATTAGTTTGGTTATATGCATGTATATATTTATGCTTAGATAAAAAAAAATTAATCATATATGTGAGGTAAGTGTAGCCATATAAAAATAATATAATTATCATATTATATTAAATTAATATATATTATTTAAATTACATATGTATAACTTATATTATTTACAACATTATGTCATTGTTAAAATTAGTTATAAAATTTTATTTATAATGTATTATTGTGACATTAATTTTTGGCAGTGAAAAATAATTTTTATAAATAATTTATTATTATTTAATATTATATAAATCAATTTACATTATTAATAAATTATACTAATTCAAAAATGTCATGAAAAATAATTTTTAAATTTTATAAAATTATATTAGCACTAGATAAGCTTTCAACCAAAAATAAAAAAATAAAAAATTACATCTTCCTATTTTAAAATTTAATTATTTAAAATGACCGTAAACAAATAAATTATTAAAAATAAATTTTTACTAAAAAAATGCTGAAAAATTCTTTAAGCCATAAAATATCAATAAGGATTTTTAGGAACTTTAAAATTTGAAATAAAAGTTCTAAAATTAATTTTTTAATATTTTATTAATTGTAAATGCATATTTAATTAAAAATGCATTTTAAAATTAAAAATAAAAAATAATTTTTTTTTGCGTCGTGCGCATGACCTGGAAATAAAATAATTTTTTTATGGTGAAAAATGTTGTAATTAATATATATCTATATATTATAAACATATATTTGTGTGTATATACATAAAAAATTATTATTTTATTATCATATTTATGTATACATATATTATTCATGGTTT
Organism: Allium fistulosum; assembly: GCA_030737815.1. Lineage (NCBI taxonomy): Eukaryota > Viridiplantae > Streptophyta > Magnoliopsida > Asparagales > Amaryllidaceae > Allium > Allium fistulosum. The sequence continues at coordinate 1,065,440,223 of CM060906.1, forward strand.
ATAAAATATAAATATGCATTTTAATATCTAAAATAACTTGTATATTAAATCAATATATTTTAATAATATGTGTATACATAATATTAATATTTTATTTAAAAGATGATATATATGCAAATATTTACTTATACATTTTAAATATATTATACATACGCATATATATAATTATTTAAACTAACTTAACATATACATATACATATACATACATATACATGTATATATATATATATATATTTAAACTTACTTAACATATATGGCAGCCATTTTCCTTCGTCTTCGATCCTGGCTCAGATGTCGCGTCGCAAGAAGCCTCCTTCACCTGCCCTAGCTGTGCTCGGGTTGGAGACCAGATCTGGTAAACGTTTTTCCCCATTCATTCGTTTCTGTCTCCACCTCGGGAAATCGATCCTCCTGCTTTCGAGCTTCCTTTGACATCTACTCCATCTTCTGGTATCCATGGCCACCTTGGCAACCTGGGCGAGCTGGAATTGCCTTCGAACCATGATTTTTCCCACCAGTTCTCTCTTCTTGAGTCTGTGAGTGCTTTGCCAGTATCAAGTATTAATAAGCCCGCTTTGTTTTCCCTACTGTCGCCTTTGCTTGGCGCTGGTCGAGTGTCTAAGCCTTGCTCTGACGTTAGTACCCCTTGCTTGGTTTGGATGGAGACCCTGTCGAACTGTGTATGGGTGCTGATAATGCAGTGTTGCTCAATGGTGATAACGCAGTGTCGCTCAATGTTGCTCTTTTTGATAACATGGAAGTAGTTAACCCTTTTGTTACTGCCAATTTGCTAAATGGTGAATGCCCTTCTTCTGCTTGTGGAAATGACCGTGTGTCTGCAAATGCTATTGACAATTCTGTGTATGTTCCCCCTAACTTAGCTTCTCCTCCTGTTGTGCCGCCAATTTGGTCTTCTCCGTTCACTAAGATGCCCAGCAATGCGGGTGTTCATACCCCGAGAGTGTTTGATAATGTTGTGAATGAAGGAGCTATGGTTCCACCTTCCGAAGTGATACAAGCTGGCATTGACTATTGAAAGGACTACTTAGTAGGATTTTTCTTAGATTCCAAGCCGGACTATCATTTAGTTAAAGCGAGATGCAACCAAGTTTGGAAGCCCATAGGTGGACTTAGTATTCACTTTGATAATGCTATGTATTATTTCAAGTTCTCTCATCCTGATGAGAGGCAACATATCCTTGAATATGATCCGATTCTAATTTCTGGGAAGCCTTTCATTATCACTTCCTGGAATCCATCGGTTGACAGTTTATTGAGCAGGTTTATCTATTTCTATCCAGGCTCATTTTTCTTGTATTCCTTCAGTACTTCAGCCTTTGATCGGTATTGACTGGCCGGCTGGCCTAGTTGGCATGGTTATTTCTTATGACGCGAACATAGTGGCAAGGAAGAGACTGGTTTATGCTAAAGCCTTGATAGAGATAACTCCTACCAAACCCTTACCATCCTCTCTTCGGGTTCGTCTTCTTGACGGACACGACACCGAGATTCGTGTTCGTTATAGTTGGAAGCCTAACATTTGTACGTCATGTTAGTCTTTTGGACATTCCACTGAGCCATGTACGCGTGAGACAGCTAGTGCTCCTCCTCTTTTGTCTTCTCGGATCCCGCTTCCTAGACCCCCTATTAGCAAGTGGGTTCCGAAAGCGGCCCCAGTTATTCCATCCCTTCCTTCTGATGTCATCATTCATGCTGCTCCTCCTGTAGTTCCTCCTCCTGTTATTGACCTGGTCGTGGATGTTTCTAATGATGGTGTGATGGACCATCCTCTGATACTATTGTTTGGGACCCAGATGAGCGTGCTTGGCTTCAACTACCTTCGGACATGAGGTTCGCCTGAGACTAACACCTTTTATGCTTTCATCAGTGACTCAATAGAGGAAACGAGAAGTCTTATTTACCATATTGATGGTGAGGGACTTGCCCTCACCAGGGAGGGTGAGATAGGTGAGGTGAACAAGAGTAAGTTCTATGATGTTACGTGGGTAAGGTAGTTTATTTACTCTCCTGCTTCTGTTGGTTATGCTCCTGATCTGGCTATTCTTTTCGCTGGGTATGCTGATGTTTCTGGCCTAGTGTCAGATAATGGTAGTGCTTGTTCTTCCTCCCCTTCGAGAGGTTAGGCAAGTTCTTTAGTAGTAGTATAGACCTTTTTGTCTATTTCCTGCTCCTTATTTGTCAGTGGGTTGTCCACTTTAATCAGCTATTCTGTGCATGTACAGACCACCTGTTCTTTATTTATATACAGTGGCACGACCCACTATAAAGCCAACTAGCTTTGCTAAAAAAATTGTAGTTTATATACATACATATATTTAGACAATATATACTTGCATATTAGATGAGCTAACGTGTCTGTTGCGATGTAAATCCCAACATCTATACAAGGGCATGTTATACCTTGAACGGGTTGATATGTTACACGTGCATGCACACACAGGCACACACACACACACAATTGTATGTATATAAATATATAAATTAAATAAAACTTTATAATTTATAAATTTAAATAAGATAAAAGAATTTATTTAATTAATATTTAAAAATGTTCCAAATGCATTAGACTTCATAGGCCCAATAAAAATTAAATAAGGGAATTTTTTTAAAATTCACCTATAACTTTTGCCGTGGGCTGGTCTAGTTTCAACAATGATATCAGAGTCAATAGCTTATGCGGTCTAAATTAGTCATGTTATGGTTAACTAATTAAGCTCACAGCCCAGTTAGTAAGATGTCTAAAATGGTAGTGTCTAGGATTGGATTAGGTAATCTGGTACTTTGCCCTACCTGACTACCAGCCTGGCCCGAACAGATATGTGAGCCCAAAGGTTGGCCCTGATCGAAAAGGCCCAATTTGAATTGGCCCTTAGGCTAATTTCCAAAATTGCTTGAGAATTAAAATATAAGATTTTAAATTTAAAAGTTAAGTTTAAAATAAGATATACATATATTACAAAAGTTATAATATAATAAATTTTTTCAAAATGTTTGAAAATAATACAAATTAAATTTAAAATTTGTATTATTTACTAATATCATAAGCATACATATATGTATATAATCTGATTTTCAAAATTAATATAATTAATTAAAATTGTTTAATTAAATAAATTAATTAAAGTTTAATTAGTTAAAGGTTATTAATTAAATAAATTAATTAAAAGGATAATTAATAAAATAATATACACATATATATATGATTACGTGTCATACGATAAAGGTTGTGGTATATAATAAATATTTTATATAAATGTTATATTAAAATAATATAAAATTAATTAAAATGTTAATTAATTAAAATTAATTAAATAAGATTTAATTAATATAATTTTATACATGTGACTATTATATGAGTAAATTAAAATATAAAAGTTATATAATAATAAAACGTATATAATATTCTGTTTTTCTTCTTTGATGCATCAATAAAAATGGTAGGGGCCCATTCAACCCTGTCGACTTTGCCAAAAAACATATATAATATGATTGTATAAACTAAAGGTGGAACATCAAAGAAACACAAATCTGTGCAGTTAAAGCGCTCGGTGGATTCAATGCGGTAGAGGTGCAAAAAGTCATAGCGGGGATGTAGCGAAGATATAGCGGGATATATCGGATTACTCTAAAATAGCATATAAATCCCATACTTGTTGTTTTTACAAATATATAGATAGTAATTATGTGAAAAATTAACATTCAATTGAATTATAAGTAATACAAAATAATTTTAAATAAAAATATGTGCAAATGTATTGTAAATGAACGTAAAACTGTTATATAACTTAATTTAATTTAGTAGAATATTAGAGTATTATCATTTCTAAACATATATAAAAAATTCAATGAAATTAATTAATTTCACAATTTTTATAGCGTATAAATATCATTTTTCAATCCAATTTTTTATAGAAGATATAGCGGAAATAGCGGAAATAACGGGATATAGCGGAAATAGCGGGGATTAAAGCGGAAAGGCTATATGTTGGGATATATGGAAAAATCGTAGCGGTAGGAATCCGCTATAAGATATATCGGAGTTATAGCGGGGATATAGCGGGGCATTAACTGCACAGACACAAATAAACTTAACGGATAAATACATATGTATAGTACGTATACCGTGATTTCTGATGTGTTTGATACTTCAATCGCGAGGGTAAGAAATGCATTATTGCATAAGTCGATATCACTCAATAGAATAGATTGAAGATTATGAATCTTCAATTTAATGTTGTCCTCTACCACACACACACACACACACACACACACATATATATATATATAAATTACTTGCATACTCCTTAGTTATTGAGCAAACTCAAGCCACGGACATTATGTGTAGTATTATTAATATATTGAATAGACAATGTAAGATAACTACATGTATTTGTTGGGAAAATTCAAGGTACATATATTATACTTAGGTCATCACAATATGGTAGGTACGAGTAAATAATTTCATTTTGATTTATTGAGCAAACTCAACGTCGAAGTGAAATCAAGACAAGGTACTAAGGGTTTAGAGTTTATACGATACAACCGATAAGGAGTTATCCATTGTTCATAGGACTATGATTTGTTGAAAAAACTCAAGGTTGGAATTCCAAGACGGACGAGTGCTAACACCCACTAGTGAAGTTGAAAGACTTTTATGTTTTGACCTAGGGTTTGGTAAAACATAGAAGACTAGTGGAAGCCTTACTAGAAAAATGAAATTTAACATTTAACCTTTCTAATATTGTAAAAATATATGCTAGGGGTGGGCATAAACCGCACCGCTATACGGAAACCGCCCGCACCGAACCGCAAAAATGGTGCGGAAACCCGCACCAAATCTTCTAATCAAAGCAAATACCCCAAACCGGACCGACCCGTATCGATACGGTTCGGTTGCGGTTTGGACGATTAAACCAACCATATTAAACCGGACCGAACCGAATATTTACACTAGTAATCTTATGATAAAAATATAAGCAACTCCTATCTTATTTTACATTCTAATGATGTATATTCAATTTTTAGCGTATGTTATTATATTAATAATATTTGTTGTCATAAAGGAAGAAGTTAAAGTTTTGGTATAATATGTTTCATTTCATTTTTTTTGGATAAATGCTAATTATAATCTTATTCTAGTCATTTTCTTTGATGATTATGCATTGATTAATATTGATGTTTGGTTAAATGTCAAATTGAAATATTCATAAAGTTAAAAATTAATCTTTCATTTTAGTATAACATTGTGTGTTTTAAACTTTAAGTGTAAAAGCTTCACACAGTTAACTTCGAAAATTGATTGTTGATGGAAGTAATTCTCTTATTTCATATTTAATATGGGTTCAAACCAGACCGGATCGAAACCGAACCATATTACATTCAAACCGAACCGAAACCGAACCGTTTGAAAGATTAGCATAATGGTTTGTATTTTTTATTAACCGTTTGATGTGGTGCGGAAGGGGTTTGGACTTCAAACCGCACCAAATCGACCCGTGCCCACCCCTAATATATGCTATATAATTTTATAATAATCCACATTGATAAATTTGTAAATTTAATACGATTGATAACACGCTTATCAATTAAGATATACAAATGAACCGAATTGAAGATTGATAAATAGAAATATAACATACACTTACTAATAAATGCTTCTTGCATGTTAATGTTTCAATACCCATGAAACCGCCTGATTTTAGAACTACTAAATACATTTGTAATTTGGTTGCTTACAAGTTTATTTGGACAAGACCATGTATTGCATTCGATGAGTTTCAAACTCTAAAGCAATACAAGACTATGGATATTTAATCCACATATTATCACATATAAGTGTTACATGGGGAGTGATCACAGTTCGTAATGTATGATACTTCGATGAAGTTATTCATCCGAAATAAGCCAATAAACAGTACCGTGAGATCGAGTATTCAATTTGATTGATTACAAAAGGATCACATTGTGTAACTTAAGACCCAAACTACAGTATAGATCTAAGAACTCAATCACTGAAACGTCAGTTTGATCAGTTTGTGCAAAGTGCAATATATTTGATGTTCTTAAATGTTAAGGATATTCGAGTATGCTTTTGTAAAGACTTTATTATGATATTTTAGTAAGAGATTTCTTTTGAATGGTTCGACTAATTAAAAAGAAAAAGAGTGTACAAGTGTGGATGTGATTTAAGGTACAGCTGGGATGAAGAGAGTGAATAGTCACTTCTTGTTCATAAAGAAACGTCAGAAACAAGAATTGTAATAATATAATTGATACTTAATATTGGAATGAGATATACAATTTCTATTCCAAAATGTAATTTCATATATAATTTTTTTTTCTATGAGATTTTTTTCTTTGAGTTCAAGATATTTGATCAAAGAACTCTCCGCTATAAACTAGTTGCAGTATATGAAATAAATAATTTATATTATGCAAATGATAAACCTTCGAATTTTGTACGCTATTATAGTAATGGCGAAAATAGTGGGGGTATGCTATATAGCACTTATTGAATGCATCAAAGTACTAATATTGTTTCAATAAAATATATTGAACATTATATATGAAATAATGAATATTTTTTAGTGTCGACTGAAAAATAGACAGAGTTATATTTCAATGAGAATATTATGAATATCCATTATGAAATAAACTATAAGGTATTTGTTTTCACAACAAAAGTGATGCATTGGAAAATATTGAAGTATTGAAAATTATTTACAAATATTTTGGTATTATAGACCGAGCCATTGTTTTGAGAAATAATTTTTTTTATTATATGATTATGAATCATATGGTACTAGTTAATTATATCTCGAACATATAAGGGTTATGTACCCATTTAGTGGGAGCGTCATAGGAATTGATGAACTCTTCTGATTGATGCACATTGATGTATGCAATCGCAAGTCTATTAATACCAAAATAGTTCCATATACTTCATCATATTCACTGATGAGTTATCACAGACGTGGACATGTGTATTTGATATGCATGTATAAGTCTATGATAAGCTCAAAGAATAAAAACGTAAGTAAATAAAATAAGATGCGATTGAAATGATTCGATTTAATTGAATGGGTGAGTAATTGGAAATAGTTCCAAAAGTACCTAAAAATGAATAAAAGATTCAACTTCGAAAGTCACCACTCACTATAATACATAATGATGTATTGATAAGGAGTAATCGAATTTTATTGAATGAAGTACGATTAATTGTGAGTGCAGTTGAGTTAACTTCTTCCTACAAGATTGTGTATTTAAGAGTAGTATATAAGGTTAAAATTAATTTTATATAAATAATAGTTTACAAAATCATACAAGATGAGGGTACATAAGAAACCTAACATATCCTAGGCCAAGGAGTTGGCAGGTTATGCGATTCAAAAATCTGCACGTAATAATTGTTCATGAGGGATCTTGTATGAATCTCCCCGAAAAGAAATTTTGGGAAAGTCTATAATTGGATGACATAGTTATGCTTTGAACATAAATTTTGTAAACTAAAACCAAATCAGTTTTATATATAATGAAATTCATAAAATGTTTATGAATACATATTCCATTGTACTGAGAAACAATTATTGTTTCAAGAAATTCCAATTTTTAGTGAACGAATTTCTTTCAGAAAGTATTGGTAGTAAAATGGAATTGGATACTATCCGAAGATAAAACTGATTGTATGAATTGAAATTAACTAACTACATCAAAACAGGCAATTCCTAACACTTATAAGTGTTACAAATAATTTCAGCAACACTTTATTAGTGTTACCAATCACCCGTGAGGAATGAAACGGACAAATTTCTCACGCTTATAAGTGTTACACATCTTACTAACGCTTATAAGTGTTGCTGCTGTATTATTTCGTAACACATAAGCGTCGTAAAACATGGATTTGGTAACACCTATTAGTGTTAGTAAAGATAACTGTAGCACCGTCTACCATTTTCTTTTGTAACATTTATAAGTGTTGCTAATCCAAATATTTATAACATTTATAAGCGTTACTAACATAAACTTATGATTTTACATAATTTCTTGCAATATTAAAACTAAAATACTTAAAGCAAATGAAGTACAATATATCATTAACAATGGTTTCCATATCAAACATAATTCATTATACATATTCAATGCAAAGTTTAAAATGCTCCGGAAATGGAGTATAATATATCATAAACAAGTATTTACATACCTCAAATACCATAATGTCATATATTCAGATATTACAACATAAGCTACAAAAAATTTAATTTTGAAATACACATAAAGTTTAATTTATGGTGAACCTAATAATTATGGATCATCCACTCCAAACTCTAATGGTTTTGCACATTCTTCAACGTCCAATGCTACAATCCAAAGCATCCCTCTACAAGTGCCTGCATTTAATATAAACACTTAATAAAAACTTATAACTTCATACTCAAAAGGTTAAAAACTAATTTACAACTCAGATTCTACTATATATTTTTTGTACACATGAATTCGCAAACTTAGTTTGCAAATTACTTGTGAACCGAGTTTGCAAACTCAATTAGCATTTGCAAATTAAGTTTGCAAACCCAGTTTGCATCGATTTTGCAAACTGAGAATGTCAAGATGGATTGAGAGTGTTTATTGATTTGTAATGGACTGCATCATTCATATGAGACTCTTTTATTGTTGCTCCTATACTTGAACTGATAATATCAAGTGAGTCACCCAACTAAGGCCTTTTACTTCTTTCATTTACACTTTACATTTTACAGATCACAATCAATGTATCTTTTAGTTACCGGTTTATATAAGCCAATTGGTATGCAGATTTACCATTTTCTTACAAAAAATGTAGTGTGTGTAAAATATATATTAGTTGTTTCAGTTACTTAGAATACGATCAATGAAATCATCTTTTTTTCCTTTTCTTCTTCTTCTTTTGAAATAAAGATAATATTGTAGGATAGGTATGTATTACAACAAGTACTTAGGAACAAGATGGTAGATTTCTTTCAAACCTTAGCATTTGTTTTCAAGCTTAGCAGCTGAAAACAAGTGTTTATTTAAATAATAAAATTCAGTGTATACACTAAGTGGAATATAATTATGTAATATAAGTGAAAACGAATGAATTGCAAGTAAAGTGCACAAAGTTATTTTTTCTCCTCAAGTTGCATTACGTGGTTATAAAAAAAAGCCAATAAAACATGTACCTATCAGTTATGAAATAGCAGTAAAGTTTGAACAATGAAAGTTGATTTGATATCCTACCAGATGTTCCAAATTACTTTCTTTAAATTTATAACGACAATTAAGTTCGAAAGATGTAGAAAGGAACAAACATTATTGGATAAAGAGTTACGAAGTAAGTGCGTTGAAATTTATTAACTTGAAAGCCACAAAGCAATTTTTTTAGTTGTAATATTCATGCATAATATATATATAAAGTTGTTATACAACAGTTACAACTAAATTTTTCCTCCTTGAAAATATCATATACACACACACATGAATGTGTTTGTGTTGATTCTCCATAGACGTGCATAAGATTTATACAGTTGACTACAAGTTAGCCTGCTATTCCATTTAAAAACATCCATGAAAGAGTAAACTGCATAGACATGTAAGGTGCCCTAAATGACAAAGTTGTTGCAAATATTTATAGTTGTTGAACACTGGTAATCTTTTCTAGTCAATAGTTTGACTTTCAACAACGGTTGAGTTAATACACCCCTTGTAACTTTTATCACGTGAAAGTTAGATTAGAATCCAATAACTCAGGAATTATAATTCGTAGTAAGTAACCGGCTATGTAAAATCTAGTAGCAACCAAAATATATTCTCAATGGGATAAAGTAAGAAAAATTCAGAACCAACCTGGAACAACCAAAGTAAGTCATATATTAAAACCCCTTGTAAGCTAACACTGCGTAGTTTTATCCTATTTCAAAAGGTATATGTGCATCAGTAGATCGGTATTGAATAAATAGAGATGTATCCAGATGAAACTATATGAATACCCATAAATCATTAAATTGCGGCCTATAATATTATATAGATTTATCAAAAATAATTTACAATAAAAAAAAAAACTGTTATCTCAAAATTAATAAATATTAAACGCAATTTTCATTAAAAACCGAATGCATATCTGACATTAGGAAAGAAAAAAAAGAATCTGACAACAAGAATTTGTACCAAGTGGTTCAATAGGTTACACAAATAAATTTATATTTTATCATAATGGTTTAGTAACACAATGAACCAAATAAGTATAGCTAATATTTTCTTTATAGTTCCTATTCCATTATGACCCATTTATGTAACGTAAAGCTTTTAAAAGTTAACTGGGAAACTGAACATAAAACTATTTTAGAAAAAATATACAATTTTGTACATAAAGCAACAATTTATATTTTGTGCATGTTGTTTTAATACTGGCTTTATCGTCCCTAATTCATTATGAACCACTTGTTGACTTTAGGTTCATAAAGTTGTGCATTCATAAATTTATTTATCTAAAACGAAAAAATGGTTCGTGATACTGTGTTTTGAATCTGAAGATAAAGTGATTTAACTAACCCATTTTACATTCTACATAAAGTTTGCATCCCTTTATCATTCTTAGATTATATGTTACAAAACTATTTATGTGCGCCTAAAATTATGCAAAACCTTGAAGGGAAATAGATAAATTTAACCAATCATCTCCACATATATTTCAAATTCAGAAGATAAAACCTAAAATGGCAACTCTTTTGTAAAGACAAATAGGAACTCTTTTGTAATTTTACTACATGACATCTATATTTTTCACAAGAATTCATAGTGAAATAATGAAATAACAACACCAAAAAATTGAAGTGTTAATATACTTGAGATATGTAATTTAGTGTTTCCATAAATTTGGATCTATTATCATAAATAACTCCATTACATAATTTTTTTATCCTCTTAGTGAAAATGATTCTGAAAATAATATACATTTTGAGGTAATTAAAAGGAAAAAAACGGACAGTAAAAAAGGCATATAACCTAGGTTAATTTAATACAAAAGAATCTTCCATTTCCCACTTGTACACCCTTGGACACAACAAAACATGTTATATTTCTTAAACTAGCATTACCTGCTTTTGTAACTCAACTTTTTACCATAAATCAAATGGTTAAAAAATTGATAGTTTTGATTTAGTAACATAACACACCACATACACTTTCTTTCAAATGAGCAGGCTTAAGTTTAATACTACTATTTTGACGTGGTGCATATCTAAATTCTTGAAAAGTGGACTTTATGCATTTTCTTTCAAATAAAATTTAGTTCTATATTTTTTTGATTAAAAATTTATATATCATATGATTTATCATTTTTAGTCACATTCAAAATTTATGCGGTTAATATTTCTCATCTATACACAATTTTGAATTCATGTTTTCGAAAGGTGCGAAATGTATCCAGTTTAAAAATGTAAACAAATTGTTTAAAACCCGTTAAAAAAATTAAAAGTTCAAAAAACATATTTTGAATTATATTTCATATGCATATTTTAAAAATCTTATCTCAAAATTTATTCAAAGTTCAAAAATCATATTTGAAAATCCCATTTCAAGCTATGTTTAAACTATATTTTTGAAACTCTGAAACAAATTTTTATGAGACAAATTTTTCTACAACAAAGAGGGGAAGATGAACTAAGCAATTGGAAACAATACAACTAATTCACTAGCATAAACAAGCATTATACTTGATAATAATAACAACATCAATGACATTAGCATTACCCCCATTTTTTTGTGCTTCAGCTATTACATGAAGAGTGATGCAGCACGATCCACAATTTCACAAGGGTTAGGTCGGTCACGACCTAAGGGAGAAGTTTTAGATTGGCCACGACCTAACAAGGTACCGGAGCAAGGCGGCGAAGCGAGTTTTGCGGAAGAAGGGAACCAACGACCTATGATAGGTCGCGTACGATCTAACAAAGAATGCGCACGGAGTTGTCCAAAGGAAGGAGTTTTAGGTCGCCCACGACCTAAGTTAAGTCGCTCTACGACCTACGACCTAGTTAGGTCGCGTTAAATCCTTAGGTCGTGAACTTTGCTAAGTCGCTGAAGAAGTTAGGTCGCTGCCGACTTATGAGTTGGGTCGTGAACTTTGCTAAGTCGCTGAAGAAGTTAGGTCGCTGCCGACTTATGAGTTAGGTCGCTACTTTGTTGAGTCGCTACTTTGTTGAGTCGCTATGTTCTTTTATGTCGCTGTTATTTTAGGTCGTTGGAATATTGTATATGTTGAGTCGTTGTATGGTGTTGTAACGTGTTTTCTTAAGTCGCTTGTACTTAGGTCGTAGGTCGCGCGTGTTGTTGTAGGTCGTAAGTCGTTGGTTTGTTAGGTCGGAAACGACCTAAGTGTTGTACAGTTTTGAGTCGCGTGTGTTGTAAAGTTCTATAAATAGCAGGGTGACCTCATTTGTATAGTTGATTTGAATGAAAACTTTTGTTTGTTAGCTTTGTGCTTTCAATTAAATTGGTAGTTGAGTGTAATCTTCTATCTCCTCTTTCGGCATTCGAGTGCGCTCGAATCAACGATCATAGAAGCCAATTCACGGTATCAAGTGCGCTTGATCAATGTCTGAAGAATTGCAGATCTTCTTTCACGGTACCGTGCGCGATCAACGTGACGAAGATAGCTAGAATTCGGTATCTTCGGATCAACGAATTTGGGCCATTCAGTATTCTTCATTCCATCGATTGCTACTTTCACAGAATCATCATTTTGTTATTCCGCTGCTGCATCATTTGGTATCAGAGCTAGACTTAGCCAATCATAGCTAAGCCGAGTCTTGGTGCCAATCTTATTTGAAGAGTTTGAGAAGTTAATTGAAGCCGAACATCATTTGGAGAAGTTGGTTGTTCATCGTGTTCATCGCAAGTTGCAACAAGTTTGGAGTTTTCGATCCTTTTCATTTCGGATCAAAGGTTGAAAAGTGTTTGAATTTTACGGGGAAGATTTGCGCGCCAAAGTTTGAAGTAGAGATCCGAACTAAGTGAAGTGTGTAGTACATCATTTGGTATCGTTTGATCATTTGTTTGTGCAAGGCCAAAAGTTATAGTTTTGAAGAATCAACCATGCCGCCGAGGAGAGCTAATCGTCATCAAAATATTGAAGCTTTGTATAGAAGAGAAAAAGCTGATGAGATGGAGCAAAGAATTAATGAAAACTTTAGTGAGAAGCTTAATGAAGGAATTGGACGATTATAGAAGATGATGTTGGAGATGAATCAAAATCGGAGAAGGATTTCACCCGAATCTAACCATGAGGGAAGTAGAATCTCACCACATTCCAATTGAGAAAGAAGTGTTGATAATGATCATAGAAGTGTGAGTCGAGATTGTTATAGAAATGATGATGATCGAAGACGTGAGAGGAATGTGAATGATCGAGAACGGAGGAATGTAGACAGAAGGGATGTTGGTGGAAGAAATGAAGGTAGTAGAGATGTTGGTGGTCAGGATCGACATCGATATACATCAGATTTTGAAGAGGAGTTTGATGGTGGTAGTGTTCATGGACGAGGTCGAGGTCAAGGGAGAAATCATTCGGAGTATGATCACAAGTGGGAGTTTGGAATGAAAACTGAAATACCGGAATTCAAAGGAGGTATGCAAGCTGAGGAATTTCTTGATTGGTTAGCATATGTTGAGGAAATATTTGACTTCAAGGAGGTTCCGGAGGATCGAAAAGTGAAGTTGGTTGCTACTAGGTTGAGGGGGAGAGCTATGGCATGGTGGCAGCAAACCAAACTTACTAGAGAACGGATGGGGAAGTCAAGGATTGTAGCTTGGGAAAAGATGAAGAAATTGATGAAGGCTACTTTCTTACCTTACAATTACCAATCATTAATGTATCAGAGATTACAAAACTTGAGGCAAGGGACGAAGGCTGTTACTGATTATGCAGATGAGTTCTACCAGTTGATTGCTCGAAATGACATCATGGAGACAGAAGAACAATTGACCGCTAGATTTGTAGGTGGACTTAGAACATAGATCCAGGATATGGTGAACATGTTCGACCCTAGATCTGTGGCAGAAGCACATCAAAAGGCGTTGGCTTGGGAGAAACAAGGAAGACATGAGGGAGGTGTGTTTCCAAGTTTTACAGGGCAAAACAAAGGAGCGGGTAGTAGTTCTAATGTTCCTAAGGCATCGAATAAGCCTGTTGTTCATGAAGTGGCTAAGCCAAAGGTCAACACTAATTTCAAATGCTATAATTGTCAAGAAGTGGGACACAAGAGCAGCGAATGTCCAAAACCGAAAAAGAAAACTATGATTGCTGAGGCAGAAGAAGATGAGGTAGAGGCTGACTGTACTAATTCACTACATGATGAAGAGGAAGAGAATGTGTTGGGAGATGAAGGGTATTCATTGATGATGAAGAGGTCGTGTTTAACACCAAAACAGGAGGAGGAAACTAGCTGGTTGAGGAGTAACATCTTTCAATCAACATGCACTATCTTGGGAAGGGTTTGCAAGTTTGTCATCGATGCGGGAAGCTGTGATAATATTATCTCTACAGAAGCCGTGAAGAAGTTATCATTATAGACAGAAAAGCATCCGAAATCTTACAAGTTAGCTTGGGGTAGGAAAGGTGGGGAGGTGAAAGTTGGGCGAAAAGCTTGTGTTAATTTTCCATTTGGGAAGAAATACAAGGATGAAATTTGGTGTGATGTTGTGGACATGGATGTATGTCATCTGTTTCTGGGGAGACCGTGGCAGTATGATAGGGCTGTGCAACATGATGGACGTACTAACAGTTAGAGTTTTATGTTTGAAGGAACTAAAATCACTTTGATTCCTAAGAAGCGACAACAAGAAGAAAATAAGTTGGAGGAGATTGAAGAGTTGAAAACTTTGTTATCATTAAAGGAGTTTGTTAAGGAGGTAGAAGAGGAGCCTGAAGTATTCTTGTTGATTGGACATGAGAGTCATGAAGTGGTTGAGATTCCTGAAGAAGTAAAACCGGTGCTGGAAGAATTTGACGATGTATTTCCTGAGGAGCTACCAACAGAGTTACCGCCGTTGAGAGACATTCAACATCAAATTGATCTTGTACCAGGAACTGTGTTACCTCATAGACCACACTACAGAATGAGTCCAAAGGAACATGAGGAGTTGAGAAGGCAAGTGGAAGAATTTCTTGAACAGGGGCGTGTGCAGGAAAGTTTAAGTCCTTGTGTGGTACCAGGTTTGTTAGTACCAAAGAAGGATGGAACGTGGAGGATGTGCACTGATAGTCGCGCACTGAATAAGATTATTATGAGATACAGATTTCCAATGCCGAGACTTGATGATTTGTTGGATCAATTGAGCGGGGCTACTATCTTTTCGAAGATTGATTTGAAAAGCGGTTATCATCAGATTCGAATCAGACCAGGGGATGAAGGGAAAACAGTGTTCAAGACACGTGAAGGGTTGTACGAATGGCTGGTTATGCCGTTTGGTCTTTCGAATGCACCGAGTACATTTATGCGGGTAATGAATCAGATTTTTAGACCGTTCATTGGGAAGTTTGTGGTGGTGTATTTTGATGATATACTGATATATAGCGGGAACCCAGAAGAACACTTGCAACATCTGAGGGAAGTGTTGATGATATTACGACAGGAACAATTTTATGCTGCAACGAAGAAATGCATGTTCATGACGCATAGTGTTTTATTCTTGGGGTATGTTATATCGGGAGGAGGTATACAGGTGGATCAGAATAAAGTTGAAGCAATCAGAAATTAGCCACAACCCCGGACGATAACAGAAGTTAGAAGCTTTCATGGTTTGGCATCATTCTATCAAAGGTTTATTCCACACTTCAGTAGCGTGATGGCTCCAGTTACTGATTGTATGAAAGGGAAACAATTTTCATGGTCGGAGGAAGCAGGATTTTCTTTTGAGAGAATCAAGGAACTATTGACGACAACATCGATTCTAGTGTTGCCATATTTTCAGTTGTTGTTTGAATTACATACTGATGCATCAATGGTTGGAATTGGAGGGGTGTTGAGTCAGAAAGGACGTCCTATTGCATATTTCAGTGAAAAGTTATCGGGAGCAAAGATGAGATATAATACTTATGATGTCGAATTTTATGCTATCGTGCAAGCTGTGAAACATTGGAGACATTATTTGTTCCATAAAGAATTTGTTTTATATACTGATCATGAGGCATTGAATCATATGCAGGGACAGGACAAGATTGCGGCTAGGCATGCATCGTGGATTGCATACTTACAACAATTTACATTTGTGGTGAAACATAAATCGGGAATTACGAATAGAGTGGCAGATGCACTGAGTCGAAGGAATCATTTGCTGACTACAATGAAGGTAGAGGTGACAGGGTTTAATGTGTTGCCAGAAATGTTTGTTGATGATCCTTACTTTGCGAAGTGTGTAGATAAAATCAAGGAGGGAAAGACGGATGAGTTTGTATTGGTGGATGGTTTTCTTTTTAAGGGAAATCGATTGTGCATACCAGAGTGCAGCTTACGTATGAAGATTGTAAAGGAGTTGCATGAGGAAGGTCATGTGGGCCGAGATCGTACTTTGCAATTGATTTCTCAGTCTTATTATTGGCCTTCGTTGAAACGGGAAGTTGGGAGGTTTGTGGAGAGATGTCATATTTGCCAAATTTCCAAAGGGACAGCGACAAATGCGGGATTGTATATGCCGTTGCCCGTGCCGGTTAGACCTTGGGTGGATATCAGTATGGATTTTGTGTTGGGATTACCGAGAACTCAGAGGGGAAATGATTCGATATATGTTGTAGTGGACAGATTTTCAAAGATGGCACATTTCATCGCTTGTAAGAAGACAGCTGATGCCGTCCGTGTTGCCGAGTTATTCTTTAAAGAAGTATATCGCTTACATGATTTACCAGAATCCATTGTTTCTGATCGAGATACTAGATTTCTAAGTCATTTTTGGCTGAGTTTGTGGAAGATGGTGGGAACAAAGCTAAATTTCAGTAGTGCTTACCATCCGCAGTCCGATGGTCAAACTGAAGTTGTTAACAGATCTTTTGGAAATTTATTACGGTGCCTAGTGAAGGATAATATAAAGAGTTAGGATATGAAGTTATGTCAAGCGGAGTTTGCTCATAATCATGCTATAAACCGTAGTACGGGTTTCAGTCCATTCCAGATTGTTTATTCAAGTTTACCAAAAGGGCCGTTGGATTTAACGACAGTACCACAACCGAAGGGGACAGTTAAACGGGCTGTTGATTTTGTTGATGGATTGGCAGAATGTCATAAAATCGTTCAGGAACGATTGGAGAAAGCAAATGAAAAGTATAAACGATCTGCGGATTTGAAACGAAGAAGTGTCGAATTTAATGAAGGAGACTTGGTGTATGATGTATTAACAAAGGATCGTTTGCCAGTGGGTGCTTATAACAAGTTGAAAGCCAGAAAAATCGGTCCTGTAAAAATTGTGAAACAGATCAATGAAAATGCTTATAGGTTGAAGCTACCGGAGGATGTGTACACGCCTGACGTGTTCAATATTAAGCATCTCGTACCTTATTATGGGGATGACCAATCCGATGGGAAAGAGCTTTCAAATTCGAGGACGAATTTTTCTCAACCCGGGGAGGATGATGCAGCACGATCCACAATTTCACAAGGGTTAGGTCGGCCACGACCTAAGGGAGAAGTTTTAGATTGGCCACGACCTAACAAGGTACCGGAGCAAGGCGGCGAAGCGAGTTTTGCAGAAGAAGGGAACCAACGACCTATGATAGGTCGCGTACGATCTAACAAAGAATGCGCGCAGAGTTGTCCAAAGGAAGGAGTTTTAGGTCGCCCACGACCTAAGTTAAGTCGCTCTACGACCTACGACCTAGTTAGGTCGCGTTAAATCCTTAGGTCGTGAACTTTGCTAAGTCGCTGAAGAAGTTAGGTCGCTGCCGACTTATGAGTTGGGTCGTGAACTTTGCTAAGTCGCTGAAGAAGTTAGGTCGCTGCCAACTTATGAGTTAGGTCGCTACTTTGTTGAGTCGCTATGTTCTTTTATGTCGCTGTTATTTTAGGTCGTTGGAATATTGTATATGTTGAGTCGTTGTATGGTGTTGTACTGTGTTTTCTTAAGTCGCTTGTACTTAGGTCATAGGTCGCGCGTGTTGTTGTAGGTCGTAAGTCGTTGGTTTGTTAGTTCGGAAACGACCTAAGTGTTGTACAGTTTTGAGTCGCGTGTGTTGTAAAGTTCTATAAATAGCAGGGTGACCTCATTTGTAATAGTTAGTTGATTTGAATGAAAACTTCTGTTTGTTAGCTTTGTGCTTTCAATTAAATTGGTAGTTGAGTGTAATCTCCTATCTCCTCTTTCGGCATTCGAGTGCGCTCGAATCAACGATCGTAGAAGCCAATTCACGGTATCAAGTGCGCTTGATCAACGTTTGAAGAATTGCAGATCTTCTTTCACGGTATCGTGCGCGATCAACGTGATGAAGATAGCTAGAATTCGGTATCTTCGGATCTACGAATTTGGGCCATTCAGTATTCTTCATTCCATCGATTGCTACTTTCACAGAATCATCATTTTGTTATTCCGTTACTGCATCAAAGAGCTAGTGTTGTTTTCCCTGAAGCCTCTAGACCAAATATCTCAACAACACGTCCCTGCTAAAAGCATAAACATGAAACATTAACCAATAAGAGATATATAATGAAGAAAAATATAGAAGGGAACCAAGATTTAGTGAGAGAGACATCAAGTGCACAACTTTCTGATAAGCATATAGACTAATCAGCATGACGTTTAAGCGTGGAAAGTTGGGTAAATCCACAAATAAAAGGTACAATAAAAGCAGGAATATAATAAGTAGCCATTGGCCACCAAGATAGCTTTATTCAGTTGCTTGTTTCATGTAATATGTCAAACATATTGCGCCACTTGACTCCTCTTGACAGGAGTATTTAATGGACCCCAAAAAAATGGAGGTTCTCCTGGTTTTTGTAACTATATATGTACAACATTCAAAAGGTGTCAAATCATCAAGTTTATGTCCAATCTACAGAGATAGATCTAAACCAAAAAAAAACTCAATGAAATTTTGATTTGTAAAATAAGTACCGTTCATTAATCAATAAGAAACCAACCAGTGCAAACTATTCGAAAATGCACCACCATTCTAGTATAACCCACATGGATAATACCATAAAAACAAAGCTACATTAGTTTACATATTGAAATATAAGTAAATAGAATTCTATACAGACATTAGTTTGACAACATCCAATGGATTACATGAAAAAGAATCTTGGAAATAAATCAAAAGGCAACAAATAGAGGATTATCAATTCTTATCAATAAAGTGTTTACTATGAGTTGGTTATCTGAGCTAATGATTATAAAAATCTTATAATTTGAATCTCGTTGTAGATTAAATCTCTCCCATTATGTTTGATTCTCAAATTCTGATTTAAAACTCAAAAAAGCATTTTAGAAAAATTTTTCAATCCATGTTGAACTAAAAAATGTAAAGATGCTTGTAAGAATCTACAATTCACGAATTTATTGTCTCCATAACAAAGTAAAATGGAACAAAATAGAAAAATATATGAACGAATTAACACTGCAGACCTAGCCAGCTAGTTGCACCTATATGTCAAACCACTCCCTGACTGCTAGTCGTTCCTTCTACATGTAGTACAAATTCATCACCCGCTAGTTCAAATCCAGTTGGCACAGATTGGTTTTGCAAGTATAGCCTACACCTAAATACATAAAAAGAAATTCGTTACCCAACTAAAGAAAAAAATTCTTATTTCTTTTTAAGATAGCTCAATTAGTTGGGAATCACTTATCTATTTATTTTAGAAACCTATCGTAAGCAGGAAAGTGAGTTTGTTTGCAATAGGTGCCGTGAGAGTTTTAAATGTGAAGCATGCATTTGTGACATCAGATAACAAGGGAAACAAAGATCCCAACCATTCAATTGTTTCTTCTCCAACACTCCTCTCTTCATCTACATATATAATTTGCAGTTTAAACAAATAATAGAATCAGAAATGACTAACAATTTACAGAAGTGGTCATAAATGAACTACTCACAAGTAATGACGTTATATCTGAGTAGAAAATAGGGATGTCATCACCGATGTGCTCTCCTACTAAAATAGTCTTTTTATCTTCTGATTTCTTTGCAATTCCTTCCTAAACATAAAACATAGTATAGGATTTTAATTCATCAACTTTCATCACCGCATTAATTCGAATCACAAAAGAAAATGATATACTAACTGAAAAAGATTCTTCATCAGCAGAGCTGGGCATCTCCCACGATAGCATCATATCAAAAGTGAATCGACCTAAAAAACCATCCATGATTCTCTCTCCTATAAATCTACATATATTTTCTAACCCTTTTATGCTACAAAATTCCACTAATTTTTTGGAGTAGTTGAATACTCCTAGCTTCAACTCGGATTCAAAATCGTCTTATAGTGCATCTCCTGGATTCAAAATCCGCCGATTCAACTGCCGCGAGAACAGTGGCCGTGAGATGTCAATCCGGTCGAGCCAATGATCCAATAGAGCTGCGAGTCGTCGAAACTGTTGATTTCGGAGTCTATGAAATGTCTATCCAGTCGATGTTGAAGTCGGTGTGATTTTGGTGAGTAGAGAAAACCCCAAATTCAATTGAAAGTTATGCGGCCAAAAATGGGTAAGCATGAGGAAAGAGGATATATGGATTAATTACATAAGACTCCCCTTTTTAATAAGTTATTTACGGATTTACCAATCATTGTAACACTTATTTATGTTACAAATCATAATCAATATAATGCAAAATTTGCACAAAAGGCTATTCATTTTTACCAACACTTTTGTGGGTATCCTAATTTTTTTTATTGTTAATGGTTTATACAACTTATAAGTGTTAGAAATTGCCAAATATAAAATGTTACAAACTCAATGATTTGGTGTAGTGTAACCTAAACGAACACATCACATTAAAGTGTCTAATAGTATTCTTGCACATTGAAGAAAAACTATAAGTTTCTTAATTAAAGTTTTAAGAGTGTTGACTCTATGATATGGTATGATGCGTAGATCCAAAATAGATTCCATTACATTATCAAAATATGATTTTGATAGTTGTACCTGAAGGGATATGATCCATTGGATGCAAAGATGTCTTTAACAGAAAGACAAATGCAGTTGGAATATAGCGAGCAACATTGATAAGAATATTACCGTAAATTTCAATTATTGAAATTAACATAATAGATTCCTTATTCAACGTGCTCAAGTTAATTCAGATTTACTCACAAAATTATTGCTTGGTATGACTTTATGTTTAGTATATGTGCTAGAATGGAAAATTCCAAATAATGATTTAGAATGGACTGTTTGTACATAACAACCAAAGTGTCTTGAAATTAGTGGGAGCAATATTGAGTTGTGGTTTTTTAGATATGACCCAAGAATAGATACGAAAAGGTTTCTCGATAAGCATCAAAATTGAACAAATGTTTTGATAGAAATATCAAATAGTTTAATTGTTAATCAAAATGCAGAGGAAGCGTATGTTCATAAGAAAGAATGTTAAAAGGTACAAAGTGTTTCAAAATCAGAAGTAAACAACACACTGCTGATTGTTAACAATGTACTTGTGTTAAAATCAGTTTTTTTTATTTTAATACTCGATGTTGGATTTGTAAATGATGTCTTTTATAGGAAGTATAAAAGGTACTAGGAATGTCCCAAAATGATACGCAAGGACACCTTATTAAAATCTTTAATACAGAACATGTAAGATGGATTCCTTATGCATTGGCAATAGGAACTATCATACATGTTATGTTGTATATGATATCTTGACTTGTTTATGTATTTGATACATGAAGCAAATATCAAATCCAAATTGATATCACTAAATGATAGTTTGGAGTGTTCTCATGTATTCATGAAATACTAAATAATTATTTACAGAAACAACAAACTCCTTACGAAGGAGTGTTTAGGCTCAAACTTTCATAAGTGATATTGAGTATAATATGTCAATAATAAATTCAAGTTAATAATCTTTAAGTTGGAAATGTTTCAAATGAAATACCGTGGCTAATTCAATGAAAAAGACTAAGTACATCGCCTTGAATAATGTCACAATAAAAACAATGTATATAAATATAGATGAACAAATTTATAACTGACAGAGGATAATTCCAAATGTTGAGAATCCCATAACATTGTTATATGATAACAATGTCATGATATAGTTTATAACATAACTTAGAGCTCACTGGAAGTTCAGAATCATTCCATATCATAAAGGTAGCTTATCAGCATCAGAGAGAGTTGATTAACTTAATAGATAATTGAAACATAATAGCATACCCATTCACTGAGAGACTGACCCAATTGGTTTTGAGGGAACCGATTGGAGAAGTTGGAATAAGATTCCATAATTGACCCCAATTGCAAGTGGGATATTGATAGGTTAGGGGTATGCCCTAGGGCAATGTAATTTGTTACATATATCTAACTCAATAACCAGTATTGTTCAAAATAAAAGGTGTTTTCTTTCTATTATATACTTGATATAGTGTGTTATATTAATTAATTAATTTAATTAAAAGTATATCTAATAGAAAATCCATAAATGGCATGCTTTGTGATAGTAGTTACAAAGTGTTGTAATTGTGAGTAATTTGTCACAATAAAAATAAATATACCATTTTAAATGTTCCTAGTCAAGATGCATCGAGACTGGATATAGATGTATTCATTAGACTAGAGTCTGTAATTCTCTTCAAATATTGGGCAATGTTTTACTTATGACCGTTGGGGCAGCAAGAGGTTACGTACGGATAGTTATTGGATAGTTATGGAACGACTCACTCGATAGTTTTCTGTTGGTTAATATAACTAAGGTCAAATAGAAAATATCGATGTAACTAATTTACGTAGTTCTCTCGACTTGAAAATACCATCGATCTTCAATATGAAAGCTCCACTTTAATTATGGTCAAATCATGGCTCGGCGTCTATTCGGTAATCTATAGTTGGGTCAAGTGGAAGTATTGGAAGGGAAACGTTATTTATGAGAGGATTCATCTCCTTAGTTATATGGGTTGGTATCACGGTCAGCTCAAGTCAACTCAAAGTCTAAGTCTCCGCCGACCATTTTGATTAATATAATTGTTATTATTGAACCAAGAACTTTTTTTGGAATATAGAGTTGAATATGTACAATATTGGAATTTTAAATATTACCAAATTGCATAAGTCCAAAGTGATATATTTTTGATGAAGATAATTGGTGTAAATAATAGTCACAATCAGGTAACGCTTAATAAAGTGAAATTGAATTTTACCGAAACCAATTAAGTGATAAATTTGACCAAAATGTCACACCACCTGCTAAGTGACGTGTGAACTTTAATATTCGAATAGTTTGATATTAATCGCTGACCAAATTTACACCTGACGAGGCACACCACTAAAACAATGAATTCTCCTTTGACCGAATGATTTAATTAAGTTATAATTGTTATAAATTAATTAATATTTATGAAATATTAATCGTAAAATTTGATTATGATTTGATGAATAAATATTATTAGATATATATTTATGATAGTTATAAATATATCAATCGACATGTGATATTGATAACCGATTAAATTTGACTTAATTGCATAATATTATGTTATGGGCTTAAATGGATTTAAGGCCCATTATAGGGTTAAATATTATTAAATATATATTTATGATAGTTATAAATATATCAATCAACATGCGATATTGATAACCGATTAAATTTGACTTAATTGCATAATATTTTGTTATGGGCTTAAATGGATTTAAGGCCCATTATAGGGTTAAGAATTTTGGCTGAAATATGATAGAATAGGCAGCTCAATTATGGTGTAGAGGGGCTTGATTTTGGATGGCTCAGATTGAAGGAGAAAGAGTATGAGATTGTGTCCATTTTTCTCTCCTTTTTATCCACTATATAAGCAACTATAAACCTAATTAGCTATGATTTTTGGTTGCCTCCTCTTTACTTCTTTGCTGGTCGAATTCATACCCTAACCCCTCCATCAAACTCAAATCAAACCAGCTTCAAACGCCATTCGATAGCTAGAGGTTAACGGTCCAAGGACTGGAAATCTACTAAATCGGAAAAGGTTCTAAGAGGAGTGTTTATCTTTTCAAGGTGCACTTCAAGGCTTTGAGATTAAGGTATGACTTATAGTTAATAATTATTAGTATAATGTTTTATCATATATGTATATTACATTGTTAGTTAGGTGACGATTTTGATATGCAAGCAACGTTGTCTCAAATTAGTTTTGTTATATGCATGTATATATTTGTGCTCAATTAAAAAAAAAACTTTTTTTAATTATATATGTCAGGTCAGTGTGGCCATATAAAAATAATATAATTAAATTACATATATAGCTTATAATAAGTTACAACATTGTATCATTGTTAAAATTAGTTATATAATTTTATTTATAATGTATTACAGTGATATTAATTTTCGGCAGCAAAAAATAATTTTTTATAAATTTTTTATTATTATTTAATAGTATTTAGATAATTTTCTTCGTTAATAAATTATATTAATTAGTAAATATCATGAAAAATTATTTTTAAATTTTATAAAATTATATTAGCACCAAATAAGCTTTTTTCCAAAAAATAAGAAGTAAAAAATTATTTTTCCTATTTTTAATTTTTAATTATTTAAAATGGCCGTAAATTAATAAATTATTAAAAATAAATTTATGCCAAAAAATGTGGAAAAATTCTTCAAGCCATAAAAAATCATTTATGATTTTCTAGAATTTTAAATTTTGGAATAAAAGTTTTAAAATTAATTTTTGTTAATATTTTATTATTTTTAAATGAATATTTAATTAAAAATGCATTTTAAAAATTAAAAATAAAGAAGTTAATTTTTTTATGGTATGCGCATAACCTTGATGTAAAATAAAATAAAAATTTATCTTAGTAATGTCATTAGTATATATATATGTATGGATATATTTAAATATATATTTATGTGTGTATATATGAATTATTATTTTATTATTATATATGTATACACATATTATTCACGGCTTATAAAATATATATATGTATTTTAATATTTAAAATAACATATATATTTAAATCAATATATTATAGTAATATGTATATACATAATATTAATATTTTATTTATAAGATGATATATATATATACAAATATTTATTTATACATTTCAAATATATTATGCATACATATATAATTATTTGAACTAACTTAACATACGTACATACATATACATACATACATACATACATACATACATATAAAATAATAGTTGGTATACATACATATATTTGGACAACATACACTTGCATATTGGATGAGCTAACATGTCCATTGCGATGTAAATCCCAACATCTATACATGGGCATGTTATGCTTTGCATGGGTTGATATGTTACACATGCGCGCGCACACACACACACACATACATATGTATATCAATATGTAAATTATATAAAACTATATAAATATTTAGAAATGCTCTAAATGAATTAGACTTTATAGGTCCAATAAAGATCTAATAAGGGAAATCTTTTGAAATTCACTCATAACTTCCACTGCGGGTTGGTCCAGTTCCAACACGTTGATTCTATAAATAATTTTCTAATATTTTGTAAATACCTAAGAAAACCCTTAACTACCATTTAGGATATTAGTTCGAATTTGATGCTCGCTCAATGTACTAATTACATAGGCGGTTAGTGATATAGTAGACAACATAACATATATGATAATTCCTATTGCTGATGCATAATGATTTTATCTTATATGCTCCATATTAATCATATTAATATGGTGTCTATTTATATAGTTTGGGATAAGCCCAACGTCCTTTTTACAGATTATAAAAGATGTCATTTTCAATTCTAATGCCGAGGGTTAAACAACCAAACTAAGACTGGTTTTAATATGAGTATATCTTTAATAATCAATAGTAAGTCGTTTAATTATAGTTTAGAAATATCTTAGTACATTTTAATTTTTTTTATAGGTACACGCTTCCTTTACATTTTGATAGAAAGTCAAATTGTTTGATTTCTCTTTCAAAATGCTTGCTCAATTCTGATGCTTGTCGATGATACTCTTGTATCAGTTCTTGGATCCTATCCGAAACCTACAAACTTGGTATCACCCCCATTAACTTCAAGACACTTTGTTGTTGTTTGCAAATAGTCTAATTTAAATCATTATTTAGAACTTCTATTTTAACATATATTTATGAAATCTCAAAGCCATACTAAGCAATAATTTTGCGAGTAAAATCCAAATTAACTCGGTGAATAATGAATCTGTTACGGTAATTCAACAATTGAAATTTATGATGTTTTTCTTATTAACGTATCTTACTATATTCCAATTGCATTTATCTTTTACTAAAAGAAACATTTGCGGCTGATGGATCATATCCTACTTGGAATCTATTTAGGATTTGCGCATCATGCCGTATGGAAGAGTCAATACTCTCAATGGCTTATTGACAATTGAGTAAATCCCTTTCTTGCCATTGATATGAGACTCATAGTTTTTCTTCAATGTGCGTGCATTCTTATTAGACATTTTAATGAGTCATGTCTATTTTGGCTTGGTTAATATCATTTTTTCTTACGTTATCAGTTTATTTTTGGACCATTTCCATATCCATTTTACTACCAATTCCGTCGTCATGAAGTTGGTGTTTCTTGAAACAACAAGCGTTCCTTAGTATGATGGAGTACACATTCAAAACATTTTTTGAACTGCTTTTATGTATATAAATGACTTAACTTTGAGCTCACAGTACTCATATTCATAATATAAATTAGTCAACCAATGTAGGTTGGTCTTATAATCCTTTTGGGTGGTTTACATAATCCCATATAAGCAAGTATTACGTGCAGCTTCTCGACTCATATAACCTGTCAACTCCTTGACCTAGGACTTGTAAGTGTGTGTTATCTTGTATCATCTCGTAAACTATGTTTCAAATAAAATTAATTTTTTACTTAAGTTCGTATTCTTAAGTACATTGCATATAGAAAGAAGTTAGCTTAACTTTACTCATTATCAAACGCGCTTTTTCCAACAAAAATCTGATTACTCCTTATCAATATGTCATTATGTCTCATAGAGAGGAGTGACTTTCGAGATTGAATCATATTCGTTCTTAGGAACTTTTGGAACCTTTTTTCAGTATACCTACTTATTTAATCAAATAGAATTCTTTTTTTTCTTTGCATGTTAAGTTTTCTACTTTCATTTTATATTTAATGAACTTATCGTGAATACACTACTTGTGTATCACATACACATGTTCATTCTATAAAAATTCATCTTTGAATTCAACGAAGTAAGTAGATCCATTTTGGTATAATTAGACTTTGAATTGCATATATATATATATATATATCATTCTGAAGAGTTCATTAACTCTTTTGTCACTCCCACTGAATGGGTGCTTTTTCCTTAATCATTTGAGATACAATTAACTTGTACTATAAGATTCATAATCATATCATACGATTAAAGAATTATTTCTCAAAGATATGGTTTAGTCTATAATTCCAAAATAATCTTGAATTTTTTAGATACTTATGTATTTTCTATAGCTAACGCATCATTATTTATGAAAACAAATACCATATAGATTTATGTTATAATGAATATTCATAATATTTATCTTAAATAAAACTATATCAATTTTCAATCAATAATAAAACAACTATTATTTCATAAACAATACTCGGTATATATACGAAGGCAGTCTTTCATAACTTGATGCATCTACTAATAAGTGTTATATGGCATGCTCCCACTATTTTCGCCATTACTATAAAACTGTTTGAAATATGAAGCTCCATTCAACCATTTAATATAGGCTATTGATTCCATTTACTGTAAATAGTTTATAGCTCGGAGTTTTAGATCAAATATCTTAAACTCAAACAAATAACTCTCATAGAAAACAATTTTTGATAAGAAAAATACATTTTGAATATAAATCATATTTCTCATTCCATATTAAGTACCTACTTATATTTTATACAATTCTCGTTTTCAGTGTGCCTTCATGAAGCAGAGGTGACCATTCACCCACTTCAAGAGGTGACCATTCACTCACTTCATCCCAACTATGCCTAAGTTACATCCACTCTCGTACATTCAACTTTCCTTTTCAAATGGTCAAACCATTCGAAAGAAATCCTTACTACAAGATCACATTAAACTCTTTATAAGAGTGCATTTGCTCATCCTTAGCATTTAAGGGTATCAGATAAGTTATACTTTACATAAACTGATCAAACTAACATCCAAGCGATCAAATTCCTAGGTCCATCTAATAGCTCTCGGTCTAATGATACAATTAATGCTACAAGATCTTTATTGTAATAAATCATATTGAATACATGATCTCGCATTATAGTTTACTTGCTTATTTATAATGAACTAATTTCATCGAGATTTTGTATGATACAAATCACGATCGTTCAACATTAACATTTATATGTGACCGAATATGGATCAAATATCCATATTCTTATATTGCTTAAAAATTAAAAACTCATGAAAGGCAATTCGCAGTCTTGGGCAAATGAACACCTAAGTGGCCAAGGCACAAGTATAATTAGTAGTCATATAATTTGGCTCTTTACATTGGAGTTGGATTGACAAAATGCCAAAAGATTTAGTGGTAAGTATATTTTATATTTTTATGTCAATCTAATTCAGTTCATTTGTATATTTTAACCGATAAACATTTTATCAATTATATTAGTTGCAGAAAATTATCAAATTACATTATTTTAACTTTTTATAGCATAATTTCTTACAATACTAGAAATGTTAAATGTGTTCATTTCATTTTTCCTATAAGGCTTCCACTAGATTTTATATTCCTCAGAACCCTAAGAGAAATATGGAAACCTTTCGGTTCCTCTACTGAGTGTTAGGACTCGCTTGCTTGGGGATTCTGATCTTGAGTTTTCTCAGCAAATCATTGGCTTGCAAGCGATAGATCACTCCTTATCAATTTTATCATATACAACTCCTAACGCATGGTCTTTATCCGAATCTCATCCTAACCTTGCGTTTGCTCAACAAAACGAAAGAGATTATCCACTTATACTTATCATTTCGCGATGGCCTAAATATAATGCATGTACCTTGGGTTTGCTTAGAAAATGCATGCATGTATCTTACCTTGTCTAGTCAATATATTGATAGTACTACACACAACGTCCCTAACTTGAGTTCGCTCAATAACTAACGAGTATGCAAGTTATATATTAATATATAAATGGTAGAGGACAACTTTATATATTAGAGATTCATAACCTTTGATATATACATTTTTTAAGTGACATCAATCTAAGAAATAATGTATTTCTTATGCAATACCCTCATAATTCAAATTTCGACACATCTGAAATCATGAAATACATACTTTACATATGTAATAATTCCAAAAATCAAGTTGGGTTTCTTAAGTTTCCACTTATATTATTTAAGTTTAATTTTTTTTGTAACTGTTTATAATTTAATTAAGTTGTATAATACTCAGATGTATATTATTAATTAAATCATATTTAAATAATTTTAATTTACTAATTTAATTAAATAATCGATTAGATTATTTTAAAATTCAAAATTTTATTTTATCCATCGTAAACAATTTAATATGATTATTAACTATAACATTTATTATTTAAATACATATATCATATTATATATATCTTTATTAATTAATATTTAATTGATTTACTGATCAAATAAATATTTTATTTAATTAAAATTAAAATTAATTATATAATTTTAATAAATTTGAAACATTATTTTAATTTACTTAAACAATTATATATATATATATTAAACTATAACATTTATAGTTATATATATTTCAATATACATGTTTATCTTAATTAATTAACTTTTAATAATTAATTATTTAATTAATCCAATTAATTAAATATTGAATAATCTTTAAAAATATTAAATTTATTTTCAAAATAATTTAGAAGATATTTTATAACTTATATAAAATTTAATATTTTAAACTTAACGTTTACATTGGAAATATATTTTAAATTTCAAACTAAAATTTAAAAATTAGCCCAAGGCCCAAATCAGTTTGGCCTTTACCAAATCAGCCGGGCCTTTATAATTAGGCAACCTTTTGGACTTACTCTATCCATTGGTCCATGCCAGTAGCCAAGTAGAGGAAAATACTTGATTTTTCAACCCTAAGTCTAGACCTACTATTCTAGACACCCATCATATAAGTATGCGTTATTAGCTAACCATAAAGTTGCTAGTTTAGATCACATAGGTCATTTCGGCTCTGATACTATTGTTGGAAACAAGCTTGTCTATAGTAGGTGGAATGAGTTAATTTTCAAAAAAGATTCCTATTTGAATCACAATGGGCCTATGAAATCTAATGGGTTGTACCAATCTAATCTAGTTAATTTAAATAGAATCTAATTTATTTAATTTTCTAATTTAATTAATATACGAGTTAATCAAAATTGGTAAATAAATATATATATATATATATACACACATATATACATGCACGCATGCACACACATACATATATAGTTTATAAATATATAATTATATACTCACATGTGTATAACATGCATGTGCAACGTTATAGTAAAGTGTGCATTGTTAATGTCTACGTGTATAAATGTTGGGATTAGCATCTACAACGTATACATTCGCCATTTATGTTAATACCTCAATTATTGATTTTGATGATAATAACCATATACAATCATATAAAATATATATACTAATGTTTTGCCAAGTTATGTAGTATATAGTGCAGAAAATTACACAGGTGTTGAATTGAAGACTATTGACGCCAAAAATGGGCATCAACACCCAATAGAATCTAGCAGAGATTAAATGAAGAATGAAATTAAAACAAAGTAACAATTATAAAGAAACATACATATTTTTATAGTGGTTCGACAATCTTGGCCTACGTCCACTTCATATTTTTATTGGTCTTCCACTTGATTATGATCACAAGAATGTTTGGATCAACTGGGATCCATTAGTATAAAAAGTGAAGGAAAAAAACGGCAGAGCCTCGGTAGAGAAAGCATGATTCCTTTTCTGACGCCATGCCTGCTGTATTTATAGGGGAAGACATGCATGGATCGGACTGAAATTTTGGTAGAACGTTCGAGAGACCAAGACGAGGCTACCCAAAAATTTGCAGGCCCATCGGGGCCCACAATAGGGATCGGTACTGATCCCTATCAGTGTATCCAAATGGTCTACAATCCCTATGAGGGATGCCCTATGATGTTAGCTACTTGCTCCCCCAATTTCGTGCAATTCCGACGTACGGTTTGTGTGTCGTATTTTCCGTGAAGTAGTGCTGCTTGAGTTCTGATTTCTGCCGATCCCTCCAAAGGGAGTTATGCCAATCCCTCCAACTTCCTCCAATTGGAATGAGATCCCTAGGGAGTGTTCCACATGCTGTAATAAGCTTGTACTCTAAGTTTCATGTTGATAGCATGTGTAGATTTTGAGTTATTGACCGATCATCGCTGCAAAATTGAGTTGTGGAATCGATACGATATGATCCATAGTGTTGAATATGGATCGTACCTGATCCATCTTCGAGGAGTAGTGAGCTTTCATTCTTTCACTTCATATTATCATATGTGCTTAATATTTGGACCCCACAATCATCGCTCTAGGCTACTGGCCTTGATGAGAGTCGAGTCTAACTTGTCCAGTTAGTTCAGATATAGCCGGTCAAAATGCCAGATAACAAAGACTATACAGTATAAAGACTCAAGAGATAGACATGAAGACTCATGAGTATAATGACCAAGACATGAAGATCTCAAGATTATAATTTAGTGTATAGAGTCATAGCTTATAATTTAGGATATAGCTTGGCCAATGACTCGATTATTTCATTTTGTTCTCCGAGGATGTGTGTAATGGTGTAATACTCAAAGTCGGTCAGTAGCTCTTGGACCCAGCCAATAAGGAGCAAGACGCTGCCTTCTAGCAAGATAATCTTCCCTGACTTGGCATACTACTAACCAGGAATCACAAAAGATATGTAAAGTTTCCACTCCCAGTTCTCTAGCAAGTTTAAGCCTAGCGATCAAGGCTTCATACTTAGCTTCGTTATTTGTTGCAAGGAAGTCGAGTTTCAGGGCATAGTAGATCGATCATTCCCCATGAGTCATTAACACAACTCCGGTGCTAGAACACTGATCATTAGATTCTCCATCCGTGTACATTTTCCATCGGTTGGTCGGTTCTCCACTGCTCTTCGGATCGTCACCTGATGCAGTGGATTCAGAGATGAAGTCTACTAGTGTCTGTCCCTGGATAGCTCTCCAAGGGAGATAAGTGATATTGAATTGGCTTATCTCGATATTCCATTTGAGCAACCTTCCAGACGTCTAAGGTTTTCATAGGACCTGTCATAATGGCTGGTCGGTGTAGACGTTGATGGGGTTAGCTTGGAAGTAATGGCGAAGCTTTCGTGACGCAATCAACAGGCAGTACATGAGCTTTTCCAGCTTTGAGTAGTTTCTTTCAGCACCTGTCAATCACTTGCTAACATAATATACTAGCCTCTGGATCTGATTCTCTTCACGTAACAGTGTGGCACTTATGGTGTGTGCTGACACCGCTAAATAGATATATAAGTCTTCATGATCAAGTGGCTTGGATAGGATGGGAGGTCTCTCTAAGTGATCTACCAAAGCTTAAAACGCATCTGTGCAATCCTGCATCCATTCAAAGTTCCTTTTCCCTCACCTGATCAAGTCGAAGAAAGGAATACACTTGTCGGTGACCCTGGATATGAAGTGCCTTAGGGCGACAACCTTCTCATTTAAGCTTCGTATCTGCTTACTCGTCATCAGTACCTAGATGTTTCGAATTGCTTGAACCTTCTCGGGACCGGCTTCGATTCCGCGAGAGTTGACGATGAAACCCCGAAATTTCCCTAATGCAACGCCGAAAGAGCATTTCAAGGGATTTAGTTTCATTTCATATTTTATAGAATACTGAACATCTCTGCTAAGTCGTCGATGTGGTTGTTTGATCGTCTTGACTTCACGAGCATATCATCCATATATACTTCCGTCGATCACCCGATCTGGTCTTTGAATATCCTGTTGACCAGTCTCTGGTAAGTAGCTTCAGCATTATTTAGTTCAAACAGCATCATAACATAACAATATAGCCCTAGATCGGTAATGATGTTGGTGCCCTTGGTCGAGGACGTGCATCAGGATCTGGCTGTATCCGGAGTACACATCTATAAATAAAAGTAGTTCATATGCAGCGATTGAGTCTATCAGCTGGTCGATCCTCGAAAGTGGAAAGCTGTCTTTCAGGCATGCTTTGTTCAGGTAAGAGTAGTCGACACATGTCTGCTACTTTCCATTAGCTTTTCTCACAAGAACTGGATTGGATACCCATTTTGGGTAGAAGGTGTCATGGGTAAACCTATTGTTTTCAAGTTTATCCACTTCTACTTTAAGTGCAGCTGATCTCTTCGGATCCATGATGTGATCGGGACATGCCTTGGGTCGATATTCAATGCATGGCTCATGATAGTCCACGAGATCCCACACATGTTAGAATGGGTCCAAACGAATACATCAAGATTCGCTCAGAGAAAACCAGCTAATTCCTTCATCATCATTGCACTGAGCTATGATCCGATCTTCTGGACCCGTGATGGGTCGTCATGGCTGACCGTATGTTGATTGTTAGCTAAACGGGTGCAACCCTGGATTCTTTTGGCTCCTCTTCTTCATCTTTGTGGTCAACTGACTGTGCTGTTGTTGCTTGATATTGGTCTTATGTTGTAAGCTAAAAAATGCTTAAATGGATTTTCCTAAGCAACAGAATCGGTTTCGATCCCTTGTTTTAGTGGAACTTAGTAGTTTTTGATTTGACATGAACATATTAGACCATGTGAACTCGAAATCGAACAATGGGACATGCCATATATGACTTGCATACTTGAACTAGCATATGGCCTTGAAGTAGATGTTTACCACTTCAGACTTGAATAGATTAGCATATTTGTACTTGTACGGATTATAACATGTGCCCTGAGTGAACTTGAATATTAATGTTAGATCCCTATTATATGATGATAGCCGATCCTTAAGTTCAAACATAATTGTTTCACGTAACAATCAACATGAAACCCGGTTTGGATAGTCAATGATGTCGGTCACTCCGGTCAAATCCCAGAGTCTTGTCATGAATTGTTGAGGCTGATAGTGATAGGTTTTAGACACTTTTAGCGATTATCTACGATGGTTAAAGATTAGGCTTAAATGAGTGTTGAATCAAACACCAAGTAGAGTTTAATCTTGTGTATTCGAGCAATGCGCATTCCATTCAATGTACTCACGATCTATTACTCCTTGTTTGGGTTGGAGTGATGGTCAGTTACCAATGAGCTTGGGCATCGATTTGACAATTCTATCTCTAGGAATCCTTTCGGTCGTAGCCTCGAGTCATTGTAAACACAAGGTATGAGTCACAGTATTGAGCTATCGCGGTCAGTCTTTGGATGATCCCACTTCCCCCCTAGGTCTCAGGTTGATAAATGTACTGCATGGATGGTCGAGTCTCGTCCTAGTCATGTTTATACTCCCACCTAAGCTCCAAAGACTTAGAGTTGGTCGATGAATGGTCGATTCATAGTCATCTTGTTTCTCGCTCGTGCCTCCAAGTCTCGGGAATACGTTGATAAGTAGGAAGGCAAGTCATGTCCAATCAGTGATTGATGCTCTCCCTACCGGAGCAAGGGCAAGGATCAATATGCGGCCGGTCGAGTCATGTCCATTTCATATTGCTCTTCTAGTTGGATCATGGTAAGAGTCAACGAATGAACGGTCGCGTCACATTCATTCAAAGCTGGACGGTCAGTCGTCCATTTTGATTCATATTTTGCCCCCAGATCTAGGGATAGAGTTGGCTTAGGTGCACTCGGGTCATGATCATCCGGTTTTCATACTCCTTCTGATGGATCAAAGGAGGGTGCTGGAGAATTAATGATCAAGTCACACTCATTTGTGGTTTATTCTCCTATCCGCACTCCGATGATCGAAATTTTTCGGAGGACATCTGGGTCACATCCGTTTGTGTTTAATGTGGATCGATATTGACTATCGACCCATCAGGACAATATGGAAAGCTTGGATCGACATGCCTGTCGACCTGGTGGTACGATATAGTCGGTCGCCCGTAACTTCGAACGTCGTTTCTATTGGTTTTGTATTGAGGCCTTCTTACGGTCGTTGCCTTAATTTGTAAAGATCACCCAGCCAGAACTATAGTAAGATATCGTACTCAGCTTGTAGTAGTTTGTACTCTCGTTCCCATTCTTGGGTTAGCAGAATTAGTTTGTGGACGATCGAATTCCATTCGTAGTGAGTTCATACTCCTCCTGTCTAGTTCAGGTCGGAGTTTATGGAATATTGAGTGGTCGAACTGCACTCATCTATTTGTTTATACTCATATCCACACTCTAGGGATAAGAGTTAGTTGGCGTGTGGTCAAACCGTACCCAATTTGTGTTTATACTCCAATCCGCACTAGGGGACCAGAGTTATTTGTGGGACAATCGAACCGCATCCATGCCTTGGTTTGGAATTTGGGCTTGTCGTCCGGGCAAGGCTTGGATAGTTAGTCGTATCTCAAGTGCAAACAAGGTCATGGATGGACGTATCACATCCTCTTTGGATTGGACAATTGAACCCCATCCAATTTAGGCTTGGGCTCTTAAACTGCCCCCTGCATCCAGGGCACGAGTCGATGCATGGACGGTCATACCACGTCCTCTTCCATTTGGATCCAGTTTCTGCCAAGCCTTGGGAATAAGATGAGTGTTCTAAAGAACTTCGAGCTCGAGCAAGGGAGGAGATGGTTAGATTGCATCCACTTTGAGTCGTGTGTTTACCCCCAAGTAAAAGGCAAGAGTTGAGGAGCGGACGGTCGAACCACGTCCAATTTTTGTGTTTATACTTCGATCCATGATCTGGGGACCAGAGTTTTATAATGAGTGGTCAGTCACACCCGTTTGATGTTTATACTCCTGTCCGCGCTCTTGGAACTAGAGTTGATCGATGGACAGTAGAACCGCGTCTATCATTTTGTGTTTATACTCCGGTCCGCACTCTGGGGATCAGAGTTTTATGATAGGTGGTTAGTCATATCCTTTTGATGTTTATACTTCGGTCCACGCTCTAGGAACCAGAGTTGATCGATGGACGGTCGAACAATGTCCATCTTTTTGTGTTTATACTTCGGTCCGCACTATGGGGACCAGATTTTTATGCTGGGTGGTCAGTCACACCCGTTTGATGTTTATACTACGGTCCATGCTCTGGAAACCAGAGTTGATCGATGGATGGTCGAACCACGTCCATCTTTTTGTGTTTATACTCCGATCCGCATTCTCGGGAGCAGAGTTTTATGATGGGTGGTCAG
Organism: Allium fistulosum; assembly: GCA_030737815.1. Lineage (NCBI taxonomy): Eukaryota > Viridiplantae > Streptophyta > Magnoliopsida > Asparagales > Amaryllidaceae > Allium > Allium fistulosum. The sequence continues at coordinate 1,065,476,815 of CM060906.1, forward strand.
TCACACCCGTTTGATGTTTATACTCCGGTCCGCGCTCTGGGAACCAGAGTTGATCGATGGACGGTCGAACTACGTCAATATTTTTGTGTTTATACTTCGATCCACACTCTAGGGACCAGAGTTTTATGATGGGTGGTCAGTCACACCCGTTTGATGTTTATACTCCGGTCCATGCTATGGGAACCAGAGTTGATCAATGGATGGTCCAACCACGTCCATCCTTTCGTGTTTATACTCCGATCCGCACTCTAGGGACCAGAGTTTTTGTGATGGGTGGTCAGTCACACCCATTTGATATTTATACTCTACTCCGCACTTTAGGAACCAGAGTTGATCGATGGATGGTTGAACCGCGTCCATTATTTTTGTGTTTATACTCCAATCTGCACTCTGGGGACCAGAGTTTTATGATGGGTGGTCAGTCATGCCCATTTGATGCTTATACTCCGGTTCGTGCTCTGGGAACCAGAGTTAATCGATGGACGGTCGAACCACATCCATCCTTTTGTGTTTATACTCTGATCCGCACTCTGGGTACCAGAGTTTTATGATGGGTGGTCAGTCACACCCGTTTGATGTTTATACTCTGGTCCGCACCGTGGGTACTAGAGTTGGTCAATAGACGTCCAAGCCATAAATCTATTTAGTTGATAACAAGCTGACGTTGCCTAGGTCCAGTGCCATCTTCGTTCGTGGTGGGCGGTGGTCGTTCCTGTTCCACTGCCGCAGCTCGATTCCTTACATACTGTTGTAGATGACCATTCCTTACATGCTCCTCAACGATATCCCTCAAATGCCTGTAGTCATTCATGTTGTGCCCATCTAGCTCATAAAATAGGCAATACCTTCCTGATGCCCGTTCGTAATCGGAAGGTTCCCTTCTTGTTGGCCTTCGATACTGGAGGCGCCCTCAAGTGTCCAAATAAATCCTTTCCAGAGTTTCAGTCAGATCCGTGTAAGAAGAAAACTTTGACTCCCTCCGTGGCCTTTTTGAAGTGCTACCGTTGTCATTCATTTTCCTTTTGCCTTTGTCGTCTTTGTTTGGGTTTTCTTAAGGGGGACCTCCATCCCTTACCGCATAAGCTTCAGCCTCTCCCCCCTTCTCTCTCAGTCTGCGCATCTTCCTGCCTTAGAAATCTTCCCGCCTCATGATAGAACTCCCCAAGATCCCTCGGTGGGTTCCATTCCAATGATATTTTGAAATCCGAATTGTCTGCAATTCCTGAAACCACTGCCATCAAAACCATCGACGGATCGGGTCGATCCACCGAAGCCACTGCCGCATTGAATCTGGTCAAGAAATCTCTAAGTGATTCTCCTTTCCATTGTTTCATTGATGTTAAAGTCATCACATTCTTGGGTCTGGCTATGTGGACTCGAAACTGCCTCATAAACCTTTCAATCAGCTCCGTCCATGTGCCGATAGAGCCACTCTCTAGTTGTCTAAACCATAATGCTGCTATATCTGTCAAATACAAAGGGAAGCATCGCGCCATGACCTCCTCCGATGCCCCCAGTACTTCCATATGCCTCCTGTATCTCGTCAAATGAACAGCAGGATCTGTCCTTCCATCATACATCTCTAATGTTGGCAGCTTGAATTCTGGTGGATTCCTAGCTTTCCTGATCGTAGGAGCAAAAGGACACCTATTCACATCTTCCAGATCTCTATTCACTAGTCCTCCTCTCATGGCTCATCTGACCATCTCTGTTAATCTGTCACTGTCGTCAAGCTATAGCCCTTGTCTGTTGCTTCCGACCTGCCCCCCGAGTTCACGAGGGAATCCTGGAATCTGGTCTCCTGGACGGGCATCCATTCCTATACCAAAGCCATGTTGAACAGCTTCACCTGGTATCCTGCCTGAGGTTGGATCAACGTCCTCCGAATGTGTGCCCCCAAGTTCTGGTGTTGCTCCTGACGGTCCTGCTCTATTCTGGACTCTGGTTGCTCCAGGCTCCTGATCTCTATTTCCAGCATCTCTTGCAGTAGCGTTCCCCTGATTCTGCATTCTGGTTTGTCCAGCTTGTTGGAGTAAGTTCTGCATCATCTCTTCCTGTCTTTTCAACATTCCCTCCTGCATACCTTCCATCATCATCTCCATCTCATCCCGGGTGATGAAGATTGAGGTCTGATTTGCTCTAGAGGAAGCCTCCTGACTCCCTTCATGTTGACTCCTTTAAGCTCTATGTCCTCTTGTTGATTGCCTTGCCATGGCTTTCCAGATCCAAATCTTCAAGCTTTCAGATCCAAAGTCCAAGTTGCAGAATTCCCGAGTTCAACTCTCAGTGAAAGCACCAAAATTTTTGTGCCAAAATTTTTCACAAACACCCAATTACCAATGAAAGCACCAGTTCACAATAACAGATAACAAGTATGTAGAGAATTAAAAATGAAGAACACTCAGAAAATTTAGATGAAAGCAGTAAAGAACACAGGGTTTATAGTGGTTCGGCAATTCAGCCTACGTCCACTTTGAAGTTGATAATTTTATTGAAGTTTGCTTGTTGGTTACAATGAGTTACAACTGATTACAACAGCAAAATCCGAGTACAATGATTAATCCGGCAGAGTCTGGACGTAGAAGAGCCAAAAGTCCCCTTTTCTGTAAGCTCTGGGGTGCTATTTATAGGTGTAGGATGCAAATATCTCGCTCAGATCTCGGGAGACCTCTTCTGGCACGTGGGCGGGCCCACGCGATCGATCCCATGTGGTTTGCACTCGATCCGTGGTCGATATGAAAGAATTTCGTATCGATCAAGATTTTTCCCAATCGAGTCAAAATCAAGCATGAACATTTTTTAGGTTGTACGTAAGATCCAGTGAAATTTCGTAGCATTTGGACTTGTAGATTGTGAGATATGATCGATGCAAGTTTGTGTTTTTCGAAGGCTATCTACTTTGCACTCGATTGCTGTTGCACTGTTCGTACTCGATCGATGTTGCACTGTTCGTACTCGATCGTTGTTGCACTGTTCGTACTCGATCAATGTTGCACTGTTCGTATCGATCGCTATTGCACTGTTCGTATCGATCGATGTTGCACTGTTCGTACTCGATCGATGTTGCAATGTTCATATCGATCACTGTTGCACTGTTCGTATCGATCGCTGTTGCACTGTTCATATCGATCGATGTTGCACTGTTCATACTCGATCGATGTTGCACTATTCGTATCGATCGCTGTTGCACTGTTCGTATCAATCAATTTTGCACTGTTCGTACTCGATCGATGTTGCACTGTTCGTATCGATCGCTGTTGCACTATTCGTATCGATCAATGTTGCACTGTTCGTACTCGATCGATGTTGCACTGTTCGTATCGATCGCGGTTGCACTATTCGTACTCGATCGCTGTTGCACTTGATGGATACGAACAGTAGAGGATTGATGGTACGAACAGTAGAAGGTTGATGGATACGAACAGTAGAGGATTGATGGATACGAACAGTTGAGGATTGATGGATACGAACAGTAGAGGATTGATGGATACGAACGGTTGGTTGCTTGAATTGCATCGATCATATCTTGAGCATACGAACTCTGATTGACCTAAAATTTGAAACGTAGCCTCTCCCAGGCTTGGTCATCATTCCCAATCGATCCCGTCTTGATTGGAGCCAGGTCAAATTTTGACGACATCGATCATAGCCTTGTTTTCAATCGATCTCTGATCCTGACATCCATCCTTTCCAACCAATTTGTTGATATCCCGGCCTTGACCAAAAGGCAGGATAACATTTGCCCCCTAAAACATGCCTTGTGGTATGAAGGTGTGTTTTGAAAAGCTTCAAATCCAACATTTGAAGTGCATCTTTCATCCATAGCCATATCATCCAGTTCGCAATCCAATCCACTACTAAGCCATTCTATCCGAGTGCCATGGCCATAACTTGATCCAAATCCGCGACTGCTCCGAGTCGATGTCCAATTCCGAATCCAAGACCTCTCCGGGTTTGACTTTAAATCCATAGACCTCGCCGGGTCGCGTTATCCTGCTCTGGCCCCGACTCTCCGGTCAAGGGCTTTTATGCTCTCCGGCCTTGGCTCTCTGGCCAAGGACTTCGATATTCTTCAGCCTCGGCTCTCCAGCCAAGGACTTCAATATTCTCCGGCCTCGACTCTTCGGCCAAGGACTTTGATATTCACCGGCCTCGACTCTCCGGCCAAGGACTTTGATATTCATCAACCTCGGCTCTCCGACCAAGGACTTCGATATTCTCCGGCCTCAGCTCTCCGGCCAAGGACTTTGATATTCACCGGCCTCGGCTCTCCGGCCAAGGACTTTGATATTCTCCGGCCTCGGCTCTCCGGCCAAGGACTTTGATATTCACCGGCCTCGGCTCTCCGGCCTAGGACTTTGATATTCTCCGAGCTCGGCTCTCCGGCTAAGGACTTTTATATCCACCGGCCTCGGCTCTCCGGCCAAGGACTTCGATATATTGTGCTTTGAGTCCATTCCATCGCTCTCCGGCGAAGGGACTCGTAATTTGTGATTACTGCCCCGTCTCTCCGGTCGAGATCGTAATCGCAAGACCTGCATAATTTATTACATTAATCCAAATCCAATTATCCAAAGTAAGAGTTTTTACAGCCAAGGAAAACTAAATAAGTGTCTGTACATCCAAGGAAGAAACCAAAGTTTTCAGGAAAACGAAAAAGAAAAACAAGATTTCACAGACTCGAGCAACACGGTTTATCATCGTCTCAGAGCATGCCTAGGGACCATCCTCGATCCCGTACATGTGTAAGTGATTTAGTCGCATTACTTCGAGTTCTATTACTTATTCCAAGCTATAAATCTATTTAGTTGATAACAAGCTGACGTTGCCTAGGTCTAGTGCCATCTTCGTTCGAGGGGGCGGTGGCCGTTCCTATTCCACTGCCGCAGCTCGATTCCTTACATACTGCTGTAGATGACCATTCCTTACATGCTCCTCAACGATATCCCTCAAATGCCTACAGTCGTTCGTGTTGTGCCCATCCAGCTCATGGAATAGGCAATGCCTTCCTGATGCCCGTTCGTAATCGGAAGGCTCCCTTCTTGTTGGCCTTCGATACTGGAGGCGCCCTCGAGTGTCCAAATAAATCATTTCCAGAGTTTCAGTCAAATCCGTGTAAGAAGAAAACTTTGACTCCCTCCATGGAATTTTTGAAGTGCTACCATTGTCATTCATTTTCCTTTTGCGTTTGTCGTCTTTGTTTGGGTTTTCTTTGGGGGGACCTCCATCCCTTACCGCATAAGCTTCAGCCTCTCCCCCTTCTCTCTCAGTCTGCGCATCTTCCTGCCTTAGAAATCTTTCCGCCTCATGATAAAACTCCCCAAGATCCCTTGGTGGGTCCTATTCCAATGATATCTTGAAATCCGAATTGTCTGCAATTCCTGAAACCACTGCCATCAAAACCATCGACGGATCGGGTCGATCCACCGAAGCCACTGCCGCATTGAATCTGGTCAAGAAATCTCTAAGCGATTCTCCTTTCCATTGTTTCATTGATGTTAAAGTCATAACATTCTTGGGTCTGGCTATGTGGACCCGAAACTGCCTCATAAACCTTTCAATTAGCTCCGTCCATGTGCCGATAGAGCCACTCTCCAGCTGTCTAAACCATAATGCTGCTATATCTGTCAAATACTAAGGGAAGCATTGTGCCATGACCTCCTCCGATGCCCCTAGTACTTCTATATTCCTCATGTACCTCGTCAAATGAACAGCAGGATCTATCCTTCCATCATACATCTCTAATGTTGGTAGCTTGAATTCTGGTGGATTCCTAGTTTGCCTGATCGTAGGAGCAAAAGGACTCCTATTCACATCTTCCAGATCTTTATTCACTAGTCCTCCTCTCATGGCTCGTCCAACCATCTCCGCTAATCTGTCACTGTCGTCAAGCTGTAGCCCTTGTCTGTTGCTTCCGACCTGCCCCCCGAGTTCACGAAGGGATCCTGGAATCTGGTCTACTGGACGGGCATCCATTCCTCTACCAAAGCCATGTTGAACAGCTCCACCTGGTATCCTGCCTGAGGTTGGATCAACGTCCTCCGGATGTGTGCCCCCAAGTTCTGGTGTTGCTCCTGACGGTCCTGCTCTATTCTGGACTCTGGTTGCTCCAGGCTCCTAATCTCTATTTCCAGCATCTCTTATATTAGCGTTCCCTTGATTCTGCATTCTGGTTTGTCCAGCTTGTTGGAGTAAGTTCTACATCATCTCTTCCTATCTTTTCAGCACCCCCTCCTACATAGCTTCCATCATCATCTCCATCTCGTCCTGGGTGATAAAGATTGAGGTCTGATTTGCTCTAGAGGAAGCCTCCTGACTCCCTTCATGTTGACTCCTTTCAGCTCTTTGTCTTTCTGTTGATTGCCTTGCCATGGCTTTCCAGATCCAAATCTTCAAGCTTTCAGATCCAAAGTCCAAGTTGTAGAATTCCTGAGTTCAACTCTCAGTGAAAGCACCAAAATGTTTGCGCCAAAATTGGTCACAAACACCCAATTGCCAATGAAAGCACCAGTTCACAATCACAGATAACAAGTATGTAGAGAATTAAAAATGAAGAACACTCAGAAAATTTAGATAAAAGCAGTAAAGAACATAGGGTTTATAGTGGTTCGGCAATTCGGCATACGTCCACTTTGAAGTTGATAATTTTATTGAAGTTTGCTTGCTGGTTACAATGAGTTACAACTGATTACAACAGCAAAATCCGAGTACAATGATGAATCCGGTAGAGTCTGGACGTAGAAGAACCAAAAGTCCCATTTTCTATAAGCTCTGGAGTGTTATTTATAGGCGTAGGATGTAAATATCTCGCTCGGATCTCGGGAGACCTCTTCTGGCACGTGGGCGGGCCCACGCGATCGATCCTATGTGGTTTGCACTCGATCCGTGATCGATACGAACGAATTTTGTATCGATCAAGATTTTGCCCAATCGAGTCGAAATCAAGCATGAGCATTCTTTAGGTTGTACGTAAGCTCTAGTGAAAATTTTGTAGCATTTGGACTTGTAGATTGTGAGATATGATCGATGCAAGTTTGTGTTTTTCGAAGGCTGTCTACTTCGTACTCGATCGCTGTTGCACTGTTCGTACTCGATCGATGTTGCAATGTTCGTACTCGATCGTTGTTGCACTGTTCGTACTCGATCGATGTTGCAATGTTCGTATCGATCGCTATTGCACTGTTTGTATCGATCGATGTTGCACTGTTCATACTCGATCGATGTTGCACTGTTCGTATCGATCGTTGTTGCACTGTTCGTATCGATCGATGTTGCACTGTTCGTACTCGATCGATGTTGCACTGTTCGTATCGATCGCTCTTGCACTGTTCGTATCGATCGCTGTTGCACTTGATGGATACGAACAGTAGAAGAATGATGGATACGAACAGTAGAGGATTAATGGATACGAACAGTTGAGGATTGATGGATACGAACAGTAGAGGATTGATGGATACGAACGGTTGGTTGCTTGAATTGCATCGATCATATCTTGAGCATACCAACTCCGATTGACCTAAAATTTGAAACGTAGCCTCTCCCAGCCTTGGTCATCATTCCCAATCGATCTCGTCTTGAATGGAGCCCGGTCAAATTTTGACGACATCGATCATATCCTTGTTTTCAATCGATCTGTGATCTTGACATCCATCTTTTCCAGCCAATTTCTTGATATCCCGGCCTTGACCAAAAGGCGGGATAACATTAATGATGCTTAAAGTAATTAATTGATTTAATTAAGTGTATTTATAAATAATAAGGTGATTTAATAAAGGTGTTTATAAATTATTTTAAAATTTATAAAAGAGTTTTATAAATGTTTTAGAGTTTTATTAAAAGGCCTTTTCAAATATAACAGAGGTTTATGAAAAGGAATTTATAAAGGAGGTGAGATTTGATTTCAATAAAGGACCTTTAAATGATTATGGTGGTATGGAAAACATCTTTCCATACTTAACACCAAAAAGGAAATCTTTCTCAGTTTTCTGTGAATATAGTTATACCGTTGTTATAAGTATATTGATACATTTTCTAAGTAGTGAAACTATAGTGTTTTGTGAATATACTTATGCCAATGAGATAAGTATATGGATATTTTTCTAAGTGTGGGAAAGAGTAAAGGGTTTGTAGATATATATTTTGTAAAGGTACTTTAAATGCAAGTATTTATATAGTGATTTTAATTAATGAAAAATTAATTAAAGAGGGCTTGTGGTTTCCATGGGAAGTTAAATCTATGTATTAATGTTTCTTTACTTGATAGTTAAATAACTGACTATCAAATCTTGGCCAAATATAACTTTGGAAATATCTAGAAGAAACACGGGGGTTGTTTGACACAATTATCTTCAATGAGGCTATACTGTGCGTATAGATCTCGTTTCATTATCCTAGGACAAATGATAAGGAAATTCGTCTGCTAAACGGTTAGGAGGTGATATCCCCTCTTATGTGTTGTCTGTTTATTTCTAAAAGAATTGGAGCTGAGTTTACCGGAACTCTCGATTGGTTTTGGAGCGACTGGTAAGCAGTAAATGTACTTATATGAGATGAATCGAAACCGTAACCACTCCAAAACCATGTACGCATTCTACGCTCTGGAAGAGGTTCAAGATAATGAGATCGAAGACGGAATTCTTTAAAGTGCAAGGTTACTTGCTACTAATCCTGAGGGTGATTCCAAAATGGATGTAGTAGTAGTGCTTTCAGTTTGTTCATATCCTGAACAACTTGTATGGATGAATGCTAGCATTGCACTATTGCTTGGAAGGCAGTGTTAGCATTCAAGTGGGAATTTCTAGGAGGAAAAAGTAAAAGTGTAACCTCATAAGTCTCATAACTCGGATATGGCTAAAATAGGGGATGCCCGCAGAGCTATGTGGTGAGCTACCATTAGGAGCATCATTCCTTGATCTAGATTCAGTTTTATGGATTTTGGTGTTCGCATGGGAAGACCGTGGGGCAATGTTTAAGGCCTCGCTGCTCGAGGGATGATGTAATCCAGTATGTCATGTTAAAGGGGCAGCCGACTCTATCTTGGCAGGGGTCCATGTATGTCCCTCGGGTACATTTTATCTAGAGATGTACTGTACAGAAGGTAGTCCCTTACCTTGTCATCGTTGGAATCCAATCTCCAATACCCTACGGTTTTAGTTGTTGAACCTAGTATCGTTAAATGTAATTATGGGTAACCATTCTTGATATTTTATATATTTATTTTCAACCCTTAGACATTATTATAATATCATTGGATTTTCTATTAAAATTGGTTTGGTCATCATAAGATAAAAACCCGTCCGTGTTTATGTGGGGCGTGGTTTTATGAGAAACCTTTTTTTTCAAAGGGTTTTATAAATATAAAAATCCATATGATTTGATTTGATTTTTCTCACACTGGTTTACCAGACTGATCCGAGCGACCCGAGCATATTTTCCAGATTTAGCTGGAAGATTTGGAGCTTTAGGAGATGAGTTAGATACCTCTAAGACGTATTTACGTATTTTATCTTCTGCTATTTTGTTCTCGTTTTATTTATCAGCATTTGTAAGGACAGGTTGTTATAACTATCCAGGCCGATGATAGGTCAGTACTCTGATGGTTGTATGTATAAAAATCTTTCTTTTGTTAAAGATCTGTTTTTATATTATATATTACTTGTCACATTGTGAGATTCTGTTTTGTCTTTATTTTCTTTCACCCTAACAATATGTCTTTCCGACACTAGGACACTCGGCACATGAATACCGTGAATGTATTGGTGTCGACTTCTGAGGATCGAAAAGGACGGTCATTACAGATGACACCAGAGATTTTATATTGGTTCAGTTTCTCCTACATCCAATCCCATACAATTTCTTGTACAGATTTCTTTTCAAGCGCCTACTTTTACAGTTGCAAGCAAACCAATTACAGTCTCGATTTCAAGGCTACAAGACACAACTTTATGTATTCCAAGTCTGGGCCAAACTCACTTGAATGGAACGGGCTATAAGCACACCTACTAGATTTGAACGGTTATTAAGCATACCCACTTGATTTGAATGGGCTACAAGCATACCCACTTGATTCGAATGGGCTACAAGCACATCAACAAAAATAAGAATAGAGTTGGTATTTTACCAAAGACAAATAGCTGTACTTTCGATACAATGAATCCTATAGCTTTTAGATAGCACTTTGACTTCTGAAATGAGAGAGTGAAGTTTCCAAAACAATAAGAAAGTAGTATTGGGAATACAATGAAGTATAAATTGATTCTATATTATTCTGAATAGAATATTGTATTTTTTAAGAGAATTTCCAAGAGAGTAAGGAGTGAGAAAAAAGTAAGTAATTAATTAGTTAAAAATTCGTTTGCATTCCCCTTTACATAGTAAATGAACAGATGTATCCATTCATGAAAGGTTTTTTCCAAAAGACAATTCCATTTAAAATTTAGAAAATAAATTAATGGCCTATATGTCGACATATAGAAATATGTATGTCGAAATATCCTAGTGAAATATGAAAAATGTTTTATTTTAAATTGTTTTGAAAATTCTATACTTTGTAAAATAATTTGAATATAGTTTTAAAATATATTGAACTCTTAAAAACCTTTATAAAATATTTTAAAAATATATTTAGAAATTTAAATAATTTATTTTTCATTTAAAATATCAAGGATTAGAAATTGGAGATAAGGATTAGAGATTTCTATCAAGGACTTTAACAATATATTCTAATGACTCTAAACACTAAATTATAATCTTGAGCTCTTTATTTCTTTATCTTTGAACTCATGAATCTTCAAATCTTTATCTTGAGTCTTTATACTATATAGTGTTCGATTCAGCACATATGTAATATTCTGCACTGTATACTATATAACTTAGCAAAATATTTGTATCCATATTTTATATAGTTGTTGTCATCAAAATCAATAATTGAGGTATTAACAATATTAATGACCTTTAAAATTATAGATTCGGTTTTGTCTTGGTATGAAGTCAATTAGGCATTGCATCATTTGTTTAATTTTCAAGGTGGTTGAAAATGGAACAAAAAATAAAGATTATGACAGTTATGATTAAAACATGTTGTGTCATAGTTATAATTTTGAGACTTTTAAGTGTCATATAGACCCGAAGCATTTTTTGGGAGTATTTTATAGCACTTGAAATATATTGTACATACATTAGTAAATAAATTCAAATATATTTTTGTTGTGTCTTTACCAACTAATTGTAACATTCTTACATTCCAAGTGAGCTAGTTGAAATATCATGTCTCCAACCCCTTTTATTTTAGTTGTTCATGGAAACGTTTGATATTTGCGTGTATTTATTTATGTGGATGTTAGCTGGTCAAAAGGAAGGTTAATATTTTTCCAAATTACTTACAGATGTATGATGATAAATATGTGATAATTATAAGGTTTTAAAAGTGAATAACTAATTGGCCCAAAGGAAGCTTGTTATTTAACTTAAATTTATTGTTAGTGTTCGATAATAACAACAAGAGTAACACTTACAGTTAATATTACTGTTTAAAGACTTGATGTTAATGTTGTACTGGGTATCTTAAGAAGTGACATACTAATTATTTGAATGTGCTGTGGCTGAATTTTGGATATGAGCATATACTATCCATCTTTATTTTTGTTCAATTTTCAACTAATTTTACTAAAGTATCCGCTAGTTTTAATAATAGTTTCATCTTGTTTGGGACTAAATCTAAGCCAACTAATACAATTGTCCTAGTGGTTAGGCTCTTTGACTTTGGTGCGGGAGATCATAGGTTTGAAACTTACATAGCGTTATTCAAACCGCTGAATATATATTGACATGTAGTATATATTGAAATGTAGTATGCTATATACTACCTAAGACTTGTAGTACTAATATGTACTGCCATCTAAAGTACCCAATTTCAAAAAAAATCTAAGGACTAGTAAGATAACGTGTTGTTCATTCTTGACCGCATGGATCTCGCTCTTGCATTTAGGAGGATCACACCCACCCCTATTATGGTTGAGTGCTCTTATAATGTTATGAAGAACATTGAGATGCGAGATAATTCAAATTGCAAGAGTCAAATGATCATAAGGTAGAATATTTCAAAAGCTTTCAAGATTGTGATATTCGTAGGAATAATCAATCTTAAGGAGTTCTTTACAAGCTGAAAAGCATTTTGCTAAAAAAGATAAGGGGAACAAGCACTCTTTATATTGCTTGATTCCATAAAGTCAAAGCTATGGAACACTACAAGAAAAATTTCTTTTAGTTGCATATATTGGTAGCGTTTCAAGGCTTATGCAACCGTTTGTAAGTTAACTCAGAAAAATGAACAAATAAACGTGGTCAATTGGTTTCCGCCAAATATTCATGAAAATTTTCCTAAAATTTTACTTAGCCGCTCCTTTTATCTTTTAAACACTTAACTTTTTTTTCCTCATCGCTAAAATTCCATGGCCGCTCCTTATCTCCTATCTCTCTCATTTTCGATTTCTAAATCACCCGTCTTCGTCATCACAAAATCTCTCGACTTCGTCTTCCAAATCTTCCCTCTTTGCCATCGATCTACCAACGAACACAAAAACCTAAATCAATTTTCAACATTCTATTTGGCTATGATTTATTGGCAAATTACACTCGGAAAGCTAAATCATCATCTCACCAACGTTGGCGAGCTTGTCGATTGACCGACTCAAACTAGGTATTGATTATAACTGCAGTCGCATCCAGCAAAAGATCAGTTGCCTAATGTTTCTTACTGCATCACTAGTCATCCTCCATGGCGTAATTTCTCCTTTTTCCATTTACTATTTTTGCCTTAAAGTTGCTGTGCTAAGTGACCATATTGGGTTGATTGTATTTTGTTGTTATGTTGGATAAGAGATCTAGATGACTGTGATATATTTGATGTTTGTAAAGTTCAACTTTGCTAAATATAAAACAAAGAAATACACAAGTCTAGTTTTCATTGATTTTTTTCTTCTTCATTTCTCCTCAGTTTGATTGTGATATTTACTTTGTTTTGTACTCAGGAGACTTGGTTTGACTACAAAGTTCACAATTCAACATAAAAATCCCTATCTGCTTTCTATATACATATTTTTTGCTATTGTCATGGTTGGCAATATTTTGTTCTAGCTAATTTAAGTCCAGTGTTCTCACTTATTTTAATCATGGTGTAATTTATATGTTTGGTTAAATTGGTTATATTTCTATATATTTTATTGGTGCAATTTCGTTTATATTTTCAATGATCTAGGGGGTGCTGGTAAATTTACTATGGACACTTGGTTAGAATTTGAATTCATCCTAAATAATCATATGGCAACATCATTCTCTTTTGAGGCATGGACCATAGCCAGAAATGTTATGCCTTATGAATTATAGTTAAAAGTTCTAAAATAATTGCATTTTTTGATAACATGATAAAAAATTTGATGCAGCCGAGGCCATTCTCTTAAGATTCCAGCATTACCTTGTTATGTTTGGAACGACAGTGATCATCCCTACTGCACTTGTACCTCAAATGGGTGGAGGCAATGTATGTCTTTAACCCTCAACAATTGAGATCATATAGCATATTATGTGCATGTTTTTTGCTTCATTTAATCATTTGACCTTTTCTAATATAGGATGAAAAGGCTAGGGTAATCCAAATAGTACTTTTTGTTGCTGGTTTGAACACACTTCTCCAGGGCTTTTTTGGAACCCGATTGCCAGCTGTCATTAGTGCATCATATTCTTTTGTCGTGCCTACTATTTCGATCATCTTGGCTTGTCGCTATAGCGATATTGTCGATCCACATGAGGTACTTAGGAGACTCTTCATTTTAACTTCCGTTGAGTTATTTATCATTTTCAGACCTTGTTTGGAGGCTGTAGCTTATTTTAAATCTCTTTAAAAGGAGTTATCAACAGTAACTTTGAAGTAGTTTTAAGGGAATATTAAAAAGTAAAGTGTACGGATAAATTAGTTGAAATTGTGGTAAAACTTAGTTGTAAAATTTGAAATAAGTCATAAACAAGTAATTGTTGTTTACAACTTATCAACTTATTTACTACTTTTAAATCAAAAAATTAAGTTACTGCCAAACACTTATTTCATAAAAAAAAGACAAAACAGTTGGTGCCAAACACTTCAAATTAACCAAAAAAATAATATATATACTTATTAGCTACTTTTGGTACTTATAACTAAGCCATTGCTATGCACTCTCTTACTTGTTACTTTCATTTGCAGAAATTTTTACGCATTATGCGAGGAACTCAAGGTGCACTCATTGTATTATCTACTCTTATAGAATGACAGTGAAAGTATATGAATTCACAAAGTATATCCTTATAGTAGTAAGGGTTATTGTTTGTAAAGTGGTAAAGAAGAAAAGTGAGAGAGAAGAATGATAATTGATTGAAAAAATACATTTTCTATAGCATGTACATTGAAAATGAATAGAACTGTCTTTGGGTAAAAGGATGAAAGGATGTGTCTTTTTATTTAAATTCAAAGGTTGCAACATATGACGACATATACCTATTGATTTTAAAAACTTGTAAGTGGCTACTATGTCGACATATACCCAGTTAATTTTGAAACATTTTATAAAAATTGTTTTTAATTTTACAATATTTAAAATCAATATCACGTTTTAAGAAGTGTGAAATAAATTAAGTTGGAAGTTGTTTAATATTGGATTAAAATATGAATTTTTGAGTGTTTAAATTTAAATGTATTAAATATAGAAATAAATTTTAGAAAATTTTATAATGATGGATAAATAATTTTGTATAATAAATAATAACTGTTGACGCTTCATTGATTTAGCTATAAGCATCAAGCAGTGTTTTCTTCCTTAGTCACTAATTGGACACAAGAAGCGAATCATTCAAATTGTCTCAGTTTTATAAACCTAATTAGCTATAACGTCACTCTTTCTTTGTTAACTCAGTTGCATTTGCTTCCCTGTGGAGGCATAGTAGCCATGGAAATTGCACAGGCAGAAACAACCTCCGAATTTGCAGGTCTTTCTGTGGCAACAAGAACTGGTAACCTTAGGGTTGTTGACTAAATGAAACACCTGGCAAAAGATTGCGTTCTAGAGTGGATGCCCTTATGAAAGCAGGTATCTTACGATGTTTAGCTGCAAATCCAATATGCATCTATGAGTAATAATGCGCATTATCAATATATTTAGTATGATCAACAATTGTAATCTAATGGCTTTCTTTTTAAAACCAATTAGGTTTGATGACGTCACTTAAAATTTAAATATCCAAAAAATCTTTCTCCTCAAATCTTCGCGTTTATTCAAAGTGAGAATTACGGTTGTTGGTTTTTTCAGACTTTGAACTCGTCTTCGATTTCTTCATGTCCCTTGCATTGCTGTACTATTCACATTCATGTGCTTTATTATTCATAGCGATTTACGATTATAATAAAGCACTGCAAGAGATCTAGGGAAATCGTAGATTAGGCCAAAATCTGAGAAAATCGACGACAGTAACTTTCTCGTTGAATAAATACGAATATTTGAGTAGAATATTTTGGGTATCTAGATTTTAAAAAGAAAGCAGCCCTTAAATTACAAAAAAAAGAGGCCCCGCAAACTAAATCAAATTAGGAAAATAGAATCGCATAGGTAATACTAGAAAAAGAAGAAAAGTCTCAATTATTAAAGATGACTTAGGGTAGGTTCTCAGTGAATGGTAATGAGAAATTTGAGCAGAAAAATTGATTGAACATGAAATACATTTGTGTGCTTCCAGCAGAGAATCCGAGTGGAGTATTTGAACTGTATATTTTAAAATAAAATTGATTTATAATTAATTAATTATTTATTTGTTTTTTAATAAATAGTAAGTGTCAATTGCAAATATAAATATATAAATTGTAAAATTAAAAATTGTTTGGATTCAGTTCAAACTAACTCCATAAGTAGAGCATTTTAATACGATCACAATGCAAAAAACCACATCTCATCTCATTTGCACAAGTATGTTTTCCCTCTTGATGACAATTGACGAAAAGCATATGACACATGTTCTCTCTTGAGTATGTTTTCTTTTTTATCAGTAAACCTATTCTCCTTTTGTGAATATTAGAATGGTTAATCATTGGAAAGGTTAACTGTTAGGACTTAAGAGTACCGAAAGTAATGTGAAATTGGACATGATATGTTTCACGTTGATTGTGTGTGTAATGTTTAACGTACCGGTTATCAGAAAATGAGTCTTATTACTCCTCTTTCTGATATGCCATTTATAATTACATTTTAAGTATATATTTTAGTGTACTACTTACAACAAAAATACTAAAACCGAACCAAACATTGTAACATCTATTAAATGATTATAAGAAAATTATGACTGCAAGAGAGTTGACCAATAAACTTAAATGCTTCTTAATCACACTGAATTTTTATTTGAGAAGTTGGAAATGTGTTTCATTGTTAGTTGGAGGAAGTATACCCTGTTACTATCTTAAGAAAAATAATAGATGGACTTGTACCCTGTTAATTACCCAATAACATTTTAGAGTTAAAAAAATATGAAATATAAATTGAATGTTGATAGATATGAACCGCAAGTGCCGTAGAAATAACAGTTAACAAGTAAGTTGAAATTATTATTGATTAGTATATGCATAAATATGAATGATTATTAATTAATAACATTAGCTAGGAAAGTATTCATAATATTACACGAAATTATTTAACAAGTTTAGACATTTGTATTTATAATTTTGTATAAATGAAACGTACAAATAGTATGTAGAAAACAAATTGAAAACAATTATCAAGGATTTATACCTTGGATAAGTATTATTACCTGGAAAATGATAGCAAAATGCTATCCATGTATACATGAATACCCGTAAAGCTACCTTTTTGATATCTTATTGTGATAGTAATAAATTTGGCTGAATCATCACATTTTTAGTTAGCTACACATTGTTGATAAAGAAAAACTATAAACCAAAAAATTGGTTCAGCCGTATAAACCTGAAATTAAGTCATTTTTTGAGCATTCTTTATTCAGTTGCAAATTAATTAGTTGCCTGTAAAAGCGTAAATCTGCCATTTTAGTAATCATTAAGCTTCCTATTTATGGATGACGAATACTTCAGTCCTTATGAATGAAAAGCATTTAGCAACATTTTGTTGTTTTATGGGTGTGGTAATTACCCGTTGAAGCATAAATCTGCTAAATTTAATACCGAATTATAAGTTGCAGCAGTAGATTCTGATGTTCCATCAACTGTACTGTTATCTGCATCACTGGGAAAAGAATTTTGTTTGTGAGAGACCAAAACATATAACATTGCTCTAAAGGAGTCATTTCACTTAAATGTAAATAATTCCAAGTCTAAACCAAAGTTCAAATGAAGCATCTAGAATGAAAGTAAAATAGCATAAGTTGTGCAAGTGCGACATTTCTTGTGATTCTCATGTTTTGAAGTTAGAAAATATATGGAAGATGAGTGTCAAGTTATATGGAGATACAACCATGGAAAGGTGTACCAATGTTACTTAAATTGGGAAACCATGGACGTGTCATCTTCTAAATTAGACTGAATAATGGAAAATGGCAAGCTGTGAAACTCTGCATGTGCCATCTTCTAATTTAGACTGGATGATGAAATATGTCTGTCTTGATGACATGATTCATAAATAAATCACGGATGAGTTAGAATTATTTTTTAATTTAGAGTGGTGGAATGTAAATTACAATAAGCTTTTGTTACTTTCAGCTGAGCAGTTTCTTTGTTTTTATCTAATGGTAACTCCTCCTTGCAAGGCTAAAGTAACTCCTCAGGTAACTATTTGTTTGTTTTAGCCTGACATGAAAGCACTCTAAACGTACACTCCATTATGCAGTAAAGGTGGCATTGCCTCTACACTATGGAGCAGCCATGTGCTGCTGCTATTGTATACAACATCACATGCTATTGTACACAACATACGAATTTCCTTAATAATTTGGCCTACCTGCTACTCCTTTTACTTATGTAAATTGTGAGTTTGGTGAGATTTGAGATTCCTTAATAATTTTCATGAGTTTGGAGGAAGAGGTTGTTATGAAGTGAGAAACTAAGGAACTAAGTAAAGGGTAGTCTTAAGGGAGGAGATTGAGTATGCAGGAAAAAAAGGTCACACAAAATCATGAAAATTTAGAAATCATTTTCATAAGTAAAAGGAGTAGCAGCACAAGGCAGAGGGGAGTGTAGCATATGTCATTGGAGAATCAAGTTCCAGTAAGTATTATTTTTCAGGACATCATATATCAACATTAAGTTTTAGTTCTGTTTATTCGGGTATTAAAAAAAATCCGTATCACAACATTTAAGTTTTTATATGCAAAGCCACAACATTTCAGTACATATCCTCTATGGTAAACGTGTTTATCTGCAGAGCCACAACAATTGATACACTTGAAACTAAAACTTAAATAAACCATTTTTCCTAAAACTGTCTACTCAGATTAATCGTTATGTCATTGCACATGTATTACACAAATGTAGTTATACAAGAGGGCTAACACAAATAAATGGAAGTAACTGACACTACAATTGTTGCCTAATACAATTACGGCAATGTGAATTTAGGGAATATTTTTGTTTTAGAGAACACAATTGATAGAAAACGACAAGGGTAAAGAAAATTGTACATTTCAATTAGT
Organism: Allium fistulosum; assembly: GCA_030737815.1. Classification (NCBI taxonomy): domain Eukaryota; kingdom Viridiplantae; phylum Streptophyta; class Magnoliopsida; order Asparagales; family Amaryllidaceae; genus Allium; species Allium fistulosum. The sequence continues at coordinate 1,065,495,487 of CM060906.1, forward strand.
GGATGGATGCATCATCGATGGATTACGGACACTTCAGATACTTTTTCATATTTTATAAGATTTAACTTGACCATAGTACTGAATACACAATCTGCCCATAGTACTGAATACACAATCTGCACATAGAATGAAATCCAGTCAGACTTCTAACCCAGTTTTGATCTGAATATCTGTGTAAATTGAAAATTGTGTATTCGTTGGGGAACTATATAGGATGCATATAAAAATAGAACATTTTTTGTTAATATGTGTTAATATAGAATATCGAGTTATAGATTACATGATTTTCATATATATATATATATACACACATATATATATATATATTGTTGATTGTTAAACTCGTTTGCAGGTAATTAGCTATTTCGAAGCGAAGACTGTCGACAACAAAGAACTATTGGTAATCAAGCAACGAACATGAATTTAATTGTTATATATGTTGTCGTATTTTGTTATTACCATTTGTGGAAACTTGTCTGTGAATGCTTGTAGTATGTGACTTATTTTGTTGAAAAACTACTATCGAATTGATTATGGATATTATATTTGATTGTGAGATTAGCATGTTTTTGCAATTATTTGAATATGATGATCATATGATTGATTGTTTGTATATGCTAATTATGTGATTTAATTGTTTGTTTGGATATATGAAAATTATGCGAATGATCGTTCGTTTTAATATGAATAGTATATAAGCGATCGTTGGAAATGGTATAAACCATCAACCGTAAATAGAAGCATTTAAAATATGCTACCAAACAACCAATAACTTTTAGAAGAGTTTCAGAAATGCTACAGAAACAAATGTAAACTAATATAAAAATTATACAGTTGCATTTTAAAAACGGTACTGAAAATCAAAAAAAGCATATAAACAAAAAATACAACCAAAAAATGAAGACTTATGGTAGCGTTTTTTTAACCCTATAGAAAAAACCTATAGCTGCATTTAAAAGTGACTTTTGGTAGCGTTTTTTAAATCCTACAGAAAATACCTATAGTTGCATTTAAAAGTGACTTTTGGTAGCGTTTACTACAACGCAACAAAAAGTTTTAGACTTTTAGTTGCATGTCGTATAGCAGCGTTCTCTAAAACGCTACCATAAGTTATGGTAGCGTTTTTTCAACGCTACCAAAAGTCTTTTTTGTTGTAGTGGTACATAAATGAGTACTATATAAAAAATATTGCTTCAAAAGTTAAAGACACTCAAGTTATTGTTGTTTTTTTGGTACCCTCTTTATTCACAGTATAACCATTTAAGATTATTATTAATTATTATTTTAAAAGAATAAAATGACCTATAATTGAGCTTATTTTACATTTTAGTGAGAAGAAGGGAGATTGAAGCATGATAAGTTAGAAAGAGGCCATTTATCGTACATTGTAAATAAATGTATAAATAAGGATAAAGAAGTCGCTAAGGATCTAAAGACAAGAAATAACATACAGATATATATTTATAGTTATTTCTTTTATGAAATATATGGATATCTAAAAGGAATTTTACTACATATCACACTTGCTAAAAAAATATGGATATTGTTTAGATTTGTTTGATAATTTTGTTATACCATCGTTTAGACCGATTTCAGTTTCTAATTTTGATATGAACAAATTTGGTTATTACCGTTCCTTCAAAAATTATAAGATTAATCTACCAATAAATTCATACATTATTGGAATTGTATATCTTTATATTCATGATAAGTAACTCTTATAATGAATTTGGATATGGTGATTGATGTAACTATTTATGGAACCATCTTTCTAATTTATTCTAGATTAAGGCACTAAAAATAGAAAATACTTTATTGTTTTATTCTAAGCGACTTAAAAGCTATAGGTTTTATAAACTCACACTAGGGAAAATATTTTAAGATGGGAAATGCTATTATTTTTTAGGATATTGATTTTTTTTGAAGCAATAAAGTATGAATCATTGTCTTTAAATGGAATCATTATTTTTGGTTCAACTGTAGTTATTATCTTTGAAGGGAATCATTATTTTTGATTCAACTACAGTTATTGTCTTTGAAGGGAATCATTATTAGTGATTCAATTACGGTTATTTCCATTGAAGGGAATCATTATTTTTTGATTCAACTACGGTTACTTCTTTAGATATTGTATAGGTTTGTTTACTTTCATTGAACAAGAAGTAAATCAGGAACCATAATAAGATATTGTTAAAGAAAAAATTCTTATTAAATTAAGCTTAAATTTTAGGAAAAACAAACTCAACAACCTCAAGATGCAATGTCGCCATGGAGATCCACTTGAAAAGGAAGAAATACTATTCCGATGACTATGTGGTGTTTCTCTACAAAGATAAATAGTGGATTGGTGAAGATGTTTCTGTTGGATTACATCAATCCATATAAGATATTAATTTGAAATATGGATTTAAGGTATGAGTATATAGTGGAAATATATAATGGACAATAAAGTTTGAGATCTTTTCCCCTACCTTAAGGTAACAAGATCATTGGTTATGAATAACTATTCAAAACAAAAAGGAATTAAATGGGTAATGTGGAAATGCATAAGGCTTATTATATAAAAGACTATACTAAAAAAATAATGGAAAACTCTTCTTGGTTTTTACTGAAAGACTCATTAGAATTATTTTGGAACTTGTTGCAGATTATAATTTTGAGCAATATCGAAAGGATATTAGAGTCATGTTTCTCCATGGAGACATTGTTGAAACAACTTAAGAAACCCACTTATGGATTACTCTTTTGTATTAAGGATTCAAATGCACCATTATTATTCATAGGGTGATATTTGGATTATCACTAATGAGTTAGGCGGATAAGTGCTTAAAAAAAGTTTGGCATGCAAACTACGAATCTATTGATTCTTTTTTTCCATAAAAGATAAATTTTGTCATATATAGTGATACAAGAACATCCTTGAAGCTAAAGAAATGCAAACTATTTCTTGTGCATTTCCGGTGTGGAGTCTAATGCATGTTAAGACATATACACATACGAATATTGTGCGTATTATTTGGCAGATATCATACTGATATTGAAAGTAGATCATTGGTTAGTAATCAAAATGGTTATGAGATATCTTCAACGAACAAAAAAAGGGTTATACGCTCATAGATGAAAGATCATATTAGTTGGAGAGCATAAAGCATTACGATCTTGATTTTTTGGATGCGAAGAGTAAAAGATCCACTTTAGGTAATAATAATATTATTATTATTATTTTTGGTGGTGCTATATAAGGAAAGTTGTCATACCGATGCTTATAGCCTCCTCTACTACGGAAATAACCTTTGTTTTATGTTATAGGGCATCCAATGATGGAAAATAATTGTTATAGAATATTAAAAAAGAAATTGAAAGACCACTAAAGTAATATTGTGATAATAAACAACATATTATTTTCCGATAAGAGAAGAGTGCAAAATAGATTGAAATTCATAGAGCATATTGTGAAAAACTCCATTATGGCAGATCCGCTTACAAATGGATTATCATCCAAGGTCTTTAATGAGAATGTTGCTAAATTGGAATAACTTTTTTTGTGAGGATATTTTGGTTTAGATGGAGTTTGTATTTGACATAATTATATGACACGTTGTTCTATACTTCAAATACACATATATTAAGTATTGTTTTTATCATAAATAAAGTAAAAAAAGTTTCTTTGCACTCTATGAAGTTTAAATATGGAACTTTTTTTCTCGATCTCACTTAAGTTGGACTAGTTGGGAATAGAAATGTATAGATCATAGTTTATCTAATTTTCATGCTACACATCCATGATTGATCAATGTTATTTGATTGTATTGATATGTAATGACCCGGAATTTTGAACATTTTGTATTTAAATATTTGAATTATTTAAATATTTGAATCTTGGATTAATTATTATTAAAATGATTTAATAAGTTTTTTAACCTCCTTTTAAATCACAAGTAATGATGGTAAACTTATTTTGGAAAAATGTTTTCAAATATAAATACTTTGAAAAAATATCGATAATGTGACCAAAAATCGTTTTATCGATAAACAACTTTTTAACCATCAGAAGTTGTTCAATTTTTTTTACATACACTAATTTTCTTAGGAAATTAATTTAATGAAATAAAAATATTTTGCACTAAAATCCTAAGAAGCTTCCTAAGCTTATCTAGTTAGGTGTGAAAAGGATAATGAGGTAAAAAGGAGATATTTCAAAAATGAGCAAATAAGGAAATTCCTTAACACTTAAGCTATGTGGTGTAAAGTTGTCATAAGGGTTTTGGGAGGGTTTCGGTCTTTTCCAATTACATTTCTAAGGCTATATAAGGAGTGGCATACCCTTAGGAAATAATCACAAAAATTCCTAAGCTTGAGATGAAGTAAGATGGTTGAAAATGGTGAAGTGCTTAAGTACTAATCCACTAATTAGTCTCTAACTTTTTCAAAAGTTAACCTAATCTTCACCAATCTATTTTAAACTTTAGATTTGAGCCTAAGACATCATGGAAAGCATGATTAACAAGTAAGAAGTGTGAGGAGCGAGAGGAAGAAGGGGATCTTGGATGGGCCGTGAGCATGGAGGAGGAGGAGGAAGGAGGCTTTGGTTTGGAAATGCTAAAGGTTGGACCTTTAGGCTTCTATTAATGGAAGAAGGTTATTCTTTGGTTCTTGTAGCTTTGTGCTTGGGTTAGGCATAGATCTAAGTGAGTTATCTCACTATCTTTTAAGTATATATTATGCATATATATATATATTGTGTTTGACTTATAAAATTAAAGTGAAATTAACTAAGTAAAGTTATAAACTTTGGACCCCTCTTGCTTATGAAAGCAAATAATAACTTTATATTATATAACCTCGCTTTTATTACCCTCTTAAACATGTTGCATGGCCTTGACCTGATGTTTAAATGGTTATTTAACTTGTATGTTAAATTGAAGTAAGTTTGAAAGTGTTCAGAAAGAGAATAGTCGTTATAAGTGCATTTCAGAACCCTTGTTTTCGAGAATTTTTATAAATAAATGGAAAGATATTTTTAGAGATTTATTTCCATGGTTTTTAAGTAACCTAATGGTAGTACTTACTACAAAAATATCAAGTCTCAAATCATTTGTTTAAGTGGTTAAAACCAGTCGCAAAGATTGTGCTTTTCAATGTTGTTTTAATAAGGACTTTTAACAACACTTATGAATGCTGTAGTAAGTCGCTTACGGTTTTAAGTGTTTAAAATGTGATGTTTTGGCTAGTTTTTCGTGATTTAAATGGATTTTAATTCATCTTCTTTATAAAATATTTTTATGGAAGTTCTTATAAAATTTATTTGAGCATGAAAAAAAGAGTAGACATTTAAATCTAGTTTTAATGATTATTTCTGAATTTGAAAGTAAAGTGCTGCAAAATGTGGAACATGTTTTTAATTAAACTTCTAAATTAGTTATTTTCAAGTAATATTTTACATAAATATTTAAAACCTATTTAAAAGTATTTCTAAAGTATTATTTTGTGTATATATATATAAGTTTTGACAAAGGTGATTGACTAGGCTTAACACTAAAAGCCGACGAGTAAACTTGTCTATTTGTGAGATTCAAGAATGAGGTGTCTAAGCAAGGCTTGGAGCAACCAGTGTCCAAATTTACCTGGCTTTACTCTAGAACGAAGAACGGTACAAGTTGAAATGTCGAAAACGTGTTAATCTTGTTGTTTACTTACTTGTTTATAAAAGGTAACTTACTTTACTTAACACTAAAAGCCAACGAAGTAGATTTATCTATTTATGAGAGTTAGAGATTAATGTCGAGTAGGGATGGATCAATAGAGCTCTAACCTACCGATTTCCCTCTTGAACGATAAATATTTAAGTTGGGAATGTTGGAAACGAGTTAAGTATACGAACATTGATTGTATAAGCAACTGTTTTAACTAGATAATCGATTAGTCGACTATTAAAATTAACTTATTATTAAACTTAGATCTTTAAAAAGAGTGTTTTAAAGATAAGCATAAGTGACATGGTTTTTGGTTTGTTGTGACAATGTGTTAATAACATTCTTATTTAACCTTTTTTATTATACTTATGAATGTAAATATATCTTTAATAATGTTTTAAAGAAAAGCATAAGTGAACTGGTTTTGGGTTTGCAGTGACGATATTTGAATAACATTAGTCCTGAACCTTTTGAATGGATTTATGGAAGTATTTAGATCCTTAAAATGGATATTTTGAAGGAAATTATAAGTAAGGAGTCTCTTCTGAAAAAGATAGAAAAACCAAAGGTTTAAAGTAAGAAATTTTGTTAATGATTTGTGAATATACTTATACCATTTGAGTAAGTATAGAAATATTTTTGAGGTATAGGAGAACCAAAGTTTTAAAGTAAGAAATCTTGTTAAATGATTTTTGAATATACTTATACCATTTGAGATAAGTATATGAATACTTATGGGAAGTATAGGAATGTGTTGAAAATGAATAGTGATGTTTTAATTAAAAAGCGAAGTTTAATTAATAAATGGAGTTTCATTTATAAAGGAGTTTATTGAGTAAAAATGAGTTTTACTAATAAAAGAGGTTTTTATTTAATAAATGAAAATTAATTAAAAAGGGTATTAGAAGTCATTTATATGACTTGATCGTGCTTGTTTGTTTCGATCGTGCTTTGTGTGTTACTTGCTTATGGACAGTATACGAGGCTTGGTTTCCCGTATGCGATTATTCTCATTATATTGGATTGTTTTTTTATTTGACAGTTAAATAACTGACTATCAAATCTTGGCCAGATATACTGTGGAAATATCTAGAAGAAACATGAGGATTATATGGTGCAGTTATCTTCGGTGATACTATACTATATGAATAAACTCGTTTTTCTCTTTTAGGACAATGGTAAGAAAATCCGTCAACTTAAACGGTCAAGAGGTGATCTCCGCTCTTATGTATGTCTGTTTATTTCCCACAGAACCAGAGTTGAGATTCCCAAAAAATCAATCGATTGGTTTTGGAGCACCCGACAAGCAGGGGAGTGTACTTATATGAGATGACTTGAAACCGTAACCACTTCAAAACCATATACGTGTTCTATGCTTTGGAAGAGGTTCGTGATGGCTTCGTGATTGGTTTGTGATTGCTTCGTGATGCTGGAATCTATGTGGAGATTGGAGATCTGTTTGAGATGCTCGAACACATGTATATGTTCGCGATCTATTCAGGATGTGGGAATCCATGTGTGACTCCGAGATCTATTGAGGTATGGGAATCCCTATGTGATTTTGGGATTTGTTGAGGAATCCATGTGTGGTTCTAAGATCTATTTGAGATATGGGGATCCATGTGTGGTTCATGATTTGTTCGAGTTGGAGCTCGTGTGGAAGATATGTTCCAGTGGCGACTCATGGGCTGGAATGTCGGATGTAGCCTCGACAGTGGGTATGACTAAAACCAGAGACAAAAGACATAGCCAGTAGGGTTGGCAAACATATAGGGTGTATGCGACTCCATTTCTAAAGATACTTATTGGGATATGCATGCGGGAGCGATGCATCAGTCTTAGCAAGACAAGCTATGGTTTTCCTATGGTACATTCACTAGAGATGAACGACGCTTCGGAAGGATATCTCTGATGCTTGTGTAGTAGTTCAGATTCGGCTTCCCCGAAGAGATCTATGTGGAAATCCTACACAATTAGCGAACGCGCTATAGCAGTTATGATTCTATACCTATTATTGTTGTGATGTACACTCACATGCATCGCAACTATGTGATTATTTATATTTCACTCCTTAGACATTATTATATTATCACTGGATTTTATAATAGAATCTTTTGGTTATCATAAGGGAAAAACCTGCCCGTGTTTATTGGCGACGTGGTCTTACGAGATACCCTTATTTTGAAGGGTTTTAAGATATAATAAATCTATGTGATTTGAGTTTCTCACGCTGGTTTACTAGACTGATCCGGGTGTTATTTTCTTAATACTTGGGTCAGCTCGGGTATGCTACCAGATTTAGTTGTGGTTCACTGGAGCTCTTGGAGAGGAGCTGGATGATTTCCTACTGTATTTTTATTCAGTGGCATTACTTGACATGTTTCTACCAACATTTGTGAGGATAGGTTGTTATAACTGTCCAGGTTGATGATAGGTTAGTTTACTCTGATTGATGTATGTATATAAATGTTTTCTTTTAAGCAAAGACCTTTTGAGATATTATATATTATCGTTCCGCATATGAGATTCTGATATTCTATTCTCTTCTTCCTTGTTGTATTCTTTTTATTTTACCCTAATAATTTGTCTTTCTAGCACTTGGATGCTCCGCAAGTTAATACTGTGGATGTATTAGTGTCGACATTTGGGGATCAAGAAGGCAGGTCGTTACATGTGACTATTGATGGGTTTAGTTACGATAAAGGTAACGAAGGCCGCTCTGATCCTTTGTCAACATAGTTTGATGGACAAGACTGTTTCGGTAAAGAAAATAACATTTATAAAGTTATTATGTATGAGACCCGGAGGAGATTGTTCAAATATTTCAACGTGTGGGCCACAAATGTAAAATAAAATGCGTTGAGCTGTTTTGGTGTAAAGCCTAATTAAAGTGATCAAATTTTGAATTAAAACCAAGAGGTTTAAAGATATAATGTTCGTGGTATTAATATGTAGATACCGGGGCAATTCTAGTTTGTTGAAGGGCTAAATTAGAAAATGCGAATATTATAAACAAGCGGTTATAGTCCTTGAATTACATAAGCTCGAGTTATTCTCCTAATCTTTTATATAGAAATAATTCAGATCTAGGGCTTGTGTCAATTCTGAAGATCAAACCGATTGTTCTTCTCTTTCAATCAACAACTATGGATTTAGGTATGGATTCCACTAATTCATTTAGTTTCCTCTGATTTCTTCTCAATCAAATCAATATGGTCACCTATTCAGATCTAGATGTTATGATTAATTAATTATAAAGTGTATAGAAATCCTAACAGTAATTGCCTTGTTTAATTTCCTGAATTTTATTGAACTTATCGGTCTTAATTCCATTTACTAATTTTTCTATTACTGTTTGAGAAAAGTGTGAATGTTAGTGTTGGGGTGTCTCGCATTATATATGGAAAATGGGCGTAGATTGGAAAAACAATAGCCCCATATCGTGAAAAATAATGGAGGGAATAGTATGTATATGATTTTGGTCGCTTGTAATAACAAGGAATTCCTTTAAAAGTTGTTCCTTGAATTTCAACGGCTAACGTAGCAGAAAAAATACGTAAACCATTTAACACTAAAAGGAGGGCTCGAATGTCCAACGTTTTATTTGAAGACACAGAGAAACAAGCTTCACTTGTAAATTCTAAGGAATGTTCACTGAACACATAACACATACTTCTGGTATATTCATAGGGATATGTAATTAGCAGTTATTGAACTCTCGACATTAAATGCCAGCGTCGTATGTCATAACCAAAACCTATTGCTTTACTAGTTATATCATATTCTTCGTCTACAATTTTTTATACCTTTTATGTTCTTTTTTTCAAGGTTCGAACTATAAGAAAAATTGCTCCAGAAAAGAAAGATTCTAAACATGAAACTATTCTCGAAGATGAGATGATCTATGTGGATCATCATGTAAATGAAGACTGGGTTCAACCTTCGTTCCTTAACCCAACCAATGTAGAACATCAGGACATACTTCATGGATTTACGAGCAACAAGGAGAATAACTTCAGGGCTACTTGAAAACTTAATAAAAACAAAAAGCTATTCAAATGACTATATTACCATTAGAGCAAGCAGTGGAACCTCAAATAGGGACATCACCTGAACAAGCAGCTACTCCTAGAAACATGCTACTCATTAGTACTAGTGGGTCGAGGAAAGATAAAGAACTAATGACTTAAGAATAAATGGAGTGCAAACTAACGAGCTCTAATTCGGTTACTCCAAAAGATTTTTTTAATATGGTTCATTAATGACAACGAGTGTCGATCTCGGGGATCGAACTCTTGACCTTTAATCTTGTAGTCTAAACCACCAACCAACTGAACCAATCTTGTTGGTTAGTTTCTCCAAAAGATTATTTGTGACACACAGTTGATAAGCTCACTAGAAAGAACATCGATAAAAATAAGAAACCTCGAAGGTAGAATTATCAAAATCAGACAAAATCATCGACTAGATTTGGCAGTCATAAGAAGAGATACCAAGAAGGAAAGACTGTTATTTCAATTGGTCGAGGAAGTGAACTAGTTAAAAGGAGGGTCAGGCTCTGTAAAATTTAAAATGTGTAGGAGGTGGTAAACTCTTTTTGGAGAAAACTAGAATATTTATGGAGAAAACTAGAATATTTATCTTCCTCTTAATTTTAAAATGTCTAAAATCACTTATAGCGGGACTTATGATCCCAAAGATGCTTTTAATGCTATTAGATGCAGGTTTATTCTGATTACCTTTCTGGGAGAAGTCAGCAAGTGGTACCCATAATATCTTGCTAGGTCTGCTAATCTTGTTCTTACTTTACCATATATTTCTTCATCTAATTCATTGTTACAAAGGTTCCAATGTTGGTTTTAGTGTGATTGCAGAACTAAAATTAAATCGGGAGACTCTCTTAAATTTTTTATTAATGCTTCAACGTAGAATAATCTAAGGCCTAAAATGTTAATGTTGAATCCAAGCTTATGCCCATCACCACTAGAATATGGAAATACACTCCCTTTTGGGATGATCTAGAAATGGAAGAAGCCAACAGTCTCACTAAATTTTTCCAAAGAGCACAAAGCTATATGAGAATTAAGGAAGCTATTCGAGAGCACCGAAAAAATCAAAATAATGACAACATAAATGATGATCGAATCAATGGCGACAAACAAAATTGGAATGGAGGTAATGGCTAGAATAATGCAAAAAACCTAAAATGCATTATGTAATAGAGTTAAGGGGTGATTTATGGACAATTATGTAATTTGATTTTACAATCTAACCCTCGTAACAAATCTTGTTTGAAATAAAAGTATGCTCTTTGATTTAATTTTCTATCATATGTATCAATATACATAATGATTTGAGAATTATAACATACAAGTAGAAATCCCTTAGACAAAATTTTAGTTACTCGTAGTTACGAACGAGTTCGTAACCATGAGTATTGGATGACATAAATAAACACTTATCTTTAAATGTTCTTAGTCAAAGGTGTTTTGAGAATGGAATGGAATATCAATGCGGGCTAGACTTGTATATGACTTGTTCTTCATAGGATGGAAGATGATTTACTATTGATTGTTGGAAGCATCAAGTGGTATATACTCGTAGCTGTTAAGGAACAACTATAGAATGACTTACCGAGAAGATTTCACATGGTGTTGTATAATATTTTTTTGACTTAAGTGTACTATGAATCTTATATGCAAAGACCATGTGCTAATTATGGACAATCACATGACAAAATATCGAGTTACATCCATAGTTGGGCATGGACTGAAACAAATAAAGTGACATACTACTCAAGAGAGGATTCTCACCTTCGAAACAGAAGGTTTGTTTCATCATAATTGGAAGTTGACATTAAGTATGGCAAAGTAATATAATTAATCAATAAATGTTATTGCGTCGAACCAAGTGATTTTAAAAGTCGGACATTACAAGTAACTATAACAGTCATTAGACTGTTGACCCTTGACCGAGCTCTAAAAATTTAAGTGACATAGTGTCGACAAAGAGATGTAATATGTAACAACCCGCCCTTCCGACCCACGTTTTTGACACCCGAACCCGACCTCGAGACCGAAAATAAAAAAGGCGGATCATTGGGATAATAAGTAAATTAACAAACCAAGGATCTTACTAGAATAGATACAATCGATACCATATACTAAATATAAACTCTAACTAACACTAAGTACTTTCAAAGTCTCATAGTGGACTGAAGAAAATAAAACATATGACCAATATCATAGTCACATCTCCATAACTTATCTAAAACTGTAAATGAACATGTCTGACAAATATAGATATAACCCAATCCCCTAAATATGGAATCAATTCCAAATAAAATACTAAACAACTCCATATATATAACACAGAAATAAATCTCCATCTCCGATACCTCATCACTTAACTCCATCAATCTGGATGCATGTATAAAAATAAAGTAGGAGTAAGTCAAACATAAGTTTGGTGAGTGAACTATACTCTACTCTACATATACTGCAAATTAATACTATAAAATGACATGTGTCTATTGTCCAGGCATCATACGTTCCGTCATCACGTCATACCTAAATGTCGTACGTAGCTTACCATATTGCATCTATACAAACTCACACTCTGCTCTGACCCCTATGCCTTACAGAGTTGCATGTTGCCCATCTCTTAATACATTTTATAGGGACTCTTGCCCTGGACCGTCTGTTACCTACATGGTCGCATGTTGTCCTCATGCGATCTAGTTGGACTCACGCTATGGATCGTCCGTAGCCTACATGATTTCTTAATATCCATCCCCTTCCATTGGTCCGTTGAAGCACTATGGAAAACAAAAATAGTCAAGCATGGACCACCTACTAAGTGTCATAGGACTGCATTCGCATCGCGTACACATTCTGGAGTGTCTATCCTATGTCCTAGACTCGTTCCCGTCAATGTTCACCATCACATCATAATCTTATACCACAACACATATATATGTATATTTATATTCTCTATATACAACAACCAAATCATTCAATATTCATTCAATTCATATCACCATCGCATTCCATACATCTATTCATTCTATATCACCGTCACGCTCCATACATCCCTTCATTTTGTAGCAGCGTTACTCGCATCGTCACATCGCAGATCACCTTTCATAATATAAAAGAAAGCACGAATCGAATTATATATATTATATTTACATTAGGCCATTTGGCCAAGGTTCGATCTGAAAAATAGATGTGCGTCGGTGCACCGGTGAAGGCCATCGATCCATCGGTGTGCGGTTCTGTTTAGGGTTTCAGGTTTCAGATTTTGGTGTTTTTACGTCATTTTCGATTTCGACCGCCATCGCTTCATCTCATGTCATTAGAGGATGTCCTTAGACCCTAGATTTTCATTCTTAAGTCCAATTACATCATTTATTTCATGAATTTATGAGTTATATTTTCATACTTCCATAATTTTGCTTAAACCTAGTTCTAATCCTTTATATTAACCAAATCCCACCCAAACCATGTTGAATTCGAAATTTATGTATGTGACTATGAAATACTACTCTAATTAGTCTATAAACCAGTTTATAGTGTTAAGATTGCATTATAAAAGGGGTAAGGTATAGATCACTCACTAAATAGCCAAATCCAATCCAACTTCTCGATGCCCGACATTGCTGCACCTTCTATCTTCGAGTTTCAGTCTCCAAATTGTCACTGGGTTGTAGCTCTGCTTGTTAGCTTCGAATCACCTTTGGTTTTGTTGAATTTGGTTGAGAAATTGGTAAGTTATCTTAGATTTTAGTATAGTGGGATTTTGGAAAACGAAGGAAGAGGAAGAAGTTTACGAAGAAGTTTACGAAGTAGTTTCTAAAAATGAGAATGACGGGTATGTACTTCAGTTTGAGTCAAAGTAGGGAAATAACTGCGTTCGCCAAAATTCAAATTCAAATTCAACCCATCTAGCGTCCGTTCGACTCGATGTTGTTTCTGACCATATCTTTGTCATACGAGCTCCAAATGACATTGATAAAAATATATTGTGCAAACTAGAAAAACAAGACGGTTGCAACAAATTCCAAAGTTTTAAAAATTACTATTTTTCCCCACCTTGAACTTAATTTATATAATTAATTCATTAATTCCATAATTTTCGTATTTTTATATTATTAATATTTAATTACAGTATTACGTGAATTTTTAGGGTATTATATTCTCCCTCCTTAAAAGAATTTTGTCCACGAAATTCCTAGGGAACAAAGAATATATTATAAAGCTCATTCGTCAACATATATTAACCAAGTTATAACATCCATTTTAAAGCAACCAAACAATATATCATGATATGAGCGTATGTAGGCATGCCATAAACTTACAATTTCTAGATCTAAGATGCATAAATGCAGCTAAAGCATCCTATATTAATGCGATATTATGACATATAAGGCATGATGCATAACATCCTAGTATAGAAAAGATATATATTACTATATGAATGCAAACCAACCATATACATATAAATTACACCATAAATCATTCAAAGCATCCAAATCCTAGAATGATCTAACTAAAGAAATCAATCAAATATCGAGAAATGTACTGGAAAAGAGCACGGATGTGTAGCCCTCATCTTCTCTTTAGGCTCTCACGTGCGGATCATTTCCCCATTGCACTATAACTAATTTCATCATCTTATTTCTAAGTCATTTCGCACCATGTTCCATAATATGGGTTGGACCATGGGATGAACTCGGCTCAGACTTCAACTCTATTTCTTCCAATTGGCTAGGTGCTATTATGTCGTGTACACATTTTCGCAAATGGATGAAACATTCAAGTCGCACACTCTTCTCGATCTTAGAGATAAACAAAGACTTGAAGCGACGTCTAATATCAATCCATGTCATTGCCTGTTCATCAACCTTGTCTACCACTATGTCCCACCAAGCAAAAGCCTCCCCTTCAAGATGCTAGGAAGCAACGCCCTCATGAGAACATCCTACACGCCCATATTGGAAAAATACCTCTGTTTGACGACAAATTTTCTATCGAGTTAGACAATCTCCGATAAATTTCAAATTAAAATTTTCCACAAGCGCACGACATACAAAAGTTAGTACGTGGCGAGTACGGGTCGATCCACAGGGAATTGTTAGATTTTAAAAATCAATTCAATCAAATTATAAAAAATGGAGAGGAAATTGTTAACTACAAGCAAAATGAAGCTAAAAGTAGAATTAAAATGAGAATAAAAACTATGAGATTAGAGAACAATTTAGAGGAAAATCCACTCTCATATTTTTTTAAATCAACAAACAAATAATTTATGATCTCTAGTTTTGATATTAAGTGAAATAATTGTTGCATTTATCATAAATATGGTTTATTTATGTTATTATTTAACATAACTTAAACCATCAAACTATAATACAACAATTAAACCACTTATAAATTCTCATGAAAATGAAGCCAAAGCAAAAGCTATTTTAAGTACGATCTATTTACTATTGTAATTAGTAATATAGATCATCAAATTTTGTTTTTACTTCCATTTCAAAATCAAAAATCAATTAGCAAATGATGATGTAAATTGTGTTTATGTTGAATAAGAATAGCTCATTTGCAAAAGCAACATAAGCTATCAAACCCACTTGTATAAACTTACATCAAAATCACTTTCATGAAGCACAAATAAAAGAGATCATAAATCATAAAAATGTTGAAATTACATAAAGTTAGAGAGCTTCATTACCCCTAAATCAAAGGGGTTTAGCTACTCATTTGTGTTATCAAACCAACACTTGTAAATTTCAACATTAAAAAGCAAAGAAATGGAAACTAAGAAAAGTAAGAAAGAGAGATTAACTTCTAACTACTTGCATAAAAAACAAAGCTACATTACTTGCATGAATGTAAATCTAATCTATTAACAAAGAAAAGAGAAGAGCATAGAAATAAGCATAAGCATAAAAGTAAATAAAAACAAGTAGAAAAGATAAGAGAAAGATGCTAGGAAGCCATTTTTATTTCATGAAACATAGAGCTTACACCTTGCATTTTAATTTCCTAACTAATTTAAGAGAGTAGAAGATATTTACATGTACATAAGAGGGCTACTTATACATGCATAAAACCCTAACTCAATTTTTAGGGTGCTTCCCAAAATGCCCTTTAGGAAGTGTGACCACCAAGTAACCATTAGCCACTAATTAGTCCATCATTAAATGTGCATGAAGTTTTAACCTCCACTTAGTTGTCCATTAGCTTCTAATTGTAGATTTAGGTAAGTGGGTGGGGGTCCTCCATGATCATGAGCTTGAATTATTTCCATCATCCTTCCTTTGTATTCATTTGTGCATGCATGTATCTTCATAAAACCCTCTTCCATATGCATCCAAATTCCTATAAAAATTATGAAAAATGTCCAAGTAAAAAGTTCCAAATTAACATATGCATAAAAACGACTATTTTGCCCCTGTATGTAGATGAATATTTGATGATTTGAAAATAACAGAATTTTGGTTTAAACATGTTAAAATGCCCAAATATGAAATTTATTTAAATAAAAATAGATAGAACATGGATGCAAATATATGCACATTTACGTGCACATCAAATACCCCTACACTTATCTTTTTATTCGTCCTCGAATAAAGGAAAACTAAGATAAATCCGTTTTCGTAGGGAGCACGATTGCATTGAGCGTATGCAACAAGCCCTTAAACCTTTGGGTGTCCCCAGTAGGACGAGTGTTGTCTCATGAGGGTTTTCAGCGGATACTACCCACAAAATCCAAATGCAAAGTGAAAATATTTATAAAGTGCAAGATTTATTTACAATGGGATGAATGCATGTTTTTTTTTGAAAATATTTACAAATGAAAGATTTACTTTTAAATAGACACAAATAAGTTAAATATAAGTTTTGATCAATATCAAGAAATTTAAGTCCTTTTACTTGTCCAAATTTCCAACAAAAATTAAGTTGTCATAATAGATAGACTACAGTTTGGCTAGTTGTTTCGGTTGATAACACAATGTAATTATGAAATGGATCCTTAGTTGATTATCAAAGTTTGCCAAAGTGGTATTCTCATTTTTTTTCAATAACATGTGAAATCAAACAAGTAAAAATAGTGCTTAGATTTCAATTGCTTACTCTCTCTTATTTGAAAACTTTATTGATATTAACACTATTTACATATGCCTAACTCAAGTAAACTGAGGCCAGATATATTACCCGTGCACTGCCTTGCGGACTGATGTGAGGGGAATATAGAGCGTGGTGAGTGAACAGACAAGTGTGAACACTTATCTACTATAGGCGTTATTAAAAAGAATTTTTATATACATACACCTAACTCAGATAAACTAAGGCCAGATATACCGATCATGCACTACCTTTCGGGCTTACGTGAGAAGATTACAAAGCATGGTGAGTGAACACATGACTCTAGGTGTTAAAAATATATACATATATACAAATGTTTTTTTAGGAAGAGAATGAGTTTTGGAAAATCATCTTAGCACCATTTAACTTAGAAGATAAATTTTTTATATCCTTTACTTTAAATTTACCACTTTTTTAAACAAAGATTTTCAATTAGACTATACTTCATAATTAACACATATGAACCTTCCTATATACTAGTTAAACCATTGTTATTTGTAATCAAACTTCATTTTTATTTTTGTTAAGACAAATAAATTTTCAAAAATTTCAATTTATTAACCAAAACTTATACTTATCCTACGGTGTTTCTTCAAAAATAAATCAAAATGCTAAAAAGAAAATGTTTTTGAGATTAGAAATTTTGATTTAAAAATATATACATATATACAAATGTTTTTTTTGAGTTAAAAGAAAATGAAAATTCAAAAATGCCATGAAACTTAAAAAAATGAAAATGAGATTCCACCCACACTTAGTTTTTACTGTGTCCCCACAGTAAGTGCATGATATAATGAGCGTAATGGGAAACAATATGTACATATTTACAAAAGAGGGTTAACATTCTTACTAGACGTAGCTTGGCTCAAGAAGGATCATGAGCTCCTCCCCTTGGTTATTTGGCAATTCTAAGAAAGGTTTCAAATGATGACCGTTGACTTTGAAAATCGATCCATCCCTGGGGTTTTCTATTTCTACGGCACCATGTGGAAAAATAGTTCGTACCATAAATGGTCCGGTCCATCTCGATTTAAGTTTCCCAGGGAATAAATGAAGTCTTGAGTCATATAAAAGAACTTTCTGGGTAGGCGAAAACGTTTTCCTTAGAATTGACTTGTCATGAAAAACTTTTGTTCTTTCTCTGTAATTTTTCTCATTTTCATACGCGTCGTTCCTAAGTTCTTCTAGTTCGTTGGGTTGTATTTTCGATTTTCGCCAGCTTTCTCTAGATCAAAGTTTAAGTTCTTTATTGCCCACAACGCTTTGTGTTCGATTTCAATGGGTAAATGGCAAGCTTTACCGTAAACTAAACGAAATGGGGACATCCCAAGGTTAGTTTTAAAAGTAGTACGGTAAGCCTAAAGCACGTCGGTCAATTTCTAAGACCAATATTTTCGATTTTTATTGACAGTTTTCTCGAAGATTTTTTTTATTTGACGGTTTGAAACTTCAACTTGCCCACAAGTTTGAGGATGATACGGAGTGGATAACTTGTGGGTTATCGAGTATTTTTTCATTAAAGTTTTAAAAGAATGGTTGCGAAAATGGGTTTCGTTATCACTGATTATTGTGCGAGGTGTGCCGAACCTCGAAAAGATATTTTCTTTGAGAAATTTCACAACAATTCTATGGTCATTGGTTTTGCAAGGAACGACTTTGACCCATAAGTCGATACCCCAAACAACAAAGATTTCGATCGTAAGAATGGGGTTTAGAGGCATCATATCTCATCAAGAAATTCGCCCAAGCATTTGACATCGATCGCATGTTTTACAAAATTCAAACGAGTCTTTGAAAAGAGAAGGCCAATAGAAACCACACTGAAGCACCTTTTCCGCAGTTTTTTGAGGACCGAAATGTCCACCGCGCGCTTGATCGTGACAAAACGAAAGAACACTCATGATCTCATTATCCGGAATGCAACGTCGGATGATTGGGTCGGGGCAATATTTGAACAAATATGGATCGTCCCAATAGAAATACTTCATTTGGGACATGAATTTGCATTTGTCCTGTTTGGACCAAGATGAGGGAGTTTCTTTAGTTACTAAGTAGTTCACTATATCAGCGTACCATGGATCGATAGAAATTGAAAGAAGTTGTTCATCCGGGAAGTTTTCATTGATTGGCAAAGAAGATGGAGCGTTCGGAAGACAAGACAAGTGATCGGCTATGATGTTATCAGATACATTTTTGTCTTTGATTATAAGGTCAAATTCTTGAAGTAAAAGGATCCAACGAATCAAACGAGATTTAGCATCCTTTTCTGCAAAAAGGTATCGAAGAGTAGTATGGTCAGTGTAGACCGTGATGTGTTGAACCTATTAAGTAAGGTCGAAACTTTTCAAGCGCAAAAACGACTGCTAGAAGCTCTTTTTCGGTTGTTGTGTAGTTGAGTTGAGCGTCGTTCAAAGTCATACTCGCGTAGTAAATGACATGAAGGATTTTTTTGATGCGTTGTCCTAAGACATCACCAACCGCAAAGTTAGAAGCGTCACACATTATTTCAAATGGGAGATCCCAATTGGGTGCGCAAATGATTGGAGCAGAAATGAGTTCGTTTTTGAGACATTCGAAAGAAGAGATAAATCAGAGTTAAAATCGAAAGGAATGTCTTTTCCAAGAAGAGTCGTCAAAGGACGAGCGATTTTGCTAAAGTCTTTCACAAAGCGTCGGTAAAAGCCAACGTGTCCTAGAAATAATCGAATGTCCTTAGCAGATTTGCAATTACGTCAACTTTTGCTTTATCTACCTCAATGCCTTTATTTGAGATGATATATCCAAAGACCATGCCTTGTTTGACCATAAAGTAGCATTTTTCCCAATTCAAAGTCAAATGTTATTCTTTACATTGATTTAGAACCAACTCGAGATGGTGTAAACATTGGGAAAATGAATCGCCAAAGATAGAGATATCGTCCATAAAAACTTCTAGAAAGCGTTCAATCATGTCGGAAAAAATGCCAACCATGCATCGTTGGAAAGTCGTAGGAGCGTTACAAAGTCCGAATGGAATACGTCGATAAGCAAAGGTACCGAATGGACACGTGAAAGTTGTTTTCTCTTGATCTTCGGGAGCGATTGGATTTTGGTTATAGCCGGAATAACCATCAAGGTAGCAGTAGAATTCATGGCCGGCTAAACATTCGAGCATTTGGTCAATGAAGGGAAGAGGGAAGTGATCCTTACATGTTGCAACATTTAATTTTCAATAGTCAATGCAAACACGCCAACCCATTTGAGTACGAGTTGGAATAAGTTCGTTTGAATCGTTCTTGACAACGGTTAGTGTAACGATTTCGATCTTTCGACGCTCGAAAGTCGACATTAATACGTCCACTGTATCAAATGTCCCGCAATCGAATGCCGGAAAATCGAATCATTAGGGTTAAAAAGAAGAGGTAGAAGAAGACAAAAGAAAAAGAAACAGAAAAACAGAAACAATATCAGAATCTCACATTCGCAGCGGAACAATATATAATAGATAATCACTAGTCTTTTAAACAAAGAACTATGTCAGTTTATACAATACAACAATGAGAGTCAATATACAACTCAATACAACAATGGACAGTTATATAAACTTGTCCTCATACAGAATACACAACGGAATAAATAAACAAGTACGGGAGTACGTCTCGCCATCCAGCTTGCCTCCAAAGCTCCAGAATATCCAGAATATCCTGATAACATAACTCTAGGCTGCCCGTGTGGAAAATTATAGGCACCCAGAGTTTAGAAAGGGAACAATAAACTCCGAGTCAGTCATGGTGACTGGTGTGAGATCGTAAAACAGTTATTTTCACAAAGAAAATAAAAGAAATTCCGCAATGCTTTTTGGAAAATGAAACTACCATAAGGCCTCTCGCCACACACAAAATGCAAACGCAGAATTGGAGGAGATTTCTCCTTATGATAGTCAAAGATGCTTACTACGAAAAATCAGTTGATATATTATTAATGTCTAGTGTGGAAAACATTTTGAAAGTATAATATTAATCTTAACCAACATAGGCATTTCACACTTATGCCTACTATAGCTACTATGTTCAATAGCAGGTTACCGCCACATTCCATAGCAGGTTATACAACTAAAACCGTACAGGGCGCGTATTGTTTCTATGGATTTCCAACAGATGGTCAGGCTAAGGAACTTCCTACTGCCACAGGGGAACACCTCTGGCGGGACGTCCCGAGAACCAACCTGGCTCTCTGCCAACATAAGGCCGGGTTACCCCTTACACTAGGTAACTACTGCACGAATATGCCACCCCCAGTCCTTTGGGACCTTTATCCGAGGCGCCTCGATCACACAGTAACAATCACACAGTAAATGAGATTGGAGCAACCACATAGGTTAAATACCAGGGCTCCATACCTGATACCACCCTTTTCCAGAAGGAAATGACATACCCTAAAGGGAGCGACCCTCATAACCTTGCCGCATCATTCTTGTTTTGACCATTTCCGGGGTGTGAGGTCTGACGAAGTCTCATCCACAAAGCTACGCTTTTTCCACAAAGCCATGCTTTGTGCACAAATGATCAATAAATGATCAACACACAGCAGCACTCAGCATGTCACATTACCAAATTGGGAGTATATCACTGATAACCTTCAACTACATAACCTCTGAGCTCGTACATCTCAAAGAAGGGTGTTAAGCTAAGAGAATAAATTCTCTGCCACCAACAGAAATGTATTTGAAAGAAATCAGCTTTATATCTCAAAGTGTAATGTTAGACATACAACCATATAAGTCTGTTCCGGATTCGAACAGAACCGAAGGCACTTCCAAAGAAGCCCTTGCAATCCGGGTATCCACAATCCCGATCGAACTTCCCATCACAAAGGAAATCTCTATATCATAGCTAACGGTGCAGAGACAATCGATAGGTCATCCTATCGTTTTCACAAATACCCGGTCTTCACCACCGGTCTTCAAATGTTATCCATATCGTCGTATCATTATTCGGAATGGGTTATATGACACAAAGTTCTCTCCCGGCTTAACCGAATAATGAGCGACTGTTTTAAAACAAATTCAAGTGCCATTTCAAAGGCAAACATTGATAGTCGGTTATTTAACTATCACACAATATTCACAAAGATCATCCAATTTAAATAATTTTCCCAAATTATTTATTTTCCAAATATCTTCACAAGATATATATTTTTCCACACTTCATCACTTTGAAAACCAATTTCAAATCACATTTCACCTTTCAACTTTTGAAAACAAATTTCAAATCAATTTCCTTACGCGGAATATATTTTCAAATATTTATTCATTTCCATTGGAAATCTACCGAGTTCAAATACTTTATCTCCAAAATATTCCTTAAAAAAACCAACTTTAGAACCTTTAATTTATATTTTAAAAGCTACTTTGGAAATATACTCGGCTTTATAGTGAGAATACACTTTCACTTCAAACTGGTCCATTTAAACCAATTAAATAATTCTTATCGATTCATTTTAAATTTACGTTCCAAATCCGTAAATTTATTTCCACACTTTTAAAATAAATCAGTGTTTATTTTTAAAACAAATTTCCCTTTCCTTTATAAATTCCATTTTGAATTTACATTCCCAAATATTCACTTTTTATACGATTCTCAAATCGATTTCTTAAATTATTCACTTTCAACTCCAAATCAATTACAAATTGATTTCTAAGTTTAATTTCAATAGAACAGAACATTGCAAATTTATTTCTAAGTTTATTTCCAAATAACAAACCATTTGCAATTTATTTCTGAATTTATTTCCAAATAACAAATCATTTGCAATTTATTTCTGAATTTATTTCCAAATAACAAATCATTTGCAATTTATTTCTGAATTTATTTACAAATAACAAATCATTTACAAATCGATTTCCAAATTTATTTCAACACAAAAATTCATTTTCATATCGATTTCCCAAAGATTTATTTTCAAAATATCAAATCAATTATCAAATTGATTTCTAGAAATTCATTACCTTTTTAAATAAATCCATTTATTCTTTCCAAATTATTTAAAATTCCATTTTCAATCAATTCTTCAACTTTTAAATAATATTACCCGAAATCCATTTATTAAAACCATTTCCCATATTTTGGAAATAATTCGATAAGATTTCAAAAATCAATTTTAATACTTTAATTCCTTCTTTTAAATTCACCTAATTCTTTCAAAAGGAATTTTCTTAAAGTTTCCAACTTTAAATTCAAAAATCCAATCTCATTTATTTCTGGTATCCAGCGATACCAAAATTACATTCGGCTAAATTTTAGCCTTCAACAATTTCAATCACAAATATAATCATACACAGATTATAATTAAATCAACACACAACATTGAAACAAATTCAAACATTTGAGGAATCCAGTTGGATCCCTCTAACCTGTTGCCCTGCATCCACAGATGTTAGCACAATACCAATTCCACTTTGAGGTGGAATATCGCGGTATATGGGATTTATAAAATATCATCCGCTATTATGCGGCGCAATAGGGTCTCATCCGCTATATAATGCGGGAAATCACAACTCCAATATATATATATTCCAATATATATATATATATATATATTGCTATATACTAATATATATACACTATCACAATCAGGCAAACAATCAATAACTGCAATATCAAATTAATTTGAGTGAGAAGATCTCACCTTAGCTTTTTATTTTGCAATCAATTTCCATTCCAAATTGTTTTCTTTGCAATTTTCACCTTGTATAAATAATTTTATACAATTTATTAACATCTGAAATGATTGAACAATTCAATTTCCATTTTAAATAGATTGAATTAATTAATTATTAAATTTCCTTTTAATAATCATTGTCAGCAACTAAAACAATTAGATAATTTTTATTAAACAAATCTATCTTTATCATATATTATAAAATTACCTAGTAAATGACATTAGTTATATATGTATATATATTAAATTCAATAACGAAAATTGAAAATCTTACCGACGAGAAACCCAAGCTGATACCGGAATCGCGACCATGCCTAACGAATGAATCATAAATAAATTCCCAATCCCACTGTCGTTTGCGAACCATCGCTACAGGAAGTTGCGACCTAGTGTTCCTCCCTCGTCATCGAGCAATGCGCCGCCACCAGGCTCGACTTAAGAACCCACGCGTTCATCCCCAGACTTATTCACGAACGCCGCTTGCTCCTCGAAGTTCGCCGCTCCTCCTCCTCGTCGACCACGCGTACGCGTGCGTACAACCCACTGCCGCGAGCTTGCCTCAGCTTCGATTTTGACCTCGTCTTCGTGTGCGGGAGCTCCTTGTCGAAATCGAAACGATCTGCCTTGAATTGGGAAAACGCGACCATTTTTCTTTTTGTCTTGAACGAAGAACGACTTCGTTTGCTTTGATTTTGATTTTTAAACGAGATGATGAAGAATTTATTTAACTGAAAAAGTTTTCGAATCCACTCAGGCTTCGGCCATGGTTTTTATTTGAACGAGATTTTTCCCTTTTCTTATTTTCAAAGTGTTCGACTGAAAAGAAAAGAGAAGGCGACGTGATATAAAGGTGATAGGTATGTTGCGTGTTGAGAAATACTTGCTACAGTGATACGAAGTGAAAGAATTTAAACTGATGTTGACCGGAGTATAAATATATTCAATTTAAATTCAAATCGTCTTGATAAACGCAACCCAAAATCTTGACCTCCTATCGAGGTGTGCCGCTAGGCATTTATAATGTTATACGCCTATTCCGAACACAATGGAAAAGGTTTCGAATCCAAATTCGATCGTATGGAGAGGATAGCTTTTTGGACCAGTTATAATATTAAATTTTCGATTTTATTTCAGCGCGTTTGCTTATCGTACGGCCAAACGATCACTCCGAACATTACGAAAATTGAAATCCGATAATAATACAATATTACGGATCCAATGGAAGTGGTTTCGTCGAATTCCGAGACTGTGCCTCGGAAGGCTATTTTTAAATATCGATTTAAACGATAAAATTCAAAACTGAACAAAACAGTTCCAAATCCAATTATGAAGCTTCTATTATCTTCAGTATAATCAATATGAATTTTCTAAGCCTTCAGATTATTTTTAATCAGCTTAAAACTGAAGATACAATATTTTTACCTAGTTTCAATAATTAAATTCAATAATTAAATTGCCAAATTCATTCTGATATTTGAATTTCAAATTAAACTGACTTTCAGATATTTAAAATCAATTAAATATCCTGATTTCCAATATCAAAATTCAGGGTCGTTACAATCTTCCCCCCTTAGAAGAATTTCGTCCCGAAATTACAAGTTAAGAAGAATGCTCCAATACCCATTTACTACTTTCTCAAATTCAAATAGTTTTATCAACTCGCCAAAATAATCTTTTATTAAAGATCTATTATCACTTCAACTAACTTTCCAAACACTTTGATAGTTTTCAAACAGCTTCATTTTACTTCACAATTCAAATTTAGATTTAAATTCAAATTGTAAATTATCCAAAATTTCTCAAAAATTTTCTTAACTCTCCAAAATTTCTGAAAAATTTCGCCAGCGTCTCGTTTACGCGGCTAGCTCGGTACGACTACAAAATGTCCCTACGGACTCTCAAATCCCAATAGAAAACAAAATGCCAAGTGGCAAAATCAGAAACTCATCAAATTTCATACTGAAATTTTAAATACATACCTTTGCAGAGAAAATTCAAATTTATCTTCGAAATCAAAATCCAAATTTTCTTTTACCTTTATAACACCTGTATACTACTAGCAATGATTTCCAATCACAGCTTTCAAAATCATTTTATATTTTGATTTCTATCCACTTATTAACAATCACCATTTTTACTACTTCCAGTTAAATTTTCATTCACTTATTAACTTAGAATATTTCCTCAATTCTAAATTTTACTTAAGAATTCCATTATCCATTTCTTAAGTTCAATATAAGTATTTACATACTTCTTATATTTATTTTCACCTCACTAACAAAGTTATATATTCATTTCCATTCAACTTTGCATTTTCAATTCCATTTGAATTCAATTTACAATTTCAATTCTATTTGAATTCATTTTATCTTCAAAAAAAATTTCACTCAGTGAAAACTCAATATTCACCTTTTCCAAAACTTTTAACTTCAACCAAAACAATGGTTTTCCCTTTCTTGTTCAATTCCTACGTTTCCATTACAATTTGAAAATCAATTTTCTGTTAACAAAATTTTCCAAATTTTTTGAATCTAACTCCCAAAATTTTCGGAAAATTTTGGCAGAGTCTCCTTTGTATGGAGGAGCTTTTGCAATTTGACAAAAGATATAAATATATATACATCGACCTAGTCGGTCGAAAAAACAAAAACAGTTCATATTTCATATTTTTGTATTGCGTAGGTTATTAGCATTTTAAGCAAAGCGGCTTATTTATTAGCATTTGTGCGACCAAATGCAGCCAAACGGCTTCCAAAACCTGTACTTACTCAATTTAAATATGTAAGTGACATATATAGGAAATCTATTAACATTTCACTCATTTCAATAGCAAATACATAGATTTCATAAGCAGAACATTCAAAACTAATTCCATTAGCAATTTATAAAGTTTCAATACAAATTTTAATTGCTTACAACTACAACACATCATTTCCATTCAATTTCAATGGGTCACAACACACTTTCATTGCATTTAAAATTCGAATCCATTCACTTACATTTCATTTTATTTAACTAACTAGTTCCATTCAAAACCATTATGATTTCACATTTTAATCCACTTTCGAACTTACTTTATTTATAATAAAATTATTTCAAGTTTTATCTCTATCCACTTAAATTTTATTTACCACTCAAATCGTCACTATTTCAATCCAACTCTATTTTATTTAACTTGAGTTCATTGAATCAATATAGCTTTGGATTCACATTCAATAATTCATTTCTGAATTCATTTTATTAATAACAAGGCCATTTCCAATTTATTTCTACTCAAACCAATTTTTTTATTATTTCTTCCACCTTTATTATCTTTAGTTCATTTCGAACCAATTTTACAACTTCATTTTATTTCACACAATTCAAATTGGTTATCAATATTTCAGTTTCAATTCCAGTTTTATTTACTTACAATTTCGAAATGAATTTCAACATCCAATTTCATTTTCTTGCACTTGCCATTGTAAATTTATTCATTCATTCACTTACAATTTATTTTCCACCGTAATAATTTTATTCCAATCCACTTTTTATCCAACTTATTTTCGCTTCCATATTTACTTTCATCCGACTTCTCTTTAAGTTAGATTTTTATTTTTCAAACTTTACAAGTTAACAACTTAATGATATTCCATAAATATTTTATATAACACTCCAGAGTCTTTTCAAATTATCCTTTGAATTTCCAAAACCAAACCCAGTTTTCAACAACTTCCATTTAAAACAATTTGGCAGCAATTCCTCTTTTGGAAACCCGAAAATGAACACCGATGATGTCGCGATCATCATCGGAATTACTTTCCTGCGACCTAAAAAAGTTTAGAGCTTTCATTCCTTCGAAACATTTTTCCAAACCCTTGAAAATTATTTTCAAACCAAAAAGGGATTTAAACTTTTCCAAATCTCCAAAATTTCCATATTCTTTTCAAAACATTTCTCTGAAATTCCATTTCAAATTACAAATCACATTTACAATTTATATTTACAAATTCCATTTGTATATGAATTTTATTTCCTTATACTTTCAATTCATATTTATAAATTTCATTTGTTAAATGAATTTATCTCCAAATATTTGGTTATACCATTATTTCTTATTTAATTTCCATATAATAATGATAATATTTCAATATTATCACTTCCTAACAACCAAACATCCATATACTATAATAATTCCAGAAAATCATTTCTTTTATACCAAAATATGGTTTTGGGTAAAATTATTTCATTTACCCCTTTTTAAAACAATACTATGTCGGTTTATCTTGTTTAAGAGTTTAGAAACCCCTATCGATTACGGTTGTACTTCCCGTACCGACCAGAATTCATAAACAATCAACCGATAAGTCAACACAATACAAAACAATTTTCATATTCCCTAACAAATACACGCTCATATCTATTATTACACTCACACTCATTCTAGAGTACTACTGACTCTATCTCTAATGAGTAACACCCAACAGAGCCAGGGTTGTAGCTTAACCAAATGCTTTCATACCACTTGTAACGATTTCGATCTTTCAACGCTCGAAAGTCGACATTAATACATCCACTGTATCAAATGCCGCACAATCGAATGCCGGAAAACCGAATCATTAGGGTTAAAAAGAAGAGGCAGAAGAAGACAGAAGAAAAAGAAACAGAAAAACAGAAATAATATCAGAATCTCACATTCGCAGCGGAACAATATATAATAGATAATCACTAGTCTTTTAAACAAAGAACTATATCAGTTTATACAATACAACAATGAGAGTCAATATACAACTCAATACAACAATGTACAGTTATATAAAACTGTCCTCATACAGAATACACAATGGAATAAATAAACAAGTACGGGAGTA
Organism: Allium fistulosum; assembly: GCA_030737815.1. Lineage (NCBI taxonomy): Eukaryota > Viridiplantae > Streptophyta > Magnoliopsida > Asparagales > Amaryllidaceae > Allium > Allium fistulosum. Next base: position 1,065,523,882 of record CM060906.1, read on the forward strand.
CGTCTCGCCATCCAGCTTGCCTCCAAAGCTCCAGAATATCCAGAATATCCTGATAACATAACTCTAGGCTGCGCGTGTGGAAAATTATGGGCACCCAGAGTTTAGAAAGGGAAAAATAAACTCCGAGTCAGTCATGGTGACTGGTGTGAGATCGTAAAACAGTTATTTTCACAAAGAAAATAAAAGAAATTCCGCAATGCTTTTTGGAAAATGAAACTACCATAAGGCCTCCCGCCACACACACAATGCAAACGCAGAATTGGAGGAGATTTCTCCTTATGATAGTCAAAGATGCTTACTACGAAAAATTAGTTGATATTATTATTAATGTATAATGTGGAAAACATTTCGAAAGTATAATATTAATCTTAGCCAGCATAGGCATTTCGCACTTATGCCTACTATAGCTACTATGTTCAATAGCAGGTTACACCCACATTCCATAGCAGGTTATACAACTAAAACCGTACAGGGCGCGTATTGTTTCTTTGGATTTTCAACAAATGGTCAGGCTAAGGAACTTCCTACTGCCACATGGGAACACCTCTGGCGGGACGTCCCGGGAACCAACCTAGCTCTCTGCCAACACAAGGCCGGGTTACCCCTTACACTAGGTAACTACTACACGAATATGCCACCCCCCGGTCCTTTGGGACCTTTATCCGAGGCGCCTCGATCACACAGCAACAATCACATAGTAAATGAGATTGGAGCAACCACATAGGTTAAATACCAGGGCTCCATACCTGATACTACCATTTTCCAGAAGGAAGACATACCCTAAAGGGAGCGACCCTCATAACTTTGCCGCATCATTCCTGTTTCTACCATTTTCGGGGTGTGAGGTCCGACGAAGTCTCGTCCACAAAGCTATGCTTTTTCCACAAAGCCATGCTTTGAGCACAAATGATCAATTTTTGATCAACACACAGCAGCACTCAGCATGTCACATTACCAAATTGGGAGTATATCACTGTCACTGATAACCTTCAACTACATAACCTCTGAGCTCGTACGTCTCAGAGAAGGGTGTTAAGCTAAGAGAATAAATTCTCTGCCACCAACAGAAATGTATTTGAAAGAAATCAGCTTTATATCTCAAAGTGTAATGTTAGACATACAACCATATAAGTCTGTTCCGGGTTCGAACAGAACCGAAGGCACTTCCAAAGAAGCCCTTGCAATCCGGGTATCCACAATCCCGATCGAACTTCCCATCACAAAGGAAATCTCTATACCATAGCTAACGGTGCAAAGACAATCGATAGGTCATCCTATCGTTTTCACAAATACCCGGTCTTCACCACCGGTCTTCAAATGTTATCCATATCGTCGTATCATTATTCGGAATGGGTTATATGACACAAAGTCCTCTCCCGGCTTAACCGAATAATGAACGATTGTTTTAAAACAAATTCAAGTGCCATTTCAAAGGCAAACATTGATAGTCGGTTATTTAACTATCACACAATATTCACAAAGATCATCCAATTTAAATAATTTTCCCAAATTATTTATTTTCCAAATATCTTCACAAGATATATATTTTTCCACACTTCATCACTTTGAAAACCAATTTCAAATCACATTTCACCTTTCAACTTTTGAAAACAAATTTCAAATCAATTTCCTTACGCGGAATATATTTTCAAATATTTATTCATTTCCATTGGAAATCTACCGAGTTCAAATACTTTATCTCCAAAATATTCCTTAAAAAAACCTACTTTAGAACCTTTAATTTATATTTTAAAAGCTACTTTGGAAATATACTCGGCTTTATAGTGAGAATACACTTTCACTTCAAAATGGTTCTTTTGAACCAATTAAATAATTCTTATCGATTCATTTTAAATTTACGTTCCAAATCCATAAATTTATTTCCACACTTTTAAAATAAATCAGTTTTTATTTTTAAAACAAATTACCCTTTCCTTTATAAATTCCATTTTGAATTTACATTCCCAAATATTCACTTTTTATACGATTCTCGAATCGATTTCTTAAATTATTCACTTTCAACTCCAAATCAATTACAACTTGATTTCTAAGTTTAATTTCAATAGAACAGAACATTGCAAATTTATTTCTAAGTTTATTTCCAAATAACAAACCATTTGCAATTTATTTCTGAATTTATTTCCAAATAACAAATCATTTGCAATTAATTTCTGAATTTATTTCCAAATAACAAATCATTTGCAATTTATTTCTGAATTTATTTCCAAATAACAAATCATTTGCAAATCGATTTCCAAATTTATTTCAACACAAAAATTCATTTTCATATCGATTTCCCAAAGATTTATTTTCAAAATATCAAATCAATTATCAAATTGATTTCTAGAAATTCATTACCTTTTTAAATAAATCCATTTATTCTTTCCAAATTATTTAAAATTCCATTTTCAATAAATTCTTCAACTTTTAAATAATATTACCCGAAATCCATTTATTAAAATCATTTCCCATATTTTGGAAATAATTCGATAAGATTTCAAAAATCAATTTTAATACTTTAATTCCTTCTTTTAAATTCACCTAATTGTTTCAAAAGGAATTTTCTTAAAGTTTCCAACTTTAAATTCAAAAATCCAATCTCATTTATTTCTGGTATCCAACGATACCAAAAATACATTCGGCTAAATTTTAGCCTTCAACAATTTCAATCACAAATATAATCATATACAGATTATAATTAAATCAACACACAACATTGAAACAAATTCAAACATTTGAGGAATCCAGTTGGATCCCTCCAACCTGTTGCCCTGCATCCACAGATGTTAGCACAATACCAATTCCACTTCGAGGTGGAATATCGCGGTATATGGGATTTATAAAATATCATCCTCTATTATGCGGCGCAATAGGGTCTCATCCACTATATAATGCGGGAAATCACAACTCCAATATATATATTCCAATATATATATATATGCATATATTGCTATATACTAATATATACACTATCACAATCAGGCAAACAATCAATAACTGTAGTATCAAATTGATTTGAGTGAGAAGATCTCACCTTAGCCTTTTATTTTGCAATCCATTTCCATTCCAGATTGTTTTCTTTGTAATTTTCACCTTGTATAAATAATTTTATACAATTTATTAACATCTGATATGATTGAACAATTCAATTTCCATTTTAAATATATTAAATTAATTAATTATTAAATTTCCTTTTAATAATCATTTTCAGCAACTAAAACAATTAGATAATTTTTATTAAACAAATCTATCTTTATCATATATTATAAAATTACCTAGTAAATGACATTAGTTATATATGTATATATATTAAATTCAATAACGAAATTGAAAATCTTACTGACGAGAAACCCAAGCTGATACTGGAATCGCGACCATGCCTAACGAACAAATCATGAATAAATTCCCAATCCCACTGTCGTTTGCGAACCATCGCTACAGGAAGTCGCGACCTAGTGTTCCTCCCTCGTCATCGAGCAACGCGCCGCCACCAAGCTCGACTTGAGAACCCACGCGTTCATCCCTAGACTTATTCGCGAATGCCACCTGCTCCTCGAAATTCGCCGCTCCTCCTCCTCGTCGACCACCCATACGCGTGCATACAACCCACTGCCGCGAGCTTGCATCAGCTTCGATTTTGACCTCGTCTTCGCATGCGCGAGCTCCTTGCCGAAATCGAAACGATCTACCTTGAATTGGGAAAACACAGCCATTTTTCTTTTTGTCTTGAATGAAGAACGACTTCGTTTGCTTTGATTTTGTTTTTTAAACGAGATGATGAAGAATTTATTTAACTGAAAAAGTTTTCGAATCCACTCAGGCTTCGGCCATGGTTTTTATTTGAATGAGATTTTTCCCTTTTCTTATTTTCAAAGTGTTCGGCTGAAAAGAAAAGTGAAGGCGACGTGATATAAAGGTGATAGGTATGTTGCGTGCTGAGAAATACTTGCTACAGTGATACGAAGTGAAAGAATTTCAACTGATGTTGATCGGAGTATAAATATATTCAGTTTAAATTCAAATCGTCTTGATAAACGCAACTCGAAATCTTGACCTCCTATCGAGGTGTGCCGCTAGGCGTTTATAATGTTATACGCCTATTCCGAACATAATGGAAAAGGTTTCGAGTCCAAATTCGATCGTATGGAGAGGATAGCTTTTTGGACCAGTTATAATATTAAATTTTCGATTTTATTTCAGCGCGTTTGCTTATCGTACGGCCAAACGATCACTCTAAACATTATGAAAATTGAAATCCGATAATAATACAATATTACGGATCCAATGGAAGTGGTTTCGTCGAATTCTGAGACTGTGCCTCGAAAGGCTATTTTTAAATATCGATTTAAACGATAAAATTCAAAACTGAACAAAACAATTCCAAATCCAATTCTGAAGCTTTTATTATCTTCAGTATAATCAATAAGAATTTTCTAAGCCTTCAGATTATTTTTAATCAGCTTAAAACCGAAGATACAATATTTTTACCCAGTTTCAATAATTAAATTGCCAAATTCATTCTGATATTTGAATTTCAAATTAAACTGACTTCCAGATATTTAAAATCAATTAAATATCTTGATTTCCAATATCAAAAATTCAAGGTCGTTACAGTTAGCCCAGACTTTTTCGATACAATGTGAATTGGGCTAACCCATGAACTATCAGAGATTGGGTAAATGATTCCGTTGTCGAGAAGTTTAAGAATTTCGTCACGCACCGCATCTTTCATTTTTGGATTAAGCCTTCGTTGCGCGTCACGAACATGCTTGGCATCGTCGATTAAATGGTTGCGATGTTGAACAAGAGAGGGACTAATTCCCTTTATATCGGAGATCGACCATCCCATCACTTCCTTGTTTTTGGATAGGATTAAAAGTAAAGAAGTTTCTTGATTGAGAGAGAGAGTCACATAAATTATTACGGGAAATGTTTCGTTATCACCTAAGTATGCGTACTTAAGGTGATCGGGAAGTGGTTTGAGGTCCAACTTCGGGAGTTGCTCGATTAAAGAATTGGGTTGAGATTCGGACTCTACTGGAAGCGATTCAAAGGAAAGAGTGTATTCAATCTTGTTGGGAATTTCGTGAAATAATTTTTTACTCAGCTTTGCGTTCTTCGTTAAGGTCAAGCGTCTCGTTTTCGAAGTTTTCGTGAATGGCACTAACTTCCAATGTTTGGTCACGAGGTTCGTTCGATTGGCTTTCAAGATTGAAAATATTAAGATCTAAAGTCATGTTTCCAAAAGAGATTTTCATCAAACCGTTTCGACAATTGATTAATGCATTTGAGGTGGCTAAGAATGGTCGGCCTAAAATCAATGGAATTTGACTCGTAGGGTTTGTCACGGGTTGTGTTTCGAGAACGATAAAATCAACGGGGAATATGAATTGCCCTACTCGAATGAGCACATCCTCGATTTTTCCCACAGGCTTCTAAATGGAACATTCGGCGAATTGAAGCGTAACTTTTGTGGGTTTGAGCTCACCTAAGCCTAATTGTTCGTACACGGAGTGTGGAATCAAGTTGACACTCGCACCTAAGTCTATCAAACATTTTTTAATCGTCTTGTCTCCAATTGTACACGAAATCGTAGGGCAGCTAGGATCTTTGTATTTAACGGGCATGGATTGGGACAAGACTTCACTTAAACTGGCGGCTAAGAAGACTTTTTTAGGCACTTGAGTGTGTCGCTTTTGGGTACACAAGTCCTTAAGAAATTTCGCGTACGTTGGGACTTGCTGAACGATGTCAAGAAGTGGAATGTTAACTTTAAATTATTTAAAAATTTCCAACATCTTTTCCATTTGGTCCAAGTGTTTCTTTGGTCGAAGACGATGTGGAAATGGAACACGATACTCGGTAGGCGGGTCTACTCGAGTAGAAGAAGAATTTTGATTGGCATTCGATTCAACGTTTGGCTCCATGTTCTGTTCAGATTCGTTCATTGTTTTAGAAGTGTCGAGAGAGGTTTCCGGTAAATCGTTTGGGTTAACGACTTTATTATCGATTTGTTTACAGGAACCTAAAGTTGTGATGGCATTCAATTGGGTGATGTTGCTATCTTGAACAACATGGGCTTGATTTGAATTTGCGTTTTGATTTCTGGGATTTGGAAGGGGCTAGCTTGGGAATGTTCCTCGTTCACGTTCGCTTACAGACATGGCTAATTCACTCATTTGCATTTCAAGTTCTGCAATTGATTGGTTTGTGTTTTGCATATATGAGGTCAATAAATTTTGTAAATTGTTGTTTGATTGAAGGCTTTGAGTAGTTTCTTTAGCCAACGTTTCAAGAGTTTTCACAAGTGAAATTAAACGTTTATCATCTTGGGGAGGATGAGCAGAATTTGGTTGAAAACTATGCAGTTAAAGCACTCGGCAGATTTAATGCGGCCGAGGTGCAAAAAGTCATAGCAGGGATACATCAAGGATATAGCGGGATATAGCGGATGACTCTAAAATAGCATATAAAACTCATACTTAATGTTTATACAAATATGTAAATGGTAATTAAATGAAAAATTAACATTCAATTGAATTATAATTAATACTTAAATAATTTTAAATAAAAACATGTGCGAATATACTGTAAATAAACGTAAAACTGTTATATAACATAATTGAATTTAGTAGAATATTAGAGTATTTTCATTTTTGAAAATATATTAAAAATTCAATTAAATATATTAATTTCATAATGTATAAATGTCATTTTTTAATTCATTTCTTTTAAAGAAGATATAGCGGAAATAGCGGAATATAGCGGGAATAACGGGATATAGCAGAAATAGCAAGACTTAAAGCGGAAAGGCTATATTTGGGGCTATATGAAAATATCGTAGCGATAGAAATCCGCTATGAGATATAGCAGGGTTATAGCGGGGTAATAGCGGAGCATTAACTACACAGGTTGAAAATTTGATTATTGCGGTTTATTACGAGACGGACCCGCAAAGTTTGGTTGGAAATTGTTGGGCTGAAAGGGAGGATTCGAAGCATTATTCGGGAATTCTTGAAAATTTGGATGAACCGTATTCGTGTTGGGATTGTTTTGGTTCCAAGCAAAATTTGGATGATTTCTCCAACCAGGGTTGTACGTTGGAGAAAATGGGTCATTTTTGGCTTTATTGAAAGCATTGATTTGTTCGACAGAATGGGGGCACTGATCAGCTATATGATTAGGATCGTTGCATTTATAACACATCGGTTGGGAAGCTTGGTTCATTTGATTCGATGAGAAAACGTTATCAAATTTTGTAATCATTGCGTCAATCTTAGCTTCCAAAGCAAAAGAAGATCCTATCGAGTGTGCACTCGATCATGAGTAAATTGATTTTTCGTTCGAACATTCCTATTGGGTTGACTTTTCGGTGAGGTTTTCAAGAAATTTCCAAGCATCATCGTGATGTTGGGCAAGAAAATTGCCTTGGCACATTGATTCGAGCATGGTTCGTGAGCAGTTTTCGAGTCCATCGTATAAGATTTGGCAAATCATCCATTTTTCGAAGTTATGGTGTGGACATTTTATCAAAAGCTGTTTGAATCTTTCAAAATATTTTCTGAATGGTTCTCCCTTGAATTGATGAAAATTTACAATTTCGTTTCAGATTCTACTCGTTTTTTCTAAGGGGTAGAACTTTTTTAAGAAAGCTTTTACGAATTCTTCCCAAGTTTTAATTGAGTTCGATGGTAAATTGTACAACCATTTTTCAGGGTAATCCGTAAGAGCGAATGGGATTAATCGAAGTTTGATTCCGTCATCGAAAAGTTGTTGGAGTTAAATGGTTGCGCAAACTTGTTCGAATTTAGTTAAGAAAATGTAGGGGTCATCGTGCTCGAAATTGCCAAATTTCGGAAGCGTGGCAATATGATTCGAGTGAATTTTGAAATGGTTACCCGTAGGGGCGGGTAACGTGATGCAAGATGGAATAGAAATGAAAGGGAGTGCGGATTAAGGATCTTAAGGCTAATTTAACACTAGAGGGGGGGTGAATAGTGTTTAATGGATTCTAAGACTTATATGGACTAAATTAAAATTATGACACAAACAACTATAGAACTTAATCACAGAACAATCACAGAATCAAACACAGATGCATAAAGTAAATAAAAAGCAGTAAAAGGAAAGAACACACCGGATTTTATACTAGTTCGGAGTTACCCTACGTCCAGTCCTGCACCAAGGCAAACACCTCGTACAGATTTTTATTATACCAATGTCGAGATTACAATCCTCAATTTCTAAAATCCTTGAGGTACCCTCCTGTCTTCGAGTCCAGGGCAAACTCTCTTGATTTACGGGACACAAGATCACCTAATTGATTTCCAGGCACAACCACACCTTATAGAGAGACTCGATAAAGTTTTGATTACAAATTGATCTTATAACTCTGAATAGCATTTTGATCTTTGAGAGAGAGCAGAGAATCAAACAAGAATGAGATTCTAATTTGATTCACTTGAGAATTCGGCAGAATTTCGGCACGATCTTAAAAATATGAAAATTTTAGAATATGGATTTGTGGAGAAGAAGGAGTGAAGAAAATAAGAAAAACAGTTAGTTAAAAAATTCGTTTGTGAAGGCTATTTATAGACCAGTAACGGTCATAATTATTCGTGAAGAGATTTAAACGAATAGATACTTCTTTCGAAAATTGAAACTTTTGAATTTAACGGCCACAATGTCGACATGGGGTATCCCATGATGTCGACATCCCTTAGTTAAAAATAGTGTAAAATTTGTTTTGAAAATGGTATTGAAAGGAAAACAAGATGAAATGTTTCTGGAGTAAAATAAACTAATTTTCCTATGTTTTAAAATAAAGAAGAGTAGAAAAAATATAATTTTAGAATGTACATATAAATTTGATTTTAAATCTCAAGTATATATATATATATATATATATATATTATAAAAGAATACTTAAAAATCAGAAGATAGTTTTAAAATACAAACGAAGTTTAAAACAAGAGTTTATTTAAAAAAACAAAGAATATTTTAAGGCTAAAACATTTTGAAAATCATTTGAAAAGATAATTTTTAAGGCTAAAACATTTTGAAAAGCAGTTTTGAAAATCATTTTGAAAAACCATTTTGAAGTAGTTTTGCAAGCTTCTTCCTGTAGAATATCTCATCACATTAGGACTCGAGAACTTGTACAAAACTAGGATGTTCGTGGGTTTGTAAGCCACTTGTCATAGGTTTGTAAGCTACTTGTCGTGGGTTTGTAAGCCACTAAGAAGGTACAAATGGGTTCCATCCCAAATGAAATTTGGAATGAATATTTCCATGCTATTATGAATTTTTAACAAAACTAGACACTTATCTTGAAATCTTGATCTTGATACTCATGAGTCTTCAAACTTGATTTCTTCATTCTTGATCTTTATACTGTACAGTCTTCAATAATCAGTACCTGCCTTATATATATTCTGCATAATAACATTCATACATATCTAGAAAATAGTGTTAGTATATAAGTTATAATAAAATAAGTTACAAAGGTTGTTGTCATCAAAACCACTATCTCCAGTTCCTAACAATCTCCCCCTTTTTGATGATGACAACCTGTATTTATAAAATATACTTTCCATACCATAACTCCTATCATAAGTCCCCCTTACTCCATGACTCCCCCTGACTCTAATCATAACTCCCCCTTACTCCAAGCCAACTACTATTTTATAACTTCTCCCCCTTTGTCATCAACAAAACTTCTTACTAATAAATTCCCTGAACTTGATATAAGATAATCAACCATAATACAATAGAGTAATTTATATATAAGTGTAATAAGTGCTAAGTGTGATCATAAGTATGAAATGTGATCATAAATGTGAAATGTGATCATAAGTGTGATCATAAGTGTAATCCAGAAGTAAATCAATCATTATCCAATCATATTTACAGTAATTATTCAATCCAATCATATATACAAACCATACCAAATGTTTTAAATAAGTCAAGTCAATCAAGTTTAAAACACACCAATCAAATCAAACAAATAACATACAGAATGACTAGACATTCCTTGGTACTTCCACCCATCCATCTTCTCCAAAGATAGGGTCTGCTTTGATGGCATCCCATTCTTCTTTATCTTTGTTGAGAGTGACCGGTGGATTTCCTTCGAGATCGTCCTTGTTAAGGGCTGAGATCGTCCAACGAAGGGCGTCAAAATGTCTCTCTTGCTCCTTGATCATCTGTATTTGACTCAATTCTAAGTGGCGTTGATTACGAAGTATGAATGTAAGGATATTTTTGAAGGAAGTGAGAGTTTCCTCAAGGTTATCACTTAGATTCTTAATCGAAGAAGCCATAATTCAAGAAATAGGAAGAAATATGAAAGGGAGTGATTAGAAATGTAGTTTGATAATTTATTCTGGAAGAAACATGTATAAATAGAGGTAGAAAGTCGTTTAAAATGAATAGACACAAGTTAGTTACATGAAATTAAAATTTGAAAGTGTAACTACTTTCTGCTCGTTGCATGTCGATATGGGGGGATGGGGGATGTCGACATGCCTCTGCCTAAAGTGACAATTTGTTTTGTTTTGAATATTATGAACAAATCTATGCAACTAAAATTTGTATAATATAAAAACAAGCAATTACAGAGACAAGTGAAGTTGAATAACATGAAATAAATGATTCTAGTCAACATTACATATAATATTAACTAAAATAAAGGAAAACACATGGATAGAACTTGAAGTAAACAAGATAACATGAACTAAAACTCACTAGATGAAGATGAAGAAGATGATAGTCCAAGATTTCTACTAACTTTCCCGAAGAACTTGTTGATTTTAGTGGAAATCTTATCCATTTTCTTACTCATTGATCTTTTGAGTGTCTTTTGATTTTCCACTATAATTCTTTGATTATTGAGAATGGTCTTATTGGATGGATTAGCGGGATTAGTAGGATATTCAATACTCTTTAAGGAAGTTTCTTGATCTTCCTCTTCTTCCTCTTCAATTTCCATTCCTTCCTCTTCCTCCTCCTCTTCTTCTTCTTCCTCCATTTCTTCTATCTCTTCGTGAGCAAGCCTTTCTTCCTTTTCCGTAAGTGTTTCATATGGTTGAAACACTAATGGAATTTGCATAAGCGAAATGTTTCCATAGTTGAACACTTTTCTAGTTATAAATTCTTCTTTTTAAATCAACTCCAAAGTAATTAAAAATCCGAGTGAGATAAATTCCATGGTATAATGTGTTTTCGCCCATAGTAAAATTCTTGGGCCTTAGCTCATCCAAAATAACATGAGCCCAATTGATATCATAATTTCCAAAAATTGCAAAAAGAACCTTGCAAACTTTCAAAGTTGGGTTGTTGTAGTTTCCCGATCTTGGTATAAGAGTGTGTTGAATAAGATGGTTAACAATTCTAGCTTTTGGATGAAAATAACGATTTTTGAATTCAAAATTGTCATCCCCTTCAAAGATGTGATGAAATGTCTCTCGATCATTTTCGTTTATTTGAAATTCCGAGAGATTCATTCTGGTATACTTGCATCCCAAACTATTTCCTAAAATTTCACAATCCAAAACTATTTGTGTTCCTTTAACACTACTCCAAATTTATCCATCTTGCCCATCATAAAAACCATGATTCAAATTCACATAAAACATCTTAACAGGATTTGGATAACATACAAAATCATTTTGTTTGTTATCTACTACACTAAGAATAGAACATTGTTGAAAAAGATTTTCAATTTCATAAGAAGGAAAATCTTCAAAAATAGAAAATTTCCCCGTATGAATTTTACCAAAGTTTACATAGTTGATGTAAGCTTTGATAGCTTCCGGGTCATTAGAAAGAAAGTTTTTGATAGCTTTTGGAAGCCTAATGGTGTTAGGAGTGCTTGAAGAGGCCATTGAAGAAGTTTGAGAGGATTTGAAGATAAATTTGAAATTTGAAATAAAAGTGAAAAGTGATGATAAGGAGAGTGAATTAAATAGAGATTCTATAGACATGTTCTCTGGTCAAGAGGCATCTTTCCAGAGCATTGAAGTTAGTGAAAAGGTGGAGGGAAATTCAAAAGTTTGTATTCAAATTTTGAAATCAAATTTCTGAGGGGCATGTCAACATGGGGTATCCAGGTTTGTCGGCATGTGCCAATTGAATCAAAGGACAAGTGTCTATTCCTAATTTCAAATAAATGTATATATTATATCCTATATTCTACTTATATAATTCCTTTGATAGCATTAAATATAATAATACTTAAATATTAATATTTAAAATATTATTAAAATAATATTATTTTTGGAATTTAAAATTCAATTTTCAAGGGATAAATTTGAATTTAAAATTCAAGGAATTAAAAAAAATCAAGCAAACAAAAAAGCATCCATTCAAACAAGAAAATTAAAAATAATGTAAATGCGTACCTATTTTTAGATCCATACTCCCATCGTCGTCTGATTCATGAATAGCAGTGAAACACAGATTTGAATTATCCGTCTTCTTTTCATCGTCACTGGATGATGAGTCTGAGTCATCAAGGGTTGTTGTGTATGCTTTCTTTCTTTTCCTTGACGAATCATTGTTTGAAGAGAACAACTGTTTATCTGGATATAGACAATCTTTCCTATGACGCCCGACTTTATTGCAATTGTAGCATCTATCATTATTGATGTTCTCCGTATTATTTTGGGAATTCCTTTGATCATTTATTTTGTAATTACTCATTTTTCTATATTTTAGGAATTTCCGGAAGTTTCTTGTCATGAAAGCTATATCCTCATCACTGTATGGTTCCGAATCTTCAGTTGTTGCAATGAATGCTAATGACTTCTTTTCTGTAGCCTTGTTTTCTCTTCTTCCTTGCAGTTGAACTTCATAAGGCATTAGATTCCCAATCAATTCTTCTATTTTCATTAGACTGATATCATTTGCTTCTTCGATTGCAAGTATCTTTTGATCCCATTCTGGAGTGAGCGAATTTAGAATTTTTCTAACTTGGTCTTCCTCCGAAAAGCTTTTTCCCAGTGCAATTAGTGAATGAACAATATCTTGAAATCGATAATACATGTCGAAAATGGACCCATTTGCATGCATTTTAAACAATCGAAACTGATTAGTTAATATGGAAATTTTAGTCTGTTTAACTTTGCTTGTTCCTTCATGAGTAACTTGCAAAGTTTTTCAAATTTCAAATGCAGACTTACAAACAGACACTCTATTAAACTCATTTCTATCTAGTGAACAAAATAATATATTCATGGCCTTTGAGTTATTTTGTGCAACACCCTTTTGCTCAACAGTCCATTGGGAAAAATCGGTAGTTGGTTCAGCATACTCAGTTTGTGTGATATTCCAAGTGTTTAATCCTACTGATTGTAAATAAATTTTCATTCTACAAGCCTAATATGCATAATTACTGCCATTGAAAAATGGTGGTCTGACAGTAGATTGACCTTCTACAAATGAACTAGTGTTAGTGTTAAAAGAATTAGTGCCAGAGTTGACATTACCAGTGTTGGTAGCCATTAAAACAATTTTCAAGTTTCATATTATGAAAACTATGAAAACCTTGCTCTGATACCAATTGAAAGGGAGTGCGGATTAAGGATCTTAAGGCTAATTTAACACTAGAGGGGGGGTGAATAGTGTTTAATGGATTCTAAGACTTATATGGACTAAATTAAAATTATGACACAAACAAATGCAGAACTTAATCACAGAACAATTTCAGAATCAAACATAGATGCAGAAAGTAAATAAAAAGCAGTAAAAGGAAAGAACACACCGGATTTTATACTGGTTCGGAGCTACCCTACGTCCGGTCCTGCACCAAGGCAAACAACTCGTACATATTTTTATTATACTAATGTTGAGATTTGTAATGCCCCAGAAATTCATGGAATCTTATTTTAGTTGAATTTTGAAAATATATGAATTTATTTGTATAGGAATATATGGAATTAATTGTGTACAAGTGTGTGTGCATGTGTGCACGTGCACACTGATATGGCACAAGGAAGAACTCCAAATCTCCTGAAATCAAAACAAGAATTAAAAAGCATTACAAACATGATTTTGTGATATGGATATTTGATTTATGGAATTATACGAATCATCCCAGAAAATAAGAAAAGTAAGTTTTGTTTTGAATCAGTAAACAGATTTTATTTAAAACCCAGAAAAAAAAAATATGTTGCAAGGATTTGAAAAACCTGTATGCACATATAGGTGCATATCTTTCTGAAATTAAGGAGGAGTTAAATAAGCCTAGATAGGATATGTATGCAAATGTACATTTCTGTAAGTACTGAAAATATTAAAAAGAAATAAGCAAGTGAAATTGTAACACTAAAATAGCAAAAGACAAATTGCAAGCAAAATAATTGCTTTAGGCAGAAAATAGAAAGGAGGATTTTTAGAAAATAAACAAGTGACAATGTCACACAATTATCATGACTTGGTAAGAATATGATATATTTTGGAAAAGTAAAAGGGGGAGGTAAGCATCACATATGGCCGGGGTATTAAGGGTGGAAAATAGGCAAATCTGAAATGCAGAATGCATGAGTCTTGGCCAGGGTAGGAATGGGATTTTACAATGATAAAACCCTAGAAAAACCTCTCTTATAAATCCAAGTATAAACCAGAAAAAAATCATTTGCTACCCAAGACATTTAAGAAAACAAAGAAGAAAATATTTGCAAGTAGAAAATCAAGTTTTGAAAGGTTTCTTTTCTGGATTAGGCAAAAGAAGCATTTTTCTATGAGTAATCTCACTAAACCCATGGCATTAAGTCCTATTATGAGGCAGCCAAGCTTATGTTATTTTTCTACATGTTTTTGATTTTATTACTATGGTTTTAATGGATGCTTTAATGGGTGTTTCTGAATGTTTTTGATTGTTTTGATAGTCGAGTATTTTGCTCTGTTTGGTTATACCCAGAAATGTTAAAGTATGAAATTATGAAAGTAAATAGAGAATACTTATAACTGGTTCAGATATGGCATGAAAAATATAGAAATCAAAATGTATATGAGTTGCATTACACTTGTGTAAGTGCTGAGGCTCAAATGAAAGACTCAAGGTTGCAATGGAAATATCCAAAAGTGCTGAACCCTTGATCAAATAGAAACCCATGAGCCAGAAACCTTGTTTAAGCTAGATCTTGAATTTAGTTCAAACATGGTTGCTTATGAAACAATAATAACCCACATGCCTAGTCTTCAATTCCAGTTGTAAATATTCTTGTATTTTCTTTGAGCTAGAATATTTGAAAATATGATTTCCCTGGACATGAATGTTAGCTTGTTCTTAAATTATGCTTGTAAGCTCTATGTAATGTTTCATGTATACTGGGATTTAGTCACCTAGCTATCTCATGATAGGATCAAACATGAACACTTAGTAAATAAACTATGGATTGTGAGCCAAGAGGACTGCTAGAATGCTTGTTGTATTTAAAGTATGCAAGTTGGCACATGGTTTGTTTGAGCCCTGAGATCTTTGTGCAATATTGTGAATTATTTTATTGCAATGTGTCCCCGTGATTCCTTATGGAAGATGAGGCTAGGAAGAAATTTGGTAAATGCAACCTCAAATTGATAAAGTAGGAATTTGTGTTATTCCTAGGTTGGTTGGACTGGAGCTAAGTTAGTTCCTGAGTATTTCTATTTGAAATATATGTTTGCATAGTTCAATGTGTGTACATAATTAGTCTTAAATACTAATCATATATGCACACTATATCATAAACAAGTCAGGCAAATTGATCAAAGAAGCTATGCCAACTTATACAAAATGTTTATGTCTTACTTATTTACTTAGTATCATGGAACTTTTGATATTGCTCATACCAGATCTTGTATCTGACCCTTGTTTGCTTATGGCATCTGGGGTGTCTCATTTAAAATGGGGCAGCCTCTAATGCTCTTTCAGGGAATGCTGGTTCTAAATAGGAAGCTGCTATGGCTAATGAGAATGATTGGATAAGCATGCTAAATTAGAATTAAATAAGAACTTAGAATGAATTATTTGCATGTAATCTGGGAAGTTTTTATGGTTCTGCTTTGGTTGTTATGTAATGATCTTGAAAGTTTGGATTTATTTAGTTGTTTTAAATGAATCTAGCAATGTATTAAGTTTGGGATTAACCAAAGACTTAGTTGAATCCATGCAAGAAAATATATAAATTTGAGTATTATGGTGGAAATCTGTAAATGATATATGCCTGTATTTGAGAAATGGATATGTACATACATATACTGTATTAGTTAATTTCAAGTTACTTAAAACTTTAAGTTTGAAGGTTAAAATCTGAATTTTTAGCTAGAAGTAATATTTCAAGAATTTAGTAATAATATGCAGAAGTGTTTTGATAAAAGAAGAAAATATATATATTTGTGCATTTTATAAAGGGGTATACATGTTCTAAGAGATTTTCCAAGTGTCTTAAATCTGGATTTACATTACCATAGCCATGCACTAATGTTTTGATGATCTAGTCATGTGGTTAACCCGCTTCAAAAAATAGTGAGGTCTGGGTTGATCAAGATGACCAGAGTTTAAGGGTGTAAAAGAAGAAAATGCATTTGTAAAAATCTGAAGCTTTCTTTGCAAATGCAAGTACAAAGACATTTTCAAACACTTGAGCAATTCTCTTTTATTTTTGGGAAGCTTTCTTAGTCCAGAGAGCACAACACAGCTGATATGCACACATATTACTTAATTACTACTTTTGTTAAGTGACCATAAAATCTGGATTCTCTAAATCCAGTAAAGCAACTTGTAAATTAGATGCAAGCTGAGGTAACTCAGGGATTAGGGAATAAATTTGGTTCAGAAAAATACAAATATATATAGATTATGAAAGAATTACTCAACTGACTTGGTTATAAGTAAAGAAATTAGTGATAAAATCACTTGTGTTGAAAATGATAAATGAGTATATCATTTTCCTTTCTGGCCTTGATCAAATACCAAATAATTAAACTAAAATTATGGTGGCTTGCCATATAATTTGAGATCACTTTGCTATCTCAAACTACAGACAAGCACTATAGGAATGGTCAAAAAAATTTACTAAGTATAGATTGCATATGATTATGGGATTCATTACCCTGACTCAAATATCAAAAGGCATGGAAAATGAGCTATGTACTGGTTGATTAGAAATTCAAATTCAATCAGGATGCACTCTTGCTAAACAACACTCTGATCCAAGCAAGAGGGTCACATACATCTTCATATGTATGTGAATATATTTATTGATGAACTGATATAAATATATTAGTAGAAAAATTAGGATCCTGGATAATTTAGTAGAAAGGCTAAATGACTCTAGGAGATTTATTGATGTAAAAAAAACCTAGTAAAAATTAGGTGAAATAACTAGGGTCATTTCATTTGGTATCAGAGCTATGTTAAAATTATACATAGCTAAGAATGATTATATTGATTGATTGAAGTACTATAACTAAGTGTATGTACTGATTGTTTGTTTGAGTAAAATAATAATTCAGATAGAAAGTTATAGTAAAAGAAAATACTCATGATAAACTAACCCTATCTACCCATACTCTAGTTATCCAATCATGGTAAGAAGAGGATCTCATCACAATGCAGGATCAAGTACACCACAAATGCTTGATATGCAAGACTTTATGAGGGCTTTAAGGGATGGAGTAGGGCAGAGACTTGAGAACCCACATGAGGAACTTTCAAAACTATTAAAGACTTATACCAATCTGGGAGGCAAGAGCTTTGAAGGGACTGAAAGTGTGATGGAAATTCAAGCATGGTTGAGAACACTGGATAGAATTTTCAATGACATGCAATTGGATGATCAAAGGAAGAGGCAAGTGGCCATAAGACAACTGAAAGGTGTGGCTTTAAGCTGGTGGGAGGTAGTCATAGCTGGGAGGATTGAGAATGAAATCACTTGGAATCAATTCAAGGAGATGTTGGAAGCTAGATTTGTTCCAGCATCAGCCAAAACACTATTGCTTGAAGAATTCATCAGGCTTAGGCAGGGAACTTTTAATGTGACTGAATATACTCATAGGTTTGAGGGCCTGTCTAAGTATGGAGCTATGCTTGTGGCTGATGAGGCATCAAAGAATGATAGGTATATTAAGGGTTTAAACCCAGGACTTAGTAGGACTATGTTGCCATATGCAAATAAAACTTTTGATCAAGTTATTGATCTGGCCTTAAAATTTGAGCGACATGACAAGGAAAGGGAGAAGTATAGGAGTTTTAAGAATAACAACAATAAGAAAAATAAGGGAAGATATCACCCCTATGACAAAAAGAAGGAGGAGACAGAAAGCAAGAAAACCAATGACACTAAGACCACAGATACAAAGAGAAAAATAACATGTCATCATTGTGGAAAGGAAGGACATATCAAACCAAGGTGCCCAGAATTGAAGGGAGGAGCTTTCAAGTGCTACCTATGTGGTAAGGAGGGACATATCAAGAGAAATTGCCCTGAGTATAAACAACAAGGGAAGCTAGCAAGTTTGGAGAGCAAAAGCAAATCCACAGTAGAAGCTATTGCAGAAAACCATGGTCAAGTGGAAGGTACCTTATTTATTTGTACCCTACCTATATCAGTAGTGTATGACACAGGGGCAACACATTCTTTGATTTCCCATGAATTAGTTGCATTGCTTAAATTAAATTGCATACTGGTTGAAACCCCTTTGTTAGTGCAAAGCCCATTGGGAAGTTCTAGTGTTTTAAACATGATTTGTGTAGATGTGGAATTAAACATAGGAGGAAATGTTTTTATTTCCAATTTATATGTTTTAAATTACCCAAATATAGGTGTTATATTGGGTGTAGACTGGTTAAGGCAATACAAAGCCATAATTAATTTAGACTCATCCACCATATCATTACAAAATTCTAGAGACCAAAGAATCACAATTTTGTGTGAAGTAGCAAAAGAAAGGAAATTATATCATTTGATTGACTTAAAGAAGGATCCCAGTGAGCCTTCTATTGAAGAAATCCCCATAATTAACAAATACTTGGATGTGCTTGGAGAAGTTAAGGGTGTTCCACACCACAGACCAGTGGAATTTCAGATTAGTCTCATACTAGGAGCAAGTCCAATTATTAAGAAACCCACTAGGATGGGGCCAAGTGAGCTGAAGGAATTGAAGAAACAGTTAGAAGAGTTGGAAAGCAAAGGATATATAAGACCAAGTAATTCATGCTGGGGTGCTCCAGTAGTGTTTGTAAGGAAACATGATGGTACTTTAAGGATGTGTATAGATTACAGGGAGCTAAACAAAGTCACTATCAAGAACAAGTACCCCTTACCTAGAATTGATGATCTTTTTGATCAACTTAGTGGAGCAAAAATATTTTCTAGGTTAGACCTGGCATCTGGATTCCATCAGATGAGGGTTGAGAACTCAAGTGTTAAGTATACAGCCTTTAATACTAGGTATGGTTTATATGAGTTTCTTGTCATGCCATTTGGGTTGACAAATGCCCCATCATACTTTGTAGACTTGATGAATAGGATATTCAGGGATTATTTAGACAAGTTTGTATTGATTTTTATTGATGATATTTTGATTTATTCTAAAATAGTAGAGGAACATGAAAATCACTTACACCTTGTTTTGTCAAGATTAAGAGAAAAAGATTTAAAAGCAAAATTTTCTAAGTGTGCATTTTGGAAAGAAGAAGTGCATTTCCTTGGGCATGTTATATCTGCCAAAGGCATTTCAATGAACCCCAATAAAATTGTGGCTATCTAAGCATGGAAAAGGCCAAGCACAGTAGGAGAGGTTAGGTCATTTATGGGGATGGCAGGGTATTATAGAAGATTTATAAAAGATTTTTCTAAGATGTCAACACCTCTTACCAACCTAACTAGAAAGAACCAACCCTTTATATGGACTGAGAAATGTGAACAAGCCTTTAATAGAATCAAGAAGGCCTTAGTCAATGCACCAGTGTTGAAGGTACCAGAAGGAAATGAGGATTTGATTGTTTATACTGATGCAAGTGGTTCTGGGCTAGGAGCTGTATTGATGCAGCAAGATCAAGTTATAGCCTATGCATCAAGACAATTGAAGCCACATGAATCAAAGTATGCAACCCATGATCTTGAGTTGGTAGCAGTAGTATATGCACTAAAGCTCTAGAGACATTATCTCCTAGGTGCTAAGTTTATTTTATACACTGACCATAAGGCATTGAAATATCTCTTTTCACAAAAAGATTTGAATATGAGGCAACATAGATGGGTTGAGTTTCTAACAGCATATGATTTAGACATACTTTATACTCCAGGAAAAGCTAATAAGGTTGCAGATGCTTTGAGCAGGCAGCATGCAAAAGTAGCCATGTTAATGATAGAAGAGTTTAGAAATTTATCTCTACTTACTGATTTGGAAATTGAGGAAAACAGTGAGGTAAACATGGAGATGATTGAAGAAGGGAGTAAAGGAAAATTAAGTTTGATAACTTTGCAATCAGATTTAATTTTGAAAGTGGGAAAAATGCAAGGGGAAGATCCAGATTTATTAGAAAAGAAAACTCTAATAGAAAAAGGAGAAGAAGTAGCAAACTACCACATTGATAAGAATGGTTACTTAAGGAATAAAGGTAGGATATGTGTTCCAAAGGATATGGGATTGAAGGAAGAGATACTTAATGAATATCATAGGAGCAAATATTCTATACATCCAGGCAGCACCAAGATGTACCAAAACTTAAAGAGGGATTATTGGTGGAGAGGGATGAAAACTGATGTGGCCAAACATGTTGCAAAGTGTATGACTTGCCAACAAGTCAAAGCAGAAACCCAAAGACCCTCAGGCCTATTACAACCTCTAAGTATACCGCAGTGGAAATGGGAAGATATATCTATGGATTTCATAGATGGTCTGCCTAGATCAAAGAGAGGAAATACAAGCATTTGGGTAGTAGTTTATAGATTGACTAAAGTGGCACACTTTATACCAGTGAAGGCAGAAAGAAATGCACCTAAACCAGCTCAAATATTCATGAGAGAAGTAGTAAGGTTGCATGGAATCCCTAAAACTATAGTGAGTGATAGGGACACAAGCTTTACCTCCAGATTTTGGAAGAGCTTTCAAGAAGCCATGGGGAGTGAATTATGCTTGAGTACTGCATACCACCCCCAATCAGATGGTCAAACTGAAGTAATAAATAAAGTTTTGGAGGATTTGTTGAGGGCATGTGCATTGGACTTTGGAGGTAATTGGGAAGATCACCTCCATTTGGCTGAATTTACATATAACAATAGTTATCAAAGCACCATAGGCATGGCACCATTTGAAGCCTTGTATGGCAAACCATGTTTGTCACCAATATGTTGGGTTGAAGCAGGAGAAAAGGCTATCTTAGGGCCTGAGTATGTTAAAGAGACTACGGAGAAAATTGAACCGGTGAGGAGAAGAATGGCAAAGCTCAAGATAGGTAAAAGAAGTTTGCAGATGTAAGGAGGAAGCAGGTAGAATATGAAGTTGGTGATTATGTTTTCATCAAAGTTTCACCTATGAAGAAGGTGTTGAGGTTTGGCAAGCAGGGAAAACTTACCCCAAGGTATGTTGGACCTTACAAGATTTCGGAAAGAATAGGTTCAATAGCATATAAGTTGGAGCTACCAGAAGAGATGAGTGCAATGCACAATGTATTTCATGTGTCACAACTTAGGAGATGGGTACATGATAAAGAGGAAATTCTAGATAAACCAACTCAAGTTCAAATAAATCCTGATTTGGTCTATGAGAAAGAACCAGTGGGGATTTTAGCTAAAGAGGAAAAGAAGTTAAGAAGCAAAACTCTGAAATTGGTAAAGGTTCAATGGAGCCTAGACCCTAATGATTGTACATGGGAGTTAGAGGATAAGATAAAGATGGATTACACTAAGCTTTTTGCAGTGGAAGGTAAATTCTAAATTCCTAAGTAGCTTAATATGTATGGTTGTTTTGACTGAATTGATTGCTTGTGCAATGTTTGATAGATTTTATAAAAATCTGGAAATATTTAAAGAAAAAATGAGAAAATTGTGAGGACGCAATTCCTAAAAAGGTGGGGTGATTGTAATGCCCCAGAAATTCATGGAATCTTATGTTAGTTGAATTTTGAAAATATATGAATTTATTTGTATAAGAATATATGGAATTAATTGTGTACAAGTGTGTGTGCATGTGTGCACGTGCACACTGATATGGCACAAGGAAGAACTCCAAATCTCCTGAAATCAAAACAAGAATTAAAAAGCATTACAAACATGATTTTGTGATATGGATATTTGATTTCTGGAATTATACGAATCATCCCAGAAAATAAGAAAAGTAAGTTTTGTTTTGAATCAGTAAACAAATTTTATTTAAAACCCAGAAAAAAATAATATGTTGCAAGGATTTGAAAAACCTATATGCACATATAGGTGCATATCTTTCTGAAATTAAGGAGGAGTTAAATAAGCCTAGATAGGATATGTATGCAAATGTACATTTCTGTAAGTACTGAAAATATTAAAAAGAAATAAGCAAGTGAAATTGTAACACTAAAATAGCAAAAGACAAATTGCAAGAAAAATAATTGCTTTAGGCAGAAAATAGAAAGGAGGATTTTTAGAAAATAAACAAGTGACAATGTCACACAATTATCATGACTTGGTAAGAATATGATATATTTTGGAAAAGTAAAAGGGGGAGGTAAGCATCACATATGGCCGGGGTATTAAGGGTGGAAAATAGGCAAATATGAAATGCAGAATGCATGAGTCTTGGCCAGGGTAGGAATGGGATTTTACAATGATAAAACCCTAGAAAAACCTCTCTTATAAATCCAAGTATAAACCAGAAAAAAATCATTTGCTACCCAAGACATTTAAGAAAACAAAGAAGAAAATATTTGCAAGCAGAAAATCAAGTTTTGAAAGGTTTCTTTTCTGGATTAGGCAAAAGAAGCATTTTTCTGTGAGTAATCTCACTAAACCCATGGCATTAAGTCCTGTTATGAGGCAGCCAAGCTTATGTTATTTTTCTACATATTTTTGATTTTATTACTATGGTTTTAATGGATGCTTTAATGGGTGTTTCTGAATGTTTTTGATTGTTTTGATAGTCGAGTATTTTGCTCTGTTTGGTTATACCCAGAAATGTTAAAGTATGAAATTATGAAAGTAAATAGAGAATACTTATAACTGGTTCAAATATGGCATGAAAATATAGAAATCAAAATGTATATGAGTTGCATTACACTTGTGTAAGTGCTGAGGCTCAAATGAAAGACTCAAGGTTGCAATGGAAATATCCAAAAGTGCTGAACCCTTGATCAAATAGAAACCCATGAGCCAGAAACCTTGTTTAAGCTAGATCTTGAATTTAGTTCAAACATGGTTGCTTATGAAACAATAATAACCCACATGCCTAGTCTTCAATTCCAGTTGTAAATATTCTTGTATTTTCTTTGAGCTAGAATATTTGAAAATATGATTTCCCTGGACATGAATGTTAGATTGTTCTTGAATTATGCTTGTAAGCTCTATGTAATGTTTCATGTATACTGGGGTTTAGTCACCTAGCTATCTCATGATAGGATCAAACATGAACACTTAGTAAATAAACTAAGGATTGTGAGCCAAGAGGACTGATGGAATGCTTGTTGTATTTAAAGTATGCAAGTTGGCACATGGTTTGTTTAAGCCCTGAGATCTTTGTGCAATATTGTGAATTATTTTATTGCAATGTGTCCCCGTGATTCCTTTTGGCAGATGAGGCTAGGAAGAAATTTGGTAAATGCAACCTCAAATTGATAAAGTAGGAATTTGTGTTATTCCTAGGTTGGTTGGACTGGAGCTAAGTTAGTTCCTGAGTATTTCTATTTGAAATATATGTTTGCATAGTTCAATGTGTGTACATAATTAGTCTTAAATACTAATCATATATGCACAATATATCATAAACAAGTCGGGCAAATTGATCAAAGAAGCTATGCCAACTTATACAAAATGTTTATGTCTCACTTATTTACTTAATATCATGGAATTTTTTATATTGCTCATACCAGATCTTGTATCTGACCCTTGTTTGCTTATGGCATCTGGGGTGTCTCATTTAAAATGGGGCAACCTCTAATGCTCTTTCAGGGAATGCTGGTTCTAAATAGGAAGCTGCTATGGCTAATGAGAATGATTGGATAAGCATGCTAAATTAGAATTAAATAAGAACTTAGAATGAATTATTTGCATGTAATCTGGGAAGTTTTTATGGTTCTGCTTTGGTTGTTATGTAATGATCTTGAAAGTTTGGATTTATTTAGTTGTTTTAAATGAATCTAGCAATGTATTAAGTTTGGGATTAACCAAAGACTTAGTTGAATCCATGCAAGAAAATATATAAATTTGAGTATTATGGTGGAAATCTGTAAATGATATATGCCTGTATTTGAGAAATGGATATGTACATACATATACTGTATTAGTTAATTTCAAGTTACTTAAAACTTTAAGTTTGAAGGTTAAAATCTGAATTTTTATCTAGAAGTAATATTTCAAGAATTTAGTACTAATATGCAGAAGTGTTTTGATAAAAGAAGAATATATATATATTTGTGCATTTTATAAAGGGGTATACATGTTCTAAGAGATTTTCCAAGTGTCTTAAATCTGGATTTACATTGCCATAGCCAGGCACTAATGTTTTGATGATCTAGTCATGAGGTTAACTCGCTTCAAAAAATAGTGAGGTCTGGGTTGATCAGGATGACCAGAGTTTTTGGGTGTAAAAGAAGAAAATGCATTTGTAAAAATCTGAAGCTTTCTTTGCAAATGCAAGTACAAAGACATTTTCAAACACTTGAGCAATTCTCTTTTATTTTTGGGAAGCTTTCTTAGTCCAGAGAGCACAACACAGCTGATATGCACACATATTACTTAATTACTAATTTTGTTAAGTGACCATAAAATCTAGATTCTCTAAATCCAGTAAAGCAACTTGTAAATTAGATGCAAGCTGAGGTAACTCAGGGATTATGGAATAAATTTGGTTCAGAAAAATACAAATATATATAGATTATGAAAGAATTACTCAACTGACTTGGTTATAAGTAAAGAAATTAGTGATAAAATCACTTGTGTTGAAAATGATAAATGAGTATATCATTTTCCTTTCTGGCCTTGATCAAATACCAAATAATTAAACTAAAATTATGGTGGCTTGCCATATAATCTGAGATCACTTTGCTATCTCAAACTACAGACAAGCACTATAGGAATGGTCAAATTTTTTTACTAAGTATAGATTGCATATGATTATGGGATTCATTACCCTGACTCAAATATCAAAAGGCATGGAAAATGAGCTATGTACTGGTTGATTAGAAATTCAAATTCAATCAGGATGCACTCTTGCTAAACAACACTCTGATCCAAGCAAGAGGGTCACATACATCTTCATATGTATGTGAATATATTTATTGATGAACTGATATAAATATATTAGTAGAAAAATTAGGATCCTGGATAATTTAGTAGAAAGGCTAAATGACTCTAGGAGATTTATTGATGTAAAAAAAAATCCTAGTAAAAATTAGGTGAAATAACTAGGGTCATTTCAAGATTACAATCCTCAATTTCTAAAGGCCTTGTGGTACCCTCCCGTCTTCGAGTCCGGGGCAAACTCTCTTGATTTACAGGACATAAGATCACCCAATTGATTTCCAGGCACAACCACACCTTATAGAAAGACTCGATAAACTTTTGATTACAAATTGATCCTATAACTCTGAATAGCACTTTGATCTTCGAGAGAGGGCAGAGAATCAAACAAGAATGAGATTCTAATTTGATTCACTTGAGAATTCGGTAGAATTTCGGCACGATCTTAAAAATATGAAAATGTTAGATTATGGATTTGTGGAGAAGAAGGAGTGAAGAAAATAAGAAAAATAGCTAGTTAAAAAATTCGTTTGTAAAGGCTATTTATAGACCAGTAACGGTCATAACCATTCGTGAAGAGATTTAAACGAATAGACACTTCTTTAGAAAACTGAAACTTTTGAATTTATTGGCCACCATGTCGACATGGGGTATCCCATGATGTCGACATCCGTTAGTTAAAAATAGTGTAAAATTTGTTTTGAAAATGGTATTGAAAGTAAAACAAGATGAAATGATTCTGGAGTAAAATAAACTAATTTTCCTATGTTTTAAAATAAAGAAGAGTAGATAAAAAAAAATTTAGAATGTACATATAAATTTGATTTTAAATCTCAAGTGTATATATATATATTATAAAAGAATATTTAAAAATCAGAAGATAGTTTTAAAATCAAACGAAGTTTGAAACAAGAGTTTATTTAAAAACAAGAACAAAGAATATTTTAAGGCTAAAACATTTTGAAAATCATTTGAAATGATAATTTTTAGGGCTAAAACATTTTGAAAAGCAGTTTTGAAAATCGTTTTGAAAATCATTTTGAAAAACCATTTTGAAGTAGTTTTGCAAGCTTCTTCCTGTAGAATATCTCATCACATCAGGACTCGAGAACTTGTACAAAACCAGGATGTTTGTGGGTTTGTAAGCCACTTGTCGTAGGTTTGTAAGCTACTTGTCGTGTGTTTGTAAGCCACTAAGAAGGTACAAATGGGTTCCATCCCAAATGAAATTTGGAATGAAGATTTCCATGCTATTATGAAGTTTTAACAAAACTAGCACTTATCTTGAAATCTTGATCTTGATACCCATGAGTTTTCAAACTTGATTTCTTCGTTCTTGATCTTTATATTGTACAATCTTCAATAATCAGTACCTGCCTTATATATATCCTGCATAATAACATTCATATATATCTAGACAATAGTGTTAGTATATAAGTTATAATAAAATAAGTTACAAAGGTTGTTGTCTTCAAAACCACTATCTCCAGTTCCTAACAAGAAACTCTATCAGGAAAGATTCTATCCATAAGAGTTCGAGGGGCGTTCTCGTTCGCCATTTCGGGAGGATCGTCTATTCAGGTTAAACGATTTGTAGAAGGGTCGCGAATCCAAGTATTCGTAGAAGTGTCACAAGTCCAAATACTCATGCACTATTGAAAGTTGAGAAGAAAAAGAAGTTAGAATCGAGTTTAGAGAATGAAACAGGATTTGGAAAACGAAGTGAAAATTTTGGTTTTTTTTACAAGGAAGAAAACTATTTACCAAGCGAAATTTATTTTCAAAAGAGAAGTTTGATTTTTGTTTTATTTTTGGCTTTTCAATTTTTTTTATATGTTTTTGTTTTTGTATTTTCTTTTGAATTTTCAAACTTTCAAATATTCACCAAAAGGAATTTTTTTTTGTTTTTGTTTTTAGAAAATGGAAATTAGATTTTTTTTGTTTTTGTTTTTGAATTTTAATTTTTTTTCTTTTTGAAATGATTTTATATATTTTTTTTGGATTTTTGTTTTTGATTGAAAATTTTCAAAGGAAAGGAAAAAGGATTTTTTTTGGATTAAAAACTAAGTTAAGTAAAATTTACAATTTTTTTGGATTTTTGATTTTCAATTTTTTTTATTTTTAAATATGCATGAACTAATGCAAGTAAATGAATGCAAAAGACTTAATTACAATTTTCTGTCCTTAGTAGCTCCTAACCCAAAATTGTATAATCACATTTTGTCTTAAATCAACAAAAATATTTCTCAACCAGGTAACGGGCAGGGGTTATCTGTGCACCATGAATCACCGTAGCAATGCAACCGAAGGTTTAAGTACCTTTATAGGAACAACCACTATAATATTTACGAATCACCGTAATTTGTATAACTAGTTATTACTCTGTTGTAGCCTAGATACCAAGAAATAAAATTGTTCATAGAATACAATTGTGAAAATACAATTAAGCCCTAGATGAGCTCGCGACACCCTTAAGTCGAATGTCTAACCTTTATTGTTAGTCAAATTCTACGATGAAATGCAATTTGTGGACTAAGGACAGGGTGATGAAATCCCTCACCTTATGTGAATTGGGGTATTGCCCGTATAAAATAAAACAAGATGAGATGTGTGATGCCCCACCTCTATGCTCACAATAACAAAGAGTATTAAAGGAAAATACTGTCTGTTATCACGAAGAATAAGGCTGGATAGGAGCGGCCATCCGTAGTTGGCCTTACACTAGTATTGGTTACCTCGATAGGAGTGGTATATATTTTTCATTTTTCATTTCTTATTTATTTACTCCCATCGACATACCCAATTCTAGTATAAAACGAACTACGATGGTTCATAATAGTTTAGGACAATGTATATAATAATAACACAGATAATAAAATGCGGAACACAGATAACAAAAATCTCATATATATATATATATAACTGATGTCAGTTACAATACATTTGACACAATACATATGATACAACTACAACTGTCAACTCTGGAAGTTATATATACAAATACATTATCAACTAATGTACATGAATACATATCAACCTAATCAGTACACTGACTACTACAAAAAGACGCAGACCACTTCAAAAGATATGAAAAGTCTTCGTAGCTCAAACAGCAACCCAAAGCAAGATATCTACAACCTGAAATAACTCGGATCTGACCCGAGTATTAAATTCAAAAGAAAATAATACACGGGTCAGTCTAATTCAAACTCAGTTATTAATGCATAGAAGCAATAATAATCAAATATCAAATAGACGACAATCACAGAAATCTCGTATATCCAACTCCTCGATAAGAGAATCGGATAACGGCAGATATAACACTAAACAGTGTTAAACAACATATCAGCAGATCCAAATCATCAATAAAGATAGATAAAAAGATTATCAATGAAGATAATTTTAGAAAACACCAGAATTTCTTAAACAGCACTTAACAACCAAATCTAATTATTAAATAAATAATTAGAAAATCTCAAAGTGGTTAAATAAAACCAAACTCTGTGTGGCTGCAGTACACGCACGCGTGCACTGCCTTGCCACTACAGTACGTGAAATCATCACAACAGTGAATACTAACAGCAATCAAAACCGTAGAGGTCAAAGTGAAACCCAAGCCAACAAAATCGCGTAAACAACAAAAATCTAATTATCGATACGATAATTAGAAAACATATAACCTAATTATCTATAAGATAATTAGATGTCAACAAAACCATCAGCTTAAACCAAATCAGAATACAACTAAAAATATTGAATTGAACCAACGAAACAATTCAAACAATCGAAATATCAATTAAAACTGTCAATTCTGATAGGGCTGCAGTACACGCACGCGTGTACTGCCTCGCCACTACAATAATGCTAGTGAAACACAAACCAAAAGAGTGGCATAAACAAAGATATAACATGTATGCACTGTAAAACTTATCAGTGTAAGCTCCAAAAGTATACATATGAAGATTACACTGCAACAGGTCGGGAAACAAGCATATGCAACAACAACAAGTGATGTACACATGAATGCAACTACCCTCGAAAACCAGTGAACGACCATACTACAAGCTACAAATATCAGTGCACATGATCTGGCAACCCAAAATATACAAGACAAATAAGGAGCAACAACAATGATGAACCAGTGCCAACGTCGAACAACTCGAACCAGAAAATACGACACAAAAGCACAATCATCGGCATAGACAAGTAAATGAACTAGGTCAAGTTCAACAGCAGTTTTCAAGTGACACAAGTCAACAATGTGCCAAGCAAAAATCAATGTCGTGGCCAACTAATAACCAAAGTCCACCGAATACAGTTCAGTATCAAAACAATGATGACCAGAAAACAAATCCACCAATATATGCATACACACATACATATGTACATATGCACATATATACAGAACTTATAAACCAAATGGCATAGACATATGCAAATGTACCAGACTCAAATGCATTCAAGCATGTGCAGACACGCTATCAAACACAATCAACTACACCAGCGGCATGTACACATAAGTGCAGCGGTGCAAACAAGTGCACACTGAACAAACCAGATAAAAAGTGCACCAGAAAGACAAAACAGCAAATGGAACTGCCAATAAAATTGAATACAATGAAACAGAGATGTGCACAGGGAACACAGGTCAGGGAAGCAACCCAAACAAGTGTAGACTCAAGTGATACAATTTCGAACAAAGCTCAACAAGACAACATCATGTCAAGTTGAACAAGACGGAGAAGCAGTAGGTTTGAAATCAATACAACCATGAACTAGCTTGAAACAACATTATCAAAAGCATCAGAGTCAAAGACATTATCAAGTCAGAACATAAGCAAGTGATAAAGTCGAAGTCAACCAAACAAGTTCGAACAAATCCAAAGCCGAGACAGTGATCAAAAAAATAAAGGCAAGGCAAAAATCGAACAGTAAGGACAAGTCAGAAATCATCAACATCAACCAACTCAAACTGTCGAAATAAAGGAATTAACGAGTAAATTAAGATGTGAGTG
Organism: Allium fistulosum; assembly: GCA_030737815.1. Taxonomy (NCBI): domain Eukaryota; kingdom Viridiplantae; phylum Streptophyta; class Magnoliopsida; order Asparagales; family Amaryllidaceae; genus Allium; species Allium fistulosum. Next base: position 1,065,554,312 of record CM060906.1, read on the forward strand.
AAAAATCACTCACTAGTTCAACAAACAACATAACAGATGCCAGCCACAATATCAATTTTGAACAAAGATAATTGCAGTGCAAATTCGACTATACATGTATACACACATATAACTATATATATGAACACATATGAAGTCTCACAAAATAAATAAGCAATGAATTGCGAAATCTAAACAAAGGCGATTTCAAACCACAGTTCAACGCAATACCATAGTCACAGTCGAAATGAGTTCGAAAATCATGGGACTGCGGTTTCAAATTAAGACAATGTCACGCCCAAAATACCAACAACTATTTAAAGCAGTGGTGGTCGCGAGATAGCCAAGGGCAAACAAAAACAACATCTTCAAACTCAAATCAAAATCATCAAAGCCGCAAATCAAAAATGAAATCGAACAATTCAAATTTGATCGAAGCCATGTTAACAGTAACGAAATTATACGAATTGAAAAGGTCAGAAGAACCACTAAACTCGAATTAGATGTGAGTGAAAGCTTCACTCACCTTAGCCTGACACTAATATGAAGGAGCCATGTTCGAAGACGTCGATCGACAAGCTCACTCGATCGAACTACTTAAAGCCGATCTCTTCGATTTACCCCAGTCCTAATTGGAGACGAATGAAAAACATTGAGCCACCACCATTTTTCTTCGTTCGATTTATTTTGTTTAGGGTTTCGAATGGAAAAATGGAGGGGTCGGGTTTGCCAAAAGAAAACGAAGAGGGGAACCGGTTATACCCTTCAACATTTATCACAACATCACAAAGAAACGTGGGCTAAATTTCACTTAAAGCCCGAACTATACTTAATAAATTTTTAAACGAATTTCGATTGGTTAAATGCCAAAATCAATTAGCAATCAAATTAAATCGTCATTTGACGATAATTTAATGTTACAAAATCCCAGGGTTGTTACAGACTCCCCTCCTTATAGAAATTACGTCCCCGCAATTTTCATAATTAAGATTGTCAATAACAATTATTTTTCTAACATAAACTGGTTAAGCTAGAAATAAAAGACGGGAATACAAACGCCAAAGAAATCTTTTAATTTCATAAAAGAGATTCACAAATTCTCAACAAAATCTAATTATCAATAGATAATCCGAAAACAACAGAACTGAATAAATACAATTATCAGCAACATTCAATTATCAATTAGATAATCAGGAATACAGAAATCACAAAACAGCAATATTTAATTATCGATACGATAATTAGAAAACATCAAAATCTAATTATCAACAAAGATAATTAGAAAACACAAATCACAAATCGCAAAACCGCAAATATCTAGTTATCCAACAAATAACTAGAAAACTCAAACTTCATAATCAGCAAACTCTAACTATCAACAGAGGTAGATAGAAAACAACAATTTAATATAATTAACATAATCTAGAATCAATTAGAGACTAGAAAATCTTACAATCAGCAAAATTAGCAATTGCCTAATTATCAAAACGATACTCATAAATCTAAAATCAACAAATATTTAATTATCACAAATGATAATCAAATCTCAAATCAATAAATATTTAATTACCACCAACGGTAATCAAATTTCAAATCAACAAATATTTAATTACCACAAACGGTAATCAAATTTCGAATCAACAAATATTTAATTACCACAAACGGTAATTAGATTTCAAATCAACAAATATTTAATTACCACAAACGGTAATCAATTATCAAATCAACAAATATTTAATTACCACAAACGGTAATCAAATTTCAAATATCTAATTATCACAAACGATAATTAGAAACAACAAATATCCGATTATCAAAAACGATAATCAGAATCAACAAATATCTAATTATCACAAGCGATAATTAGAAACAACAAATATCCGATTATCAAAAACGATAATCAGAATCAACAAATATCTAATTATCACAAGCGATAATTAGAAACAACAAATATCCGATTATCAAAAACGATAATCAGAATCAACAATTATCTAATTATCACAAGCGATAATTAGAAACAACCAATATCCGATTATCAAAAACGATAATCAGAATCAACAAATATCTAATTATCATAAGCGATAATTAGAAACAACAAATATCTGATTATCAAAAACGATAATCAGAATCAACAAATATCTAATTATCACAAGCAATAATTAGAAACAACAAATATCCGATTATCAAAAACGATAATCAGAATCAACAAATATCTAATTATCACAAGCGATAATTAGAAACAACAAATATCCGATTATCAAAAACGATAATCAGAATCAACAATTATCTAATTATCACAAGCGATAATCAAAAATCTCATAACAGCAAATATTTAATTACCGATACGATAATTAAATCTCATAACATCAGATAATTAGAAACAACAAATACCTAGAAATCAATTAAGAAGACTAGAAAATCAACATAAAAGCTTGGATCGATCCCATCAGATGGCGAGTTTTTATTTCGCCGCACGTGCATCTCAGAGTGGCCTAAGCCTCCCAAGTACTCAACATAATTTTGGCGCCCATCAGATTGACCCGAAGGTCCGCAGAGTGACCCGAAGGTCTAGTACTAGTATTTGACCCGAAGGTCCATCAGAGTGGCCCGAAAGCCCAACAAATGACCCGAAGGTCCAACATAGTGGCTCGAAAGCACACAAAACATCAGAATCATCAAAACATCAAATATTTCAATTAACGAGTCCGGAATTAACCGAAATAGCAAACGCACATGTCCCATACCACGTGTTTTACTAAATCGTTTGATTCTCTTCATCGTTTCCTTGAAAGTTCAAAATTGTGTATTTTGTAAAAATACATTTTACATTCTCAAACGGACAAGTCAGGAATTAAGCGAATCAGTAAAAGAAAGGGGTCATAGTCCTCGATTTTGCTGAAACGTTTAAATCGCTTCCTCATTCTTTTGAAAGCGCAAACTGTAAAATTCCTGAAAATAATTTTTATTTATTTTATAAAAATAACAATTCACATTCTCAACTGGACAAGTCCGGAGTTAAGCGAATCAGTAAAAGAAATGGGTCATAGTCCTCGATTTTGCTGAAACGTTTAAGTCGCTTCCTCATTCTTTTGAAAGTGCAAACTGTTAAAAATTTTATAAAACAATTTTTCATTTTTAAAACGATTTTCTAATCACGTGATTAAAGCAACAACATCGGTAGCAATTTCGAAAAGGAAATTGTACTTCTCAAAACATCGTAAAACGAATCTCAGAATCAGCATTGCGGAATAACCGCTTGAAAATCCACTTTTAAAAATTCGACGGTTACTGAAGCCAAAGCGACAGCAATTTTTATACGTCAAAATCTCATCAAAATAATTTACATCAAAATGTAACACCAGTGAATTTTCATTCATAAAAATGTCACAAAACATCGCGCTTCAAAAATTTAGCACCGATGTAAAAATCCCGTTATAAAAATAACGGCAACGAAATACGTTTCATAACCAAGCATCGGTTCAATGTAGAATTAATGCAGTAACGTGCAACTCAAATTTGCACGTACTACAAAATGAACAAAGAAATCATTCGAATATATCTTCAATGAAGATAATTCAAAACAGCAAAATCTAATCAATATATGATTAGCATAAAAGAAAACCAGCCAAAAATCTCAACAAAATCACATAACTGCAATCGTTTCGAATCCTCAATTCGGATTCGAAATTCTCAAAGAAACAAAATAAATACAGCTATGTAAACAACAAATGAAATTCATATCAATTTCATATTTTGATTTTTTTTAAATCAAAAAGATTATTAGTTGTACTCAGCGAAGACAGTTTCACTGTTTCCGCTGCGCACTCTGATAAACAGAACACAATCAATCAAATCATCAGAACACAATTTCACTTTTATTTTTAAATAAAGATATTTAAAAATTTCATCAACATTTCAAAACTTTAGTTTTGACTCAAAGCACAAATAAAACATCGACCAATAGTTGTAACACATGTTCCATCTAAGTTATGTTTTATATTATGTCCATAAACCCCAAGCTCTGATACCAACTGTGACGCCCCACCTCTATGCTCACAATAACAAAGAGTATTAAAGGAAAATGCTGTCTGTTATCACGAAGAATAAGGCTGGATAGGAGCGGCCATCCGTAGTTGGCCTTACACTAGTATTGGTTACCTCGATAGGAGTGGTATATATTTTTCATTTTACATTTCTTATTTATTTACTCCCATCGACATACCCAATTCTAGTATAAAACGAACTACGATGGTTCATAATAGTTTAGGACAATGTATATAATAATAACACAGATAATAAAATGTGGAACACAGATAACAAAAATCTCATATATATATATATATATAACTGATGTCAATTACAATACATTTGACACAATACATATGATACAACTACAACTGTCGACTCTGGAAGTTATATATACAAATACATTATCAACTAATGTACATGAATACATATCAACCTAATCAGTACACTGACTACTACAAAAAGACGCAGACCACTTCAAAAGATATGAAAAGTCTTCGTAGCTCAAACAGCAACCCAAAGCAAGATATCTACAACCTGAAATAACTCGGGTCTGACCCGAGTATTAAATTCAAAAGAAAATAATACATAGGTCAGTCTAATTCAAACTCAGTTATTAATGCACAGAAGCAATAATAATCAAATATCAAATAGACGACAAACACGGAAATCTCGTATATCCAACTCCTCGATAAGAGAATCGGATAACGGCAGATATAACACTAAACAGTGTTAAACAACATATCAGCAGATCCAAATCATCAATAAAGATAGATAAAAAGGTTATCAATGAAGATAATTTTAGAAAACACCAGAATTGCTTAAACAGCACTTAACAACCAAATCTAATTATTAAATAAATAATTAGAAAATCTCAAAGTGGTTAAATAAAACCAAACTCTGTGTGGCTGCAGTACACGCACGCGTGCACTGCCTCCCCACTACAGTACGTGAAATCATCACAATAGTGAATACTAACAGCAATCAAAACCATAGAGGTCAAAGTGAAACCCAAGCCAATAAAACCGCGTAAAAAACAAAAATCTAATTATCGATACGATAATTAGAAAACATATAACCTAATTATCTATAAGATAATTAGATGTCAACAAAATCATCAGCTTAAACCAAATCAGAATACAACTCAAAATATTGAATTGAACCAACAAAACAATTCAAACAATCGAAATATCAATTAAAACTGTCAATTCTGATAGGGCTGCAGTACACGCATGCGTGTACTGCCTCACCACTACAATAATGCTAGTGAAACACAAACCAAAAGAGTGGCATAAACAAAGATATAACATGTATGCACTGTAAAACTTATCAGTGTAAGCTCCAAAAGTATACATATGAAGATTACACTGCAACAGGTCGGGAAACAAGCATATGCAACAACAACAAGTGATGTACACATGAATGCAACTACCCTCGAAAACCAGTGAACAACCATACTACAAGCTACAGATATCCGTGCACATGATCTGGCAACCCAAAATATACAAGACAAATAAGGAGCAACAACAATGATGAACCAGTGCCAACGTCGAACAACTCAAACCAGAAAATACGGCACAAAAGCACAATCATTGGCATAGACAAGTAAATGAACTAGGTCAAGTTCAACAGCAGTTTTCAAGTGACACAAGTCAACAATGTGCCAAGCAAAAATCAATGCCGTGGCCAACTAATAACCAAAGTCCACCGAATACAGTTCAGTATCAAAACAATGATGACCAGAAAACAAATCCACCAATATATGCATACACACATACACATGTACATATGCACATATATACAGAACTTATAAACCAAATGGCACAGACATATGCAAATGTACCAGACTCAAATGCATTCAAGCATGTGCAGACATGCTATCAAACACAATCAACTACACCAGCTGCATGTACACATAAGTGCAGCGGTGCAAACAAGTGCACACTGAACAAACCAGATCAAAAGTGCACCAGAAAGACAAAACAGCAAATGGAACTGCCAATAAAATTGAATACAATGAAACAGAGATGTGCACAGGGAACACAGGTCAGGGAAGCAACCCAAACAAGTGCAGACTCAAGTGATACAATTTCGAACAAAGCTCAACAAGACAACATCACGTCAAGTTGAACAAGACAGAGAAGCAGTAGGTTTGAAATCAATACAACCATGAACTAGCTTGAAACAACATTATCAAAAGCATCAGAGTCAAAGACATTATCAAGTCAGAACATAAGCAAGTGATAAAGTCGAAGTCAACCAAACAAGTTCGAACAAATCCAAAGCCGAGATAGTGATCAAAAAAATAAAGGCAAGGCAAAAATCGAACAGTAAGGACAAGTCAGAAATCATCAACATCAACCAACTCGAACTGTCGAAATAAAGGAATTAACGAGTGAATTAAGATGTGAGTGAAAAATCACTCACTAGTTCAACAAACAACATAACAGATGCCAGCCACAATATCAGTTTTGAGCAAAGATAATTGCAGTGCAAATTCGACTATACATGTATACACACATATAACTGTATATATGAACACATATGAAGTCTCACAAAATAAATAAGCAATGAATTGCGAAATCTAAACAAAGGCGATTTCAAACCACAGTTCAACGCAATACCAAAGTCACAGTCGAAATGAGTTTGAAAATCATGGGACTGCGGTTTCAAATTAAGACGGTGTCATGCCCAAAATACCAACAACTATTTAAAGCAGTGGTGGTCGTGAGATAGCCAAGGGCGAACAAAAACAACATCTTCAAACTCAAATCAAAATCATCAAAGCCGCAAATCAAAAATGAAATCGAACAATTCAAATTTAATCGAAGCCATGTTAACAATAACGAAATTATACGAATTGAAAAGGTCAGAAGAACCACTAAACTCGAATTAGATGTGAGTGAAAGTTTCACTCACCTTAGCCTGACGCGAATCTGAAGTAGCCGTGTTCGAAGACGTCGATCGACAAGCTCACTCGATCGAACTACTTAAAGCCGGCCTCTTCGATTTACCCCAGCCCTAATTGGAGACGAATGAAAAACATTGAGCCGCCACCATTTTTCTTCGTTCGATTTATTTTATTTAGGGTTTCGAATGGAAAAATGGAGGGGTCGGGTTTGCCAAAAGAAAACGAAGAGGGGAACCGGTTATACCCTTCAACATTTATCACAACATTACAAAGAAACGTGGGCTAAATTTCACTTAAAGCCCGAACTATACTTAACAAATTTTTAAACGAATTTTTGATTGGTTAAATGCCAAAAACAATTAGCAATCAAATTAAATCGTCATTTGACTTAATGTTACAAAATCCCAGGGTTGTTACAAGATGAATGCAAAACAAAAATTAAACGTGAACTAAAATGATATTTGTTTTTGTTTTTGGATTTTGAATTTTTTTTATATATAAATGCAAATGCAAGCAACCAACAATGCAAAAATAAAAACAAGGGAAAAATGGCACGATAACAAAGCGTGCAGAATTATTTAGCAATTTTTTTAGCGACGGTTTTTTTCTTTTAAAGCAAGCAAAGGCAGTTATTTTTAGCAAGCGCTTCTGCCACCTATTTCCCGCAACCTGAAAATTAAAAACAAGATATATACAATTTTTTATTTTTTTTAATATATACAGATGGAACTTAAAAAATTTATAACAAAACTAATTAAAACAAGACAATTTTTTTTCTTTTACTATAAGAATGGACTTAAACAAATTTAAACACAACAAAACAAATTTGAATTTTTTTTGAAGGATAAAACAAAACAAAAAGAAAACAAACTCTTTTTTTAAGAGACACAAAACAAAACAACTTGCTTTTTTTAAGAATTAAAAACAAATCCTCTTTTTTAGCCAATAAAGAATTGAAAAAAAACTTAAAACTTAAACTAAAGGAAAAAAGAAAAAAGAAAGACAACTAAAAAAAATTAATTGAAACCAGCCCATTACATTTTTTTTAATTCGGCCCAATACCACAAAGTACTCTCCCTTTTTATCAGTTTACTTGCACGTGAATAAGCTTCTCAATTTAAACTTCGCATCTGTAAACACTCTCTTTCTTTATCAAATTAAACTTCAAATCTTTCTTATAAATTAAATACGTGATTCGAATTTGCTTCCCTTTGAGGGTTTTTGGAGAGGCGATTGGAGGTTGAAGTTCGCTTCGGGCTTGGTTGCGACTTCGGGTTCCAAGATGGGTTGCTCGCGGTCGATTTGGGTATTCGATTGCTGGTGATTGAGTGGCGGAAGAGGATGTATGGGAGGAAGTTGTAGTGAATTTGATTGTTGCGCGGCGTGTTGCAAGGAGTTGCGTGGCTGTAGTTCGATTGGTTTGAGGAGGAGTGTGTTCGAGGTGAGTGGTTTCGGGAGTGGATGTTTGGAGGGGGATGGCTTATGGTCTGTGATGTGCTTTGGCAGAGGTGAAGCTAGGTGTTGGTAAACAAGGATATGGCAGCAAGAAGGGTTTTGATGTGTTGATGTATTGATGATGAATGTTACTGCTGGTCGTAATGGGATATGGCAGTTTGTTCTAGTCGTAATGAGATATGGTAGCAAGAAGGGATATGGCAGCAATAAGGGTTTTGGTGGGGGTATTTGATGTAGTTTGTGTGTAGTTCTGCAGATAATTTGTTGAAGGTATTTGGAGTGTTTGGCCGAGAATGGCAGTTTGATGAATGAAGTTGACAGGCAGAGGGAAGGAAGTTGATCAGTGCAGTTTTTTATGTGGAGTAATGAAGAGAATTATGGTCAGATTGTCAAAAGTGTGAATTGAGAGTGGAATTCTTGTCGAAGTTGTTTTGGGCAGTAGTAGTGGATGGCTTCGGTAGTGGTTGTTGGAGATGTGGAGATTATATGGGGCAGTGAGTGACTGTATGACTGGGAAGTGGTTGTTGGGTTATGATATTACTGTGATATGAAGAGGAATATGCACTGGTTGAAGTGATGGTATGGAGAGGTGAATGATATGAGCAGGTGAATTGGAGTAGTGGGCATAGGCAGTTATGAAGTTTCAGGGGGATTGAGTGGTTTGAACTATGAGTGGCAATGGTTTGAACTGTGGTATATGCAATAACCAGAGGTGGTATATGAATGGAAATGTATAGGGTATGGTAGCAAATGACACAATGATATATGAAGGAAATGCACAGTGATGTTTGTAGAAGGGAAAAAAATGAAAATTGTAACTTGAAAATGAAATAAAAGTTTTTTTATGTATGTTTTTGTGTGTTTATTTTATAAAATATGCAAATGCAAATGGACAAACAACAATTGCAAACAAGAACACAAACAAATTTATTTATTTATTTTTAAATGAAAACAAACACACCAAATAAACACACAATAATCAAACAAAAAATAATTCAAAGAATAGAAAATAAAATCAAAACAGCATCCCCAGCAACGGCGTCAAAAACTTGTTTGACGACAAATTTTCTATCGAGTTAGAAAATCGCCGATAAATTTCAAATTAAAATTTTCCACAAGTGCACGGCGTACAAAAGTTAGTACATGGCGAGTACGGGTCGATCCGTAGAGAATTGTTAGATTTTAAAAATCAATTCAATCAAATTATACCAAATGGAGAGGAAACTGTTAACTATAAGCAAAATGAAGCTAAAACTAGAATTAAAATGAGATTAAAAACTATGAGATTAGAGAACAATTTAGAGGCAAATCCACTCTCATAAGTATGGTTTATTTATGTTATTAATTAATATAACTTAAACCATCAAACTATAATACAACAATTAAACCACTTATAAATTCTCATGAAAATGAAGCCAAAGCAAAAGCTATTTTAAGTATGATCTATTTACTATTGTAATTAGTAATATAGATCATCAAATTTTGTTTTTACTTCAATTTCAAAATCAAAAATCAATTAGCAAATGATGATGTAAATTGTGTTTATGTTGAATAAGAATAGCTCATTTGCAAAAGTAACATAAGCTATCAAACCCACTTGTAGAAACTTACATCAAAATCACTTTCATGAAGTACAAATAAAAGAGATCATAAATCATAAAAATGTTGAAATTACATAAAGTTAGAGAGCTTCATTACCCCTAAATCAAAGGGGTTTAGCTACTCATTTGTGTTATCAAATCAACACTTATAAATTTCAACATTAAAAAGGAAAGAAATGGAAACTAAGCAAAGGAAGAAAGAGATATTAACTTCTAACTACTTGCATAAAAAACAAAGCTACACTACTTGGATGAATGTAAATCTAATCTATTAACAAAGAAAAGAGAAGAGCGTAGAAATAAGCATAAGCATAAAAGTAAATAAAAACAAGTAGAAAAGAGAAGAGAAAGAGGCTAGGAAGCCATTTTTATTTCATGAAACATAGAGCTTACAACTTGCATTTTAATTTCCTAACTAATTTAAGAGAGTAGAAGATATTTACATGTACATAAGAGGGCTATTTATACATGCATAAAACCCTAATTTAAATTTTAGGGTGCTTCCCAAAATGCCCTTTAGGAAGTGTGGCCATCAAGTAACCATTAGCCACTAATTAATCCATCATTAAATGGGCATGAAGCTTTAACCTCCACTTAGTTGTCCATTAGCTTCTAATTGTTGATTTAAGTAAGTGGGTGGGGTCCTCCATGATCATGAGCTTGAATTATTTCCATCATCCATCCTTTGTATTCATTTGTGCATGCATGTACCTTCATAAAACCCTCTTTCGTATGCATTCAAATTCCTATAAAAATTATGAAAAATGTCCAAGTAAAAAGTTCCAAATTAACACATTACACAAAAATGACTATTTTGCCCCTGTATGTAGATGAATATATGATGATTTGAAAATAATTGAATTTTTGTTTAAACATGTTAAAATGCCCAAATATGAAATTTATTTAAATAAAAATAGATAAAATATGGATGCAAATATATGCACATTTACATGTACATCACCCTCTCACATGTATGTATCCAAGCCTGTATATCAGCAACAGCCTCAAACCCTGATATGGATTCCTGCTAAGGCTATGGAAATCCGGCATAGCTTTGGAAGGTCTAAAGCTGATGGAACAATAAATACTGGTGCCCTAAGGGCTACACCACCTCCAATACCTACCGTAGCTGCTGTATTATCCGCGGACGATGGAACATCCCATACGGTAGTCAAATAGTCTCTGAACCACACATGAATCTCTGTATGCATATCCATAGTCACTCGTGTACCCAGTCTGCTCATACTAATAGCCTGAAATGAAGATACTTTAGAAACTTGTGATAGAAATAAATCAAAGCTCAAAAGACAATTGGTGTATGTAGTATAATATAGTATAAAAATACAACTACGCTCCCTCAACTTATCTCCTTCTACTAGGTTGCTTAACTTAAACTGGTCTACTTGGTCCTGACCGTTGAGCCTAAGCTCCGATACCAAATGTAACAGCTTGACCTTTGTAATGTTAGTACCTAAGGATTTGGTTTTGATGATAACAACTTTAGGAAATCATATAAAATATAAATACTAATGTTTTATCAAGGTATACAGTATACAGTGCAGGATATTAGATAGGTGTTGATATAAGAAGACTGTACAGTATCAAGTAAAGATCGAAGAGTCAAAGATGTTGACATAGAGACTCAAGAATGAAGACTCATGAGTATACAAGAGTTCAAGATTTCAAGATATTCCAGAAAAGTTATAGAGTCTAGAGTGTTTGTTAAAATTCAGATAACACTTGATCTCTCTCTCTCTCTATCTTAAGTTTTAAAATAGTTTTAAAATGTTTTGGTTTTTAAATATTCTTTTCAAAATGGCTTTTAATAGTTTTTAAAATTCTTATACTTATTAACTTAGTTTTTAATATTTTACCAAGTTATTGTTTTTATTAAATTTTGATTTACATTAGTTTATTTTTCAAATATATAGTATTACTTAAGTTGTATTATGATTATAATGTATATATAATATATTTAAACATACTTACAAAGTATAAAATTATTTCACAAAACAATACATTTTCAAAATAATATTTTAAAGTGTTTTTCAAAATTATAAAGATTATGTCGACATACTCTAACCCTATATGTCAACATACTAGCCGTGAATTTCAATTTTCAAAAGAAGTGTCTATTCGTCGTATCTCTTCACGAATAGACATAACCGTTATTCCTCTATAAATACCCTTATTTCCAACGAGTTTTTCAATCACTTTTCATTGTTCTTCTCTCCTCCTTCTTCTCTCTCATTTTCTAAAATAAATTATAACCATACTTTGTCGAATTTCAACCAGAATCAAACTCAATTCCCGTTAGTTTGATTCTCTATCATTTGCTCTCTGATTTCTATCATCTCACTCACTCCAATGAAGATCTAAGTGCTATTCAAGAATTATAGGATCATTTGTAATCAAAATTGAAGTTCTGAGTTTGTAAATCTCTATCAAATTAAAACGATATACTTATGGGTGTGATTGTAACCCGTGAAATCAATTAGGTGTCCTTAGTAGCCCGTAAATCTAGTGGGTGTGCTTGTAGCCCGAAAATCAAGCGGCTCTACCTAGAGGCTAGGATTTTGGAGGGTGTGTCTCGTATGCTTGAAATCGAGATTGTATTTTCATTTACTAGTTGAAAATAAATACGTACAAGGAATTGTACGGGACTGGATGTAGGGCAACTCCAAACCAGTATAAAATCCTGACGTGTTCTTTCCTTTACTTTTACTGCATTTACTGTTAATCTATGTTTTGATTCTGTGATTGTTAATCTCATTATTCTAAGTATAATTTCAAAAGATTCCAAAAAGATTCATATAAATTAGAAAACACTATTCACCCTCCTTCTAGTATTAATTTAGCCTTAAGATCCCTATTCCGCAATCTTACATTTGGTAGCATTGGTTTACAAAGTATTCATAAACTATTTTTGAAAAGTTTTAATGCCTTTCTTTAATGATATTTTTAACACTATTTTCGAAAGGATAATTTGTAAAACTGCCTTTACAATGTTTTATAGATTTGCATCTATTCATTATGAAAAGTCACGTGATCTACTAAAAAGGAATAAATTGCAGGAATAGATGTATTACATGGCTTTTGATGAATAAACATCTGATAATCAGACACAAAAACCAAAAAGGATAAATGGATATTGGATAGTGGTTGTTCAAGACACATGACTGGAAATCCAAAGATTTTGAAAGATATAGTTTACAAAGATGGAGGATCAGTTAATTTTGGTGATAATTCTAAAGGATATGTGATTGGCATCGGCAATGTCGGTAATTCTAAAACTCCTACTATTTCCAATGTTTTGTTACTTAGGCATTTAAAACATAATCTATTAAGTATTAGCTAGTTGTGTGACAAAGGTTTTAAAATTAAATTCGTAAAAGATAAATGTCATACTGAAGATAATGAGTCAAACATTATCTTTGAAGGTATTAGGAAACAAAACATTTATATATTAGGTATGAAAATCTCAAATAGTAACTTATGTCTTTTTGCTGAAGCAAGCAACCCTTGGATTTGGCATAAAAGATTTGGGCATTTGAATTTCAAACTTATTTCTAAAATTGCTAAAAATGATTTAGTTAGAGATCTTCCCAAAATGAACTTCAAAGTTAATAATCTATGCGATGCATGGTAATTAGGTAAACTTCGAAAAAGTTCATTTAAATCAAATGATATGATTTCTACTTCTCATCCCCTTGAACTTCTTCACTTAGATCTTTTTGGTCCCTCCCAAATACAATCTATAAATCATCGTAGATATGTGTTTATAATCGTAGATGACTATTTTAGGTTTACATGGATGATTCTCTTAAAACTTAAAAGTGATGCTTTTGAAATATTTAAAATCTTTGTTAAAAGAACTCAAAATCAAATGTCTAGAAAAATAAAAAATATCCAAAGTGATCATGGTGGAGAATTCGAAAATGAAAATTTTGAGAATTTTTGTAATAAGAAAGGTGTAACCCCTATTTTTTATTTTGAAGAACACCACAACAAAATGGAGTAGTAGAACGTAAAAATAGAACGATTTAAGAGTGCGCTAGAACTATGCTAAATGATAGTAATTTACCTAAGAATTTTCGGACCGTGACTTATATAATAAATAAAATTTTAGTAAGATCATTAACTAAGGAAACCCTTTACGAACTATTTTATAATAAGAAACCTAAAGTATCATATTTTAGAGTTTTTGGTAGTAAATGTTTTATTTCAAATACTAAAGATAATTTAGATAAATTTGATGCTAGATCAGATAAAAGAATTTTTATTGGATATTCAAATAGAAGTAAAGTTTATAGAGTTTTTAATACTAGAACTAATACTATTGAAGAGGCACTACATGTCTCATTTGATGAAAATTTCAAAATTCATAATCAAAATATTGACGAAGAAGAAAACATTGATAATGAAATTGAAGGTAATGAGAACACTGAAACTTATAATAATAATGAAAATTTATATCCAAATAAAAGAACTAGATACTTAAGTGATCATCCTATAGAAAATGTACTTGGTAATATTGAATATGTTGTTAAAACTAGAAATCAATTAAACGAAATAGGTAATGTAGCTTTTGTTTCAACCATTGAACCTAAAAATCCAAAGAAATCATCAACTGATGATTCATGGATTCTTACTATACAAGAAGAATTGAGTCAGTTCACTACAAATGATATATGGGAATTAGTCCCAATACCCGAGGATAAGTCTATTATAGGCACTAAATGGGTATATAGGAATAAAATGAATGGACAAGGGGAGGTCATAAAAAATAAAGCTCGATTAGTTGCACAAGGTTATTGTCAAGAGAAGGGTATAGACTTTGATGAAACATTTGCACATGTAGCAAGATTAAAGGCTATAGAATCTTACGTGCTTTCGCTAACCATAATAATTTCAAATTATATCAAGTGGATGTTAAAAGTGCATTTTTAAATGGATTCATTAAAGAAGATATATATGTAGAACAACCCCCACTTTTCGAAGATGAAAAATTACCAAATCATGTTTACAAATTAAAGAAAGCTTTATATGGTCCAAAACCGACTCCCAAAGCTTGGTATGGTAAGCTTAAATCCTATTTATTACAATCAAATTTTGCGATAAGCAAAGTAGTTAGTACTCTCTTTATTAAAAGAAATAAAAACGATATCCAATTAATACAAATATATGTAGATGATATTATTTTTGGATCTACTAACGAAAATCTAAATAAATAATTTTCAGAATTAATGACTAAGGAATTTGAAATGAGTAATATGGGAGAACTAAACTATTTTATAGGATTACAAATTAACAACTGAGTAATGGAATTTTTATTAGTCAAGAAAAATATGCTAAAGATTTAGTTAAAAAATTTGGTATGGCAAATACCAGCGGTAAACCAACTCCTCTGGCAACTAATAAAATTTAAAAAAAAAGGAAACTCAAAAGACATAGATAAAAAACTATACAGAAGAATGATTGTGTAACAATCCTGGCTTTGGAGATTACCTGTTAATATTAAATTAAAATATAATTGAAAATTTTAAATTGTTTATTTGGAATAAACAATGGATTTTTGTAAATAAAATGGGAAAAATAAAGTTGAAAATGTATTTTGTTTATTTGGGTATAAATATATGATTAAACATTGATTGGATAAGTATTTGGCTTAAATAAATTGAAATATTGGGTAATTATTAGTTTGGAGCTAATAAATTAAATAGGTGATGTATTTCAACATTCAATTGTTGAAATAAATTTAAATTGATGGAAATAAAGTTTTAAAAACTTTATTTTGAGAATTTGAGTAGAGAATAATCAATTTATAATTTTATTTGGGTAAACATAACAATATTGAAAAATATTGTCAATATTAATCTTTTATGGATTTAAAAAGGAGAAATATGAAGAAAATATAAATTTTATTAGTATAAGAGATGAAATATTGTTCGAAAATAATATTTTGATGATTAGAAATAGTTAAAATGATTTATTGTAATATATTTGACAAGAAAACAATTTTTATACAAATTGTTGTGTTAAAAAATAGGGTAAATGATCTAATATTGATAAAAATAACGTTTCATTCATAAAAATAACTTTTTATTGTTAAAATAAATTTTATTTTGTTCAAATAGCAATTTCATTTTCACACAAATGGTTGTACACATTTTATTTGACTTTAAAATGAAGAAAAGTGTGCATATAGTAATAATATAGGTTAAAATATGTACATTCCTTTGTAATTTTCTCTAAGTATTTTAGGTTGGGCTTATAGGGTAAGGTTTGAATCCAAAACCCAACATCTGATGAGAGAAAAACTAACAGTACATTTTTCTTTTTCTTTTACTTCTTCTTCTCAAAAGCTTATACAGTAAATAGAAATAAAAAAAACAACGGCCTCCTCAAACAAAAATTATATTTTCAATCAATTTGCTGCAAATTCAAGAAGTAAATCAACCAAATAAAGATTAGAGAAGGTTATTTGAAGTTGTTTCTTCCTCAAAGCTTCAATCTTCTAGCTACAAATCTGAGCTTTGCCCCACAAAATCACAATGTGAGTATCAAAACTCACATTTTCTAGCTTTGATTGAGTTTTCAATTTAAGAAATCTCAATTTTGTTTGTTGCATGTTCATTAGTAAATTGTTGTCATTATATTGTGCATAACTTTTTTGTTTCTGAACCGAATTTGATGATTTTAGATGTTCTGGAAAGCTTAGGTTATTAGCTACATGTTTCATGTTTTGTGATTTCTAAAATTTTGATGTTTGGTTGCTTAAATTATGCTTGTTTTTTGCTATCCCGAGAGCAAATTGATAGCAAAAACAATCATAGGCCTAAGAAGTATTTTAGCCATAAGTTACCCGTTTCTTATCCGATTTAGGTCAAATTATTTTTACTGGAAACTATATTCAATAAGGAATAGTTTGTCTTCAGATTAAATTTTGATATTTTACCATTTGATTGACCTGAAATAGATTTTAAAATAGAAGTATAGTTCTGTCTTTGACATAATTTTCTGAGTTTGAATTGGAAATTGTTTGAGCTATATATTTCTCGTTTTTGATCGGAATTTGATAATTTTGGATGTTCTGAAAAGCCCAAATTATGCACTACAACTTTCATGTATTAAGTTTTCTGTAATTTTTAAGTTAGCTATGTCATAATTGAATTTTTATACTGCTATCCCGAGAGCAAAACTAATATTTGCTCTATGTTTGAAACTGAAACGAAATTGGGCATAACTTCTTCGTTTCTTATCCGAATTTGATAATTTTGGATGTTACGAAAAGAAAAAATTATGTACTACAAGTTTTATGTTTTGAGTTTTATTAAATATTGATGTTAGTCTGGTTAAAATTGTGTTTGATTGTTGCTATCCCGAGACCAAAATGATAGAGGTACTGCAATTAAGACCCCTGAACTATTTTTATCATAACTTTTTCATTTCTTATCCAAGTTCAATGACCTTAGATGTTGCGGAAAGCTTAACCTTTGTACTAAAAGTTTCATGTTTTGTGTTTCTTGAAATTTTGATGTTTGCATGGTCAAAACTGTGTTTGTTTGTCGCTGTTTCGAGAGCAAAATGACAGCAATAACAATTATTGACCTGAGGAGTGTATTAGCTTATTTCTGCTCTCGTTCTTATTCGATTTTGATGATTGTTTTTGAGATGTTTTGAGAGCTGTGACGCCTATCAATAGGCTAGCTATATTTGAAGAATTTGAAATTCAAATCTGAATAGATTTGAATCGATTTTGAGTTAAATTTGAATTGAATTCGTATTAAACTCAAGTTATCGGTCTTGAGTAATCTTTCTTGTTTGTCATTGTTTTCGAGCATGGTTTTCACTAAATCATTTTTGAAGTGATTTTTTTTGAAATAAATGGAAATTTAAAATTATTATTATATAGTATTTTAAAATTATTTTTTCTAATATAAAATCTATTTATTTCCTATAATAAAGGAATTTCAAATATTGGTTTTATTAATTTTTTTGGGAAAAAGTTTTAGAAGCTTGTTTTCTCTAGTAAACTATTTTATATATAAAATATACACTTTTACACTATTCGAACGTATGAGAAAGAGAATTAAACGATTTAGTAAAACATGTGGCATGAGACATGTGCGTTTACTTTATCGGTTAATTCCAGACTTGTACGATCGAAGCTATTTGAGATTAATGATTCTGAGATGTTTTACCATTTTATGGCATATTTTGAGTTTAATAATTCATATTTATTGGAATTATTTAAGATGGCCAAGATTTGGCAAGTATTATGGTTTGAGATCTCCTATGTAGGAGTATGGTCGATGTGAACCATCACGATGTTTTATTTACTTGCCAACGATATAAGGCAAGTCTTGAGTATATGATTTCATATTTTAAGATTTATGGTTTATGAGGAACCATCACGATGTTTTCACTTATGGAGGAGGTGAGACAAGTTACGATGCCATTTAATACTTATAGATGAGACGGGACGAGTATGGTGTCTCTTTATCACTTGCCAATCAGACGAGGCGAGATATGTTTTTTTTTGAGTTTTATGATGTTCCTAGTGTGGCCTCGACTAGCGGCTAGTTAACCGCTAAGTGCGAACGTGTGGTATGGGACACACGTTAACACTTTTCGGGTTCCTATCCGTGAGTTTGTGACACATTCGCGATGTTTACCTAGCAGAACTGCTTTGAGAGGTGTTAGCGACCTTGTTATGAGGACGAACTGCTTTGGGAGGTGTTAGCGACCTTGTTAGCGCTGACAAAATGGCTTGGAAAGGTGTCAGCGACCTTGTCGTGAGGACGAATTGCTTTGGGAGGTGTTAGCGACCTTGTCTAAGGCTTCGGCCATCCGAGTTTAGCATGTGCAGCATTGCTTCGGCATTGTAATCAGGGATCTGGCCAATCCGGGTTTTTTGAGTTTTGAGTTCGCTATTTTTGGCGCATTAGTGTTAAAGATTTTCTGAGTTTTGAACATGCATCGAATTCTTTATTGAGTTTGAGATCTTATGAGTTTGAATTCGTATCGAGTTCCATGAGCTTTTAAGATTAAGATGTATGTGTGAGATTTAGCCGTCTTGGCTTACTTATGAGTTTGAGATCTCACATTCTTATGGAGTTATCTTGTGTTGCTTTCATGACTTCTATTTGTGATTGAGATGAGTTTTCTCCTTTTGGAGTAATGGTTCATCGAACCATTTTAATTTTGCTTGATTTTTATATGAGTTGATTTGAGTTCATTATGGGTTATCACCGATGATATGAGGCACTTGTGTTTTATTTGAGTATTGAGTTTGAGTTACCTCTTTCGAGGTATTTAGTCACTTAGGTAGCGTTTGTTACTTAAGTATTGAGCTATGAGTTATCTAATCTTTCTCCTCATTCGAGAAGAAGTATCACTATATCCATTCTACTTCATATTATCGATATTGACTGATTTGTGTAGCTAGACTAACCCGTGTATTTATACTCAGGTCAAACCGAGTTGTTTCAGGTATCATCTATTGGGCTTAGCTTGAAGTTGATGTTGGACATTAGCTTATCTATCGCTTGATTGGTTTATTTCTTCCGCATACTCTGATGTATTTACATTTAATTCGATGTATATGGTGTGGTCGAGTACCACCTTTATTGTATTCATATTGTATCGTACTAAACATGTATTAGTGTATATGTATATATATGATGTCGATTACTGTTCTGTGATGTGCTTTACATTTAGTTATTGTATTTTGTTCTGATAGATCCGTTAGCCACCTATAGTTTTGGATTAAGCATTTATTGGGTATGTCGATCCACTTTAGTTGAAAAGAAAAATTATATTGCATTTATCGACGTATTCGGTAGATGTTTAAGACAAATTATAGATGGTCGCCCTTAACCAGCCCTATTCTCCGCTTTAGTAAACAGAATTTCTTGTTAATTCTCTTTGCTAAGGTGGGTCTCGGGGTGGGGCGTTACAGATTGGATCACTATTCTGTATAACTGCTAGTAGACCTGATATAATGCATAGTATTTGTCTCTGTGCAAGATATCAATCTCAACCTAAAGAAACTCATTTAAAATCTGTAAAACGAATTTTAAGATATGCTAATAACACATTAGACTATGGACTCTTTTATCCAAAAGATGATTCATTTGAATTAATTTCATATAGTGATGCCGATTATGCCGGTTGTAAATCAGATCGAAAAAGTACAAGTGGAACTTGTTACTTTTTGGGACACTCTCTGGTTTTCTGGTTTAGTAAAAAGCAAAATATTGTCTATCTTCCTATGATAGAATCTATTTCAGCAGCACTAGCCAATTCACAAGTTATCTATATGCAACAAACTCTAAGAGATTTTGGTTTAAATTTTACTAAATCACAAATATACTACGATAATACGAGTGCGATTGATCTGTTTACAAATCCAACTCATCATGCTAAAACTAAACATATTGATATAAGACTTCATTTCTAAGAGATAATGTAAACAAAGAAGTTATATCACTTGAATTTATAAACACTAAAAATTTAGCTGATATTTTGACGAAACCATTGAATCAAACATCCTTTACTAAGTTAAGAAGAGAATTAGGTATTTGTTCGCTATCGAAAATTAAAAAAATTATAACATAAATTTACGTAATTAATAAGAAAAGTAAAATAAACAAAATTTTCCGATGTATGTCGACATACACGACCACTATATGTCGACATATAACGGCAAAATTCATTTTTTAACCTCTAAAATTTAACTTGGTGGTTATATAAACACCAAATTCGACTTTCTTCTTCATTTTTTTCCTTTTAACTATTCTTAACTTCTGAAATAAATAAATCATGGCATCCTCTTCAAATCCAAACCATAACTCAACATTTTCCTACCATTCTCCTACCCCCAGACCCTTCCAAAACACTACTATGGCAAAAGTTATCAAATTGGAGGAAGATATGAAGAATGTTCTGGAGATGTTGATTGAAATTCAAGTTGTACAACTTCGTATGCCAAAGGAACAAGAAAAATCTATTGGATAACCCTACGAATCTAATAATTATTGAAAATGATTTCGTGAATTTAGCCATTCATAATCCTCTTAAAAGCAGCGAGGAGAGGAAGAGGAATAAGAAGAAGAGGAAAACTATATGGAGGAGGATGAAGAGGTTCAATGCGTTGGGGAAGTTTGTTACGACCAAGATGGAAATCTCAACAAACAATAGGGAAACTTTTTTCTTTTATATCCTCATTGTCCCATTCATAAGTCTCCTATCATTGAGAATTCTCGTTAGAATAGGACTTCTTCTTCGTTTAATTTAAGAATAGTATGTATTTAAACTTTAATTTGACTTTATTATGTGTATTGATTAGGTGGTTTGTAAATATGATAATTGAACGAATATGTAGTATGGTTTGGTTACTATTAATGATTTGTGCTTCACTTATCATTTCTTATATATCATTCTTGTCATTTTTCATTTCATGATCATATCACTTAACATTTCTATATATATTTATATCATTATAAGTATATAGTGTTTATTTAAAAGGGAGTTAGAATTAGTATTAAGAGTCAGGGTTAAAATTATAGTTATAGTCGGTTATTTTTAACTGATGCCAAAAGGAAAGAAATATATATAACACTAGGCATAAATTAAGGGGGAGTTTTATATGGAATAGATTAAGGGGGAATTATATTATATTTTATATACAAAGTTGTCGTCATCAAGGGGAAGATTGTTAGTACCTAAGGATTTGGTTTTGATGACAACAACTTTAGGAAATCATATAAAATATAAATACTAATGTTTTATCAAGGTATATAGTATATGGTGCAGGATATTAGACAGGTGTTGATATAAGAAGATTGTACAGTATCAAGTAAAGATTAAAGAGTTAAAGATGTTGATATAGAGACTCATGAGTATTCAAAAGTTCAAGATTCCAAGATATTCCAAATAAGTTACAGAGTCTAGAATGTTTGTTAAAATTCTGATAGCACTTGATCTCTCTCTCTATTTTCAGTTTTAAAATAGTTTTAAAATGTTTTGGTTTTTAAATATTCTTTTCAAAATAGCTTTTAATAGTTTTTAAAATTCTTATACTTATTATTTTAGTTTTTAATATTTTACCAAGTTATTGTTTTTATTAAATTTTGATTTATATTAGTTTATTTTTCAAAATTCTTATCATATAGTTTTAGATAAGTTTTATTATGATTATAATGTATGTATATATATATATATATTATATTGCCATTAGTTTGATTCTCTGTTATTTGCTCTCTGATTTCTATCATCTCTCTCACTCCAATCGAGATCTAAGTGCTATTCAAGGATTATAGGATCATTTGTAATCAAGATTGAAGTTCTGAGTTTGTAAATCTCTATAAAATTAAATCGATATACTTGTGAGTGTGATTGTAGATCGTGAAATCAATTGGGTGTGATTGTAGCCCGTGAAATCAATTGGGTGTGCTTAGTAGCCTATAAATCTAGTAGGTGTGCTTGTAGTCCGGAAATCAAGCGGCCCTACCCAGAGGCCGGGATTCTGGAGGGTGTGTCTCGTAGCCTTGAAATCGAGATTGTATTTGCATTTACTAGTTGAAAAGAAATACGTACAAGGAATTGTACGGGCCTGGATGTAGGACAACTCCGAACTAGTATAAAATCCTGGTGTGTTCTTTCCTTTTATTGCATTTACTGTTAATCTATGTTTTGATTCTGTGATTGTTTCTTTGATTATTAATCTCATTATTCTAAGTATAATTTCAAAATATTTCAAAAATATTCATATAAATTAGAAAATATTATTCATCCCTCTCTAGTGTTAATTTAGCGTTAAGTTCCCTATTTCGCAATCTTACACGTAATACCTTAAATCAACATCGAATGACAACATCTGACTCTGGGATACCACAAAAGACAGTCTATCGAGGTAAATTAAAACAAAACGCCATAACCAAGGCATATTGATAGTATCACACAATGGAATGATTACATATGATATACTGAATATATGTAACGAACCGTATTTTCAACCCTCGAAAATCGACACTAATACATCCACTATATCACATGTCGAACATTCAAGTGCCAGAAATACCGATTTGTTAGGATGAAAGAAGAAGGTAGAAGATAGAAGAAGACTAACAACACAGAATCTCACAACATAGCGAATAATATATAATACACTGATGATCTTTACAAAAAGGAAACATCTTCATTCATATAACATCAGAGTACACAAGACTAATCCTAAATTTGGACGGTTATAGAAACCTGTCCTTACATTCACAGACATATATACTCTATAATACAACAGAAGAAAAATAAACATGAATACGTCTTGACCATCCAGCTCCTCTCCAACTTCAAAGTATTCAACTAAACCTAGGAAAACATGCTCGGTCTGACCCAAGCATTACATAGAATAACGCCCGGGTCAGTTTGGTAAACCAACGTGAGTAAAACTCGATAACAAGTAACAACCAAACTGATTTCTACATTTTAAAACCTTTCAAACAAGAGGTATCTCGTAAGACCACACCGCACATAAAAACGGATGGGTTTTTACATTACGATAACCAAAACATTTTATATCAAAATCCAGTGATATTATCATAGTGTCTAGGTTTAAAGTAAATAGATAAAATAGCTGAAATGCTTGCTCTCACATTCCAACATACTAGGCTCTACAATCAAAACCGAAAGGCACGTATTGGAGATTGGATCCCAACAATGGCAAGGTAAGGGACTACCTTTTGATGATACGCCTCTAGAAAATGCACTGATGCTAACACAGAACCAGCTGCCCCTTTAACATGGCAGTCAGGATTACCTCACCCCCTTGACATCGAGGCCTTATACTACCACAGTGTTTGCACGCAAACCAACTCTGAAAGTGACATCTAGAATGGGTTGACCTCTCCTAATGGTAGTTAACCACATAGCTCTGCTGTATGCTCTGCTTTTTCCATTCCTCCCGGTTGTGAGATTTGAGGCTACGCTTTACCTTTATGAATAGAAATCCATCTTGGAATGCTAACACTGCCCTCTAGGCAGTAATGCAGTGCCAGCATTCATCCATACAAGTTGTCCAAGATAAGGACAAACCGAAGGCACTACTTCTACTACATCCATTTTGGAACCACCCTCAGGATTAGTAGCAAACAGCCATTGTCTTCATTCCGAAATGCTTGAGTTGGATCGAAGTGGTTTTTAGATAGCATATCCGATCCTGGTATCTTCGAAACAACTTTCAATATTTTCGGTAAACTCAACCCCGGTTCTTTAGGAAATAAACAGGCAAATGACAAGAGCAGAGTTCACCTCCTAACCGTTTGTGGACGAATTTCCTTATCATTCGTCCTGGAAGAACGAAACGAGTTTATATGTACAGTATAGGACCTTCGACGGTAACTGTACCATATAATTCTCGTGTTTCTCCTAGATATTTCCAAAGTTACGTTTTGTCTAAATTTGATAGTTGGTTATTTAACTATCAAATAAACAAACATCCAATCATGATTTAATTTCATATGGGATTCACTAAGCCTTTATTAACTCTCTTTAATTAATAAAACCACTTTATACAACCTGATCACAAGATCTTTTCAAAACACTATTCCTAAACCCCTTACATTTCCTTTTATACTTGGGAAATATTTATATACTTATCTCAATGTTAAAATTATATTACCAAAACATTTTACTTTTCATGCCTTTAAAAAAAATCATATACTTATCTTATCAGTATAAGTATATTTAAAAACTTTTCAAAGTTTTTTCTTTCCAAATCCTATATTAAATAACCAAACATTTCTTCCAAATAAAACATTCCGCGTGTCCTTTATCAAAAATTTCCTTTTTAAAAGCTCATATCATATTTCAATTAACTTATAACTTTCAAAATAAAGTTATAACCCCCTTTTATAAACCTTTAAGTTAATTTATAAACCTCTTTCCAAATCTCTAAAATGATTTATAAACCTTTTTCCTATTTTTAAAACTCTTTATATAAACCTTTCTATACTCCTTTATAAATATCATTTACAAAACATCATTTGTAAAACACCTAATAACCCTTTTCGATAGTAAAACCCCTTTCTATACATAAGTTATCATTTATAAATACCTTTATAAGAATTATATAACTTGAAAAACCATTTATATACCCTTAGTCTCAAATTGATTAAAGAATTTAAATAAATTCAAAATCATACTTTATAAATTCCAACTGAGGATTAGCAGTCCCAATGATAATGATTTAAGTTGCCATTTTATTTTAATTTAATTCCAATGCACTTATTAATTATTTACATAGGCCAACATATATGTAAATCCAACCAATTATTAATCAGAGAATAACATGTCAATATAACTCAACTAGCATATACATGTCTAAACAACATAATAGCAGGATGGTGATTTGTCCTACTAAATAGATGTCCAAAGCAATTTAATCAATTAATAACAGAACGGAGATTTATTCTGCTAAACACATGTCCAAACAGTCCAAACAATTACCCAATAGCAGAACGGCGTTTTATTCTGCTAATGAATGTCCATACAACACAAACAATCACATTCTAACCTATTCACAGTTGTTTGTTTATTTAATATCATGGACAAGAGATCCTTTGGTTGAAATCAAACCACTTAGAAAAGAACCCAACTTAAATCATAACCGATACAGTTTAAAATAACTTTTAATAATTAAATCATAATTTAATATAAATTAAAGTTTAATTAAATCTTAAATAATCAAAATCAAATCATAGTTATGTCTTAATTAATTAAAAGTAAATTAATAATTAAACTTTAAACAAATAAACATTTACTTATAATTAATCCCTAATTAAGTAAT
This sequence comes from Allium fistulosum, assembly GCA_030737815.1. Taxonomy (NCBI): domain Eukaryota; kingdom Viridiplantae; phylum Streptophyta; class Magnoliopsida; order Asparagales; family Amaryllidaceae; genus Allium; species Allium fistulosum. The sequence goes on from CM060906.1 coordinate 1,065,580,134, forward strand.
AATTAAGTAAATAATTAATCTTTTATTAAATAATAATTAATTAAATAATTCAAATTTAATTAAATTATAATTAAAATATTTCAACTTGATTAAATAAAAATAATTACCCTTTTTAACTTAATTAATCATTAATTAAAACTTCTTAATAACTTACTTAATTATCACTAATTAGTCACTAATTACTTAACCCAATTACTGATTAAATAATAAATAATTGTCCTTAATTAATAAATTAATTAATCATTAAACATACTTAATAAAGTTATAATTAACTTATGTGTTTCTAATTACGTTTGAAAATAGGTTTTTAAATAATTTTTAAAGGAAAACTTTAAAGTTAGAAATCAAACTTTCCCGAACTGCATCCACAACAACTATCGCTATGGACGCAATAACTTAGAATTACTTCTCTAAGTTACCATCTAAAATTTTAACCTTACTTTGGATTACTTTTAATACATAAAAGAAAAGGTTTTTGAAAACCTTAACTCGAGTTAGAATTTAAACAAAACATTTACTAACTCAAAACTAGTAAATGATTAGATTTTCAAAATGGTACTCGAGTCCCTTACTAATAACTCAAGTTCCTATCTTGCATACCATTCAACCATAATCCAAGAATATATGAAAGATACCAAATCACATCATCATCATATTGTAGTAAAATCACCACATTCATATCCAAACACATCATCAATCTCAAATCAAATGCTAAACTACAAGTTAGCACATACACAAAACATCCAATCCATATCATAATCCAAACACAACATCACACACACACACACACACACACACACACATATATATATATAACCATATAACTAACAAATATATAAAGGTAAGAACTTTCCCAGAAAGTTAAGAATTTACTCACTGTTACCCCACCTTTTGGACAAGGCCGGGATATCAACAAATTGGCTAAAAAGGATGGATTTCAGGATTGGAGATTGATTGGAAACAAGGCTATGATCGATAAAGTCAAAATTGTACCAAACTTCAATCAAGGTGAGATTGATTGGGAATGAAAAACAAGGTTTGGTGAGGCTACACTTCGAATTTTAGGTCAATCGGAGTTCGTATGCTCAAGTTATGGATGGATCAATATTCATGGAAAACTAGTTCTTATCAATACTTTCGTATCGATGAAAATGGACATGGAGAGCGTACTTCGGATCGATGCTTTCGTATCGATCGAGATGGATATGGATATGGGTAACACACTTTTCACCTTGCTTCTGATCGATCACAGTACATATCGATCCAATTCCTGACTGATATGAAGTCATTCACCAGAACGCTTAGGATCGATACGAAGAAGGGAGCGGGGGATGGATACGAATGGCAATGGGCAGTCAAGGGCCGATATGAAGGAAGCAAGACTTGGATGGATACGACTTGATGGATACGAAGTCATATGCTTCACCAAGACACTTGGGATTGATACGAAGATAGGTGCAGGGGATGGATACGAAGAGCAGCAAGCGCTCATAGGCTATTTCGTATCGATCGCGTTCGTATCGATCGATACGAAGGAACCAGTCAGGGGAAGAAGCGCATTGCTGGATCGAAGCATGAAACTCAGATCGATACGAAGGCTACGGCTATGAATATGGGGACTGATGGATACGTAAATGATGGACATGAGGCGGCAGCATAGGATGGATACGAAGGTGATTGATACAAATCGATCGATACGAAATCACCAGCCTACTTGCAAAAATCAACCTTGGATCGATCGTAACTCTCAAACCATAAATCCAAATGCTATGAAATTTTTACAAAAGCTTTCTTATTCACTCAAGAGCTCACCCGATCGATCTCAACTCAATTGGGGCCGATTTGGATCGATACAAACATAACATGGATCGATACAAACGTAACATGGATCGATCATAGATCGATCCCAAACCACTCCAGATCGATCTGGTGGGCCCACCTACGCATGAGAAAGGGTATTCCGAGTTTTGGGGCAGATATTTCCAGATCTACACCTATAAATAACACCTCCATTGCAGCTAAAGAGGGATCTTCTTCTTCTTTTTTGGGCAAAACTCTGCCATTTTGACAATTGATATTCAAAGGATTGTAACTATAATCAAAGTATAAGGAAAATAAAAGGACCAATTCAAAGTGGACATAGGCCGGAGATAGCCGAACCACTATAAATCTCGTGTCTTCTCTTACTTTCTTTCATTTGAATTTTGTTATTTCTTCATTTTTACTCTATATCATCTGGATCTAAGGTCTCTGTTTGGATGTTGGGGATTTGTGTGTAAACACTAGTGCTTTCATTACTTTTGGGGTTTGTGACCAATTTTGGCACAAACACTCACCATAAAGCTATCCTAAACTTGAATAGTTGAACGCATTAAAACTTGTAAACTTGAAAAACTCAAAAAGCAATCCGAATATAGCTCAACTTCCGCACGACTTTATGATATGATAATCTCAAAATTTTGAAACATTGTCAACATTAAAGTTTTAGAAAATTCTTTTCTCTATCATTATAAAAAGATAATCACTCGATTTGGATCATTTTTCAGAAAGTTATGGTCAAAAGAAGAAGTGGTATTTTCGGCCTTCAAAACACAGGTCCGAAAATGGGTCTTAAAGACAAGCGTTTTTGACATAGCTAGACTAAAAACTTGAGGAAGTGGTCAACATGAAAGTTATATCCACTAGATTTATATACATTTTGAAAAAAAAGAAAAATCATGATTTGGAGCAGAAAGGTAGAAGTTATGGCCGAAGGAAGTAGGACGAAAATGTGGAAGATTTGAGTGGATTTTGATCAAGTTTTTCTAAGGATTTTTCTTCTTTTTTTGTTTAAGAGGAAGGAGGACATGAATGGAATGGAGAGGTTAGGAAAATGAATATTAAAAGTAAAATGAATAAGAGAGATGTATGAGGGTATTTATAGATAGAGAGGAGAGAGCAAATTACCTTTATACCCCTAGCTTTAAAATTATTCTAACATGTCATGATATTGAGAGGTCATATCACCATGCCTTATCACATCACTCTCTATTATTATATATATATTCTTTTTAAAACAATGATTTGTCACATCAAATCCATATATATATCACATCAAACTCAATATATATATATATATATTATTTTTTTAATCCACGACTTGTCGCATCACCTTCTTTATACATATATAAGTTAAATTATTAATTAAAGCTAAGATGCGACAAGGGATAATGATGGTTAATGATTACAACCTAAGATGTGACAATACTTATATATATATAAGTTTATTATTTTTAAAACTATGTCTTGTCACATCACTTACTAATCCAAATTAACATAAGGTAATTTATTTCTAAGTGCATTATTATTTAGTTAATAAACTCTTATATATATGTATGTGTGTGTATGGTGCACAAAGACGAACAACATTCCTGACAACTTTTCAGTGTCGGAAGGTCGAAATTTCAGAAAACGTTTTTCGATCACATTTTCTATTTTTCTACGAACTATTTAATTTGGTAAAAAAATTTTGAAAATGATTTTATCATCATTATTAATTAATTAAAATGAGTTTATTTTCATTATGAAACCTATATATTGAAATTTTAAGATTAAATAAATATCCACTAATCAAAGCAGTGAAATTCCGGGTCGTTACAATATACATGAACATAACTAGATATACAATATATAAGAGACTAAACTAGCGGAAGCAACTGATAAGTAAGTATCAATACAGAAAGTCAGAATATAATGTCTGACACAACAAGTCTCATATACAAAATATCAAATCTACCATGAACTACAACAATACCAAGTATACATATCCAAAATATCGACATTACGCCTTCAAAATGCCCCAGTTGCGCAACTCCTGGGATTTGGTAATGTCTGATATAATAAGTCGTGCAGAAGCCTCATGCCAAACTGCACCTGAACTAAAGTGGAAAATCCCCCATTACCTAGGCCGAATTGCCTAGAACCGGTCCCAACGGTGGACCAGTTGGCTCTATTAGTAAGCCAGTTGCAAGTTACTCCTAGGCAGTGAGCATGGGAAACGAGCTTCCGTTGCACCAATGTCCATCGTTTCATGTCTCGTTTCCTCCGTTGCTTCAACCGATGAGTCTCTTAACTCCTCAAACCTGCCTTCACCACATCGGACCTCTCTAGAGTTCATTGGTTGATAATTTGGAAGTGGTCCATATGTAGTCGAAAATCGATTTCTATATGAAATCCACTCTTTTCCGCATAGAGATCCTCGGGGAGATTCTTTCAATCTGACCTCCTCTAACATGCCAAAACGTACTCAACCAGCCTTCTTGCCTTATGTGATGCATACATGTGTGTCGACGCACCTACTTGTGCACACATATGTGCACACGTATATGCAATCACGATACTACTTCTTAAATTAAGTCACAAGCTTCATCGAAGCTATTACTCAACTCGGTATTCTCTCACACAACCTAGCGCATATGGTAGTCGCTCTAGCTACATCAGATGCTCGCAAACGTGCTTACACAAACAAAAACATATATGTGTGTGTATATATATACATACACTCACATGAATGAATTGGTTGATTGTTATGTATCTTCAAATACACGTATAAATATATTTACCTATATATATATACATACATACATGTATATTTAAATAAGTATTTTGATTACTACTTAATCAAATCTTACTTTCATTTACTAAATCTTTTCTATAAAGGTCCAATATCCTTTGCTATTATTTTATAAAATCACGAACTATATTCTATAAAATACATTACTAGCTTATTAATCATTTAAAACCTTTATAACATCTAATCTCTTCATAAAAATTAAGTGTTTCTCTCATAATTATTTTATAAAACATTATAGCCTTTATATAAAATATTCCGTTCACTTATAAAATTATTTCTTTACTTAAATAATATTTATAAGCACTAATTAAGCTTCATTAAGCCTATAATCACTTTAATAATAAGTGTAGAGCCTAAAACTCACTTAATTATCTTACTAACTTTTCTAAAACCAATTCAATTAGTTTAATTAATACTAACTAATGATATGCACATGTCCATATCACTAAATTAGCCTCTAATCTATCATAACATCACACACAATCATTCAATTAACCCCTTACCATTTCATGGCTTACTGACTTTCCCAAAATAGTAATTAAGGTCTATAATCATTAATGTGTTAACATAATCATGTTTATTATAGAATATAAGCCTAAATCATCACAAAGCTTTCTCTAAATTGCTCATATAACTTCACAATTTTTAATAAATAAGTCTATGAGGTATAATATTGAAATATAGTTAGAGAACCATCTCACTCACATTCTCTAACACCAAATCAAGCTCTAATCACCAAAACCCAACTTCAAGCTCACTTGAAAGTTGGGATTAAGATCCAAACTCCACTTCAAGCCAATCCAATGATGAGTTTTGTGAGGAATGAGGAGAGAAGTATTATGGTGATTTTATCAGCATTTAAGAGGATTCATTTCAGCTTAGATTAGTGGATTTAGGGCTAGGCTTAAGGAATGGATAATGAGAGTAATTAGGAGATGGATATGAAATGTTACATTGAATGAAAAGTAAGTGAAGGGGTTAGCCACTTATAGGCTAGTTAATGGGCCTTAGCCTAAAATTCATTTCATCCAAACAAAAACAATATTCACTCCAAAAACATATCGACTCCAAACATAGTTAAGTTTATACTAATTCTTCTTACGATGGAATTGCGGTCTCACGGCGGATGTCTCGAATTTCAATTCATCCATATCTAAAAAAACAAGTATAATGGCATTACGTTAATTAATCATTTAAATATCCAATCATTAAAAATACGGGTCGTTACACCTTTTGATGGTTTCTACATTCCCAATAATAGCTTTTTCATTACTAAGATATCATTGGCATATATAAGGTGAGCGATTATTGGTTCAATCAGGTAAAAAGGGACCAAATTAACTCTATGAAACTCCAAATCCAGTAGAATAGTGATATTTATTGCCATTGAAAATAGGTAAGGAGATAGAGGATCTCTTTGCCTAGTCTCATATTACTACTAGAAGATCCATAAGGAGTACCATTGACTAGGATAGAAAATGAGTGGGTCAAAATACATTCATTGATAAGTGCATCGAATTTTTGGGAGAACCCTAAGGGCATATGATGAACAAAATTTCTATTTATTTTATCGTAGGCCTTGCGCAAATCAATTTTCAAGCATAAGTTATTTTAATTTTCCAACTAAAGCTTCTAACCATTTCATATGCCATATATAAGTTTTCTATGATAATTCTGCTTAGGATGAATGCATTTTGGTTAAGAGAAGTAAAATCATTTAAGTACTGTTTTATCCTATTGCAGTAACGATTCGTCGGAATTTTGTAAAGAACATAACAAAGGGAAATGGGCTTATAATCAGTGATATAATCGGGTGCTGGCTTTTTGGCACAAGATAGGTAAAAGTGTGGTTTATTATTTTTATAATCTTTCCAGAATTTTGAACTCCAGTCATTGATTCACATAACTCTTAATTGATTTGATCCTAGTGAGTTTTAATTTTTTTGGCATTCAGTCCATCTGGACTGGAGGAGCTGTTATCATTCATTTGAAATAAAGGATTTTAACATATTCTAACTAAAACGGTTTGTCTAGATTTGTTCTTTCATTATATGTTAAAATTTTCTTATAGATAATGTCTGAAAATTGATTTTTCACGACATTCGAGTTGAATAACACTGAGAAATGACTAATGGCCTCCTAGGTTTACAGTTCTGATGTTGATATAAGATTACCATTATGGTCAAGAATGAATTTTCCCATTTTTGACAATTTAGGGATAGCCATTTTATTGTGGAAGAATTTGGTAGGTCTATCACCGTAAGTTAAACATTTTATTTTCATTCTCTGAAAAAAAATTGTAGCTACTTTCCAAAGCATATTAAATAAGTGTTCCACTTATTACAACATTGTTTAGCCATAATATCATTCTATGGATTATTAACTAGTTGCTTATATAACTCATTAGTTTTATGTCTTAAAACATCACATTTAACACTAATATTTCCTTTATTTTCCTACCATATTTTGAGAACTTCTTTAGTGGTTTTGAGTGTTTTGAGCAACACATATAGGGGATTTCCATTAAACCTATGACTAAGAGCTTAATAATATCCTTATAATCTTCATACATACACCATGAATTGTTATATCTGAAGGGAAATTTATAGAGTTGGGAGTTATTCGCAGAAAAGTTTACTAAAATAGGAGAGTGATCACTAAGAGAGTGACTACCAAAGTGAATTCCAAATTAAGAGAACTTGCTATGTCATTGAGAGATAACAAATACTCTATCAATTTTACTATGAATAGAAAAATTCATACCTCCTCTCCACGTAAAAATGTTGTTAGAGATGATACCTGAATATGAGAAGAAGCCATTGGAGAAGCTCGTGGAGGGCTGATGCCGAAACCCTAGAACAAAGGTAATGCCCTAGGCTGTGGTGAAGAAGATACCGAACCAAACATTGGTTCGGTGGAGGAGATGCCGGACCAAATCTTTGGTCCGGTGAAGTTTATTCGGTGTTGATGCTACGAAGACTGAATGAGGAACTTTATTCGGTAGTCGGCTGATGGTTGGAGCGGCAGAGGAGATCTCGTTCGGTGATATGAAGGAGAAGCCGTTCGGTATTTGGTGAAGGTGAAATTGGGAATACCGAACCACATATTTCATTCGGTGTTTTGCCGAACCAAAGTTTTCGTTTGGTGATGCCGAATGAAATATCTCGTTCGGTGTTAGAGCATGCCGGTTCAAACTGAACTATAGATTCCGAACCAAATGCCAATCTATGACGGACCAAATCATGCCGGTCCAAGTGATACCGAACCAAATGCTATTGGACCTTGCCGAACCGGATGTGCCGAACCAAACCTCAGAGCTGCTATATAGCAACTGCCCCTCCTCATATCTTCACTATATAAATAATGGAGCTTCTGGACAAAAATGACAGCCATCATAGAGAGCTGAAACTTTGCAAAATTTTGTTTGTATAGTAAATTCTTCTTATGTATAGTCTCCCAGAGTGAATCAATCTTGTAACTCTAATCTTCCAGTGATTAACAAAATCTTCTCTCCCCAAGTGGATGTACACTGGCTTGCGGTAGTGGAACCACTATAAATACTGGTGTTATTTATTTTTCTACATTGCATTGATCTATAACTGTCTGTTCTGGTGTTTATCTCTGTTTGTTCCGTCTCACTACAATCATGATCCAGTTCGTTGTTTTTCCACCACGTTGGATTTTTATTCCCTTAGACTGATCATCTGAAGGGATTTCCCCCCAACATTCTGGTATCAGAGCTGTAAGGTTGATTGAGGAGTGTTAGATGCTATGGTAGGAGATAAAGCGACTCTAGTTGTTACAAGACCCTATACTACAGGGATGTATATCACGTCAGGATCATAGTCGGCAATTGAGAAATGGAATGGGGATAAAGACTTCGAGAAGTGGCAATGGAGGATGAAGGCTATTCTAATGAGGAATGAAGTCCATCCAGTACTGTTTGCCCCTAAGGAGTTGACGACTGACATCTAAGTCGCAGAAAGGAAGGAGATGGAGAAATGGGCATTTACTACTTTACAACTAGCTATGGGAGAGAATGTTATCTCAGAGATTAGCAGTAAGACCACTGCTAGGGGTATTTGGACCAAGCTGGAAAATCTCAACTTGAAGAAATCTCTGACTAACCGTCTGATATTGCTGAAGACATTTTTCACCATGCGGATGAGAGAGGATACTTCAGTGAAGGAACATCTTAATTTCTTTGATGATATCGTGATGAAGATGAAGACTATTGACTTAAAGATGGATGAGGAGCAAATGGCATTGATTCTTTTGTGTTCTCTTCTGGAGCGATGCACAAGTTTCGCCAACAACCTTATCTTCGCTAGAGACACATTGACAGTGGAAGAGTGAAGTTAGGCCTTCTATCCGAGGGCATGAGAGATCAGATGAAGGAGATAAGTGAAGGAAGTAGAGGTGTAAGAGTAGTCACGGCCTGTTTGTTGAAAGAGGTAGAGAAGATAAGAAGAATTGGCACTCTAAAGGGCATTCCAAGTCCAGAAAGCCCGGTAATGGCAGGAGAGGAAAATCTAAGGACGGAAAGTGCTTTATCTGCAAGAAACCTGATCATTGGAAAAAGGATTGTCTAGATTTAAAGTAGAAGGAAGAAGACGGATCTTAATCATTAGTGGTGGAGAAGTCTGTATCTGACGATGTGTTGTCTGCAGCAGTGTCGGATGTCTCAAACCATTGGGTGTTGGACTCGGGGGTGTCTTTCCATATGACGCCTAATAAGGATTACTTCAGTTCTTTTGTTGGATGAGAGGGAAGCTCTATTCTTATGGGTAATGATGCTAGCTGTAGAGCAATGGGTGAAGGTACAGTGAGGATCGGGATGTTTGACGGAGTGATAAGCACTTTGACAGGTGTCCGGTATGTTCCAAGTCTTTGGAAGTCCTTAATTTCTTTAGGACAATTGGCATCGTTGGTATGCAAGGTAACTATCGAGAAGGATAGTCTGAAGGTTTCAAGAGGTGCACTAGTTCTTATGAAAGGAGATGTGTTTCGAAATCTGTATTTGCTGAAAGGAACCACAATTCTTGGAGAGTCGTGTGTTGGAGTAGACAGTTCTCGTGCATTGGATGCCACAAAACTTTGGCATCTCAGGTTGGATTATATTTTAGAGAAGGGCTTAGAGTTGCTTCAGAGATGGAAGATGATCAAAGGAGAAAACTTCGACAAGATGGACTTTTGTCAAGAGTGTGTGTTAGGCAAGCAAACTAAAGTATCATTTGGAGTTGGACTCCATAGATCGAGGCAAGTACTTGAGCACGTGCATACAGATGTCTGGGGACCAGTTGCTACTCCTTCTCTTGGAGGAGCAAAGTATTTTATCTCTTTCATTGATGACTTTTCTCGAAAAGTATGGGTGTATGTGATGAAGGCCAAATCAGAAAGTTTTGAGAAGTTCAAAGACTGGAAAGCGCTTGTTGAGAACCAATCTGGTTCTAGGTTGAAGGTGCTGAGATCTGATAATGGCGGTGAATTTGTCTCTAGGGAGTTCCTTGACTTTTGTAGACAGCATGGCATTCAGAGACATTTCAGTACACCCGGCGATCCACAATCCAATGGGGTTGCAGAAAGGATGAACATGACTCTACTGGAGAAGGCTCGTTGCTTGAGATTGATGACGGGCTTGTCTAGAGGCTTTTGGGCTGAGGCATTATCAACTGCAGTGCATATCATAAATCGAATTACGTGCTCAGTTATAGATGGGAAGATTCCAGAAGAAAAGTGGAGAGGTAAAGCAGTGTATCTTGGTTACTTCCAAATTTTTGGTTGTTATGTGTACGTTCACCATACAAGTGATGATAATTTGGAGGCTAGAGCATACAAGGGCATACTAATAGGATACACCGATGGTATCAAAGGGTATCAAATTTGGGACCCTGTTGATCGGAAGATTGTTCATTCCATACATGTCACCTTTGATGGGTCTGCTATGTTCAATCCGAAGGAGAAGCTACCTACCACATCAGAATATTCTGATAGGCCTAAGGAGATGGAAGAAGTTCCCGTGTTCCAGCCAAATAGTAGAGTTGTTGTGATGCTGTCATGGAAAATGCAGTCAACGAAACATCACAGGATAATCCACAGGTACCTTCTAGTAGTGCTGGCGATGTGCATGAATCTAGAGGAAGTTCAATTCAAGGTGGAGCTGAAAGGAGTTTAGGCGAAGTAATACCTACCCCAGTCAGTCGTAGGACTATTAGGCCGCCTAAAAGGTATGGTGATTGGCAGTTTGCAAACCTTAGCCTTGGTGATCATTTTGACTATGCCCTACATGTGGTTCATGAGGAGCCGCTTGGCCTTGATGAAGCTTTGAAGTCATGCGACAGTTCGAAGTGGATGTGCGCTATGAAAGAAGAGTTAGAGTCGTTGAAGAAGAACAAGACTTGGGATTTGGTACCACCTCCTCAAGGAAGCCGAGCCATAAGTTGCAAGTGGGTTCAAGGTGAAGGATGATGGAAGATACAAGGCTAGACTAGTTGCTAAAGGGTTTTCACAAAGAAAGGGATTGGAGTATGATGAGATATTTTCTCCAGTAGTGAGGCATATGTCCATCCACATTTTGCTCGCTATCGTCGCAACTCATGACTTGGAGCTGGAGCAACTGGATGTGAAAACCACTTTCTTGCACGGGGACTTGGATGAGACCATCTACATGAAGCAGCCAGAAGGATTTGTTGTAGATAGGAAAGAAAATTGGGTTTGCAAATTGAAGAAGTCTTTGTATGGACTTAAGCAGTCGCCTAGACAATGGTACAAGAGATTTGACCCTTTTATGCTATCACTTGATTTTGATTGTAGCATCAAAGACGCTTTTGTGTACTTCAAGCATTTAAAGAATGGTAGATGGGTGTACCTACTCTTGTACGTGGATGATATGTTGATTGCTTCCAAGGATAAGGTTGAATCGATAGTTTAAAGCGAAAGCTAAAAGCGAAATTCGAAATGAAGGACCTTGAAGAAGCAAAGAAAATTTGGGTATTGAAATCCAAAGGGATAGAAAGCTAGGACTTTTGAGCCTCACTCAAAAGGAGTACATTAGAAAGGTGCTTGCTCGGTTTAGCATGGAAGGGGCCAAAGAAATCAACACACCCATGCCTTTGCACATATAGCTTTCTAGTAAAGGCTCTCCGATCTCGAAAAAGGACAAGGCTTATATGATAAAGGTCCCATATGCAAGTGCAGTTGGCAGCTTGATGTATGCAATGGTCTGCACTAGGCCTGACATTGCACAGGTGGTTGGATTAGTGAGTAGATTCATGGCGAATCCAGGAAAGACACATTGGGAAGCAGTGAAGTGTATCTTTAGATACCTTAAAGGAACTCCAAACCATGGACTTGTCTTTGGCGGCAAAGGAAGAGATTTCAACTTGGTTGGATTTTGTGATTCCGACTATGCCGGTGATAGAGATCGAAGGAAGTCAACTTCCAGATATGTATTCACCATTGTTGGGACTTTGATTAGTTGGAGAGAGAGGTTGCAGACGATTGTAGCTTTGTCTACTACAGAGGCAGAGCTCATAGCTGCGGTTGAAGCAGCTAAGGAGACACTTTATTTGAGGCGACTGTTGTGTGACTTGAGCTTCGTATATGAAGGCATGGATGTGCACTGTGACAGTCAGAGTGTAATTCACTTAGCTGAAAATCTGGCATTCAGCTCAAAGACGAAGCATATTAAGGTGAGAGAGTCGTTTCTTGTCTCGATGAGTGAAGAGAAGCTAGTTCGCCTTCAAAAAGTTCACATAAAGGAGAATGCAGCAGACATGTTTACCAAGTCGTTGTCTGTTGCTAAGTTCGATCATTGCTCAAACTTGATTCGCTTAATGAAGTGCTAGATGCCACGGGGTGGCACGGGGGGAGAGTTGAGATGGTTCATGGAGACATTTGTTCTCATGGTAGAGATTGATAGGTTTTATACGGACTGGGTACCTCGAACACTTTGTTGATGGGCGGTGGCCTTGTCGGAGTTGGTTGACAGAGTGTAATGGGTGATGGCATTGCCGAAACTCATTAGGTAAGTATCCATTGCTTGGAACATGAAGGTGTATATGAAGTTGGAAGGCTTGTTTGGAATTCGGTATCAAGGTGGAGATTGTTGGAGATGATACCTGAATTCGAGAAGAAGCCATTGGAGAAGCTCGTGGAGGGCTGATGTCGAAACCATAGAACGAAGGTAAAGCCCTAGGCTGTGGTGAAGAAGATACTGAACCAAACATTGGTTCGGTGAAGGAGATGCCGGACCAAATCTTTAGTCCGGTGAAGTTCGTTCGGTGTTGATGCTATGAAGACCGAACGAGGAACTTCGTTCGGTAGTTGGCTAATGGTTGGAGCGGCAGAGGAGATCTCATTCGGTGATATGAAGGAGAAGCTGTTCGGTATTTGGTGAAGGTGAAATGGGGAATACCGAACCACATATTTCATTCGGTGTTTTGCCAAACCAAAGTTTTCGTTCGGTGATTTGGTGATGCCGAATGAAATATCTCATTCGATGTTAGAGCATGCTGGTTCAAACTGAAGTGGAGATGCCAAACCAAATGCCAATCTATGCCGGACCAAATCATGCTGGTCCAAGTGATACCGAACCAAATGCTATTGGACCTTGCCGAACCAGATGTGCCGAACCAAACCTAAGAGCTGCTATATAGAAGCTGCCCCTCCTCATATCTTCACTTTATAAATAGTGGAGATTCTGGACAATAATGGCAGCTATCCTAGAGAGCTGAAACTCTGCAGAATTTTGTCTGTATAGTAAATTCTTCTTATGTATAGCCTCCAAAAGTGAACCAATCTTGTAACTCTAATCTTTCAGTGATTAATAAAATCTCCTCTCCCCAAGCGGATGTACACTGCCTCGCGGTAGTGGAACCACTATAAATACTGGTGTTATTTATTTTTCTGCATTGCATTGATCTGTGACTATCTGTTTTGGTGTTTATCTCTGTTTCTTCCATCTCACTACAAATGCGATCCAACTCGTTGTTTTTCCACTGCGTTGGGTTTTTATTCCCTTAGACTGATCATCTGAAGGGATTTCCCCCAACAAACGTTTTAACAGAATGTAGGGTCGATTAAGTTAGAATCAAAAATCAATTAAAGAACTCTTCTTCTCCTGAGCTATTATTAAGTCCATTGTTAACTCTTTCTTGACTATTAAGAATAGCATTGAGGTCTCCAAGGATCATCCACGAAAGATCGAAAATTTTAACTTGCATCCTAATATACTGCCATTTAGGTTGTCATAGCTCTATAGTATTAAATGCGTAAACCACTGAGCAAGTTAAGCTCAAGCCACCAACATTATGAAGAAGTAAGTGATAACGGTCTAACTGTTGTTAGGTGGGATTCAAAGAAGCATGATCCTCTCTTTGTGGTCCACACTATTGTTATGAACGTATTTCCAGCAATTGTTAATTTGCTTTGCATCTTTGTCTATATTATCAGTAGAGTGTTTATATTCTAATCAGTGAGAAATTATGATTTTCAATGAATTATTTTATGTCTAGCTAATTTCTTAGAAAGGGGATTCATTGCCATAATGTTCCAAACTAGGAACTCCATAAATTAATTAGAAGGATTGACACTACTAGTTTTAGGGGTAGCAGTGATCCCTACATTCTTAGAGCTCTTTGGCCTTTTGCATTTTGATTTAATTTGTGATATCATATTATGCCATGTAGGATTCTCCACTATGTTAGGATTATGTGTGGCCATGATTCGAATGGAGCTTCATCGGTTCTTCTTTTTCTGGCAGTTTTCAGCCTGGTAGCATACTGAGAAGGGGCAGGTTCATCAGAAGTTTGGTCCTCTATCATCTCAAGTTCTTCTTGCTACATAATTTCATATCCTTCAACGTTATTTCCATCAGTATTGTCAATTATGGTAGTGTCATTATCTGTATTATTAATTTGAACAAGATTCTGGAATATAATTTTGGACTGTTTAGATGGACCTTGGACTCGAACATCTGAGATATTGATCTGTGCTTGAATTGATTCTATTTTTAGTAATTTTTGAGTTTATCGATCTGCCATCTTTGTCCTTTAAATGCTGAATGTCTTTTACAGTTGCCACTTTGGTTGAATTCTATTGAGTAGGTGTAGATTGATCAATGAGAGGTTCATATGTATTATTGCCACAAGAATTTGAATTTTGTGCTATATTAACTATTCTAGAATTGTCGTTGTTAATAACTACATTTGGGTTCTGTCGTCTTTCGTTATCGTTATCCATTTCATTGCCCTATAGGTTATTTGTATGTGATTGTTTTGGCACCTATACTTTTGAGAACTAGCATTGATTATCTACATGTCCAAATCTGAGACAATTTCGACAAATTTGGGGTTTCCATTCATACTCAACATCTCGCATTATGATTTGATCATATTTATTTAAGATGACTATTTCCTTTGGGTAGGAAAAGTTACTTGATTTCAACCAATACCGTAGCATATAATATCTTAGTTATGCATTCAGTAAAATTTTCCATTTTGATTGAAATACCAATCATTGAGGTAATACGACTTATACCTTCCTATTTCCACTAGTCCAGGGGTAGACCGAAAGGCCAACCAAAATGTGGATGGTTTGAAGAAAATCTTTATTCAGTTGAAGGCCCGAGGTTCATCTTTTAATTATCATCAACTTTCCATTATAGAAATATGCCCACCTTTGATTACTCTCACAATCTTCTTTTAATTCAAAAATTTTGAAAGTGGACCGCTCTTTCATAAATAAAAAAAGTTGCGTAGGTCTAACAACATATACAACAATCGCATTCTCCCATTGTTTTCTAGCCGTACTAACCAAATATATGGTCATCTTAGCACAGTTTAGAATATTAAGGACTTCGGGTTTAAAGAATTCAAGGGGATCCGTAATCAGAATATGATTACCCGATATCACAACCGAGTCGATTAGAAGCAAATTCTAGCGTTGGGATCATGCCAATTAAAGCAATTAGGTTTTTTAGGGCATGGAGCGATATTTGGCCAAAAAGGTGATTTGTGACTAGGGGTGGGTAAGGCTAGAATTTGACCTACCTTTAATAGGCGAGGATGCCTTACATGAGTCCTCATAGGTACAACTTTGCTCTCCCTATTTGGAATTGATTTAGACAATCGTTTCCATTTTTTGAAACCATTAGCGTGAAACCATCTACGTCGGAGTTGGGTGGATACCTAGTGAAGTTATCAGAGTTGAAGGGGTGTGAAGTTGGGGAATCTAGCTTTGGATTATCCTAGCGGCTAGAAGAAGAGTGCGCCATGGCTAGGATTAAAATATAGTTTTTTTTCTAATTGAAATTGTTTTACCCAATTAGGAATTTATTGACTGTAACACATATATGTACAGAAATATGCATTTTGACCAAATTGTAGTACTCCATATAATGGTATTATATTTTATATGTTGTTCCATGAACTAACATTTTCGGTTGGAGAAAAATAAAATAACCTCCAAAATATAAGTTAAAAAAAGAGAAGCATGCCACATAGTAATAACTCTCAAATGGTTTTTTATTTACAAATTCTCAGTACATGCTTTTAAAATTTATCCATATTCCAAACATCAAACAAGAAGAGTTTATTGTAATATTGTTATAAACGAATTCCCAATTTTTTATGAACAGCTTATCTCTTTAACATTTGAAGGTACGTGATATTTCTTCCCCCAAAAAGAATTTATTGTAATAATTCTTGTCGCTTTATCAAAAATGCATGTCCATCACATAATCGTGCATGTTCGTGAAGTACATGTTGTTGGTGATTAATCTATATTAGGTCTGAATAAATATAACCCATATTGATTCAATTGAGAAACAAGTATATGAAATTAACAGTGGAAGGCGTACCTGAATCCATCGATTCGTAGTTGATGTGAAGATTAATCTGGATAAGATCTTCCAAATTGACACAAACTTAGATCAATATATTCTCTTTAGAAG